>CM035837.1:202610683-203810683 GCA_020510985.1 Pholidichthys leucotaenia | reverse complement strand
TTTTATTTGTTCTTATTGTCTCTATTGTATGACGATTGTTTTGTTTGTGCTGTTTTGTACTTTAGCTGTATTTTATTGATTTTATATTTTATTTATCGTTGATGTACAGCACTTTGTGTCAACTGTCGTTTTTAAAAAGCTTTATAAATAAAGTTGGATTGGATTAAACAAAGATCAAAATTAGCCATAAAATAATCTACATTTATAATAGTCTCAAATGTACAAGAAAAGTCATAATTTTACAAGAGAAAATTACAAATTTGAGGGAAAGTGTTGCAAATTTAGATAAATTTACAGAGAAAAGTAGAAAACTACAAGAAAATTGTTATAAATTTTGGAGAACAACCTCAAACCTTCAAGACTGAAGTCATTACTCAAGTTTTTAAGTGGATGCTCTTTGTACCCTTAACTAGAAATTTTTGGTTGTCTTGTGGTGGACACACACATGTGACTGTTTTGTGACTCACATTTTAGGTCAGAACAAAGGCAGGAAGCTGCAGGAATCTTAGCCTTGGTATGCAAGGCTTGAGACTGTGGGGGGTTCAATTAAAGGATCAAGGAAGGGATGCATTGGAGACAGTGGAAGTGATATCATGGAGAGAAATGCATTGTGACTGTCTTTATAATGCAAGGTGGTCTGTGTGACATGTGATCTGTGAAGTGTGAAGTTCCTGATATTTAAGGACGAGAGTTTACTGTGTCATTCTCTTTCTCTGCTTTGAGATGATGGTGTTGTGAATAAAACTGACTTTGAGAGAGAACTCTGCCTCGTCATTTTCACATCACCACAGTCTACTTTTAATTATTAATTTCATAGTACTGCTTTTACATGAGTAGAATTTCTGGCTACTATACGCACCTCTGATCATATAATTTAAGTATGAATGAGTAGATTACTATTATGAATGTTTTTTTTCCCCTTCCCTTTTGAATGAATGAATGAATGAATGAATGAATGAATGAATGAATGAATTTATTTCGGATAGTACATTACAGGTTAAAAGAAACTGTATAATATAACAACAAGGTCAAATTAGACAAAGACTCCTTCTACTATACAATTCCACGTGAGTTATCCGAAATGGGTGATGGCTGAAGCCGCAGCTTATATTGCCCACCCATATTCCATCCAAGAATTCAAAGGAGAAAAAAGAGAAAACAAGACAAGAGCGATTACAATTTAAAACAAGGCTAAGACAAAATATGACTGAGAGAAAAAGAAAACTGAGCTAGTCTAAGTTAAGCGGTTACTATTCAAAAACAAATCTAAGACATAGTGTCACAGAGAAAAAAGAAAAACTAAGCTATAACACAACACAGGCTGGAAATGTCAATCCTTATGTGAGTTTACATGTCGTCTTGTAAATATGTTTGGAGTATTTCTTCCTTTAGTTTTTGTTTAAATTGTCCAAGCTTTGTACATGATTTTAATTTAGGTCCAAAATCGTTCCATAATCTGACACCTTGCACTGAAATACAGTGTTGCTTGGTAGTTGTTCTCACTGTAGGCTTTTGAAATATACATGTGCCTCTGAAGTGATATCGTTTCTCCCTTGTTTGGAACAACTTTTGGATATTTGCGGGCAGTGATAGATTCTTCACTTTGAACATTATTATTGCGGTTTTAAAGTCGATCAGATCTTTCAACTTGAGAGTTTTTTGTTTAAGAAAAAGTGGGTTTGTTGGTTCCCTGTAAGCTGCTTTGTTGATTATTCTAATAGCTCTCTTTTGAAGCATAGAGAGTGGATATATGTTTGTTTTATATGTATTTCCCCATACTTCATTACAATATGTCATGTATGGGAGTATTAATGAATGATACAAGGTGTATAGTGTGGGTTGATTCAGCAAATTTTTCACTCTGTGTAATATTGCAATTGATTTGGATACTTTACCTTTTATATAATTAATATGTGGCTTCCAACACAGTTTGTTATCAATTATTACTCCAAGGAATTTAGTTTCGGATACCCTTTCAATCTCTACACCATTTACACTGAGTTTGGGTACTGGGTAGTTGTGATGGTTGTTAAAGACTATAAATTTTGTCTTGCTTAAATTGAGCGTTAATTTGTTTGAATCAAACCACAGTTTCAGCTTTCCTAATTCCTTTCCGAGTGTATCCAGAAGTTGTTCCAAGTTGTTTCCACTGCATAGCAGGTTAGTGTCATCAGCAAACAATATTAAGTCCATTTTTTCTGAAACTTTACATATATCATTTATATACATATTGAATAATAATGGTCCCAAAACTGAACCCTGTGGGACTCCACAGGTGACCTTCAGTAGCTCTGAGTTTTTGTTGTTAACACATACAAACTGATATCTATTCTTTAAGTAACTTCTTAACCAGGACAGTGCTACCCCTCTGATACCACAATTTTGTAGTTTCTTTAATAATAGATTGTGATCTACTGTATCAAATGCTTTTTTAAGATCCAGGAATACTCCAACTGAATACTCTTTATTTTCAATGGCTGTTGATATTTTTTCTGTAAATTCCATTAAGGCATATGCTGTTGTCCTTTTGTGTCTGAACCCATATTGCTGCTCACACAATAAATCATTCTTCAGTATGAAGTTGTCAATTCTCTCATAGAATATTTTTTCAAGTATCTTGGAAAATTGCGGTAATAGTGAAATTGGTCTGTAGTTGGAGAGTTCCCCTCTGTCGCCTGTCTTGTAAATCGGAATTACTTTAGCTATTTTCATTGCATTGGGAAATATACCTGATTGGAGAGACAGGTTACAGATATACGTCAGTGGTTTCACTATGCATTCGATAACAGTTTTGACTAGTAGCATATCAATACCATCGCAGTCAGTAGATGTTTTACTTTTGAACGATTTAACAATTTCAATGACCTCTCTTTCGTCTGTGTTCTTTTCTTTTTTCTTTTCTTTTTTCTGCGAGTTTCTAACTCGCAGAAAAAGGTCCTGAAACCATGAGTGGAAGAGGCAAGACAGGCGGTAAAGCCCGCGCTAAGGCCAAGTCCCGATCCTCCAGGGCTGGACTCCAGTTCCCCGTGGGTCGTGTCCACAGGCTGCTGCGTAAAGGCAACTACGCTGAGCGCGTGGGTGCCGGTGCCCCCGTGTACCTGGCTGCCGTGCTGGAGTACCTGACCGCCGAGATCCTGGAGCTGGCTGGAAACGCTGCCCGAGACAACAAGAAGACCAGGATCATCCCCCGTCACCTGCACCTGGCTGTCCGCAACGACGAGGAGCTCAACAAGCTGCTGGGAGGAGTCACCATCGCTCAGGGTGGAGTTCTGCCCAACATCCAGGCTGTGCTGCTGCCCAAGAAGACCGAGAAGTCCAAGTAAATGTGGACACCTCATCCCACCACCAAACACCCATCTTTTTTCTTCTGTTCTTTTCTACTCTTTGTCAATGGAAAAAAAACAAAACACTAGAATAAAAATACAAATTTTGGTTATTTTTGTAAACCATGAAAAAAAAAAAATCCTGCAGGACAAAACATGACACTTGGTATTTTCTAACCTGTTTGTATACCACCATAGACAGAGAGAGAACCTGAATTAGACAGAGCTCAGAGAGGGAAAGATAAGACAGAAGAGAAGAGCCAAGGAGAGGAAAGTGTTCAGGCAGAGGGTCCAGGAGAGGTGAGAGCAGAGGAAGGAGAGAAGGATGAAACCAGTAAAAGGTCCAAACACAGGACATCTGGGTGGGATCCCAATTGGCCCAATATTCAAGCCTTGGTTGTACAATACTTCAAATGGTAAGTTCCATTATGCAATATTACTGTACAAAATTTTAAAAAATAAATAGTGTAAAATTAACATATTCTGGTTGCAATCGTATCATGTGCTTTCTGCCCCCCCCCCCCCGAAAAATATGTTGCCACTGCACCAAAATCTTTAAGCCAGAGGAATATCTTTTGATATATTCTATACAGGTTTTTAACTTGCAATGACATATAACAGCATGTATATTCTTACACATATCCTTATATTAATTCATTCACTTTATTTTTCTTTTAATCCTGATGCTTTATTAAGCATCAAGGGGGAATATAAAGGAAAAAATCCATATTATCTATACTATTATTGATATTAATAATTATTATATTTGAGAAGTATCATACCTTTCATATGCCATGTTTAATGTTTATATGTGCATTCCATATAGGATAAGTTTATATATTCTTGGCCTGTTTCTGTGAGCAATTTCAGCGTGTTCAGACTGAGGATCAGTACATGCGTAAGGAATGATCTAAGCCATTTATTATAATCTCTTTGACATAACCTGTTTTTGGTCACAGGAATGCACAGGAATTCCTCAGCCTGTACAGATCAGTGGTAGATGGACATTCTGTTAGTTTTATGGATCTCATGTCTTCATGACCCATGTCTCCAGAGTGTCTGACGTCGGCCTGGATAAGCTCAGTTATCAGGACTGTCCCGTTCTGTCCCTTCCCTTATCCTCATCCTCCCTCTCCTTTCTCCTACCTATATATATCAGACTTAGAAGAATGGATCCTTTAGAGATTCTAGGTGTGTCTGAATGTCATGTCTTGTAACCTCTCCCCCAGGTGGCCAACGGGGTGATTCCTTATATTTTTGTAATAAATGTGCATAAATTCAACTTTCCGCCTGATTATTTGACTTTGAATAATTTAAGCTCAAAATTTTTCTAACAGGTAGCAACTTCCAGTACTAGTTGAGAACATATGGTTGTCACTAAAATGGGACACTTTTCCTTGTTAAAAACAATGACTTTGGCATCAGAAATGCCGGAACACGGCCTCTTGCACCTCAAAACAGTAATATACTTATACTACTTCCCACGACTATCAAGGCATGGGAAGATGACCTTATAAAGTGGCCTCGTAGACAGTAGCTTCATTAGTTAGCACCGCTGCTTAGATGCTAATGCTGTAAACAAATGACCCGTGCTGACAAAATGAGTCACTTTGAGGACATTTTCAAAACTGATGTAACGTTATTTCCATATTCTGTATTGAAAGACCTTCAAAATGATATTTAATTTGTAGGAAGTACGTGAAAACTGACCCAGAAAAAGACAATTTGTTTGTATTTTAGCTAGGTTGAAAACTCGCGTTCGATCGGTTGGGAGTTATGTCTTCCGCAAAACCATAGGTATTTTTAGAAAGTACGATTTCTAAGCTTTCCAATGATACCAGGCGCTCATGGGGGGTTCCCGAGAATTTGCTGCTACCAAACAAAGAAAAAGTCATGATTTATGACTTCTCGTTGCCTGTACTCATAATGACGCGGTGTGCATTCAGACCAGCATGTCTCCACCACAATAAAGTCGGCTGCATTTTGTTAAAATATGTTGGACATAATCAAATTTACCTTAGAGCAGACGTACGCCGTTCGATGAGAAGCCTCCATTTATCCAGTCTGGCACAACCACGAACACCAGCAATAAGTACCAGAACTACACCAAAACATTCAAAAAATACAAAAACTACAAGAGCTGAAATTAGCTGCCACTTGAGTGCAAAACACGTATGTGGACTATACATTAAAATGAATTTGAAAAACTTTTAAAAACACTATTTTAAATGCCCCTGCTACTCCACTCTTACTGACTGATTTAACACTACGTCAGCTGAAACCGGAAGCTCCGCCCATAATCGTTCCTACAGCCACGCCCCCAGGAACAATAATTTCAAGGTGGAATGCAGAAACAGTCACTTAAAGATATATTTATATGTCATTCCCTTCATCTAAATCATGAAATTTACACATGAAATGCATTTTACCCTCATTTATGAACACTTCTTTTGATACTCCTCGCAAAACTAATAAATATATGTAATACTGACCATGCTAAAAGAGAGCTGCAGGAGCCTTACATGAAGCTAGCATGCTAAAGCATAACAAAACAAAATAAAGTGCTTGAAGGTAATTTCATAGCAATGCTAATTTAGACCATATTGAATACAAACCTTGTGGCCCAAACAGCAGGGTGCTTGACTAAAACAATCAGTTGCTATTTATAGTTTTCAGTTCTTTCATACTCTAATTTCTTCATGCCTTCACAACGTCCTTTCACTTCACCTCCTGTTTTTAACCTTTAAAATAAAAGCATCCCCATACCTTACGGGAAATATTCATTAGCCTTAAGAGTAGCCTTCAAAATAAAGCATGCATTTACAAATGCAATTAATCTGCAATATTAATGCACTGTTGTATATATTAGTCTCTCCAGGATTTCACAATGTTGCGATTGCACCAATTCACATGAAATAGAATAAAATAGGCTTTATTATCATTGTACAATTGTATAGTGTGTAGAAGAGCTTGGAAGAACGAGGCGGTGTGATATATAAACCAAAGTTTATTATCAGCTCTTCTAACAAGTCTCATCTAAGTGCAGAAGCAGCAGAAGGAAAAAGACCGAATACCTCCGGCTCTCTGACTTTATACTTGCACATAACAAAAGACATGCATATCAAAGGCTGACATCCCTCATTATCATAATCCCCCCATTGTCTTGGTACTTCCTCTCTTTGCCCTGGGGGGGGTGAGGGTAGCTCCTCCGGTCTCCACCGCAGTGTCTGGGAACGTCTTTGTTCTTCACTGGCAGTTGAGAGTCTTTGTCCTTTCTGAGGTGTGAAGTCGCTTTACATATGCAATCACCAAACACTCTCACATGCTTCAACATATGTAGGTTATGGAATATATGATTAATATAGCCCACAGCCCCCCCCAAACGACTAAGAAAAGACAATAGAAAATTTCACAGTTTAAGATAATTACTATGACATACTAACTGTTGCACCTCTTGCCACAGAAGAAACTTTCCAGCAGCCATGCTCCTAAGAGAGTTCAGTGGTAATCATAACAGCATAGTAAAATCATAAGTCAGTCCTAAACTGTTACAGCACAATTAGTGAACAGCTGTGGAGTAGTTTGCATCAGTCCCTGTGCTGTCTGGGTTTTAATCTTCTCCCAAAACTGCTGTGGGTTCGTTTAGGCGTCCTGCTGGGACCTTCTTGTAAGGAATCTGCAGCGTGGGAAGGAGAGTGGTTAATTGTTCCCTGCAGGGGGGCTGAGTCTTTTCTCTTGGGGGGTCTGCCCCGCCGAGGTGCTCTCGCCAACTGTGCAGGCTTGTCTTTCAACAAGAAGGCAGGTTTAAGTCTGTCAATACTGACTGTTTCTTTTCTATCCCCAAAATCAAGCACAAAGTGTTTATCACCAGGTTCCAGCACTCTGAATGGCCCATCGTATGCTGGGCGGAAAGTTGGTTTTAAAGCTTCATGTCTAACAAAAACAAATTCAGCGTTCTTTAAAGCTTGAGGGACAAAAACCCGTGGAAAGGAGTGATGAGCTGGACCGGGGAGAGAGTCCGGTCCGTTGCTGCCTAAAAACCTTGGGACTGGAAGATGCCCTGGCTCTGGGTTCTCTGGTAAAAATTCACCTGGGAGCCTGAGAGGCTGTGCAAAAACTAATTCTGCCGGAGAGGCATCTAGATCCTCTTTAGGCGCAGCACACAACCCCAATAAAACCCAGGGAAGTTTATTTACCCAATTTGTATCCGTTAGTGAGGCTCTGAGGGCGGCTTTTAAAGACCTGTGAAAACGCTCGCATAACCCATTAGCCTGAGGGTGATAAGCGGTGGTGCGATGAATTGTTGCCCCTAAGCTGCTGGACATGGCTGACCAAAGCTCCGAGACAAATTGAGGTCCTCTATCGGACGTGATGTCCGATGGGACGCCGAAACGTGCCACCCAGTTTGTCAAAAAAACGCGAGCGACTTCCTCTGCTGTAGTTGACGCTAGAGGGACTGCCTCTGGCCAGCGCATGGTGCGGTCTATCATTGTTAACAGGTGTGTGAAACCTTGGGAGGAAGGTAGTGGCCCCACGAGGTCGACATGAACGTGGTCGAACCTTCTAGCCGGGATCGGAAAAGGCTCCAGAGGGGCTTTTGTGTGTTTGTGTATTTTGGCGCGCTGATAAGAAATGCAAGTTTTTGCCCATTCTTTTACGTTTTTGCGGAGGCCTGGCCACACAAACTTTTCGGCGACCATTTTAACCGAGGCGCGCACACCTGGGTGCGCGAGGGAGTGAATTGAGTGGAAAATACGGCGGCGCCATGTGGCTGGGACTAACGGGCGAGGTCGGCCGGTTGAAATATCGCATATTAGGGGGGGCACGCCGTCGCGTAAACCCTTTCCCTCCAGCCTTAACCCTGTTGGTCCAGACAGGAGTGCGCGCACGTCCGCGTCACTGCTTTGTTCCTCTGCCATGGCTGCATAATCTATCCCTGCATGGATAGGTGCTGCGTATGTGTCCGCGTTAGTGAAAAGTTCTGCGGCTGAGGCAGTATAATCTGTCTCCTCGCGCTCTGGTGATGTCACAGCGCGAGAGAGGCAGTCTGCTACCACGTTAAGTTTGCCTGCCACATGTCGAATGTCTGTGGTGAACTCTGAAATCGCAGCCAGCTGTCTTTGTTGCCTGCCTGACCATGGTTCTGAAATTTTAGCCATAGCAAAGGTGAGCGGTTTGTGGTCTACAAAAGCCGTGAAACTCCGCCCTTCTAACCAGAACTGGAAGTGGCGGATGGCTAAATGAAGCGCTAGCAGCTCCCTGTCAAAAGTGTTGTACTTACGCTCAGTTTGGTTTAGCGATTTGCTGAAGAATGCTAAAGGTTGCCAGATCCCGCTGACATGTTGTTCTACAACTGCCCCTATAGCTAGGTCCGAAACGTCTGTGGTTAGCGCAATGCGGGCCGAGGGATCGGGGTGAACTAACAATGTGGCATTAGCTAGAGCGCTCTTTACTTCCGCAAAGGCGCGTTCGCGCTCCGGGGTCCATTCGACCGCGTTGGAAGCTTTCTTTTTTCTGAGTGCGTCATACAGGGGCTGCATGAGCTGAGCTGCGTGGGGGAGGAAACGGTTGTAAAAATTAACCATTCCTAAAAATTCTTGCAGCGATTTGACCGTTTGTGGCCGTGGGAAACTTTTTATCGCGTGAACTTTGTCTGGAAGTGGAACTGCCCCTTTCGGAGAGACTTTATGTCCTAAAAAATCAATTTGTGACACGCCGAATTTGCATTTGGCTGGATTGATTATTAACCCGTGCTCTTCTAGTCTCTGAAAAACCGTAGTGAGGTGCTGCTTGTGTTCTTCCTCAGACGAGCTGGCTACCAGCATGTCGTCGAGGTAGACGAAAACAAAAGGGAGGTCGCGTAATACCGCGTCCATCATCCGCTGAAAAGTTTGAGCAGTGCCTTTGAGGCCGAAAGGCATTCGCAGAAATTCAAAAAGGCTGAAAGGGGTTATTACAGCTGTTTTAGGAATGTCCTCTGCTCGAACTGGGACTTGATGATAACCGCGGACCAGGTCTATTTTTGAAAAAATGCGCGCACCCGCCAGATGCAGTGAAAAATCCTGAATGTGAGGAATTGGGTAGCGGTCATGTGCTATCGCATTGTTTAATCTGCGGTAATTCCCGCACGGTCTCCAAGAACCGTCGGGTTTCGGAACCATGTGAAGTGGTGAGGCCCAAGGGCTCTTCGAGTGTCTAACAATGCCTAATTTTTCAAGGGTAGTAAACTCGTCCCGAGCTATGGTGAGTTTGGCCGCGTCTAAACGGCGAGCTTTGGCAAATACGGGTGGGCCCGTTGTGGGAATAAAGTGTTCAACCCCGTGTTTAGCCACAGTGGCTGAGAATTTGGGAATTGTGAGTGCTGGAAATTGGGTGAGGAGTTGCTTAAACTTACCTCCTGCCGTGGTGACGCTAGCCTGCACAGGTGGTAGAGAAACTCGGGCTGAGCAGGGAATAGAAGCAAAGGACAGTGCATTAACCAAGCGTCTATTCGCTAGATCCACTAATAACCCATGTGCACACAAAAAATCTGCGCCCAACAAGTTAAAACTCACCGCCGCTACAACAAATGTCCATCTGTAGTTGCGGCCGTGGATGTGGAGGTGCAGGCTCTTTTCGCCGAAAGTGTCAATGCTGGAGCCGTTGGCTGCCACCGCTCCGTTGCCCCGGGTGCCCATGGCTCGATCTGCTTGGGAGGGCATGACAAAACTCAGTTGAGCTCCTGTGTCAATAAGGAACTGCTTGCCGGTGTGTCCATCCGTCACATATAACAGCTTACTCTTCTCACCGAGAACCACTGCCGTTAACGGCTCTCGGCTTTTGGCGTTTCCTGAAATTGTAAATTTGCAGGGGGGAACGCATTTGCGGGCCTTCTCGGCGAAGCGGTGGTGATAATAACAGACGTCGCTCCGTCTGTTACGTTTTGGCCGTGTCGCTGTCACCGCGGGCTGGATCTGCTCAGTGGGTTGCGGCTCTTCATGGTTCTGGGCATCAGCGTTGAGGTCTGCGGATGCTGCTGTGGGTGTCTGCTCTTTGCAGGCGTTGACGAGCCGTTGAGCTTCGTTGGCGAGCACGCGGAAGTCTTGCTGGGTGCTGCATCTCATGTTGGCGAGCGTCCCTCTCATGTGTGGCGGCAGCGTGCTGAGGAATATGAATTGGAAGAGGAAGTTGTCATTGTCCTCTTCTTTAAGCTGCAGCAAGTCCTCCATGAGGGCTTTAGGTTTGCACCCTCTGTGGCCGTAGACCGCCAGGATCTTCTCGGCTCTCTCTTCAGCTGAGGGGACGTAATTTGCCACGATGGTTGCTTTCAGTGTTTCATATTTGTCTTGGGCCGGCGGCCGCCGGATCATGCTCCGCACACACCTCGAAGTGGCGGCGTCGAGTTTGGAGACGATGTGATAGAATTTCGTATCGTCAGTCGTGATGCCCGCCAGTGTAAACTGGGCTTCAGCTTGTTGAAACCACGAGGCGGGGTCTTCCTGCCAGAAGTCCGGCAGCTTGACAGCGACGCCATTCGTGTAGACCGTCACTGATGTGTCTGCAGGGTGAGAGTGCCTTGCTTCGGCTCTCTCAGCGGCGCTGGTGCTCGGTTGAGCCCTCTCTATCACTTCTGCCGGGGGGGAAAGTCGTCCATCTGTTCCCCTGTCTGCGTGGGCGCTGGCGTCTGCCTGGGTCGCCACAGATGAGTCGATCGCGGGGGAACGCCTCAGGTCCATACTCGCGTCAGGGGTCACCAGTGTAGAAGAGCTTGGAAGAACGAGGCGGTGTGATATATAAACCAAAGTTTATTATCAGCTCTTCTAACAAGTCTCATCTAAGTGCAGAAGCAGCAGAAGGAAAAAGAGACTGAATACCTCCGGCTCTCTGACTTTATACTTGCACATAACAAAAGACATGCATATCAAAGGCTGACATCCCTCATTATCATAATCCCCCCATTGTCTTGGTTCTTCCTCTCTTCGCCCTGGGGGGGTGAGGGTAGCTCCTCCGGTCTCCACCGCAGTGTCTGGGAACGTCTTTGTTCTTCACTTGCGGTTGAGAGTCTTTGTCCTTTCTGAGGTGTGAAGTCGCTTTACATATGCAATCACCAAACACTCTCATATGCTTCAACATATGTAGGTTATGGAATATATGATTAATATAGCCCACATAGTGCAACGAAATTGTGGGTACTCCACCAGGCTACTGCACAATAAAGTAAGAGAGAAGGATTAACTGTTAATGTGGCAGGGCAGTGAATTTTTAACAAAAAACATGACAATGCCACCAGGGGAATTTCGCCCCAGGAAATATTTTTTTTCTACCCAAGACCTAAAGGTCACAGGTTCATTACATACATGGAGCCGTAAATATGATTTCATTAATAACAATCATTTTTTGTTAAACAATATAAAAAAAGGGACATAATCATAAGTTAATTAAAACCATTACGACAACTTGTTGCCAACAATGAGTTTTAACTTAAAATAGATTTCTACTAAGCAAAACTGCCAAGGACCAAGGCTGGGGCTTACCAGGAGGCTAGCCGGAAAAAGGGGTTTTAAACTAAACACCAAGTGGCTGCACACCAACCGGACACACACCCTATGTGCACTTCAGAAGGAGTCTGAAGTGTAACCACCACCAGGCGGGAACGGGCTGCCGCACACCTCAGGCCAACAGCTCCTGTCCTGCAACAAAAGCAATCTAGCTAATGTTATACCATAAAGCCTAAAACTCGGGGCAATAAAAGCAAGGTTGTTAACAATTAAAAAGGATGAATATATAAGAGACAAATTTACAACAAATAAAATAAACCCAATTAGTGGGATAAAACAAAGCACTGCTTAGTGTTCTGGTTTTCTTGTGTCCTTATAAAGTTTTAAATAAATTTAAAAAAGGACAACAAGAATGTACAAAGACAGACAAGTCAAAACGGACAAGATGGAACAAAACAGATAAAACAAGACCAACTGTCTCAAATAAGTTAATTTTGTCTTCTTATAATTATTTACCTTTTGTTCTTATTAAAGACAAAAATAGAAAGGAGATGTTTTTACCTTCTTTACATGTTTCGACTGTGCACTGCAGCCTTTGTCAGAAGAGTCAGCTGATTGCTGCCAGGTGTTATTTTATCAGCTGACTTTCATAGGTGGGGCCAGCCCAGCAGACCTGTCAGATCCACCGAGCTGGCCCCGCTTTCCACCGTCAGATGGTCTCTGGAGAATGTGGTCCCAGGTGTGGGAAAGCATAAAGGCCCCCTCAAAGCGGGGCTGGCTCGGTGGATCTGACAGGTCTGCTGGGCTGGCCCTGCCTACGAAAGTCAGCTGATAAAATGATACCTGGCAGCAATCAGCTGACACTTCTGCCGAAGGCTGCAGTGAACAGTCGAAACATGTAAAGAAGGTAAAAACATCTCCTTTCTATTTTTGTCTTTAATAAGAACAAAAGGTAAATAATTATAAGAAGACAAAATTAACCTATTTGAGCTATTACATGGAAATTATGGACAATATTGCATCAAAGACTTCCGCCGGCTGGAGAAATTGGAAAAAACATGGGCACACTACAGAAACCACCTGAGATTTAACCTCCATTGCAGAGATGAGGACGTCACACCACCAAGCCTCAACATAAAACATCCAATTCCGACCAAAAACGCAGAGAAAATTATCAATAAAGCACGGAAAGACCTGATCAAAGAACGGATAAGAATGACGGCAAACAAAGTGGACAGAATCAACAACCAGATCAAGGAGGAAATGGACATTTTCAAGAAACACTACCCGACTGACCAGGAAATGCAGGAACAGATAAAAGCACAATTAAAACACGCACACGAACAGGAATTCATGATAATGAAAAACCGCCAATTAAAAAAACTTACAGAAAGGAAGAACGGACGAAGACAAACATACACGGAAACGAATGCTAAGTGGGTCAAAAACTTATCAAAACGCACACTCACGGACACGGAGAAAAAAGTGCTGAGCAGAGGACTGAACTTCGCCATCACACCAGCCAAAATACCCCATGAAGAATACATCCTCGCAAAAGAACTCGTATTAGAAAAAATCCAGGACCAAGGGGAAAAAGCATCACTCTGGAATGCAGTCACAGGAATCCTCAAAACGGCCAAACTACCACAAAGCAATGCTACAAAAGAAGAAGAAAAAGCATTAAATTCACTCAAGACAGATAAAACAGTCACAATCCTCCCATCAGATAAAGGCAGAAGCACAGCAGTAATGGACACGGAAACATATGAAAAACAGATGAAAACCATGTTGGCAGACAGCAGCACATATGAAATAATTAAAACAAACCCCACAGAAGAAAAGAAAAAAATGCTAAAAGCCCTTCTCAAACCCCTATTAGAAAGCAAAAAAAATCACAAAGGATGCATACGATCACCTGATTCCCACAGCCATCATCACCCCCTGGATCTATGGAACCCCAAAAATACATAAGAAGGATATCCCACTGCAGCCAATAATAGACAGTTTCAGATCAGTTACATACAACTTATCAAAAGCTCTGGTTGAAATCATCAAACCCCTCCTTGGACTATCAGAATACCACTGCAAAAACTCAAAAGAGCTGGCACAAGAACTCAAAAATATGAAAATAGAATCAGACATTTCACATGATGTCATTTCATTATTCACAAAGACCCCTGTTGATGTCACACTACAAATAGTGCAAGAACGCCTCAACAATGACAGAACCCTTAAAAGACGCACCAATCTCACAGTTCATGACATATCTGAACTATTACAATTTGTTGCAAAATCCACCTATTTTCAATACAGAGAAAAAATCTACAGACAAAAAGAAGGATTTGCAATGGGAGACCCACTGTTAGCCATCATGAGCAGTTTTTTCATGGAGGATCTGGAAAACAACACCATCAACACAGCACCTACACAATGCAAACCTACCCTCTGGAAGAGATACGTGAACGACATTCTGGAGAAAATAAGGAAAGGACACACGCAAGAACTCACTGACCATCTGAATAGCACGGACAGCACTGGGAATATAAAATTCACATACGAAGAGGAAGAAAATGGCACCATAGCCTTTCTGGACATGAAAATCCACCACAGCGATGACAGCAGTATAAAAATCACAGTCTACAGGAAACCAACCCACACAGATCAATATCTACTATGGACATCAGAACACCCCACAGCACACAAACTATCAGTTGTCAGGACATTATATGAACAGGCCACCATCATCACAGATCAAGAAGACAGACAGGAGGAGGAAAACCACATAAAACATGCACTCATGCACTGCCAGTATCCAGTATGGGCCATAAACAAAGGGAAACAGCAAGTCAAAAACAAAGAAAACAAAGAGGAAATAAGACAGAACAAAAGTTGAAATCAAAAACAAGGACACCATAACTATACCATACATCCGAGGGATCACGGAACCAATTCAAAGGATCATGAAAAAACACAAAATAAACACAGCAGTAAAACCACACAAAAAATTAAAACAATTATTGATACACCCCAAGGACAAAATAGAACAAGACAAAAAATGCAGTGTAATATATGAAATATCATGCAGATCATGCAACAAAACCCACATTGGAGAAACCAGAAGATCATTCACCACAAGGAAAAAAGAACACCAGAAGGAATGTGAGAAGGAAACACAAGGACGACTCACAAGATCACAAAAAGAAAAGGCAGAACAAGAAACATTAAAATCAGCAATATCAGATCACTGCAAAAGAAATAATTGGATCGGAGAGCAACAGATACAAACGCTGGATCAAGGAGGCCATAGAAATCAGGAAGCGGGGAAAAGACACCATGAACCGGGATGAGGGTGACATGATTGCTTAACCCAGGAGACAGATGCTGACACGAGTAGAGTGATTTGACAATTATTTATTAACTCAGTGGTGTTTGGTGAGTGTGTGAATGTGTGGGTGAGTGCAATGCTGTCTGACCGCTGGAGCTGAGCGGGTCTTGCTGCGACCTGGCAACCCTGGAACACACAAGCACAAGAGATTAATGCAGCTCGTAGGAATGGGGAACTGAGACTTGTGCTGCTTACTTACAGGTGCCGCTGCGAGACCTCTGTTGGCTCCGTGACCTGGCGTGGCTTGGTGAGAGTGGCGCTTGGCGCTGTGAAGGTGAGAAGGAGATCCGAGGAAGAGGAGGTGACGTCCCGTCATCTGGGGAGACGAGTCCGCCGCCAGGGAGGTCCACCTGTGCACAGGGGAGAATACTTTGACAGGGTAAGATTTGCTGTGGCTTACGTGACGTGGCTTGACAAGGAGGCTTGGTATAAGCTCTGACTTGAGGTTGTGTCCTTGACACAATGCGTGGCGAAGACGACAGACGACTCCGTGCAGAGCAGTCAGAGATACCGGCTTTTAAAGCCTGCTGATTATTGGTGGCAGGTGTATGCGCAGCTGGTGCTGATGACGGCCCAGCGGCCGCCATGACAGTACTCCCCCCTCTAGAGGTGCCTCCAGGCACCTGCCCTATCCTACCTGGACGCGCCTGATGGAAATCGCGGATGAGCTGCTTGTCAAGGATCAACGCTGGGCGAATCCAGGAGCGGTGCTCAGGGCCGAATCCCTCCCAGTCCACCAAATACTGAAGACCCCGGCCCCGCCGGTGGACATCCAAGATGGCAGTCACCCCCCAAGCTGGGTGGCCGTCGATCATCCTCGGGGGGGAAGGAGCCGCGGGGGGCGGGCACAGAGGGTCGGAGATATAGGGCTTGACCTGGGAGACATGAAAAGTAGGGCAGATGCGCATGGAAGGGGGAAGAGCTAGGCGCACAGACACTGGGTTAACGACACGTGAAATCACATAAGGGCCGAAGAAGCGCTTCGTCAACTTACACTTCTTGGCCGGCACATTGATATTTTTGGTAGACAGCCAAACCTGTTGACCCACCTTATAGTCCGGGGCGGGCCTCCTGTGACGGTTGGCCACCTGGATATTGCGTTCCGTGGTCCTGAGGAGGGCTCTGCGGGTGATGGTCCATATCCGATGGCAACGCCTGGCATGAGCCTGTACCAAAGGGACAGCCACCTCCTTCTCCTCCTCCAGGAACAGTGGTGGATCATACCCCAGAGACGCTTTGAACGGGGACATCCCAGTCGCTGAAGACACCTTGGCGTTGTGCGCATACTCGATCCAGGGCAGGAACGAACTCCAGGAGGAGGAACAAGAGGATATGACACAGCGGAGCACAGCCTCCAGCTCCTGATTGGCCCGCTCACACTGGCCGTTGCTCTACGGATGATACCCAGACGAGAGACTTGCCGTGGCCCCCAACACCGTGCAAAACGCCTTCCAAACCTGGGACACAAATTGCGGGCCTCGATCCGAGACGATATCCGCCGGGATGCCATGAAGACGGACCACATGCTGTACCAGGAGATCCGCTGTCTCCCGCGCTGAAGGCAACCCCCGGAGAGGTACAAAATGGGCTGTCTTGGAGAAGCGGTCCACTATCGTCAGGACCGAGGTGAAGGGGTCAGAAGGGGACAGGCCGGTCACAAAATCCAAAGCCACATGGGACCAGGGGCGGGAAGGAACCGGCAGAGGATGGAGAAGACCTGCCGGGGAGGAAGATGACGATTTCCCGGTGGCGCACTGGGCGCAGGCCCGAACATAGCTGGTAACGTCCTTCCTCAACCCTGGCCACCAGAAGCCTCTCTGGATCAGGTTGACCGTGCGAGTGATTCCTGGATGGCACGCCAACTTGGAAGCATGACCCCACTGGATGACCTCGCTCCTGACCGAAGGGGGAACGAACAAACGGCCCGGGGGACCCCCACCCGGGTCGGGCTCAGTCTCCTGCGCTCTCCTGACCCTGTCCTGGATCTCCCACGCGAGGGCGCCCACCACACAGGATGGCGGCAGGATGGTCTCCTCCTGATCCCTGACGGTCTTTGCCTCGAACTGCCTGGAGAGGGCGTCTGACTTAGCGTTCTTGCTCCCTGGCTGGTAGGTTATTGTAAAGTTAAATCGGCCAAAAAAGAGAGACCAGCGGGCCTGGTGGGCGTTCAGCCGTTTAGCTGTCCGAAGATACTCCAGGTTTTTATGATCCGTCCAGACGACGAACGGCTGGGCAGCCCCCTCCAGCCAGTGCCTCCATTCCTCCAAGGCGAGCTTCACAGCCAGCAGCTCCCTGTCACCGATGCAGTAGTTCTTCTCAGCAGGTGTTAGGCGGTGGGAGAAGAAGGCGCACGGCCGGATCCTTCCATCCACCGGGGAGCGTTGGGAGAGGACCGCCCCAACTCCAGAATCCGAGGCGTCCACCTCCACCAAGCACTGCAGGGCCGGGTCCACCTGGGTCAGGACGGGGGCAGAGGCAAATTCCTCCTTCAGCTTCCCGAACGCCGCAGCCGCTTCCTCGCTCCAATGAAAGGGGGTCTTGGGGGACGTGAGGTCGGTCAGGGGCCGGGCAATGATCCCAAAATTCGGCACAAAACGGAGATAGAAGGTGGCGAATCCCAAGAAACCCTGCAACTGTTTCCTGGACGTGGGCGTGGGCCAATCCACCACCACCTTGACCATGGCCGGGTCGGGGAGCACCTGATTGTGTGCGATAATGAACCCCAAAAAGGACGTCTTGTCGGTGTGAAACTCACACTTCTTGGCCTTGACAAACAGCTGGTTCTCCAGGAGGCGCTGCAGGACCCGTCTCACGTGCACCTGGTGTTCCTCCAACGTGCGTGAAAAGATCAGGATGTCATCCAAATAAACAAACACGAAGGAGTTCAGGAAGTCCCGGAGGACGTCGTTAATTAAGCGCTGGAAGACGGCCGGAGCGTTGGTTAACCCAAACGGCATCACCAAGTACTCAAAGTGGCTGCTTGGGATCCGGAATGCCGTCTTTCACTCATCGCCCTCCTTAATGCGCACCAGGTGGTAAGCATTACGGAGGTCCAGCTACGTAAACCATGAAGTCCCCTGGAGAGAGTCAAAGGCCAAGTTCATTAGTGGCAGCGTGTACTTATTCTTGATGGTAATTTCATTGAGCCCCCGGAAGTCGATACAGGGACGTAGCGAGCCATCCTTCTTCCCTATGAAGAAAAAACCTGCCCCCACCACCGAGGAGGACGGTCGAATAATTCCAGAGCTGAGGGACTCCTTGATATATGTGTCCATGGCCTCACGCTCCGGGGCAGACAGGCTATACAAACAACTTGCCGGGAGAGGGGCCCCTGCCCTGAGGTTGATCGCACAGTCGTAGGGGCGGTGGGGGGGAAGGGACAGCGCCCATGACTTGCTGAAAACCGCTCCCAGATCGTGGTAGACCTCTGGTACCTTGGACAGGTCCGGGGGCGGCGTCGAGGGTGGGGTCATCGACACCGAGGGGGCACACGCTGCAGACTGGAGGCAGGCACTGAGACAAAAGGTGCTCCACGCGGTGATATTTCCGGCTTGCCAGTCGAACGTGGGGTTGTGGAGACGTAGCCACGGGTAACCCAGGATCACAGACGAGGAGGAGATGGGCAACACCAAGAACCGGATCTCCTCCCTATGATTTCCAGAAACAATCACCGGCACGGGGGCCGTCTGGTGGGAGACAGTGGTCAGTGAAGCCTTCGACAGCGTAACGAGGTTGACAGATGGGCAAAGGGGTTGACAGCTGAGGCCCAGATGGGTTGCCAGTTCTCCAGAAATGAAGCTTTGCTCAGCTCCAGTATCAATAAGGGCATGTGTTGTGTGTTCCCTATGTTTTGTCACGACTCGCCGCTCATCAGTGGCTTCAGCTGCGCGCACACCTGCGCCTCGTCAGCAGCGGGCTATTTAGCCCACTCGGCCCAGTGCTGCGGTCTGGAGCCGTCTGTTCTCGTCGGCACTTCCAAAGCTCGTGAATCAACCTCAGATCACCAGCAAGATTACTACGACACGTAAGCATCCCTTACCTAGTCTCCAAAGTTCTTCACCCCTGTGCACAGGTGGACTCCCCAGCGGCGGATTTCCCCCGTCATCGCCGACTCATCTCCACCATCCACGCAGGCCCTGCAGGACGCTGTCTCCCGGGCTCATCACTTGCCAACGCCAGCCACCTGTCCCTGCAAGTAAGCAACACTCTGACTAATTATCCCTGTCTCGGTGTGGTGCCCATTACCCTTGTCCTCTGCTTTCTCTCCATAGGGTTGTCCGGCTGAACGGTGCGCTGCTCTGCTACCTGCGCATCGGCGTTCACCCCAGCACATACACATACCGCATACATCCATTCAGACACACCTGCTTGTTGAGTAAAGCTGTTAAATCTACCCTGAGCCTGCGTGCGTGTTTCCTGGGCCAGACATTATGTCAGTATGGCTCCAGCAGAGCGGCCCAGCAGACAGCGGGCTCGCACGCCGTCTTTCCACCCTCGAGGCTCGGGTGGATTTAATAGCCCATCAACAGCAGGTCATCCTAAACCAGTTGGTTAACATTACTCACCGGTTAGACCGCCTGGACCCCCAGCAGGCGTTCCCCTCGGCTCGCCAGGGTGGGCTAGCTCCTGCCGCTCCGGTGCCCGGTCAGTCTACCTCGGGAACGCCAACCCAACTCACACCGATCCCAACCCCCGCCCGCTTCAGCGGAAAGCTCGGCGGGGCGCGGGGGTTTATTATGCAGTGTGAGTCAGTGTTTCTGCGCGTTCCCAGGGATTTTCCCTCAGACCATAGCCAAATTGGCTACATCGGTAATCTCTTGGAGGGGCGAGCACTAACTTGGGCTTACGCCGTAATGGCGAAGCCCAGTTACGCGAACCTCTCCTATAGCCAGTTCATGCAGAGCTTTCTCGAGGTCTTCGATCATTCCCGGCGCGATAGCGTCCTAACTGACTGGCTCCTTGCTCTTCAACAGGGAAGCCATTCAGCGGCGGACTATGCTATCGACTTCCGGGTTGCAGCGGAGGAGGTTGGCTGGGGTGAGGCCGCACTCTGTGGCATCTTCCTCCGCAGCCTCAGCTCGGGTCTGAGGGATGAACTGGCCGGTGGGGATCTTCCAGAGACACTGGGGGAGTTGATTTCCACCGCCATTAGTTTAGACAATAGGCTGCGTGAACGGTCCACCGAACGGAAGTTTAGCAGCCGCTCGCGTGGAGGCCCCGTCCGCACACCTCAAGACCACCCCCTGGCGTTACCTCCACCGGAGTCCTCCGAGGAATCGGAGGCAATGGTGGTAGGCCGGTCAAAGCTCCCCCTAGCGGAGAAACAGCGCTGCCGGAAGTTGGGTCTCTGCATGTATTGCGGAGGAGACCAACATTCCGTAGAGCATTGCCCGGAAAAGCCAAACGGGGAGGTCCGCGAGTCACTGTAGGGGGCCTCGCGGACTCTAACCGGTCAAATCCCCTCACAAGTCTGTCCTTGCCCATCCGATTTTGTCACAACACCACGGGGCATCTCACACACGCACTGGTGGACTCAGGAGCAGAGCAGAGCTTCATTTCAAAGAGCCTGGCAACCCAATTGGGCATTCCCTGCCACCCTCTGGCCGCTCCTCTCAGCCTAATCACCCTTTCCCGTGCGCCCCTCGGGCAAGTGACTCATCGCACGCAACCAGTCCCAGTTATAATTTCGGGTAACCACCGAGAGGAACTCACCCTTTACGTCCTGTCTTCCTCTATGACGCCTGTCATCCTTGGGTATCCCTGGTTGCTCCTGCACAACCCTGTGCTGGATTGGCGGACAGGAAAGATCGCCGCCTGGAGTTCATTCTGCATGGGCACCTGCTTACAGTCCGCAGCCTGCGCCCCATCTTCTCCTCCCCCGGTTAAGGACGCCGCGCCTCCGGATCTCACCCTGGTGCCCCCGGAATTCCACGATCTGGGCCTCGTTTTCAGCAAGTCCAGGGCAATGTCCCTTCCTCCTCATCGGCCCTACAACTGTGCCATCAACCTCCGCCCGGGGTCTCCTCTGCCATCGGGTCGTCTTTACAGCCTGTCAGCGCCGGAGCAGGAAGCGATGGACAGCTACATCAAGGAGTCACTCAGCACAGGTATCATCCGCCCCTCCTCATCTCCTCTCGGTGCAGGGTTCTTCTTCGTGTCGAAGAAGGATGGGTCCCTCTGCCCGTGTATCGACTTCCGGGCCTTGAATGACATCACGGAGAAGGACCATTATACCCTGCCGCTGATGGACACTGCCTTCCACTCCCTGCAGGGGGCGACCTGGTTCACCAAATTGGATCTCCACAGTGCATACCATCTCATCCGGATCAGGGAGGGGGATGAGTGGAAGACAGCATTTAGAACACCAAGTGGGCATTTTGAGTACCTGGTAATGCCCTTTGGTCTGACCAACGCCCCTGCCGTTTTTCAGCGCCTTATCAATGATGTCCTGCGTGATTTCCTGGGCCTCTTCGTGTTCGTGTACCTGGATGACATCCTCATCTTCTCCAGGTCACGAGAAGAACATCAGGTGCATGTGAGGCGGGTCCTACAGCGGCTGCTGGAGAACAGGTTGTACGTAAAAGCTGAGAAGTGTGAGTTTTACGCCAAGACCACCTCCTTCTTAGGTTTTGTTATCTCACACAACCAGGTCCTACCTGACCCCGCTAAGGTTAAAGCGGTGGTGGAATGGCCCACGCCGACCTCCAGGAAGCAGGTCCAACAATTCATTGGGTTTGCCAATTTCTACCGCCGTTTTGTACCCAACTTCGGTGCCATCGTTGCCCCACTGACCCATCTCACATCCCCTAAGAACACCTTCCGCTGGACTGAAGAGGTCGCTGCGGCGTTCCAGGCGCTGAAGACGGAGTTCTCCTCCTCCCGGGTCCTGACCCAGGTCGACCCCGCGCTGCAGTGTCTGGTGGAGGTCGACGCGTCTGATACGGGGGTGGGGGCGGTGCTGTCCCAGCGATCACCCACCGATGGGGTCAAGCGACCCTGCGCCTTCTTCTCACGGTGCCTGTCCCTGGCCGAGCGGAATTACGACGTTGGGGACAGGGAGCTTCTCGCCATCAAGCTCGCCCTGCAGGAGTGGCGCCACTGGCTGGAGGGGGCAGCTTTACCATTCGTGGTGCTGACGGACCATAAGAACTTGGAGTATCTTCGATCTGCTAGACATCTGAATGCCCGCCAGGCGCGCTGGTCCCTGTTCTTTGCCCGGTTCCGCTTCACCATAACCTATCGCCCCGGCTCTAAGAACGGCCTACCCGATGCCCTCTCCAGGCAGTTCGCCCCTGAGACGTCGGAGGAGCCGGGCCACCCCATCCTGCCCAGTTTGTGTGTGGTAGGAGCGATTTCCTGGTCCATCAGGAACAAGATCCGGAGGGCGCAGGAGACTGAACCGGACCCTGGCTGCAGACCGGAGGGAAGGTTGTTCGTTCCATCTTCTGTCCGGGGGGAGGTCATCCATTGGGTCCACACCTCTAAGCTCGCCTGTCACCCTGGTGTATCTCGGCTAGTGGATCTCCTCCAGCGCTCCTTCTGGTGGCCGGGTCTGCAGAAGGATGCCGCCAACTACGTCCGGGCGTGCCCTGTGTGTGCCACCACCAAGTCAGGTAATTCTCCTCCCGCGGGTTTGCTCCAGCCTCTGCTGACCCCTGGCAGACCCTGGTCCCATATAGCCCTCGACTTTGTCACTGGTCTCCCCACTTCTAACTCCTATAACGCCGTGCTGACCATCGTGGACTGATTCTCCAAGGCCGCCCACTTCGTGCCACTTCGGGGTCTTCCAACGGCGCAGGAGACAGCGGACCTCTTGGTTCAGCACGTGGTCAGGCTACACGGGATACCGGTGGACGTTGTCTCGGATCGGGGTCCCCAGTTTGTCTCTGAGGTTTGGAGGTGTTTTTGCAACGCCCTGGGGGCCACAGTTAGCCTCTCCTCCGGTCACCACCCGCAATCCAACGGGCAGTGTGAGCGGGCCAACCAGGAGCTGGAAGCTACCCTACGCTGCGTCACTTCCTCTAACCCGTCCTCCTGGAGCACGCACCTGTCTTGGGTAGAGTACACCCACAACACCGCTCGGTCTTCTGCTATAGGGATGTCTCCCTTCAAGGCGTCCCTGGGCTATGATCCACCTTTGTTCCCGGAGCAGGAGGCGGAGCTGGCGGTCCCTTCCATCCAGGCGCACCTGAGACGTTGTCGGGCTCTGTAGTCCAAGACACGTGATGCGCTCTTACGCACGGCGGCGCGCAACAGCACCACGGCTAACCGTCGCAGGAAACCGGCCCCTGCCTACCAGGTGGGTCAACAGGTCTGGTTGGTCACTCAGGATATCCACCTCAAGGGAGAGAAAAGGAAGCTGGCCCCACGCTTTGTTGGTCCCCACACCATTTCTAAAATTGTTAACCCGGTGGCTGTGCGTCTGGCCCTCCCCCCCTCCCTCCGCATTTGCCCTACCTTCCATGTTTCTAAAATCAAGCCCAATGTCTCCGACCCCCTCTGCCCCCCGCCTGCAGCACCACCCGCGCCTATGATGATCGACGGCCACCCGGCCTGGAGAGTCGCCTCCTTCCTGGACTCCCGGCGCCGAGGTCGCGGGCTGCAGTACTTGGTGGACTGGGAGGGATTCGGTCCGGAATGGAGGTCCTGGGTGCCCTCTTATTGGGTGTTAGACAAAAGTCTCATCACGGAGTTCCATCGGGCGCATCCGGACAAACCAGCGCCAGGAGGCGCTGCTAGGGGGGGTGTACTGTCACGACTCGCCGCTCATCAGTGGCTTCAGCTGCGCGCACACCTGCGCCTCGTCAGCAGCGGGCTATTTAGCCCACTCAGCCCAGTGCTGCGGTCTGGAGCCGTCTGTTCTCGTCGGCACTTCCAAAGCTCATGAATCAACCTCAGATCACCAGCAAGATTACTACGACACGTAAGCATCCCTTACCTTGTCTCCAAAGTTCTTCACCCCTGTGCACAGGTGGACTCCCCGGGGGCGGATTTCCCCCGTCATCGCCAACTCATCTCCACCATCCACGCAGGCCCTGCAGGACGCTGTCTCCCGGGCTCATCACTTGCCAACGCCAGCCACCTGTCCCTGCAAGTAAGCAACACTCTGACTAATTATCCCTGTCTCGGTGTGGTGCCCGTTACCCTTGTCCTCTGCTTTCTCTCCATAGGGTTGTCCGGCTGAACGGCGCGCTGCTCTGCTACCTGCGCATCGGCGTTCACCCCAGCACATACACATACCGCATACATCCATTCAGACACACCTGCTTGTTGAATAAAGCTGTTAAATCTACCCTGAGCCTGCGTGCGTGTTTCCTGGGCCAGACATTATGTCATGTTTATAAATTAGTCTGATGGGGATACGGCAACTAGTGAGGGGTTTCTTCTGCTTAACGTCCGTGAATCCCCCTACTGTAACCCACGGACCTCCCCTTTTAACCGGTTGGGACACTCAGCTACCCCATGAGACTCAATTGCCACAGTGAAAACACAGGCCCAGATCCCTCCGGCGCTGTCTTTCAGCCGCCGAAACACCCGATTGCCCAATAATCATTCCCTCCTGCCCCGGAAGTTCCTCCGGCCCCGGAAGTTCCTCCGGCGGGGGCAGAGCCGGGAGAGGCGGCCGGGAGGAGCGGGGGCGTGGTTTACCCAAACGGCTGGCAGCCCTACGTTTGGCTGCCCGCTCCTTCAGCCTACTGTCCAAACTAATTGTGAGAGAAATTAGTTCACCTAATTTGTCTGGCTCATCCCGTGTTGCTAGTTCATCTCTTAGCTCCGAGCTAAGGCTGCGGAGGAAAATACTGCAAAGAGCTGACTCCCCCCACCCAACCTCTGCAGCCAGCACCCGGAAGTCTACGGCGAAATCGGCGGCAGATTTGCTGCCCTGCCGAAGGCTAAGCAACTGGTCAGTTAACACCGCGCCCCGGTCAGTATGGTCAAAAATCTCTAGAAACTCTGCTACGAATTGCTAGTAAGTTAAGTGGGAGGAGCTGGGTTTGGCCATAACTGTGTAAGCCCAAGCTAACGCCCTCCCTTCGAGCAGGTTTGAGATGTACCCAATCTTGCTATGGTCCGTGGGAAAATCTCCCAGGACACTGTGAAAAACTGTCTCACATTGTAGCAGAAAACCCCGTGCCTCTCCGAGTTTTCTGCTAAAGTGGGCGGGGTAGGCATGGGAGTGAGGCGAGGTGAAGGAGGCTGGTGTGTTTGACTAGCAGGTGGGATTATAGGGGCTGAAGAAGCCCCAGCGACCAGGGGGAACGCCTGGCGTCCTTCTAGGTGATCCAGCCCGCTGTTAATCTGAGTTAATTGGTTGAGAATAACTGTCTGTTGATGGGCAATTAAATCTACTCGTGCACTAAGGGTGTTAATACGGCGCGCCAGCGCGCTGTCTGCCGGGTCATCTTGACGGAGTTGTACTGACATGATTGCTTAACCCAGGAGACAGACGCTGACACGAGTAGAGTGATTTGACAATTATTTATTAACTCAGTGATGTTTGGTGAGTGTGTGAATGTGTGGGTGAGTGCGATGCTGTCTGACCACTGGAGCTGAGCGGGTCTTGCTGCGACCTGGCAACCCTGGAACACACAAGCACAAGAGATTAATGCAGCTCGTAGGAATGGGGAACTGAGACTTGTGCTGCTTACTTGCAGGTGCCGCTGCGAGACCTCTGTTGGCTCCGTGACCTGGCGTTGCTTGGTGAGAGTGGCGCTTGGCGCTGTGAAGGTGAGGAGGAGATCCGAGGAGGAGGAGGTGACGTCCCGTTATCTGGGGAGACGAGTCCGCTGCCAGGTAGGTCCACCTGTGCACAGGGGAGAATACTTTGACAGGGTAAGATTTGCTGTGGCTTACGTGACGTGGCTTGACGAGGAGGCTTGGTATAAGCTCTGACTTGAGGTCATGTCCTTGACGCAATGCGTGGCGAAGACGACAGACGACTCCGTGCAGAGCAGTCAGAGACACCGGCTTTTAAAGCCTGCTGATTATTGGCGGCAGGTGTATGCGCAGCTGGTGCTGATGACGGCCCAGCGGCCGCCATGACAGAGGGGGCCTTTATGCTTTCCCACACCTGGGACCACATTCTCCAGTGACCATCGGACGGCGGAAAGCGGGGCCGGCTCGGTGGATCTGACAGGTCTGCTGGGCTGGCCACGCCTACGAAAATCAGCTGATAAAATGACACCTGGCAGCAATCAGCTGACACTTCTGACGAAGGCTGCAGTGAACATTCGAAACATGTAAAGAAGGTAAAAACTTCTCCTTCTATTTTTGTCTTTAATAAGAACAAAAAGTAAAAAAAAAAAGACCAACTGTCACAATAGACGAGCTGTCAAATAGGCAGACAAAACAAAACAGCAGTGTGGAAGTGTAGACAAGACAGCAGTTCTGGGAGCGAGTGGCGGCTGCTGAAAACAAGCCGCACACCGCAGCGCTGATCACCTAAAGCAAAAAAAAAAACAATTTCCATTAAGGCAACATCAATCAGGCTGCTAATGAAAGACAATTGGGAGCAATATACATACTGAAGCACGATGATTCGCCCACACAGTTGGACGTGGGATGTACAGCGGCTTGTCCACGACAGCACAAAAACTTAACAAGAGAGGGCTGACCTGAGCGGAGCAGAACAACGTCACCCCACGACAGGACTCACAGCCAATGTACTTGTTTCTTATTTAGAGAAGCGCACCAAAGGACCTCACAGACCAACAAAGCCTCGCAAGCAACTACCCAGAAAGGTGGAAGGAAGTAGCCCGCAGGTGCGTTCTGGCACTTAAATACGCTACGTTTGTCTACAGCACCGCCCAACAGTTAAAGGGCCACGACAGACAGGGGCGTAGAGAGGGAAAACAGAGAATGGAGAAAAATCCATCCTGCTACATTAAGCTTTGAAAAAATGATCATGTATGCAAATATACACTTGGTCATTAAAACAATCCATGGTTCTGCACCCCCACCTCTTAAGACTTTTGTGTACCTAACTTCTGAACAAAATACCAGAATAACAAGGACTTCCTCTAGGTGGTGTTATGTCTGTAATCAATGAGACAGGAGTCGTCTTGTACTGAACATCTTTATTGCTGCTTTATTGAGAACACACACAACTATATACACTGGCCGCAGCCCGCCTGACGTCACTCCGCAGGGCGACTATGGCAACCCCCAAGGGCCAAACTCATATACAACATTCTTCCCCCCTTTAGAAAAGTCCAAAACACACACAATTAGGTCCCTCCCCAATTTAGGACCCAAATCACACACTAAGAAAACTAAATCACAATAACTAAAGGCCCATCACATTCACACAACAAACTAAAACTAGGGGGGACGGGTGGACTACCGTCCAACCCCCACATGGCAAGGCGGAGTATTCTGCCGTCTGTAGATTCTGCCGTCTGTATCCGTTGATAAACTAAAATATTGCCGTGTTCCTAAAAAATAATAATAATAACCCATAAAATAATCCCCAAACAATAACAGTCAAATAATTATGATTTTTTTAAACACATGCACCCATATGAACATTTGAAGTATTTAACATTTTTTTCAAGTTAATCACTGTCCTCATGCAGAACAGGGTAGAACCAGCTTGGAGGCCCAGGGCAGCCCCTCGGTAGGCACACCCCTGGAAGCAGCCTGCCCCCGGGGTCGTAACTGAACATGCAGACAAGAGTGCCTCTTCTCCTCACCATCGACCATCCCCCTCGTCCAGACCCGCCACCTGAAGCCTTCTTCCGGACACGCCAAACCTCATTGGCGTGCCTCCTCAAGCCGTCCGACAGCTTAAAATAAGCTGCGCCCAGCTTGGACGCAATCTGCAGCCGCTCCTGGTGATCTTCCTGCTGTCGCCTGGCCTGTATTCACCGTGGATACCCCTTCTCACGAGCCCGAACCAGAAGCGTGACTCTCAGAGGTGCCTTGCTCGGCCTACAGTGTTGCTGCTTGGCACGCAGTTTCTCCGTGCCTGTTGGTCTGTCCCCGACCATTTTCAAAACTGCTGCAGCTGTCACCATTGTAGTCCCAGATCCTCCGGCCCCCTGTGGCCGAGCTCCAGAGAAAACTGAAGCTTGCTTGTCAGCATCACTTGTAGACCCAGGTGCCTCGCCGTTATGCCCAGTACCCTCGTCCAAGGCGTCTTGAGCTCCGGCACTGAGATCCTCCTGTGCCAACCCTGAGTGAGGCTGGTCCTGCTCAACCTCCATGGGGCCCAGTAAATCTTTGTACTGCTCGCTCCCAGTGTCCGTCTCTGTGCCGGGCTGTCGCTGCTGTTTCTCGGGGTTCTCAGCATGCTCACTCCCCCCCCCCCCCCCCCCAGCTGCTCCAACTCTAGCTGCGGGGAAAACTGAGAGAGTCTGGCTGCTGCTTTCCCCCAGTGCCATCTTTGCTCACCACACTTTGTTCACCTCCAGTGCTGTGGTCACTCACCATGCTGTGCTTTTCAGCTGGCTTGTCGTCTTCAATGGACGTGGGCTCCCTCTCCCATGGCTCCAACTCCACTGTGAAAACTAGCTTATAGCTTGTAGCTAGTGTTTGACGCCCACCTAGCTCCGTGGCTAACTTCGCCGTTGCCACCGGCTGAGCTGTTAGCTTCCCCGAGCTAGCTAGCTTAGCTACTTTTGGCGCCAACAGCCTTTCCACCCACAGCTTCATGCTCCTTGTGTGTTCGGAAAAGTATTCAGCCATCCGTTCAACAGCATCTGTATAAGACTCCGTCTCCCTCAATGTGTGGAAAATTTTCCAACCTTCTATGCCAAGATGGTGGACCAGAAGTGCTCGTCTCTGCATTCCGTTGAGTCTACTCAGGTCCAACGCTGTGATGTATCCCTCAAACATGGCAAACCAGTTAGGCCACAGGATCACTGGCTCTCCTGGATACTGTAGAAACGGTGGTGGAGGTGGCCCATACGCCTCCATAGTTTCTCCTCATCGCCAAAATATTAAGATAAGATAAGATAAGATAAGATAAGCCTTTATTAGTCCCACAACGGGGAAATTCCAGGATTGCAACAGCACAGGGATAGCAACACTCAGAGCAACAATCAGAAGGCAAGAAAAAAAAAAGAAAAAAAAAAGCAAGCAAGCAAGAGCAGCTAATATACATATGTACATATTACTATAAATATATATATATACACACAGACAGACAGTGTAGCGCATTGTAGCTGGATGGGATAAATATATGAGTATATAAACACACAGTATGGAGCATTGCAGCTAGATGGAATAAATATGTAAATATATAAACACACAGTGTGTGTCACGACCTGAACGCTCTTTCTTTGCGTTCAGGTTGTCCAGTGTCGCTCCTGCTCCGGGGTAGTCCGTGCCGGGTCTTCCATGGCCCGCTCTTTGACAGCGCCCAGCTGATTGCCAGCTGTCTGTTCAGCTGCGCTGGGACAGCTGTCTCCCATTCCCAATCATCTCCCCCATTTAAGCGAGCAGCCGAGAGTTACTCGTCGCTGCGACCTCGCTATGGGAAGACGTTCCTTGTGTTCCCACGACTGTTAGCTCCTACGTCTAGCTTCAGTCCGCCGTTACCTCGGCGCTTCACCCAAAGTAAGTGTTGTGACTCGGCGTGTATTCTTCCCTCGCCGCCTCTCTAGCCTTTCTCCCTGGGTGGTATGTTTCCCTTAGTTCTGTGTGTGTTTTAGCCCCACGTGGCTCCTTACTTTTCTGTTCGTTATTTTGTGTTGTGTGTGCTTTGTTAATAAACTACGCTAACTCACTGGTCGCCCTCGTATCTCCTTTCCTGGCTCGTGAGAGCCAGAGTTATGACAGTGTGGAGCAATGTAGCTAGATGGAATAATATGTAGATATATAAACACACAGTACGGAGCATTGCAGCTAGGTGGAATAAATATGTAAATATATAAACACACAGTGCGGAGCAATGTAGCTAGATGGAATAATATGTAGATATATAAACACAGTGCGGAGCATTGTAGCTAGATGGAATGAATATATAGATATATAAATATAAACATCAACATAAACACACCCAGTGCGGAGCACTGTAGCTAGATGGAATAAATATGTAAATGTATAAACACACACAGTGCAGAACATTGTTGCTAGATGGGATGAAACAGCACAACCGTCTACTTAGTTATCCTACATGGTATGATTATGATAGGGACCATTGTGTAAGTCTATTGCATCTTTTGCATTCAAAAAAACTATTAGGCTGTTACGTCTTTTTGCTATCTCTGCGAGCAGCCCTGCTTAGGTTGTACAGTCTGACAGCCGTTGGTAGGAAGGACCTGCGAAACCTCTCGGTTGTGCACCTGGGATGATGTAGTCTGCTGCTAAATGAGCTCCTCAGTGCATTCAGTATGTCCTGCATAGTGTGGAACTCGGACTCCAGCAGAGATGACAGTTTAGCCACCGTCCTTCTCTCTCCTATCTCCTCCACTGGATCAAGGCGCTGCCCCAGGACGGAGCTAGCTTTCTTGATCTGTTTGTTCAGTCTCTTCCTATCGGCTGCAGTAATGCCACTGCCCCAGCAGACCACTCCAAAAGTGATGGCTGATGCCACCACCGTGTCATAGAATGTCTTCAGCAGCATCCCTTGCTCACCAAAAGACCTGAGTCTACTCAGTAGGAACAGCCTGCGCTGTCCTTTCTTGTAGAGTGTGTCAGTATTGTGTGACCAGTCTAGTTTATTGTTCAGATGAACACCCAGGTACTGTAGGATGTCACCATCTCAATGTCTGTTCCCTGTATATTTACTGGTGCTGTGAGGGGTTGTCCTTGCCTGCAGCAGTCCACCACCAGCTCCTTAGTTTTCCTCGCGTTGATCTGGAGGCAGTTCTGATGGCACCAGTCCACGAAGTCCTGGATAAGCCCTCTGTACTCAGCTTCATCTCCATTGGAGATGAGGCCAACGATCGCAGAGTCATCAGAGAACTTCTGTAGATGGCAGTGTGTTGTGTTGTGTGAGAAGTCCGCATTATAAAGAGTGAACAGGAAGGGAGCCAACACCGTTCCCTGGGGGGCCCCCGTGCTACTGATGATCGTGTCGGACACACAGTCCCGGGTTCTCACAAACTGAGGCCGGTTCGTGAGGTAGTCCAGGATCCATGATGACAGGAGCTGGTCCACCCCTGCGCGGAGCAGCTTGTCCTTCAGGATCATCGGTTGGATGGTGTTGAAAGCACTGGAGAAGTCAAAGAACATGATCCTCACCACATTCCCGGGCTTCTCCAGGTGGGACAGAGAACGGTGAAGGAGGAAGATCACCGCATCCTCCACCCCAATGCCATGCTGGTAGGCGAACTGGAGTGGATCCATCGCTGGTTCCACCAGGGGGCGGAGGTGAGCAAGGAGCAGTCTCTCCAGTCTCTCTTATTATGTCTGTAATCAGAGACACGGGAGTCGTCTTGTACCGAACATCCAACTGCTTTATTGAGAACACACACAACTACAGCCGTGGACAAAATTGTTGGTACCCCTCTGTTAATGAAAGAAAAACCCACAATGGTCACAGAAATAACTTGAATCTGACAAAAGTCGTAATAAATAAAAATTCTAAAAAATAAACCAATGACAATCAGACAATTCGGGACGGCAGTGGCTCAGGAGGTAGAGCAGGTCGTCCAATAACCGGATGGTTGGTGGTTCGAATCTCGCTCTCCCCAGATATCCTGCCGTTGTGACACTGGGCAAGACACTTTACCCAACTTGCCTCCTGTGTCCATAACACAGGGTATGAATGTGTATAAATGTTTGGTGGTGGCCGGAGAGGCCGTTGGCGCAGACTGGCAGCTACGTTTCCGTCAGCCTGCCCCAGGGCAGCTGTAGCTACAGTAGTAGCTTGCCACTACCGTTGTCTGTCTGGAGTGAATGAATAATGTATCTACTTGTAAAGCGTCTTTGAGTGTCTATGATAACGCGCTATATAAATCTGATGCATTATTATTTTTATTATTACAATGCTTTTGAATTGTGGTTCAACAGAATTATTTTAAAAACAAACTCATGAAACAGGCCTGGACAAAAATGATGGTACCCTTAACTTAATATTTTGTTGCACAACCTTTTGAGGTAATCACTGCAATCAAACGATTTCTGTAACTGTCAGTGAGACTTCTGCACCTCTCAGCAGGTATTTTGGCCCACTCCTCATGAGCAAACTGCTCCAGTTGTCTCAGGTTTGAAGGGTGCCTTCTCCAGACGGCATGTTTCAGCTCCTTCCACAGATGTTCAATAGGATTTAGATCAGGGCTCATAGAAGGCCACTTTAGAATAGTCCAATGTTTCGCTCTTAGCCATTCTTGGGTGTTGTTAGCTGTGTGTTTTGGGTCATTATCCTGTTGCAAGACCCATGACCTGCGACTGAGACCAAGCTGTCTGACACTGGGCAGCACATTTCTCTCTAGAATACCTTGATAGTCTTGAGATTTCATTGTACCCTGCACAGATTCAAGACACCCTGTGCCAGATGTAGCAAAGCAACCCCACAACATAACAGAATCTCCTCCGTATTTCACAGTAGGGACAGTGTTCTTTTCTTGGTATGCTTCATTTTTGCGTCTGTGAACATAGAGCTGATGTGCCTTGCCAAAAAGTCCCAGTTTTGTCTCGTCTGTCCATAGCACATTCTCCCAGAAGCTTTGTAGCTTGTCAACATGCAGTTTGGCAAATTCTAGTCTGGCTTTTTTATGATTTGTTTTCAACAGTGGTGTCCTCCTTGGTCGTCTCCCATGAAGTCCAATTTGGCTCAAACAACGACAGATGGTGCGATCTGACACTGATGTACCTTGACCTTGGAGTTCACCATGAATGTGTTTAGAGGTTGTTCTGGGCTTTTTTGTTACCATTCATATTATCCATCGCCTCCTGCGGCCACATCCAGGGAGGTTGGCTACAGTCCCGTGGATCTTAATCCTTTGAGTGTGTATGGTGCAGAACTGCAACATACCCCCAGTGGTCAAGAGTGGTAAATATTTTTTGTCAATAAAATGGTTCAGTCTTTTGACACCGTTTTTTGTACAGAGGTACCTCATCATCTTATCTTCAAAGTATATGAACAAGAAATCAGTACATTTAAGAGAAAAAAAAAACAGAAATTTCTCACTTTTGTCAGAGTGAGAAGGCAGGCACAGTGCCGCACTCTGCCACTAGGGGCACACAAATTCTCACAGTCAAAGGGTAAAATTGACTGACTGGCGCATAGCGGCTGCCCCGGCCTTGGATGCGCTCTGCAGAGTGTGTCCAAATGCCAAGTCACGTTTCGTTACCTTGTATTCATACATGTGTAATGACAATAAAGTTGAATCTCAATCTCTCAATCTCAAAATTTCTGAATAATATGTGCAACTGTAGTCACAGGAACATCAAGCTGCTTGGAGATGGTCTTATAGCCTTTACCTTTAACATGCTAGTCTATAATTTTCTTTCTAATCTCCTGAGACAACTCTCTCATTTGTTTCCTCTGGTACATGTTTAGTGTGGTACACACCATGTCAACAAACAGCACAGTGACTATTTGTCACCCTTTAAAACAGGCCGACTGACTGATTACAAGTTTGTAGACACCTGTGATGTTAATTAGAGGACACATCTTGGTTGAACATGTCCCTATTGTCACGCCGCGCCATTCATCAGCGGCGCCACCTGCTCATGCACCTGCTACTCGTCAGCGGCGAAGGATAAAAGCCGCCTCGCCCTGAGCGTCGGCCTGAAGCCGTAGACTTCATTCCTCTTTCATGGGCTTCTACCACATTCTCTTCAGCATCCTCATCTCCGGTAAGAAAATCGCTTACCTCATCTCTCCAGTCTGCTCCCCTGTGCACAGGTGGATTCCTCGGCGGCGGACTATCCCGTCCCTCGTCTCTCCTCGCTGCTGCACCGAGCCCTGCAGGTGGCTGTCTCCCGGGCTTCCATCCTTGAAGCGCCAGTCATCTGTCCCAACAAGTAAGCTTCTCTCCCTCGCCTATTCTCCTCCTGTGTTGGTGTGTGCTCATCACCCTGTGTCTGATTTCTCCCATAGGGTTGCCGGCTGAACGGTCTCCTGCCTCTGGGTCCGAAGCAGACGCCACCACCAACACATTAACATTCCGCAGACACGCACCCAAACATCCCTGTTGTTAATAAACAGTTTGAACTACTCTGAGCCTGTGTGTGTGCGTCTCCTGAGCCGAACGTTATGTCAGTACGGCTTCAGCAGAGCGGCTCGGCAGACGGCGGGCTCGCACACCGGTTTACCATCCTCGAGGCTCGGGTGGATCAGATTGTTTATCAGCAACAGGTGGTTCTTAATCAATTATTAGAACTAACTAACCGATTGAACCGCTTGGACCCCCAACAGCCGTTCCTCCCGACTCGCCAGGGTGGCGCGGCTCCTGCTGTTCCAGCGGCCGTCCAGCCGGCTCCAGTGGCACCGGTTCGGCTCACGCCGATTCCGACCCCCGCCCGCTTTAGCGGTAAGCTCGGCGGAGCGCGGGGGTTCATTATGCAGTGTGAGTCCGTGTTCCACCGTGTGCCCGGAGATTTTCCCTCGGATCACAGCCGAATTGGTTACATAGGGAATCTTCTGGAGGGGCGTGCGTTAACTTGGACCTACGCCGTAATGGCGAGGCCCAGTTATGCCACCCTCACCTATGACCAATTCGTGAGGCGCTTTCTGGAGGTCTTTGACCATTCTCAAACCGAAACGGTCCAGGTCGATCGGCTTCTCGCTCTCCAGCAGGGAAGCCGGTCGGCAGCGGACCACTCGGTCGACTTCCGGGTAGCGGCGGAGGAATTGGGCTGGGAGGAACGCTCCCTCTGTGGCCTGTTCCTCCGCAGCCTCAATAGTGATCTGAGGGATGAACTGGCTGGTCGGGATATCCCTGGGACGCTAGCGGAGCTGACGTCCTTAGCGATAAGTTTGGATAACAGGCTGCGCGAGCGCTCCTCGGGGCGGAGGTCATCTTCTTCTCGCCTTCGTGGAGTCTCGCCGCACCTGTTCCAAGCTCGCCCCCTGGTGGCGCCGCCAGCATCGCGCCCCGAGGAGTCGGAGCCGATGGTGACGGGCTGGACTAAACTTTCCCCTGTGGAGAAACAACGCCGCCGTGAGTTGGGCCTCTGCATGTATTGCGGAGGCGACCAACACACCGTGGAGCGTTGTCCACGGAAAGCCAGTCGGTGGGGTCCGCGAGTCACTGTTGGAAGCCTCGCGGATGTCAATCGGTTAGGATCACTCACTCAATTGAAGCTGCCCATCCGTTTCTGCCATAACCCCACTGGGCACTTCACCCACGCACTGGTGGATTCGGGCGCAGAAGGCAGCTTCATTTCACAAAGCCTGGCAACCCGATTGGGCATCCGCTGCCAGGCACTCAACACTCCCATCTCCCTAATCCACCTCTCCCGTGCCACCCTCGGGAGAGTGACACATCAAACTGTCCCCCTACCGGTCATCATCTCGGGAAACCACCGGGAGGAGATGACCTTTTACGTCCTTCCCAACTCTGTGTCGCCCGTCATCCTGGGGTATCCCTGGCTCCGCCTTCACAATCCGGTCCTGGATTGGAAATCAGCTGGGATATCGGCATGGAGTACGTTCTGTATGGGCACCTGCCTTCAGTCCGCTGCCTGCTCTCCGTCCGCTCCTCCCCCTGCGACGGACGCTGCACCCCCGGACCTGTCTCTGGTGCCCCCAGAATTTCACGACCTGGGTATGGTGTTCAGCAAAGCGAAAGCTATGTCTCTCCCCCCTCATCGGCCCTATGACTGCGCCGTCAACCTCTGTCAGGGGGCTCCCCTACCTTCTGGTCGCCTTTACAGCCTGTCTGCGCCGGAGAAGGAGACGATGAACGCCTACCTGAAGGAGTCATTAAGTGCTGGGATTATCCGCCCATCATCGTCACCCGTGGGGGCAGGGTTCTTCTTCGTGGGAAAGAAGGATGGGTCCCTCCGCCCTTGTATCGACTACCGGGCCCTCAATAATATCACGGAGAAGGACCGTTACACCCTGCCTCTCATGGACACTGCTTTCCACTCCCTCCAGGGGGCGACCTGGTTCACCAAGCTGGACCTACGCAGCGCTTACCACCTCGTCCGGATCCGGGAGGGAGATGAGTGGAAAACGGCCTTCCGTACCCCGAACGGCCACTTTGAATACCTGGTGATGCCGTTCGGGTTGACCAACGCTCCTGCAGTCTTCCAGCGCCTCATTAATGACGTCCTCCGGGACTTCATTGGCCTTTTCGTGTTCGTCTACCTGGACGATATTCTCATCTTCTCCAAGTCCAGGGATGAGCACCAGGTCCACGTGAGGCGGGTCCTCCAAAGGCTGCTGGAGAATCGTCTGTACGTTAAGGCAGAAAAGTGTGAATTTTACGCCAGGAGTACGTCCTTCCTGGGGTTCATCATCGCCCATGATAAGGTGCTCCCCGACCCAGAGAAGGTAAAGGCGGTGGTGGAATGGCCCACACCCGCATCCCGGAAACAGGTGCAGCAATTTGTTGGCTTCGCCAATTTCTACCGCCGCTTTGTCCCCAACTTCAGTGCCATCGTTGGACCACTGACCCGCCTCACGTCCCCGAAGGTCCCGTTCCGGTGGACCGAAGAGGTCGCTGCCGCCTTTGAGGCGCTGAAGGCGGAATTCTCCTCCTCCCGGGTCCTTCGCCAGGTCGACCCCGCGCTGCAGTGCATTGTAGAGGTAGACGTTTCGGACACGGGAGTAGGAGCAGTGCTGTCCCAGCGGTCGCCGGACGATGGCGCCAAGCGACCGTGCGCCTTCTTCTCCCGGCGCTTGTCCCCGGCGGAGAGAAACTACGATGTGGGGGACAGAGAGCTCTTGGCCATCAAGCTCGCCCTGCAGGAGTGGCGCCACTGGTTAGAGGGGGCGAACCTGCCGTTTGTGGTCCTCACGGACCACAAGAACTTGGAATACTTACGATCTGCCAAGCGCCTGAACGCCCGCCAGGCGCGCTGGTCCCTGTTCTTCGCCAGGTTCCAATTTTCCATCACCTTCAGGCCTGGCTCTAAGAACGTCCTGCCTGACGCCCTCTCCAGGCAGTTCACCCCCGTGGAGTCGGAGGAGGCGCCCCACTCCATCCTGCCCAGGTCGTGCGTCGTGGGAGCCATCTCGTGGGACATCGAGAGCAACATCCGGAAGGCACAGGAGGTGGAACCTGACCCTGGCGGCGGACCGGAGGGGAGGCTGTTCGTGCCATCCGCGGTCCGAGGAGAGGTCATCCACTGGCTCCACACCTCCAAGCTCACCTGTCACCCTGGCACCTCCCGAATGATAGATCTCCTCCAACGGTCCTTTTGGTGGCCAGGCCTGCGGAGGGATGCAGCCCGCTACGCCCGGGCTTGCCCAATCTGTGCCACCTGCAAGTCGGGAAATGCCCCTCCAGCGGGTCTGCTCCAGCCCCTGCCCGTCCCTGGCAGGCCCTGGTCGCACATCGCACTGGATTTCGTCACCGGACTCCCCGTCTCCAACTCCTATGACACCATCCTGACCATCGTGGACCGCTTCTCCAAGGCCGTGCACTTCGTCCCCCTGCGAGGCCTCCCTACTGCCCTGGAGACGGCGGATCTCCTCGTCCAACACGTGGTCAGGCTGCATGGGATTCCGGTGGACGTGGTCTCGGACCGGGGCCCCCAGTTTTCATCTGAGGTTTGGAGGTCTTTCTGCAACGCCATCGGAGCCAAGGTGAGCCTCTCCTCCGGCCATCACCCCCAATCCAACGGGCAGTGTGAGAGGACCAACCAGGAGCTGGAGGCTGCGCTCCGCTGTGTGTCCAGATCCAAACCCACGTCCTGGAGCAACCATCTTGCCTGGGTTGAATATGCCCACAACACCGCTCGCTCTTCTGCTACAGGGATGTCCCCCTTCAAAGCGTCCCTGGGTTACGACCCCCCGCTGTTTCCGGAGCAGGAGAGTGAAGTAACTGTCCCGTCAGTTAGGGCCCATCTCAGGCAGTTCCGCTCCACCTGGGCTGCCGCGCGCCATGCGCTATTACGCACAGCGGAGCGCAACAGGACTGTGGCGGACCGGCGTAGGAGACCTGCCCCGGCGTACAGAGTTGGGCAGCTTGTTTACATTTCCACCCAGGACGTCACTCTAAAAGGCGAGAGGAGAAAGCTGGCACAGCGCTTCATGGGTCCCTACCCCATCACCCGGATCGTCAACCCGGTGGCTGTGCGTGTGGCTATTCCCCCCTCCCTCCGCATTCATCCTACTTTCCACGTATCGAAGGTGAAACTGGCGGTTACTGACCCCCTTTGCCCTCCTCCTGCAGCGCAACCCGCGCCCCGGATGATTGGTGGCCATCCGGCCTGGTCCGCCTCCTCCATCCTGGACTCCCGGCGCCGGGGTCGTGGGTTGCAATACTTGGTGGACTGGGAGGGCTATGGGCCCGAGCATCAACAGTGGGTGCCCCCGTCGTTTGTGTTGGACCCATCGCTCATCGCGGACTTCCACCGAGCGCACCCGGATAAGCCATCGCCAGGAGGCGCTGCTAGAGGGGGGAGTACTGTCACGCCGCGCCATTCATCAGCGGCGCCACCTGCTCATGCACCTGCTACTCGTCAGCGGCGAAGGATAAAAGCCGCCTCGCCCTGAGCGTCGGCCTGAAGCCGTAGACTTCATTCCTCTTTCATGGGCTTCTACCACATTCTCTTCAGCATCCTCATCTCCGGTAAGAAAATCGCTTACCTCATCTCTCCAGTCTGCTCCCCTGTGCACAGGTGGATTCCTCGGCGGCGGACTATCCCGTCCCTCGTCTCTCCTCGCTGCTGCACCGAGCCCTGCAGGTGGCTGTCTCCCGGGCTTCCATCCTTGAAGCGCCAGTCATCTGTCCCAACAAGTAAGCTTCTCTCCCTCGCCTATTCTCCTCCTGTGTTGGTGTGTGCTCATCACCCTGTGTCTGATTTCTCCCATAGGGTTGCCGGCTGAACGGTCTCCTGCCTCTGGGTCCGAAGCAGACGCCACCACCAACACATTAACATTCCGCAGACACGCACCCAAACATCCCTGTTGTTAATAAACAGTTTGAACTACTCTGAGCCTGTGTGTGTGCGTCTCCTGAGCCGAACGTTATGTCACCTATGGTCACATTATTTTCAATCTTTTCTAGGGGTACCATCATTTTTGTCCAGGTGTGGCACATATGTTGGGTTCATATTTTCCACAAATGAATGGTTGTATGTTTATTGGGTGCTTCACGTCTCGAGGGACAAAAGGTCTGGATCTGCAGAGGTCTGCAGGAGATAACGAGGAGGTGTGAGACTTGGCCTTTGTCTCAGAGAAGATGCCCCAGAGGGATTTCTGGATCATCGAAGAATAAGAGACAATGGTGAAGGATCAAAGAGTTGCATTGTGACTGGGATTAAGTACCATGTGACTGTATGTTTGCTAAAGCACCATGTGACTTAAGTTTCGGTGCTCCAGAAGTATAAGAGTGTGAGGTTATATTGTTCTGCCTCTCTTCCTGCTTTGAGAATGCTAGAGTATGTGTTCTGTCAATAAAGCTGAACCTGAGAAATGAAACTCAGCCTCATCCTTGAGCACATCCTCTACACAGGCCTGTTTCATGAGTTTGTTTTTTAAAGTAATTCCGTTGAACCACAATTCAAAAGCATTGTCTGATTTTCAGTGGTTAATTTTCATAGAATTTTTATTTATTACCACTTTTGTCAGATTCAAGTTATTTCTGTGACCATTGTGGGTTTTTCTTTCATTAACAGAGGGGTACCAACAATTTTGTCCACGGCTGTAAGCCAATAAACTAAAACTGAAACTAGATAAAACACGTTTACAGAACACACAATTAACCATACAACTGAAATAAAAATAGCCCAGGATTATGGAAATATACACAGGTATGGTTGTGGCTTCATGATTGGAACTCCTGTATGTACGTAAGAGTGCAGAGTGCAGAACACACAACTGAACACACAACTGAGTAAAATGGCCCAAAGATTATGGAAAATATACATAGTAGTGGCTTCATGGATGGGCCAATATACATGAAAGTGTGGAGTGCAAAGACAGGTGTGTTATTGTGATAATTAAAAAGGTCCTCAGTTCTGTGCATATGAGTGTTTGGGGGGGAGGGGGCTTTGAGTGTTTGCAGTTCGGATGGCCCAGGGGAAGAAACTGTTTGTCAGCCTGGAGGTGACCTGATTGATTATGAACCGTCATCCAGAGGGAAGCAGGTCAAACAGGTCATGGGCGGGATGTGACAGGCCTCCTATGATGGCCTTGGTCTTTCTGAGACAGGAGGATCTGGAGATGTCCTCCAGGGAAAACAGAGGGCCACTGATGATTTTTTGGACAGTGTTGATGACCCTGTGCACAGCCTTCCTGTTTTGGGCCATGGAGCCGGCATACCACACACCCAGACAGTGGGTGAGCATGCTCTCCACTGAGACTGACTCCAGGTTGTGCTTCCTCAGGACACAGAGGAAGTGCAGCCACTGCTGAGCTTTCTTCACCAGGGCCTTGGTGTTGACATTCCAGAAGAGGTCAGAGATGTGGGTGCCCAGGAACCTGAAAGTGGAGACCGTTTCCTTGCCATGCCATTTATGAAGTGGGGGAGGGGGTCCTGTCTGTTCTTTCTGAAATCCAGCATGAGTTCTTTGTTTTTTTAGACATTCAGCTTCAGGTTGTTTGCTTGGCACCACAGCAGCAGATTCTCTACCGCCACCCTGTATGCCTTTTCATCATTGTCAGTGATGAGCCCAACCAAGGTGGTATCGTCCGTGTACTTCACGATGACGGTGGTTGGGTGGGTTGGAATACAGTCAAAGGTGTACAGGGTGTACAGTAGAGGGCTTAGCACACAGCCCTGGGGGAAGCCAGTGCTGAGAGACAGTGTGGAGGAGTAGTGGGGGCAGAGTCTGACTGTTTGTGGGCAGTTGGTGAGAAAGTTTTTTACCCAGGAGCAGGTGGTGGGGTGGGGGGGTCTGGAGGAGGTGCAGTTTATTGATCAGGATGTCTGGGATGATGGGGTTGAAAGCTGAGCTGTAGTCCACAATTCAATTCAATTCAATTCAATTCAAAATACTTTATTCATCCCCAAGGGGCAATTAAAAGGCATAGAGAGCACCAAATATAAACAAGACATAAAAAACATCATAAACAAACAACACTATAGATACTGTCTGCAGACATCAATTACAGCCAAGTGCTTAGGGTGAGATAAAGTGTCACGTGCAGTTCAGTCACAGAGAAAGTGTCTGTGGGGCTTCGAAGGGGCAAGGAGAGACTGCAACGTTGGAGCAGAGAAGGATTAGAGTTTAAATGCCGGACTGGTATAGGGACAAAAGTGGCTGTCCTCCTCTGTGTCCTACATCCTGGACAACGCAGTCTACAGTGGTGTGAAAAAATGTTTGCCCTCTTCCTGATTTCTCATTTTTTTGTATGTTTAAACACTTAAATGTTTCAGATCATCAAACAAATTTAAATATTAGACAAAGATAACACAAGTAAACACAAAATGCAGTTTTTAAATGAAGGTGTTTATTATTAAGGGTAAAAAAAAATCAAAACCTACACATTATTTCTTTTTTCTCTGGGCTCGATACCAAGTGGTTAGACACTGCTGCAGTTAGGGAGTTTTCAAATGAAGCTGCTGCTATAATTTCCAAATCTATAATCTTTAACATGTATTCAGTGCAGTTTAGCTGTTGTAATGCATAAGTATTTTTTCATCCTTTTTATTCAAGTTCTCAGCAAGAGCAGCCTACAGTGTTGGTCATTTTTATGACAAATTTATAAGTAGCTGCTTCATTCTCACTTAATTGTTTCAAAGTCTGTATTTGCTGTTGCACAAAAAGTTTTTTTTTTTTGTACAGTAGAAGTTTCTGCTTACTTTACAAATCACTGTTTAATAGAAAATGTTTGACAATCCTGTGCTTTTCTTGAGAAAAGCACAGGATTGTCAGGATATATTCTATAGAATATCATTGCAGAAAACTATGGAAAAAGCATCGAAATCTGTAATTCTTCCAACAACTTTAAGTGCAAAAAAACCTCTCAAAATGTCACAACTTTCATCGCAACTTTTTTTTTAAAAAAAACCTCTCACAAATTCAGGCTTTTTGGGCCACAACAATCATAAAAACATCCCGCAAAATCCTAGAGGGACTGATATATGATCATTTAAAATCAATAACATCACATAACTGACAAAAATAAAACTGCCTTATTATGGTTGTTCAGAAAATACCTTTTTGGCAGCTTAATCAAAATAATCTCTTCTATATGTATTTTATAAGTTTACTTTTCATGTCAGGTGAGTTAATTTCACTAAACAGAAGTAAAATCAGTGATATGTTCACTGTGTTTTATTTTTATTAAAATAAATGTAATATAGTATATAGTAAATATGATGAGCAGAATGTCGGGTCGGTCACAATCAGGATGCCTAAATGTTTTCTTTCAGCTTCAAAAGCACAATTATTTAAAAGAATACCATCCGGTACAACAATATCTGAAGTTTCATGAACAAAGCAGGCTTATCTGTTGACTGAGCCGCAGGAAACTTTTCACAAAAAAAAACACTTTTATTGTTATGACCAGAATATGGCAGAATATATTTACTGAAAGAGTCTAAAATTATGTTCATAACTGAGAATATAGTCAAATATTGTTAAGTATGGATCCGTCTACAACGGATCCTACATACAGACCACAATAATAGACAGACAGACAGACAGATGTACTTTATCAGGGTTTCCTCCGGTAACATTTCTGCATGGCATGCCGCCATCCTTGTTTTTTTAGCCGCCAAGCTAAGGAAATATGAATTTAAGAAAAAAAATATGAAGGAATGATGCTCCGCAAGCGTGCACACGAACAACACGCGTGACCGTCATCAGTGTGGAGCTCGGAAGCGCGCCGCTTGTGTCTGTTCCAGTCAGCAGGCAGAGTGTCTCTCTAGCGCGGGGCTGCTCAAATGCAGGACCCAATCACAAGTTAGTCCGGACCAGAACGTGTGTGGCATAACGTGCATTTTTTACCAGCTTTGCTGAGCTGCCTCAGTGTTGCGTACGTGCGTTGCGTGACACCGTTACACAGAGCATGTTTGTTCATGTGTGTGCATGCGCGTTCAGCCCACTTCCAAACATAGCAGGGGTGCCGAACGCTACTACCAGCTTGCTGAGACCTGCGTGAAGTTGGCCCCCAGTCTTGCAGAGCTGCCATTGCTCGTGTGTGACGCTTATTGCTCGTATGTGAATGTGCCCATTTCTCTTGCATGTGCGCTCATCAATGCCGGTGAAATTACGTGCAGTAATGTTCTGTAACTGCCACCGTGATGTAGCTAATACCAAACGGCATGTCGCTTTCAAAGTTGGCGCTGGCAAAAAAAAAGGAAGGATGAGCAGAAAAACCGAGAATTCAAAGAGGAATGGACAGAAATATGCGTTGCTTCTGCCAGAGTCCAGCATAAAACCAGTGTGGCTGATTTGCAGCGACACGGTTGTTGAATACTGAGGTGAGGTCAGACAAACTTGCTCAGCTGAAAGCTTCAAATTAAGCTCCAGACGGTCAGATCTATGACCCAGCAAGAAAGAGCAGCTGAGGCCTCACTCAGAGTGGCCTGGGTCTTGCAAACCAGCTAACTGGTGATATTAAGAATGCACAGTGCATTTCATTAGCTGTGGACCAATCAACAGACTGTACAGACAATGCACAGTTATGTGTCTGTCAGATATTAAAGTGAAGCAAAGGGAGAGTTTTGTGAAGACATTTTAGATATCAAACCCCTCCATAGTTACACAAGAGGTGAGGATATTTATGAAGGCATCATGCAGATGCTGAAAGAAAGAGAAATTGACCTCAAAATGGTGGTGTCCATTGCAACTGATGGAGCTCCAGCCATGACTGGGAGAGAGAAGGGAGCTATGAAGTGCATGAAAAAGCGCCATCCAGACCTGCTGCCATATCATTGCATCATTCTCCAGACAGTGTTGTGCAACAGTCTTGGAAAAGAATATTTTGAAGTGATGGAAACTATTATGAAACTTGTGAACTACCAGAGATCCCCTTCAGCTCTTCAGCACTGCCTTTTACTTGCATTTCTGATTGAGCTGAGTGGACTATTTACCTTGTTGTATAGGTGCAGCTCATTCAATTAGAATATCATAATTTAATAAAAAATATAATCATCATTAAAATTAAATCAAAAAAGGCTTGAAATATTTCCATGTTCATGTAATTAATATTAAATATAAAAGTTTCCTTTTGATTTATATTGTAAAAAAAGTTAACTTAATTTACTTAAATGCACCTCTATTGTAATCTGGTCAGGTTTATGTTAAATAAATGTGGGCCTTGTGTAAAAACATTTGCGTACCCTTGACTTATAGTGTCCAATTAATATTTACTCAGAAGAAAATTTTCTATCGAATTCCTTTGACAGAAAATTTTCATTCAAATTTGCATTTGACCGCGTCCCTCGTGGTTTTTTGTGGAGGGTGCTGCAGGAGTATGGGGTATCAGGCTTGTTGTTAGGAGCTATCCGGTCTCTACACGACCGTTGTGAGAGTTTGGTTCGTATTGCCAACACTCGGTCGGACTCATTCCCAGTGAGAGTTGGACTCTGCCAGGGCTGCCCTTTGTCACCTATCCTGTTCAAAATTTTTATGGACAGGATTTCTAGGTGCAGTCAGGGAACGGAGGGCGTCATGTTGTCCTGTTGGCTTCATCCAGCAATGACCTACAATTCTTGCTGGGACAGTTTGCTGCCGAGTGTGAAGCGGCTTGGATGAGAATCAGCACCTCCAAGTCCGAGTCCTTGATCCTCAGCCGGAAAAAGGTGGATTGTTCTCTCCGGGTTGGGGACAGTCTCCTGCCCCAAGTGGAGGACTTTAAGTATCTCAGGGTCTTATTCACGAGTGAGGGGAGAATGGAGCGAGAGATTGACAGACGGATCAGAGCAGCATCTGCAGTGATGCAGACGTTGTACCGGTCTGTTGTGGTGAAGAGGGAGCTGAGTTCTAAGGCAAAGCTGTCGATTTACTGGTCAATCTACGTTCCTACCCTCACCTGTGGTCATGAGCTTTGGGTAATGACCCAAAGAATGAGATCGCGGATACAAGTGGCTGAAATGAGCTTTCTTTGTAGGATTGCTGGACTCACCCTTAGAGATAGGGTGAGGAGCTCAGTCATCTGGGAGAGGCTCAGAGTAAAACCGCTGCTCCTTCACACTGAAAGGAGCCAGTTGAGGTGGTTTGGGCATCTGATCAGGATGCCTCCTTGATGCCTCCCACTTAAGGTGTTTCAGGCATGTCCCACTGGGAGGAAACCCCAGGGCAGACCCAGGACTCACTGGAGAGACTATGTCTCCCAGTTGGTCTGGAACGCCTTGGTGTCCTCTCTGAAGAGCTGGAGCAGGTGGCTGGGGAGAGGGAAGTCTGGGCTTCTCTGCTTGAACTGCTGCCTCCGTGACCCAGACCTCTGAAAAAGCGGTAGAAGAGGGATGGATGGCTGGCTGGATGGCAAATTTTCTGTTTATTGTTCCTCCCAACATCAAAATGAAATAATCACTGATGGACCGTGTTAGCACTGCTCCGAACCACCAACCCACTGGAAAAAAAAACAAATGCTGACCCCTGGCAAAAACATGTGAGGACCCCTGCTCTAGTTTCACTATCCGAGAGAAGCGTGAGCTTATTAAACTACTTTAAACGCGGGAAAACAATCAGATGAGGTATGTAAGCAGTGGAGGCATTTATGGTGGTTTTAACCCGCTGGTAATGGGAACAATAATGAAGAGTCACTTAGCTAACAGGTGTGGTTAGGCTTCATTGCAGAGAAAGGCAAGAGTGACTGATTAAATACTGAGGATTTACTTCACCAACCACTACAATAGTAAGTAACTAATTTATGTTCCCTATTATGCACCTAGCAAGTTAAGATGACCGAAATTCACAAAGTCAATGACTTTAATCCATCAGCAGCCTTCAGACAAACTAAACATGCCAACATTTGGATTTCAAAACAAGGGAGGTTTTTCTTGCTGTCTGGGTGGTGAGGAGAGTTCTAAAAAACTGTAAATATATAGAAATGTTATAACAGAAATAACTGCATCTTTGGCATTTAAGTTAATTTATTTCATTAGATACAATTTTAACAATATTTTTTTTCTTTCAAATCAGTTAAATTATTGTTCTGTTTTGACTCAGCAAAATTATGGTCAAAAATGTAAATTGTATAACGAAAACGTAAAAAAAAATTACCACAGTCTGTTTCAAATTTATAAAAAAAAAATAGCTGTCTAAACTGGCTTCCCAAGCTTTCTAAACAGGCTTTCTAAACTGGCTTTATTAAAAAACATTAATTTTAAAAAATAGATAAAAATTATCCATAAAATAATCCACAAATTTATAATAAAGTCTCAAATGTACAAGAAAAGTCATATTTTACAAGAGGAAATGACAAATTTGAGGAAAATGGTTTCAAATTTAGATAAATTTACAGAGAAAAGTAGAAAACTATAATAAAATTGTTATATATTTTGGAGAAAAACCTCAAACTTCAAGACTGAAGTCATTACTCAAGTTTTTAAGTGGGTGCTCTTTGTACCCTTAACTAGAAATTTTTGGTTGTCTACTTTTAATTATTAATTTTATAGCACTGTTTTTACATGAATAGAATTTCTGGCTACAATACCCACCTCTGAGAGGTGGGTATTGTAGCCCTCCAAAGAGAGCAGACGCCTTTTTCTTCTCTCCTGCCTGACTTAGCTCCTTCCTCCCCTAACTAACTGGATCCCAGCTTGCTATCGTCTGTCTGCGTGTCTCTACTGCTGATTATTGAAAGAAATTATGGAATTAATAAGCTGGGCTTTGAACGCAATTGACACTATTTTTTCAACGAGGAAAAGTGCCCCGGGGGAGGTTGTTTGCCCCGCAGGAACGGCTGCTGCGGGCTATTTGAGGGACACAAGTAATTGGAAACTCTTGTGCCTGTCTGATCTTTCCATCGAAGATGTCGAAGATTTGTACGTCTTTGTAGTAATGGTCATCGGGATCGTTCTGATTGGATCTGGGATTGTCCTGGTGTACCGTAAATTGATGAAGATGGACATAACCTATCAAAATGCTGGCCAAGCGAGGTTTAACCATCAAATTGAAAAAATGGAGAGGACTCTGACAGCAGCAAATGGAGAACTGTCTAGGAAAATGGATTACATCATGATTACGCTGAGAGCCGTCCATGAAGGATTCAACGTCCAGCAATGAAGGATTAAGTACTGAATCTGTAAGAGGATATAAAGTTTCTTTCTCTGGGATCAGTACTATTCGACTAATCTGACTACCCTCACACAAGTCCTCCAGATTATCTGCAGTTTTTTGTTTTCAAAACATTTGAGCTTCACGGCCTTCACGGACAGCCAGCTGCATGGCCCAAGGACAATGCCAGCAGCTAGACAAAACATCTCCTGCCAAAGAGACCTTGTTGTTCTTAACTGATACAAACACCTACACTCAACACTACACCCACACTGACTCAAAAAACTGATGAAAAAGATCACTCACTCATTGCTCTCTTTGTGTCCTTGTGTACTTTTTTGTCTGCTAACTGTGCATTGAGGGCTTTTTTTCTTGTAATCATAATATTGATCATATATGACCAGTATTCTGACAATCAATGGTTTTTTGCTCCTTCCTATTGTATTATCCTTTTCTTCCCTATGCATCCTGTACCCATCTGATGACAGGCGCGTTCACAGATGCTGCCGTGTCACCGGAAATGCAGGTCATTTTCTGTGTCAAGTCAAATCCCTCGTATGTTATCAGTTTTCATATCTGTTAATGTACTTGGCAATAAATCCTTTCTGAGTCTGAGTCTGAGTCTTCTGAGTCTGATCATATAATTTAAGTACCATGAGTAGATTACTGTTGTGAATGTTTTTTTTTCCCCTTCCCTACGCTCTCAGTGGAAAAAAAAGAAACACTAGAATAAAAAGGCAAAAAAAAAAATACACATTTTTTGTCATTTATGTAAACCATGACAAAAAAAAATCCTGCAGGACAAAATATAACACTTGATATTTTCTAGCCTATTTGTATACCACCATAGACAGAGAGAGAAGCTGAATTAGACAGAGCTCAGAGAGGGAAAGATGAGACAGAAGAGAGGAACCAAGGAGAGGAAAGTGTTCAGCCAGAGGGTCCAGGAGTGGTGAGAGCAGAGGAAGGAGAGAGGGATGACACCAGTAAAAAGTCCAAGCACAAGACATCTGGGTGGGACCCCAACTGGCCCAATATTCCAATATTCAAGCCTGGATTGTACAGCACTTCAAATGGTAAGCTCCATATGCAAAGTTACTGTGCAAAATAAAAAATAGAAATAAATAGATATATTGCATAACATTTAACATGTTCTGGTTCCAATAGTCGTGTTTTCTGCCCCACCCCAGAAAAATATGTTGCCACCACGCCAAGGTCTTTAAGGCAGAGGAAACAGTTTATTGATTCCAAACTGGGAAATTACAGTGTAACAGCTGTATGACAGTAGACAACCAAATGACAGAAACACACACAGCATAATAGACAAAGGGATTACCCATGGAAAGTAAAACTCCTGAAAAAACATATACATCATAGATGAATAGATGGTGACCTGTATAGATACATGAATCATACCCACTGTACAATGCAGGACTATCAGGCACAGGGTGAAATGTGAGGTACCAGTTGGACTGTAAGGTGCAGTATGGCAGCATAGTTATGACCAGAATTCAACATCAGAGTGAGTTATTGAACGGTGAAATGGCATGTGGCTGGAAAGATTTCCTATACCTAACCATTCCGCAGCAAAGCTGTAGCAGTCTGCTGGAGAAAGAGCTCCGCTGTCTGTCCAGTGTGTGGTGGAGGGGGTGATCAGGATTGACCATGATGGAGCGCAGTTTGTTTAGTGTCCTTCTCTCACCACAAATTCAAAGGTCTCCGGTCTGAGACCAATTACAGAGCCAGCCCTCTTGATAATCTTGTCAAGTCTGTTGGTGTCACTGGCTCCAATACTGCTACCCCAACAGACAGCAGCAAAGAAGATGGTGTTGGCGACAAAGGCCTGATAGAAAAGCTCCAGCATCTTGTTGCACACGTTGAAGGATCTCAGCTTCCTCAGGAATATTCAGATGTGGGGTAGCATAATCCTTCAAGGGTCACATTTTACTGTTTTTATATTCATGAAAGATTAAGTATACTATATAGTAACTGCAATATACTGTATCTTATATATACAGTGGGGTAAAAAAGTATTTAGTCAGCCACCAATTGTGCAAGTTCTCCCACTTAAAAGACGAGAGAGGTCTCCAATTTTCATCATAGGTATACCTCAACTATGAGAGACAAAATAAGAAAAAAAAACCAGAAAATCACATTGAAGGATTTTTAATGAATTAATTGGTAAATTCCTTGGTAAGATAAGTATTTGGTCAATAACAAAAGTTCATCTCAATACTTTGTTATATACCCTTTAATGGCAATGACAGAGGTCAAACATTTTCTGTAAGTTTTCACAAGGTTTTCACACACTGTTGCTGGTATTTTGGCCCATTCCTCCATGCAGATCTCCTCTAGAGCAGTGATGTTTCGGGGCTGTCGCTGGGCAACACAGACTTTCAACTCCCTCCAAAGATTTTCTATGGGGCTGAGATCTGGAGACTGGCTAAGCCACTCCAGGACCTTGAAATGCTTCTTACAAAGCCACTCCTTCGTTGCCCGGGCGGTGTGTTTGGGATCATTGTCATGCTGAAAGACCCAGCCACGTTTCATCTTCAATGCCCTTGCTGGTGGAAGGAGGTTTTCACTTAAAATCTCACGATACATGGCCCCATTCATTCTTTCCTTTACACAGATCAAAAAAAAAAAAACAGCCCCAAGAAAAACAGAAAAACAGCCCCAAAGTATGATGTTTCCACCCTCATGCTTCACAGTAGGTATGGTGTTCTTTCTCCTCCAAACACGACAAGTTGAGTTTTTACCAAAAAGTTCTATTTTGGTTTCATCTGACCATATGACATTCTCCCAGTCCTCTTCTGGATCATCCAAATGCTCTCTAGCAAACTTCAGACAGGCCTGGACATGTACTGACTTAAGCAAGGGGACACGTCTGGCACTGCAGGATTTGAGTCCCTGGCAGCGTAGTGTGTTTCTGATGTAGCCTTTGTTACTTTGGTCCCAGCTCTCTGCAGGTCATTCACTAGGTCCCCCCATGTGGTTCTGGGATTTTTGCTCACCATTCTCGTGATAATTTTGACCCCACGGGGTGAGATCTTGCGTGGAGCCCCAGATCAAGGGAGATTATCAGCGGTCTTGTATGTCTTCCATTTTCTAATAATTGCTCTCACAGTTGATTTCTTCACACCAAGCTGCTTACCTATTGCAGATTCAGTCTTCCCAGCCTGGTGCAGGTCTACAATTTTGTTTCTGGTGTCCTTTGACAGCTCTTTGGTCTTGGCCATAATGGAGTTTGGAGTCTGACTGTTTGAGGTTGTGGACAGGTGTCTTTTATACTGATAACGAGTTCAAACAGGTGCCATTAATACAGGTAACGAGTGGAGGACAGAGGAGCCTCTTAAAGAAGAAGTTACATATCGGTGAGAGCCAGAAATCTTGCTTGTTTGTAGGTGACCAAATACTTATTTTACTGAGGAATTTACCAATTAATTCATTAAAAATCCTTCAATGTGATTTTCTGGAATTTTTTTTTTCTCATTTTGTCTCTCATAGTTGAGGTATACCTATGATGAAAATTGGAGACCTCTCTCATCTTTTAAGTCGGAGAACTTGCACAATTGGTGGCAGACTAAATACTTTTTTGCCCCACTGTATATACAGCCTTTTTTTTTTTATCTTCCTTCTTCTCTCTACATCTTTCACTCTATATATACACTACCGTTCAAAAGTTTGGGGTCACCCAGACAATTATTTTGTGTTTTCCATGAAAAGTCACACTTATTTACCACCATGAGTTGTAAAATGAATAGAAAATATAGTCAAGACATTGACAAGGTTAGAAATAATAATTTGTATTTGAAATAATAATTTTTTCCTTCAAACTTTGCTTTCATCAAAGAATCCTCCATTTGCAGCAATTACAGCATTGCAGACCTAACATGATTGCACAAGGGTTTTCTAATCATCCATTAGCCTTCTGATGCAATGAGCAAACAAATTGTACCATTAGAACACTGGAGTGATAGTTACTGGAAATGGGCCTCTATACACCTATGGAGATATTGCACCAAAAACCAGACATTTGCAGCTAGAATAGTCATTTACCACATTAGCAATGTATAGAGTGTATTTCTGATTAGTTTAAAGTTATCTTCATTGAAAAAAAGTGTTTTTCTTTCAAAAATAAGGAAATTTCTAAGTGACCCCAAACTTTTGAACGGTAGTGTATATCACGGACACACAGATCACCCCAAAGGTCTCCTGAGTCGGCGGACGGAGCCACTGTTTACAGCAGGAGACATTACAGCAGGAAGAGCTAGTGCTAGCTAGCACTCAACCGCCACCCGATGCTAGCGGAGGAACTCGACATACCGGGAACTGTAGCGAAAACGACGCGGGTGCCGGGCTGGAGTTTAGGCGGCGTGCAAGAAATATAAGACAGAATAATAAAGAGCGATGGCAAGAACCAAGCAGACCGCCTGTAAAATCCACAGGAGGAAAAAGCCCCCCAGGAAGCAGCTAGCCACCAAGGCTGCTCGGAAAAGCGCTCCGGCCACCGGTGGAGTGAAGAAGCCTCACCGTTACAGGCCCGTGGCTCTGAGAGAGATCTGTCGCTACCAGAAATCCACGGAGCTGCTCATCCGTAAGCTGCCCTTCCAGCACCTGGTGAGGGAGATCGCTCAGGACTTCAAGACCGACCTGCGCTTCCTGAGCTTCGCTGTCATGGCTCTGCAGGAGGCCAGCGAGGCCTACCTGGCGGGTCACCATCATGCCCAAAGACTTCCAGCTGGCCCGCCGCATCCGCGGAGAGAGAGCTTAGACTTTCTGCTGCACATTCACCAACCACAATGCTCCGCACTGTGTGTCTATATATATATATATATATATATATATATATATATTTATAGTAATATGTACATATGTTTACTAGCTGTTCTTGTTTTTTCTTGCCTACTGAGTGTTACTCTGAGTGTTGCTATCCCTGTGCTGTTGCAATCCTGGAATTTCCCCATTGTGGGACTAATAAAGGCTTATCTTATCTTATCTTATCTTATATGTTACCGTGACTGTGACCCACCTGTGTAGTAAAGTTACATCCATAATACATTTAATCTTGATCTTCATACCAAATACAATTTTCCTTAGTAAGATGACTGAACATAAATATTTAGGTCCTTTTCTGCTAAAACTTTAACACTGTCAGTCCTGATGCTTCCAGAGTCACTTTGTCTCTCTTCTCATCATCAGACCCCTGTTTGACTGAAGCATTTTTGACCTCATGGCCCAGAAAAGCTCACATGACTCCTGCTGCTGACCTCCATGTGGGTGATTGATCATGAGTAAGGATTCAGAAAAAATCATATCACCAATCATAACTTTTATTCTTATGTTTAGTTCCTGTCATTTCTGCCTGACCTTGTTGTTTGTTAGCCTTTTGTTTTTCTTATTAAATAAGAAAAACAAAGCCCAGACTTCCCTCTCCCCAGCCACATGCTCCAGCTCTTCAGAGAGAATACCAAAGCATTCCCAGACCAGCTGGGAGATGTAGTCTCTCCACTGAGTCCTGGGTCTGCCCCAGGGTCTCCTCTCAGAGGGACATGCCCAAAACACCTAAAGTAGGAGGTTTCCAGGAGGCATCCTGATCAGATGCCCAAACCACCTCAACTGGCTCCTTTCAATGTGGAGGAGCAGCAGTTCTACTCTGAGTCTCTCCCGAATGACTGAGCTCCTCACTCTATCTCTGAGGGTGAGTCCAGCAATCCTACAAAGAAAGCTCATTTCAGCCACTTGTATCCACGATCTCATTCTTTCGGTCATTACCCAAAGCTCATGACCATAGGTGAGGGTAGGAATGTAGATTGACTGGTAAATCGACAGCTTTGTCTTAGAGCTTAGCTCCCTCTTCACCACAACAGACCGGTACAACGTCTGCTCCTGCCCCAAGCTCCACTTGTCCTTAACCCGGAGAGGACAATCCACCTTTTTGCGGCTGAGGACCATTGACTCAGACTTGGAGGTGCTGATTCTCATCCCAGCTGCTTCACACTCAGCAGCAAACCGTCCCAGTAAGAACTGTAGGTCATTGCTGGATGAAGCCAACAGTATAACATCATCTGCAAACAATAGAGATGAGATCCTGTGGTCACCAAGCATGACAACCTCCGATCCTTGGCTGCACCTAAAAATCCTGTCCAAAAAAATTATGAACAGGATCGGTGACAAACGGCAGCCCTGGCGGAGTCCAACTCTCACTGGGAATGAGTCCGACCGAGTGTTGGCAATACGAACCAAACTCTCACAATGGTTATATAGAGACTGAATAGCTTGTAACAAGAAGCCTGATACCCCATACTCCTGAAGCACCCCCCACAGAAATCCACAAGGAACTCAGTCAAATGCCTTCTCCAAGTCCACAAAACACATGTAAACTGGTTGGGCAAACTCCCATGAACCCTCGAGGATTCTCGAGACGGTAAAGAGCTGATCTGATGTACCATGGCCAGGACGAAAACCACATTGCTCCTCCTGAATCCGAGGTTTGACCAAAGGCCGGACTCTCCTCTCCAGTACCTTGGGAAGGTCTAATCTACATATGTGTTTTATATAAACATGTTTGACTATTCTACATTGTCCTGGAAATTTTCATAATCCTTAAATGGAATTAACTCTGTACACACATAGATGCAAAGGGAGCATGTTGATTAATATGGAAAAAGATGGTCTTCCTTTAAAGATACAAATTTTCCAAGCGTCTAAATGCTGCACATCTATTACAGCTGAAAACAGGAAGTACAGCCTGTGATTCAGCCATTTCTATGTTGAAATTGGGCTCTAAAATCAGCGTTTTCCTCTTCTGGCTGTTTCATCACCTTCCTCCAGTTGCGTGAGCTGAAGACTGCTGAGTAGTGCCTATTTTGGTGAGTATGGCAACATGTATCTTAGTTCTTATTCTAAGCAATATAAAATGGAAATAACAGGATCTCCTCACCACAGAAGTGTCCTGTAAGACAGGGGTATTCAATTACAAAATCAGTTGGGCCACAATTTGAAATCAAGACATGTAACTGGGCCACAAATGTTCAGCGATCCATTGAATATGACAAATTTCAAACCAACCCAGATCAATACGAGGAAAAAGATGCACTTTTTATTCCTTGTCTTGGTGTGCTTGGCACATGACAAAGGCACATCAAATGTGCATAAAAACACAGTAACAATGCTGGGGTTGAGAAGGACTTGAAATAGTAGAAATATTTTTTTCTCTTGAACAACAAATAAACAGAATGAAAAAAAAATAAATTCTGTAAATAACCAGTTTGGTCACATCTTACTCAGGCATATCTCAAAGTGCATAAAAACTCAATGTGCACTGTTAGTAGCATGAACATTTGTTGCCCTTTTGAAATAAAATACACTACATCCTGGTCATAACTGACCTTGGCACATCACAAAGTGCATTTAGCTGAATAAAAAATGAACTGTCAAACACTTCAGGGCACAAACCCCCCAAGAAAAGATTGATAACATTAACAAACATTGTACATCCACTGTTGTGATTTGTTTTGTTTTAAACCACCACGTGTGTGAGTAGGAACCTATTTTTATAACTATACATTCCATTAAGATAAGATAAGATAAGCCTTTATTAGTCCCACAACGGGGAAATTCCAGGATTGCAACAGCACAGGGATAGCAACACTCAGAGCAACAATCAGAAGGCAAGAAAAAAAAAAAAAAAAAAAAAAACAAGCAAGCAAGAGCAGCTAATATACATATGTACATATTACTATAATATATATATATATATACACACACACACACACACAGACACACAGTGCAGAGCATTGTAGCTGGATGGAATAAATATATGAATATATGAACACACAGTGCAGAGCATTGTAGCTAGATGGAATAAATATGTAAATATATAAACACCCACAGTACGGAGCATTGCAGCTAGGTGGAATAAATATGCAAGTATATAAACACACACAGTGCGGAGCAATATAGCTAGATGGAATAAATATATAGATATATAAATATAAACACACCCAGTGCTGAGCATTGTAGCTAGATGGAATAAATATATAGATATATAAATATAAACACACCCAGTGCAGAGCATTGTAGCTAGATGGAATAAATATGTAAATATATAAACACACACAGTGCAGAGCATTGTTGCTAGGTGGGATGAAACAGCATAACCGTCTATTTAGTTATCCTACATGGTATGATTATGTGCCCATACATATTCTCACCCTCCATAGCGACCGGTATGTTCCTAGTTGTATGCCGGAGAGGACCATTGTGTAAGTCTATTGCATCTTTTGCATTCAAAAAAAACTATTAGTTTGTTACGTCTTTTTGCTATCTCTGCGAGCAGCCCTGCTTAGGTTGTACAGTCTGACAGCCGTTGGTAGGAAGGACCTACGAAACCTCTCGGTTGTGCACCTGGGATGATGTAGTCTGCTGCTAAATGAGCTCCTCAGTGCATCCAGTATGTCCTGCATAGGGTGGAACTCGGACTCCAGCAGAGATGACAGTTTAGCCACCGTCCTTCTCTCTCCTATCTCCTCCATCGGATCAAGGCGTTGCCCCAGGACAGAGCTAGCTTTCTTAATCAGTTTGTTCAGTCTCTTCCTATCGGCTGCAGTGATGCCACTGCCCCAGCAGACCACTCCAAAAGTGATGGCTGATGCCACCACCGTGTCATAGAATGACTTCAGCAGCGCCCCTTGTACACCAAAAGACCTGAGTCTCCTCAGCAGGAACAGCCTGCGCTGTCCCTTCTTGTAGAGTGCGTCAGTATTGTGTGACCAGTCTAGTTTATTGTTCAGATGAATACCCAGGTACTTGTAGGATGTCACCATCTCGATGTCTGTTCCCTGTATATTTACTGGTGCTGTGAGGGGCTGTCCATGCCTGCGGCAGTCCACCACCAGCTCCTTAGTTTTCCTCGCGTTGATCTGGAGGCAGTTCCGATGGCACCAGTCCACAAAGTCCTGGATAAGCCCTCTGTACTCAGCTTCATCTCCGCTGGAGATGAGACCAACGATCGCAGAGTCATCAGAGAACTTCTGTAGATGGCAATGTGTTGTGTTGTGTGAGAAGTCCGCAGTATAAAGAGTGAACAGGAAGGGAGCCAGCACCGTTCCCTGGGGCGCCCCCGTGCTACTGATGATCGTGTCGGAAACACAGTCCCGGGTTCTCACAAACTGAGGCCGGTTCGTGAGGTAGTCCAGGATCCATGATGACAGGTGCTGGTCCACCCCTGCGCGCAGCAGCTTGTCCTTCAGGATCATCGGTTGGATGGTGTTGAAAGCACTGGAGAAGTCAAAGAACATGATCCTCACCATATTCCCGGGCTTCTCCAGGTGGGACAGAGAACGGTGAAGGAGGAAGATCACCGCATCCTCCACCCCAACGCCATGCTGGTAGGCGAACTGGAGTGGATCCATCGCTGGTTCCACCAGGGGGCGGAGATGAGCAAGGAGCAGTCTCTCCAGGGTCTTCATCAAGTGGGACGTCAAGGCCACCGGTCTGAAGCTGTTCAGGTCTTTGGGGTGGGAAGTTTTTGGTACAGGTACCACACAAGATGTTTTCCACAGCTGTGGTACCCTCCCCAGTTTCAGGCTCATGTTGAAGATATACGTCACAATCCCACACAGCTGGTCTGCACAGGACTTGAGGAGCTTTGCGCTGATGCCGTCCGGTCCCGACGCCTTCCTCGCCTTGATCTTCCTCAGCTCCGTCCTCACCTGGGTCTTGGTCAGGGTCAGGATGGGGGGCTGTGTGTTGGGAGTGGGGGGGGGTGTCGGTGGAGTGGGGAGTGGGTAGCAGGACTTGATTTCTTAGAGGCAGCAGTGGTTGTTGTGCAGACAGGGGGGAGGGCGGTTGGTCAAATCTATTGAAAAACAGATTCAGGTTGTTCGCCCACTCCCTGCCCCCCGTGGCCTGGGGGGAGGTATTCTGGAGCCCCGAGATGGTTTTGAGGTTTCTCCAGACCCCGCTGATGTCGCTCTGTTGCAGCTTGTCCTCCATCTTCTTCCTGAAGCTGTCCTTGCCTTCTCTGATCTTTCTCCTCAGCTCCCTCTGTACGGACTTCAGCATCTCCCTGTTCCCCGACCTGAAGATCCTCTTCTTCTCTCTCAGAAGTGTTTTTTTACATTACACACACATATCATCCATCCATCCATCTTCTACCGCTTTTCCGGAGGTCCGGGTCACGGAAGCAGCAGTTCAAGCATGACTCCTGCTGCTGACCTCCATGTGGGTGATTGATCATGAGTAAGGATTCAGAAAAAATCATATCACCAATCATAACTTTTATTCTTATGTTTAGTTCCTGTCATTTCTGCCTGACCTTGTTGTTTGTTAGCCTTTTGTTTTTCTTATTAAATAAGAAAAACAAAGCCCAGACTTCCCTCTCCCCAGCCACCTGCTCCAGCTCTTCAGAGGGGATACCAAGGCGTTCCCAGACCAGCTGGGAGACATAGTCTCTCCACCGAGTCCTGGGTCTGCCCCGGGGTCTCCTCCCAGTGGGACGTGCCTGAAACACCTCAAGTGGGAGGCGTCCAGGAGGCATCCTAATCAGATGCCCATACCACCTCAACTGACTCCTTTCAATGTGGAGGAGCAGCGGTTCTACTCTGAGCCTCTCCCGGATGACTGAGCTCCTCACCCTATCTCTGAGGGTGAGTCCAGCAATCCTACGGAGAAAGCTCATTTCAGCCGCTTGTATCCGCGATCTCGTTCTTTCGGTCATTACCCAAAGCTCGTGACCATAGGTGAGAGTAGGCACGTAGATTGACTGGTAAATTGACAGCTTTGCCTTAGAACTAAGCTCCCTCTTCACCACAACAGACCGGTACAACGTCCGCACCACTGCAGATGCTGCTCCAATCCGTCTGTCGATCTCTCGCTCCATTTTCCCCTCACTCGTGAACAAGACCCCAAGATACTTAAACTCCTCCACTTGGGGCAGGAGCCTGTCCCCAACCCGGAGAGGACAATCCACCTTTTTCCGGCTGAGGACCATGGACTCGGACTTGGAGGTGCTGATTCTCATCCCAGCCGCTTCACACTCAGCGGCAAACCGTCCCAGCAAGAGCTGTAGGTCATGGCCTCCTCATGGATCGTCACCTTATCGTGGTGGGGGGGGTTGCGTGCCCCAGTGATCCCAGGAGCTATGTTGTCCGGGGGCAATTTGCCTCTGATAGAGTCTCCCAAGACAAACTGGTCCTGGGTGAAGGGCCAGACTAAGAACGATCCAACAGACTCTCATGATAAATTGTATATCAAGGATTCAGTGTACCCCGCCCGGTATGGGGTTACCGGGGCCCCACCCTGGAGCCAGGCCTGGGGGAGGGGCTCGAAGGCTAGCGTCTGGTGGCCGGGTTTCCACCCATGGGACCCGGCCGGGCTCAGCCCGAAGGAGTTACATAGGTTCGCCCTCCAGTGGGTTCACCACCTGCAGGAGGGATCATGGGGGTCCGGTGCTATGTGGATTAGGTGGCGGTCAAAGGCGGAGACCTTGGCGGACTGATCCTAAGCTTTCTAAACTGGCTTTTGGTACACACATATCAGTCAACCAAAAATTTCTACTAGACTTAAGGATGCAAAAACAATGACTTCAGTCTTGAAGGTTTGAGGTTTTTCTCCAAAATGTATAACAATTTTCTTATAGTTTTCTACTTTTCTCTGTAAATTTATATAAATTTGAAACAATTTTCCTCAAATTTGTAAATTCCTCTTGCAAAATTGACTTTTCTTGTACATTTGAGACTTTATTATACATTTGTGGATTATCCATCCATCCATCCATCTTCTTCCACTTAATCCTTTTCGAGTCGTGGGGGGGGGGGCGGGGGGGCTGGAGCCTATCCCAGCACCTTTGGGCGAGAGGCAGGGTACACCCTGGACAGGTCGCCAGTCCATCGCAGGGCCAACACAGAGAGACAGACAACCATTCACTCTCACAGTCATATCTAAGGACAAATTAGAATCCCCAGTTGATGCCATTTAACCTAACTTGCATGTTTTTGGCATGTGGGAGGAAACCGGAGAAATCCCGGAGAAAACCCATGCAGACACGGGGAGAACATGCAAACTCCACACAGATCACTGTTGGTCGGGGGCTGGGATCGAACCAGGATCCCCCGGCCAAGGGTGAGTTGCTGTGCTTAATTGTTGTCTATTTTTAATAAAATCACTGTTTTGTTTTGTTTTTATAAACTTGAAATAGATTGTGGTAAAAATTTGACTTTTTTTCCTTCTACAGTTTACACTTTTGACCATAATTTTGCAGAGCCAGAACAGAACAATAAATTAACTCTGATTTCAACGGAAAAAAAATATTTATAAAATTACATTTAATGAAATAAATTAACTTAAATTACCAAAGATTCAGTTATTTCTGTTAAAATATTTCTATATATTTATAGTATTTTAGAAATCTCCTCACCAACCAGACAGCAGGAAAAACCTCCCTTAGATTGAAATTCAAATTTATTTATTTATTTTTTTTTTGTTACTTATTTGTACCCGTAGGTAGACTTGGTTTGCAGTCTGGTGACAAGCCACCGGCTGCTGGTCGCTGTGTGTGCGAGCGCCCTAAACCTACATGTTTTTGGTATGCGGGAGGAAACCAGAGAAATCCCGGAGTAAACCCACGCAACACGGGGAGAACATGCAAACTCCACACAGCTCACTGTTGGTCGGGGGCTGGGATCGAACCCACGATCTTATGATCCCCGCGATCCCCCGGCCGAGGGTAAAACTGTGCTGCCACAGTGCTAAACCACTGCGCCGCCGTGCAGCTGGTGTTGGCGTGTGGCATGTTTGGCATGTTGGCATGTTTAGTTTGTCTGAAGGCTGCTGAGGGATTAAAGTCACTGACTTCGTGAATTTCGGTCATCTCAACTTACCTTACATAATAATGAACATAAATGATTGTAATGGCTGGTGAAGTAAATCCTCAGTGATTCAGTCATTCTTGCCTCTTTCTCTGCATATGAATCCTAACCACACCTGTTTGCTAAGCAACTCTTATTGTTCCCCGTTACCAGCGGGTTAAAACTACCATAAATGCCTCCACTGCTTACATACCTTTTCTGCTGTTTTTCACGTTTACAGTACTTTAATAAGCTCATGCTTCTCCCGGACAGTGACGCTAATGAGGCACTCTGCCTGGAAGGTTTGCTGTGCCTGCTGACTGGAACTGTCACGCGGGCAGGGCGTTTCTGAGCTTGGTGCAGATTACTGTCATGTGCGTTGTTCGTGTACGTGCTAGTGGACCATCATTCCTTCATATTTTTTTCTTAAATTTATATTTCTTTGGTGTGGCCTGGGCCTGCGGGCCACTCGGAGGTTGCTTCTGGACTGCATGTGGCCCGCGGGCCACTAATTGAATAGGCCTGCTGTAAGATGTCATGCTTCATGCAGTATTCATTGGAAAGAGAACCCCTCCCATGTTTCTGATCCATAAGACACCAAGCATAAAAATTAATTTGGCGAGCTTATGTGCAAGGACGCAACTTGTTACAAGGTCAGTTGTCTGCACACAAAGGTATAATTCAAAGCTGCAACTTGTGTTGTCCTCTGTTACAATGAGTTATTCACAGGATTCTGAAGAACACAGTGCGATGAAAAAGTGTTTGCCCCCTTCTTGATTTCTCATATTTTTGCATGCTTATCCCATTTACACATTTCAGGTCATCCATCCATCCATCTTCTACTGCTTTTCCGGAGGTCCAGGTCGTGGAGGCAGCAGTTCAAGCAGAAAAGCCCAGACTTCCCTCTCCCCAGCCACCTGCTCCAGCCCTTCAGAGAGGATACCAAGGCGTTCCCAGACCAGCTGGGAGACATAGTCTCTTCAGCGAGTCCTGGGTCTGCCCCAGGGTCTCCTCCCAGTGGGATGTGCCCGAAACACCTCCAGTAGGAGGCGTCCAGGAGGCATCCTGATCAGATGCCCATACCACCTCAACTGGCTCCTTTCAATGTGGAGGAGCAGCGGTTCTACTCTGAACCTCTCCCGGATGACTGAGTTCCTCACCCTATCTCTAAGGGTGAGTCCAGCGATCCTACGGAGAAAGCTCATTTCAGCCACTTGTATCCGCTATCTTGTTCTTTTGGTCATTGCTGCCATCAGTGTGTGAATGTGTGTGTGAATGGGTGGATAGCAGGATTTGTAAAGCGCTTTGGTCATCAAGAGATGAGAATAAAAGTGCTATATAAGTGAATGCCATTTACCATTTACCATTACCCAAAGCTCGTGACCATAGGTGAAGGTAGGAACATATATTGACTGGTAAATCGACAGCTTTGCCTTAGAACTCAGCTCCCTCTTCACCACAACAGACCGGTACAACGTCCGCATCATTGCAGATGCTGCTCCGATCCGTCTGTCAATCTCTCGCTCCATTCTTCCCTCACTCATGAATAAGACCCCAAGATACTTAAACTCCTCCACTTGGGACAGGAGCCTGTCCCCAACCCGGAGAGGACAATCCACCTTTTTGCGGCTGAGGACCATGGACTCGGACTTGGAGGTGCTGATTCTCATCCCAGCCGCTTCACACTCAGTGGCAAACCATCCTAGCAAGAACTGTAGGTCATTGCTGGATGAAGCCATCAGGACAACATCATCTGCAAACAACAGAAATAAGATCCTGTGGTCACCAAGCATGACACCCTCCGTTCCCTGGCTGCGTCTAGAAATCCTGTCCATAAAAATTATGAACAGGATCAGTGACAAAGGGCAGCCCTGGCAGAGTCCAACTCTCACTGGGAATTTTTTTTTTTTTTTTTTTGTTACTTATTTGTACCCGTAGGTAGATTTGGTTTGCAGTCTGGTGACAAGCCACCGGCTGCTGGTCACTGCGTGCGCGAGCGCCCTAAACCTACATGTTTTTTTGGTGTGCGGGAGGAAACCGGAGAAATCCCGGAGTAAACCCACGCAACACGGGGAGAACATGCAAACTCCACACAGCTCACTGTTGGTCGGGGGCTGGGATCGAACCCACGATCTCATGATCCCCGCGATCCCCCGGCCGAGGGTAAAACTGTGTTGCCACAGTGCTAAACCACTGCGCCACCGTGCAGTCCTCGATTGGACTCATTCCGTGGGAATGAGTCCAATCGAGCGTTGGCAATACGAACCAAACTCTCACAACGGTCGTACAGAGACCAAATAGCTCGTAACAACAAGTCCTATACCCCATACTCCTGAAGCACCCCCCACAAAAAAAACCATGAGGGACGCGGTTGAATGCCTTCTCCAAGTCCACAAAACACATGTAAACTGGTTGGGCAAACTCCCACGAACCCTTGAGGATTCTCAAGAGGGTAAAGAGCTGGTCCGATGTGCCACAGCCAGGACGAAAACCACATTGCTCCTCCTGAATCCGAGGTTCGACCAATGGCCAGACTCTCCTCTCCAGTACGTTGGCATAGACCTTCCCAGGGAGGCTGAGGAGTGTGATCCCTCTAAAGTTGGAGCACACCCTCTGGTCCCCTTTTTTGAAGAGAGAAACCACCACCCTGGTTTGCCATGCCAAAGGCACTGCCCCTGACCTCCACGCAATGTTGCAGAGGCGTGTCAACCATGACAGCCCTACAACATCCAGGGCCCTGAGGTACTCAGGGCGAATCTTGTCCACCCCCGAGGCCTGGCCACCAAAGAGATTTTTAACCCCCTTGGCGACCTCAGCCCCTGTGATAGGCGAGTTGTCCCCCTCATCCACAAACCCTGCTTCCTCTGTGAAAGTCATATCAGTGGGATTGAGAAGATCCTCAAAGTATTCTTTCCACCACCCGACGATATCCCCAGTCGAAGTCAACAGCGCCCCATCTGCACCATACACAGTGTGGACAGGGAGCTGCTTCCCCCTCCTGAGCCGCCGGACAGTTTGATAGATAGATAGATAACTTTATTGTCTGTCCCAGTCAGTGACAGAAATTCTTCTTAGACACGGCTACAACAATATAACACATTCAAGAATGCCAGAATTGCCAGAATCTCTTCGAGGCGGACTGAAAGTCTTGTTCCATGGACTCACCGAACTCCTCCCATACCCGAGTTTTTGCTTCAGCAACCACCCGAGCTGCACTCCGCTTGGCCTGCCGGTACACCTCAGCAGCTTCGGGAGTCCCACAAGCCAACCAAGCTTGATAGGACTCCTGCTTCAGCTTAATGGCCCCCCTCACCACTGGTGTCCACCACTTGGTTCAGGGGTTGCCGCCACGAGATGCCCCAACGACCTTGCGGCCGCAGCTCTGGGCCGCCGCTTCAACAATAGAGGTGGAGAACATGGTCCATTCAGACTCCATGTCTCCAGACTCCCTCGGAATGTGGTTGAAGTTCTTCAGGAGGTGGGAGTTGAAGACCTCCCGGACAGGGGCCTCAGCCAGATGTTCCCAGCACACCCTCACTATACGTTTGGGTCTATCAGGTCTGAATGGCATCCTCCCCTGCCATCGGATCCAACTCACCACCAGGTGGTGATCAGTTGACAGCTCTGCACCTCTCTTTACCCGAGTGTCCAAGACATACGGTCACAGGTCTGATGACACGATAACAAAATCGATCATTGACCTGCGACCTAGGGTGTCCTGGTGCCAGGTGCACATATGGACACCCTTATGCTTGAACATGGTGTTCGTTATGGACAAACTGTGGTTAGCACAGAAGTCCAATAACTGAACACCACTTGGGTTCAGTTCGGGCAGGCCGTTCTTCCCAATCACCCCATTCCAGGTTTCACTGTCGTTGCCCATGTGCACATTGAAGTCCCTCAGTAGGACAATGGAGTCTCCAAGAGGAGCACCCTCCAGCACCCCAGTCACAGACTCCAAAAAGAGTGGGTTCTCTGAAACATCACTTGGTGCATAGGCACAAATGATGGTCAGGACCCGTTTCCCAACCCGAAGGCGCAGGGAAGCAACGCTTTCGTCCACCTGGGAAAACTCCAATATAGAGGCAGCAAGGTGGGGGGATACAAGAATACCCACCCCTGCTCGTCGCCTATCACCCGGGGCAACTCCAGAGTAGGCCAAGCTCCAGCCCCTCTCCAGGAGACTGGTTCCAGAACTGGAGCTGTGTGTTGAGGTGAGGCCGATTATATCTAGCCGGTATCTCTCAACCTCATGCACCAGCTCAGGCTCCTTCCCCACCAGAGAGGTGACATTCCATGTACCAAAAGCCAGTTTAGGAAGCTTGGGATCAGTCTGCCAAGGTCTCCGCCTTTGACCGCCACCTGATCCACATAGCACCGGACCCCCATGATCCCTCCTGCAGGTGGTGAGCCCACTGGAGGGCGGACCCATGAAACTCCTTCGGGCTGAGCCAGGCCGGGTCCCATGGGTGGAAACCCGGCCACCAGACACTAGCCATTGAGCCCCTCCCCCAGGCCTGGCTCCAGGGTGGGGCCCCGGTAACCCCATACCGGGCGGGGTACACTGAATCCTTGTTCTAGTATTTTTCATGAGAGTCTGTTGGCTCATTCTTAGTCTGGCCCTTCACCCAGGACCAGTTTGTCTTGGGTGACCCTATCAGAGGCAAATTGCCCCGGACAACATAGCTCCTGGGATCACTGGGGCACGCAAACCCCCCACCATGATAAGCTGACGATCCATGAGGGGTGTTTCAGATCAAACAAATTTTAATATTAGAAAACCAGAGTAAATATTTATTTATTTAGTTAGTTATTTCTGATGAAAGGAAACAAAAAAACATCCAAGAAATACACCAAAAGATACAAAAACACAATGCAAAGTGACGAAACCCTTTCCTTGAGTGCTCGAAAAAGAGTAGGAAGAAGCAAAAGCTTTTCAAGTCCTACCCCTCAATACTGTAAGTACTTAATACTTAAATGTAAACAAGCTGCCACCTATACAGACCAATCCAGAATGAAGAAAAACAACAAACACCGTTGGGCTGCACGGTGGCGCAGTGGTTTAGCACTGCGGCAGCACAGTTTACCCTCGGCCGGGGGATCGCGGGGATCATGAGATCGTGGGTTCGATCCCAGCCCCCGACCAACAGTGAGCTGTGTGGAGTTTGCATGTTCTTCTCGTGTTGCGTGGGTTTACTCCGGGATTTCTCCGGTTTCCTCCTGCATACCAAAAACATGTAGGTTTAGGGCGCTCGCGCACGCAGCGACCGGCAGCCGGTGGCTTGTCACCAGACTGCAAACCAAATCTACCTACGGGTACAAATAAGTAACAAAAAAAAAAACATGTGAAAAACAATGTATATCATTATTTCTTTCCCATTAGGGAGCAAAACAATTCCCTTCCTCAAGACTGATAACTTTTGTTATTTTTGAACCCAAAAGCAGACTCTGAAACCAGTTCACAGTTTAAAGACGCACTCCAGCAACTCTTAAAAACCAATGTATAGTTCCCAAAACAACACTCCGAGAAGGTGATCCAACTTGAGGAAGTAAAAGTCATAAGAAGGTTTCCACAGGTACACCTGGGAAGGATTATTCTCGGTGGAGCGGACAGTGGCTGCCTGGCCTTGCATGGAAGCTGGAGAGCTCCCCGCCTGTCTCTGGTTGCCAACTTGCCACGAATCTCCCCAGCTTACTCCAAAGGAGGCTCGCTCCAAAGCGCCAACCCCCACCGAGCAGACCGCCAAGCTTGCTTCGCCGGCAAAAGCCAGCTCGCCTCCCTCACTCCCACATGGGAGAGACGAGCTACATTCTGATCCACAGTGTACTTCAACTGTATTCCCTACCCCCTGCTCCGTTTTCAGGGAATATCAGCAAGTTAACTGCCCTTCACAAAATTTCTCCATTTGAAACACCCTGTAACCATCGGCTCCCTCCTCTGTGAGTTACCACAGTAACCATGGACATGTACTGATACTGTTGTGTTTCAATAACGGGAGACCAGTGCCGTGTTGAACTGAGCAACAAACTAAACTTTATTATGGAACACAGACACAATATATTCACTGGCCGTAGCCCGCCTGACGTCACCACCCTGACCCCTCGGCACAGGCTACGGCAAGCCCCAAGGGCCAAATCTCCCCACACAACACCCCCCCTTACAAAACACAGAAACCCCATAGATAACTCATATATGTATATAAGATGGACCCCTTAGAACGCATGCAATATAGACATTTTTTTTAAACACACAGAACAACAAAACTAGTAAACTAAATGGGACCTGGGTAGACTACCAGGACACCCTCCCATGTTGGGGCGGATTATTCTGCCACCCATTCCCAACACGCATCAGCTAAAGCTACTTTCAGGACAAAGTCATCAAGGCATTGGGCCTCTGACGCGTCCTAGCCGAGTGCACCACTTAAGGGGAACCTGCTCCAGGCTTCATTGGCCGCATCTGCGAGTCCCTAACACACTCACCAGATGGGTCCTAACCCACATCAATCCGCTCTGCCACAGTTTCTGGACTCTGTGCAGGTAATGACTTCCTGAGTCAACTGGAGTGCCACCGTGACCCATCCGAGAGCTCGAACGCGTCCTGGCCCCGCTGCCTCACGATATGTAGGGGCCCCATCCAGAAAGGCTGCAGTTTATGTGTGTGGTTGGGGTGTTTAATCCAGACCTGGTCCGACACATCGAGTCCGTGGGCTTTCACCCTGTGCTTCCTGTCGAAACGTCGTTTCATCTTCTGCTGCTGGGTAATGACCTGGTCTCATGGAGGGTCTGTGTTCTCCGGAGAGGAGGTGGTGGGGGGCCTCAGTCGGTCCAGGGGCAGGTGGAGTTCTTGCCCCAGCATGAGTTTCGCCGGGGAGCGTGGGCCATTGCCTTGTAGTGGAGGAGTGTGCTCTGGAGGGTGTCAGGGAACGTGAAACCGTCCGCCAAATGGGCTCTCAGACCGTTTTTCAGAGTCTTTTTGAAACGTCCCCATTGGCTTGGGGTTGGTAGAACACAGTTTTGATGTGCTCCACGCCCCTAACACCCAAAAACTCCTCAAACCCACCAGAGGTGAACTGTGGGCCATTGTCCATAGTGATGGCATCCAGGACCCCCCATCTGGCGAACAGTGACGAGAGGAAACCCGTAACCACCTCTGTCATGACTGAATTAGTGGGCAGCGCCTCCGGCCATATAGAGAATAGATCGTAGACCACAAGCAAAAACCGGCTGTTCGGGGTTGCTGTATGCAGTTCACCACAGATCTCTAACTGGATGTGCTTCCAAGGTTCCTCTGGGTACTGTTACAGCCGCAGGGGTGGGGGTGGGGGTGGGGGGGCTGCTGGTCTTTCTGCTCTCCAAGCATGGGACACAGTTCTTTACCATGGTTTCAATGTTCTTATCGACACCAGGCCACCAAACTGAATCTCTGCAACGCTGCTTCACTCTGACCACACCCAGGTGACCTCGTGGAGTATTGCCAGAACTCGTGATCTCAGAGACACCGGGATCAACGTGCAGTGTTCCCTTGCCACACACACACCATTCCAACAGCTCAGTTTGTCCCTAAACAGGTGAAAAGGTGCCAGATTGCCCTGTACTTTCACGGGCCAACCCTCCCTGATGACCAAGTACAGTTGTGACAACATGGGGTCCCGTTCCGACTCTGCCCGGAGCTCCTGGAGGGATACCATGTCCCGGAGGGGCCCGTGCAGCGTGCTGACCAGATCGGCCTCAGTGGGGTTATCTTTGTCCAGTTGTGTGGTGTTGGCCGTGACACGGAACAGGAGGTCCGCCACTACATTCTCTTTTTCAGGAGTGAACTGGGTAGTAAAGTTGTAGACCCTCAGCCACTCAGTCCACCTGTGGATCCGTAGGGGTCTGTGTCCCGAGCCTGTCGTCTCCAGCAGTGTCGTCAGTGCCCGGTGGTCTGTTCGCAGGGTGAAGTGAAGCCCACAGAGATAGTTCACATGCCCAGACACAGGCGAGTGCCTCCCTCTCACCCATGGCATATTTCTGTTCGGTTTCTGAAAGAGACCTCGATGCGAACGGCACTGGGCGCTTGATACCGTCTTGCACTTGAGACATAACTGCCCCCACCACTAAACCAGGTCACAAAAGTCGGCCATTTTAGATCAAAGTGGGCCAACACTGGAGGGGAGGGGAGTTGGGACTTCAGCCTAGCAACCGCCGCTGACCAGGCCGGGGTCCACTGCCACAGTGCATCCTGCTTCAGAAGGGCCCGGAGTGGTTCGATAGTCTCTGAATAGTGGGGAATAAAACGCCTGTAAAAGTTCACCATGCCCAAAAACGAGGAGATTTGTGCTGGTGTCCTGGGATCTGGGAGACGCAGGACCGCCTCCACATTCGAGTGCAGGGGCCTCAGACCCTTGGCCACCAGCCGGAATCCCACAAACTCAATGGAGTCTGCCGCGAAAATGCACTTCTCCCCATTCAATGTGACTCGGTGCTCCTGTAGCACCTCCATCACCCGTCGCAAATGACTATCGTGCTCTTCCCGTGATGCACCGTGGGCCACGATGTGGTCCTTGTACACCACTACACCCTTGAGGCCGACCAGAATCATGGACATGATTTTTTGAAAACAGCTAGGTACTGAGCTCAGACCAAAAGGCATGCGGGTGTACCTGAAAATGCCCATGTGGTTCACGAATGCCATCAGGTCCCTGCTGGATGGGTGAAGAGGCACCTGCAGGTAACCCTGGCGGAGATCTAGCTTTGTGAACACCCTTGAGCCTCTGAATGTTACGGTAAGTTCCTCCATCATGGGGAGCAGGTATTTGTCTGGAACAATCGCCTTATTAACCATTCTAAGGTCAATACACGGCCGGATGGCGCCCGTCTTCCTCTTGGCCACCACGATATTCGATATCCAGGGTGAGGCGTCCACTCTCTCAATGATTTCAGAGAGTGGACTTTAAGCAGTTTGTTCAGTTCCATTGTGACATTGTCCCGCAGGGTGAGGGGAAGCCGCCGTAATGGTTGGATCTTTGGCGTCACGCTTGGGTTGATGAGCGGGCGGTGATAGAACACCTTAATACATCCAAGGCCCACGAACAACACTGGCCAGCAGACATGCCATTTGGGGGCCACCATCAGCACTGTTGAGCCCGCTGGGTCCGTGATGGAGAATCCCAGTTCACCCAGCAGATGGATTCCCAGCAAGTCGGGAATACTGTTAAATGCACCTTGTGTTATTAGAAATAACATAAAAAAGAGGGGGGGATGTCATAATATTATTTATATTAAGTAGAAGTAATGTTAATGGTCACACTATGTAACGGTATACTTAATATCCTCCCTAAAATGGTATACCATCCTCTTAGACTCCCTTGACAGGTGTCGCATCCTAATTGGAAGTTAGATCAACTGGAGAAGTAGAGCAGCCTATCAGGCAACAGAAGGAGTGAATAAGGTGAAAGAAGGTTGAGCTGATGGGAAGGCTGGGGCAGATCAAGGAGGGGACGCAGAGAGCCCAGAAAGAGCTGGAGGAGCAAACTCGTGGAGGCTGCTAGAGAGAATGAGTGACAGGGCAGCCGAAAGTGTATAAAAGTGTCACCAAGCTTGCGCACAGGACTCGTGGGTTTTGAGTCAGAACGTTGGTGCTACTCGCTTGGAGAAAACGGTACATCCTGTCGTTGGAGTGTTGTTTCTTTTTGTTTTACACAGCTTGAAGTTGCATGTGGGTTTTGCTCGACTAGTTATTATATTAGCCCTGCCATAGCTTCTCCGCCCCGCTGTTGCCTAGGATAAGAAGAAACTGTCAGCTTAAGTGGCTCACTGGTGAAGTGGATATTGACTCAGCTAGCAGGACTGTTGTTTCAACTTTATTTACATTAATCCAGCCACCTTCGGTCCTATAAATTACCCAGAGAGAGGCATATTGGTAAATCGCGTGCTTCTGCTAGTGAAAGTTCGGCTGTTCTGCAAAGATAGCGCACGGAGCGCGTGCACTCGCCGCCAGGTGGATTCCAGAAGATGCTAGTGGCTGCCACAACCAGCCGGATCTCGGATTAAAGTGGAAGCTGGTGGGAGTTTTTCCCCTGCCATCCAGACGTCATTTCATCGATGCATCACCTCTTCACCCTGTTACGTGTGGATGTGCCAGCTGCTATATTCTGCCTGGGATAACTGTTCTTAATTTGTTACTGCACCACACGGGAAACCGAGGTAAAGTTCTGATTTTTTTATTTGAACTGTGTGCTGTGTTACAGTCGGTGTGCCTTGTTAAAGACAGAGGACTGTGGAGCTGCCATTTTGGGACATTGAGGATTTAACCACACTGGGGACTGATAGCTGGTGGTGGGAACGAGCAGAGTGAATCCAGTGAATTTTTTGGAACTGCCTCTTAAGGACTCGAGTGACATCCTTTAGTTTTATTTGTGATTTTTTTTTTTTGTGAATTTTCTTCTTTCTATAGTTCTGCTAATCTGAAAAGGGAGACTTCCTTTCCTGTTCATTTTTGTCGCCTTCAACATTATTAATTTTTTTTTGTTGTTGTTGTTGCTTTACCTGGATCTATTTTGCTTGCTTCATTCCAATTTTAGGTGACAGAGTAATATCTTGTTTCCTTTTAGAGAAGAGGAAATTCTGACTGTGTTTTGGGCTAAGGTGTCAGGAGTCTACTACTGATGCTGTGATTAAGGGTGACACCTGAGTTAAAATATTGGGAATTCCGATTATATTAATACAGCATATTGTGGGGTCTGTCACTGTTGTGTTTATGTCATTAAGGACAAGGGTTCTCCTTAATATATAACCATCTTTTGTGGGAGGAAGAGTTGCCCTGGGGTAGGGGCGCTCCACCTGTTTGCTAGAACCACAGGGAGAGAGCCACCATCGGTTACCTCTGTTGTTGCCAAGTAGCACACTTTAGCAAGAAACTTCTGGTTATTAATGAGAGGTTGGGCCCTTGTAACCCACATTCACTCCACCCTCCTCAAGCCAGAGAGTCCAGTCAAACAGGTCACAATTCACCCACTGACGTGGGTACAGGGGCTACTGACACTGGGGGTTTTAGACCTAGATTTGACATCCCGGTAGTCACCCAGGGCAGGTGTTTACAACTTTCCCCCTACAAAGCGGGGTCGTTCCCCGTTACAAGTAATTTTACTACTGTTAGACTTTTACGCTGAAAGGTATTTTTAGCGGAAGTGAAAAAGCAGAGTCCCTCATGCTAGATGCTAAATGCTGGATGCTGGTGCTGAGCTGATAAAAAAGCCAAGTACAATGGAGACAAGCCTACTCTCAATCATTCTACAGGAGTAAACTCATCCAAACAGATATCAATTGAAGGAGTTGTAGCAGTTAATATATTTAAGTTAACGGTGGGAAGAATCTGACTGATTTTTATCTCTGATAGATGAAATTTTATCATTGAAAAAGTTCATAAAGTCCTGACTAGTAAGCACTAAGGAATGCTAGGATTGACAGAGTCCTGACTCTTGGTCAGCCTGGCTACAGTGCTGAAAAGAAACCTGGGATTATTCTTGTTCTCTTCTATTAATGCGGAATAATAACTAGTTCTAGCTTTCCAAAGAGATTTTTTTATAAATTAGAAGATGATTTCTCCAAGCTAAATAGCTTTCATCTTATTTAGTAGAGCACCATTTTCTTTCTAATTGACGAGTCTTCTGTTTTAAGCTACGAGTTTCTGTGTTGAGCCAAAGAGTTAGAAATCTCTGATTACACTTTTTTCTTTTTAAAGGGGCCACCATGCTTAGAGTCTGATGCAGAGAAGCTGTAACACTATGTACCATGCTATCAATTACAGAAGGAGCAAGATCTCTATAGCTTATCTCTGTTGTGTTGACACATGGCATTGAGGAAACAATCTGCTTAAATTTGGTAACAACATCATCTGAGAGGCATCTACTGTAGTAATATTTTCTTTAGAAGCCAAATAGTCAGAAATAGTAAAATCCAAGGTTAACAGACAATGGTCTGACAGTACAGGGTTATGAGGAGACACTACCAGATTTTCTATTTCTATGCCATATGTCAGAACAAGGTCCAACATATGGTGGAGATAATGGGTAGAATTTCCTACTTTCTGAGAAAACCCCATCGAGTCTAATATTGAATTAAATGCCATACTAAGGCAGTCACTATCTACATCTACATGTATATTAAAGTCCCCTACCATAATTATTCTATCTGAATTCAGCACTAAATCAGCTAAGAATTTGGCAAATTTGGATAAAAACTCTGAGTAGGCTGAGGGAGGACGATAAACTATGGCAAATAAAATTGAGTTTAACCTAAAATTGCTAAAATGCCCAATACTGAGGACCAGGCCCTCAACGGAGTTATAACTGTCGTGGTTCGAGCGCCAATTCCGTCCGCGCTCAGGCCATGCAGTATTTTCCTCCCAGCTGGTGTGTGTGTCCCCGATGGCTCTCCGAGCTCTTATTGTGACAGCGCTTGGAGGGGCTTCCGGCTGTCAGAGCTGAGCTCTCTGACAGCTGAGCTGCATTTAGCGATTGCCTCTTCAGCTGTCCCATCCTGAGCCCTATTTAAGGGATCAGCTGTGGGCTGAGCATCGCTGCAGTCTCCGTCAAACTATCCCTCGTCTGACACCGCTGAGTATTCCTCGTCGAGCTTCCCTGGTCAGATGTTAACTACCTTTCATCTTCGTCCTTTATCATAAGTGTGTTTCGTTATGAATCTGTTCTTCCTTGTCATAGCCTGAGTTATCGTCACAGTGTGTTTTAGCCCCCCGTGGCTCATTGTTTTGTCATTATTCTTTCCTTTAATAAACTGTGCAAACTTACCGGCTGATATGTGGCGTCTTATTGATGGCTCGTGAGGGCCATCCGTGACAGTAGACTGCAGCCAGACTGAGACGCCTGTCGCCGTGAGTTTTGCCTGAATTGGACTTGTTTTTCCCTGTCTGGGTACCCGTGCTCCGAGCTGGTGGAGGCCCTGGACTACGTTGATGGAACCCTCTTCACTGCTGGCCTCTACGAAACTCCCAGCAATGTATGCGGGCACCTGGACCTCGCTGAGGCAATTATTAACCTTCCTCACTACTCCAATCACCCTGAAGTCATGGCAAGGAGGGAAGACATCTTTACGCACCGGGAGAGACTCCGTGGGCTGGAGGGAAACTCTGGCAGGGAGCCGAAGAGAAGGCACCCTCGCTCCTCACTTTGGGATCCCGCTCCTGCCCCCGCTCCAGTCCAGGAGTTCGCACCGCTCAGGGGTGATTACCCAAGGAGTGAAACATCAGTCGGGATTCCCCCGGAGAAGTTACAGCTGTCAGCTGCTTCCATCCGAGACCGAGTGACTGCAGCTCTCTCCGCCGCTCACCCTACACTGATCATTAAACATGTGACGGCGGCAGTCAGGCTGGTGGAGAGGAATCCTGAGCTGTGCGATTATCCAGAGTTTGCCAACCTGCTTGCCTCTGTATCTGCGCAGGAGCGGCATTTCTCTAACCTCTCCTTCGCCTCGCCCTCAGCCGGTAGCCGTCATCACTCTGCCACCGGTAAGCCTCAGCAAGAACCCCATCAGGATCCTGTTCCGGGTCGCTGGAAGAACTCCACCTCCCAGTCAGCTGTTTCTTCTGCGTCTCGTCAGGAGGGAATCCCCACAGCCTCTCCCCCCGGGTCATCTTTCCCCGCTGTCCCGTCAGCTCCTCGTGCCCGGATCGCCTCGGCTGTCGTCCCCTCCTCCTCGACGTCTTCCCTGGCTGCTATGAGTGCCACGAGTCCTGCTCCGGTGAAGCCCGTCATTGGACAATCGCAAGCGGCTCCTCCTCTTCCTCCCAGGGGGCCCTCCGTCACCATCCAGCAAGGAGAGGAAGGAACAAAGTCCACTGCAGCGGGTTCTATCGGGCCTCTATGGATCAGGCAAGTGACTTTTCATTCTGTTCCCTCATTGAGTGAATTGCCTTGCTTGATTCCTGGGGGCGGAGTTCAGGGTTCACAGCCCTCCGAGCTTCCTCCACCTGCTGCAGAAACTAAGATTGAACCTGCTGCCTCTGTGTCTCCCTCCGCTGAGCATTCCGCGACGCTAGGCCTACGTTGCCAGACGGGGAGGGGGCCTGCAGTCCTGAAGAGCCTGGTTCCAACCCCGCAGCCACGTCACGGACAGAGGAGGAGAGCGGACTGCAGTGTGGAGCCTGCGCCGATGACGAAACGTCCCCAGGTCTCCATCGATGAGCGGTTCGATCCAGCAGGTCGAGGATCCCCTGCCACCACGCCGTGCAGGTCGTTGGTGTGGACGTCAGCGTTGGAGGGTCCTCAGACTGTGGAGAACACCATGCCGGCTGCGGGGCCCGCCATAGCCGAGTGGGAGCCAGAAGACATCCTTCTTCGTCCTGAGCCCGGATCGCCGAAGTCCTGGACGGCGACAGAACTCGAGTGCAGGCAAGTGCTCTATTTTGTCTTCCTTCTTTCTTCTTTGGAACATTTTTGCCTGTCTCTCGGGGAGATGAGTCGGGTGCAGCCGTCCGCTGCATCCGAACTTGTCTCACTGGGTTCTGTCGCTACCGGTGATCCTGACTCCGGTTCTGTTCCCTCTCCTGAGCCTTCTCCCAGGGTCACTGGTGATGAGTCGGTCCTGGTCTCAGCTCTGAAGGTTCCGGGTTCGGGGGTGAAGGTCGTCCATGGTGCTGTTCTGACCCAGTCGGGGTCCATCGTGGGTGCAGCTGCGATCCAATTGGGGTCCACCGTGGGTGCAGCGCGGGCTTACCAGGGGTTCAACAGAAGGACAGCGTCTATTCTGGTGACGTTCGGAGGTGGAGCTGCAGGTCCTCCGCTGAGCGACGCCGGACCGGTCCCCCATCCTTCCTCCAAGCCTTCTCCACCGGGTGCCATTGGGGTTCCTCACTTTCGGCTTGGCTCTCCCTCGCTATCCCCCTCTACAGGGAAGCCGTTGTCGTTTTTTCCCCTGCGGTCCTGGTGGCTGAGTGATGCGGGTCGGCCGCCTGGAGGACTGCCTCACCCGTTTGGCGTTCTGGGTCAGCCACCCGACCAACTAAACTGTCTGCTTGGCGACCTGGTCTGGCCACCAGAGATCCTGTTTCTCCGGGTCTGTGACTGGGGTAGGCCGCCCGAACGCTCCCTTTTCCCCTTATCGACTATCTGGACATTGGATGCAGGGAGACCACCAGAACTGTTTGTGTATCATTGGACTCTGCCTGCCGTCATCTCCGTATGTTTCTGATTTCCTCTAAATATAAAGGTCACTCTGGTGTGTTGTCATTTGACCTATTTTTGATCTTTGTATTCTCCGCTGTTTAGCATGGTTTTTTTTTCTCTCCCCTCCCCTGTCTGAGGGATGGTTTGCATCTGCCACATTGTGTCTCATGGGCCTATGTATTTTGGTTGTAGGCCTCCCCCTGTTATTTGCATTTTTTTGTCCTGTCTATGTACCATCTGTGCTTTATGGAGTATTGTATTTCTTTTTACCATGCTCTGTAATTGCTTCGTTTGTTCCCTGTGTTTTCCCATGTCACTCTTCATTCCGTGTCCTCGTCTGGGTGGGTTTTTTTTTTTGTCTTTTCTGGTTCTCACCCTCCAGGCCTTTCCCCCATCCTCCCACCCTGGGTGGGCTGGGGGTGGGGCTTGGGTGTCATACAGCGTCCGGAGTTCGCCGCCTCAGGGGGGAGTACTGTCGTGGTTCGAGCGCCGATTTCGTCCATGCTCGGGCCATGCAGTATTTTCCTCCCAGCTGGTGTGTGTGTCCCCGATGGCTCTCCGAGCTCTTATTGTGACAGCGCTCGGAGGGGCTTCCGGCTGTCAGAGCCGAGCTCTCTGACAGCTGAGCTGCATTTAGCAATTGCCTCGTCAGCTGTCCCATCCTGAGCCCTATTTAAGGGATCAGCTGTGGGCTAAGCGTCGCTGCAGTCTCCATCAAACTATACCTCGTCTGACACCGCCTAACATTCCTTGTCGAGCTTCCCTGATCAGACGTTAACTACCTTTCATCTTCTGGATAATTGATAATTGATAGCTTGGTGGATACTGTTACAGCTTCTCTGCATCAGACTCTAGACTTGGTGGCCCCCCTTAAAAAAGAAAAAGTCTAATCAGAGATTTCTAACTCCCTGGTTCAACTCTGTCAATCCTAGCATTCCCTTAGAGCTTACTAGTCAGGACTTTATGAACTTTTTCAATAATAAAATTTCATCCATCAGAGACAAAATCAATCAGATTCTTCCCACAGTTAACTTAAATACAGTAACTACTACAACTCCTTCAACTGATATCTGTTTGGATGAGTTTACTCCAATTGACCTTTTAGAGTTAGACAAAATTATTTCCTCATCCAAGCCTTCAACTTGTCTTTTAGACCCTATTCCTACCAGGTTATTTAAAGAAGTCTTCCCACTTATTGGTAGCTTTATTCTTCATATAATCAATTCTTCATTAACTTTAGGCCATGTACTGCAGGCTTTTAAAACGGCTGTAATTAAACCCTTACTCAAAAAGCCAACACTAGATCCAGGAGCTTTAGCTAACTATAGACCAATCTCTAATCTCCCTTTCATTTCAAAAATCTTAGAAAGAGTTGTTGCTACACAATTATTTGACCACCTGCAGGGAAATGGTTTACTTGAAGAGTTTCAATCTGGGTTTAGAATCCATCATAGTACTGAAACAGCCTTAGCGAAGGTCACTAACGACCTCCTCATCGCATCTGATAATGGACTGGTTTCTGTACTTGTCCTTTTAAACCCTAGTGCAGCTTTTGATACTATCGATCATAATATTCTACTTGATAGATTAGAACACTATGTTGGACTTAATGGAACTTCATTGCAGTGGTTTAGATCTTATTTATCTGATAGGTTCCAGTTTGTTCATGTCAATAATGAGTTTTCTTTCAACTCAAAGCTTAGTTTTGGAGTTCCACAGGGATCTGTGCTAGGCCCTACTCTTTTTAGTTTATATATGCTTCTGTTAGGCAACATTATTAGAAAGCACTTTATACATTTTCATTGTTATGCAGATGATACACAATTATACCTGTCAATGAAGCCAGATGATAGTAATCAATTAGCCAAGTTGGAAGTCTGTCTTAAGAAAATCAAAGCTTGGATGACTTGTAATTTCCTGCTATTAAATTCTGATAAGACTTAAGTCATTCTTGTTGGTCCAAAAAAACCTTAGAAATACCTTTCCAAATCAAACTTTCAGTTTGGATGTGGTTACTCTTTCTCTTAATAGCTCTGTGAGGAACCTTGGAATTATTTTTGATCAAGATCTGTCTTTCAATTCACATATTAAATTTGTTTCTAAGACTGCCTTCTATCATTTGCGTAATATTGCCAAGATTAGGAGCATCTTGTCTCAGAGTGATGCTGAGAAACTGATCCGCACTTTTGTTAGCTCGAGATTAGATTATTGTAATTCTTTATTATCAGGTTGTCCTAAAACATCTTTAAAAAGTCTTCAGCCGATCCAAAATGCTGCAGCAAGAGTTTTAACAGGTACTAGAAAGAGAGATCATATCTCTCCGGTTCTGGCCTCCCTTCACTGGCTTCCCATAGAGCTTAGAATTAAGTTTAAAATCCTTCTTCTTACTTACAAAGCTCTAATCAGGCTCCTTTTTATTTAAAAGATCTGATACTACTGTATTATCCTAACAGAGCACTACACTCCCAAAATGCAGGATTACTTGTAATACCTAGAATCTCCAGAAGTACAATGGGAGGCAGAGCCTTCAGTTATCAAGCTCCTCTCCTGTGGAACCAGCTGCCAATCTGGATTCGGGAGTCAGACTCGATCTCTGTTTTTAAGAATAGGGTTAAAACCTACCTTTTTGATATAGCCTACAATTAGGGAGGGATCATGTATTTCTGAACCCTCCCTTAGTTATGCTGCTAATAGGTTTAGTCAGCTGAGGGACCTCCAATAATGCACTGGGCCTCACTCCTTTCTTCACTCTCAATGAATTTTTTTTTTTTTTTTTTTTTTGCTGATCATTAACTTCTGTTTGTTCTCTCCCATAGATTGAGTCCCCATTGTGCTGTTTGCTCTCTACATGTCTGTTCTTTTCATCTTTTCTGTCCCCTCACCCCCCAGCCAGTCGCAGCAGATGACTGCCCCTCCTTGAGCCTGGTTCTGCTGGAGGTTTCTTCCTGTTAAAAGGGAGTTTTTCCTCTCCACCGTCGCCAAGTGCTTGCTCACAGGGGATCGCCTGATTGCTGGGGTCTTTCTGCAACTGTGGGGGTCCCCCCTACAGTTGAAAGTACTATGAGATGACTGTTGTTGTGAAATGGCGCTATATAAATAAAGTTGAATTGAATTGAATTGAATCTTCGTCCTTTATCATAAGTGTGTTTCGTTATGAATCTGTTCTTCCTTGTCATAGCCTGAGTTATCGTCATAGTGTGTTTTAGCCCTCCGTGGCTCGTTGTTTTGTCATTATTCTTTCCTTTAGTAAACTGTGCAAACTCACCGACTGATATGTGGCGTCTTATTGATGGCTCGTAAGGGCCATCCATGACAATAACATGTTTTTTGCTTTACATTAACTAGTAATTCGGAATGGTAAATTGTCGCTACTCCTCCTCCATGACCAGAACTTCTGGGATTTTGACAGTTTAAATAACCAGAGGGAGTTGATTTATTTAAACCAACATAATCCTCTTGCCCTAACCAAGTCTCTGTAAGGGATATTAAATCAATCTGATGATCAATTAACAGATCATGGACTAGCAGAGAGTTGAAAGTTAGAGACCTAATATTTAACAAACTGCATTTAATTTTTAAATTATGAGGAGGAACAGAGGCCAAGTCATTAAATTTAAAGTCTTCATGTTTAATTTGAGTTTTACCAACTTTTTGCTTAATCACTTTGGGATGCTTATGCATTATATTTTTATTTACTTTGGAGGGAGCAGACAATGATTCTCTGATGGGGAAGACAGGGGTTAAGTTGAGAAGAAGAACCACAGAGCAAACCACACTGACAGCCAGCAACATAGGAAGTGACGATACGTTACCACAGGAAGCATCCGTCCACTTTACCGGACGTTGATAAGAAGATTACCCATAAGCCACTGTATCTCAAATACCACTAAAACTAACTATTGTTGCTAACATTATTAACAAGCTAAACTGATGTTGGTTATTGTTTATATCAACTGATTGTAACAAAAATATATTTGTATTAATATTTTAAGAAATATAAATTTCTTGAAGTAGATTGTGGATCGGAACGCAGCTACAGACTTGAGAGAGCAGGAATCAAACCGCTGACCCTTCTGTCAGAGGTCAACAACCCTAGTCTTTCTCTCACACCACAAACCTTACTTCTCACTTCAAAATGAAGAAAATACTGCCAATATCTTGTTGATTTTTTCACATTTCTCCATAATATGAGCTCTCAAGGTAGCATAAAGCAGACATGTTCTAAAACTTATTCTGAGGTAAAGAAGTGTCTGCGTTGAAAAAAATAACTGTTTATGGCTGTTTTGCATATGCATGCTCACTCCACCCCTACCCCTGAGTCTCCCCACGCACAATTCCCTGTCACGCCAAGCTTTATCTGAAAAGTTGGCAACTCTGGTTAAGACACTAACACAATGTTTATGCACTGATTAACTTTTGAATATTTTCTGTCTGAAAAAAAATGACTACAGTAAGAGTCAACCAGGCAAAATCACTTTAAATTTTCATCCACGATTCTGTGTTTTTCATTATTGTAATTGCAAATTCTCTCATGGCTTTATTAATTACAGCAGGCTTTTTAATTAAGGCTATCATTTTGTTTGGTGGGAATAATCATGAAGGTGTTAAGATTAGTATAAACTATAATGATGATTATCGAAATTACATGGAAAAAAAAAAGCTTCAAGTGTTTCAATATGCATATAATGAATACTGGATAAATAAAAGGTTTTTTTTAAATTATATGGCAAAACATTAAAAAATTGAAAATAATTTGCCATTGTTGTGCATGGATGCGGGCAGCGCGGTGGCGGAGTGGTTAGCACTGCGGCAGCACAGCAACTCACCATTGGCCGGGGGATCCTGGGTTCGATCCCAGCCCCCAACCAACAGTGATCTGTGTGGAGTTTGCATGTTCTCCCCGTGTCTGCGTGGGTTTACTCCGGGATTTCTCCGGTTTCCTCCCACATGCCAAAAACATGCAAGTTAGGTTAATTGACATCAAACTGGGGATTCTAAATTGTTGTTAGGTATGACTGTGAGAGTGAATGGTTGTCTGTCTCTCTGTGTTGGCCCTGCGATGGACTGGTGATCTGTCCAGGGTGGACCCTGGCTCTCGCCCAAAGATGCTGGGATAGGCTCCAGCCCCCCTGCGACCTGAAAAGGATTAAGCAAAAGAAAATGGATGGATGGATGGATGGATGTGCATAGATGCCTACAGAACTGATGCACAGCAACGGTAAATTATTTTTATATTGTGGTGACTCACCACAATCTACATGGACATTCAATCCTCACACTCAGCTAGCCGGCAGGAAGCAGAGGACAATTTGCATACAGACAGAGAGCCCCTAGGAGACAATCAGAACAATGGACTATTGTTATACTGTACATCCCCGGATTAAGGAGGGGATGTCCGGGTGCCAGTTGGTCTCGCGAATGATATGTATTGACTGATATGTATATCAATATGCAGATGTGCCGTGCATTCTCTCTGTTTGTCTAATATATATAAAAGAGCTTGCTATACATGCCTCAAGAGCACAACACAGCTCACAGCGCTACAAGTGTATTTCATGATGATGGAGGAAATAAAACTCTAAAACCTTCAAGCTCATCGCATCTCGCCTGAACTTATTTTTTCTCCACACTGGTGACCCTTGACGAAGAATGGAACATGAGGCGAACACCCCGGAGATGACCTGGATGGGAAGCCCCAGCACGCGTCATGGTGCGCCCCTCGCCTGATCTTATCCCTCCACACTGGTGCCTGACGAGAGAGAATGACAGTCTGCTCCCTCTCACCACGCTGTTGACAGCAGAGGACCAGAGAACGCCTGCAACCTCTTCATCCTCACCGGAGCGCGCGCCCCAGAGCGGGCAGCGCTTGGACCGACACGCACCATGAACCGCGACACGAGCAAAACGAAGAAAGCAGCCTGAATGGGGGAATTATTGATGCCGACTGCGTTGATTTCCACCAAGCTCCCTGACCCTGACTCACACGACAGCGGACCTCACGCGCACAGAAGCTCCACACGCACACCACAGGATTACGAGGACAGCGCAACTGACAGTTATGTGGTCATGGCGCCAAGCGTGCACCACCCACAGAGACAAACCGGCTCCACAGACTGATACATCGTCCTCCACTGCTGCACATGCCCGAGAAAAATGGCCGATCGCCACCCTTGGAACCTTCAGGGCAGCTCACGCACCTGAAGCTGACGTGCAGCCTGCACACAGGACTTTGTATGGGTTTCTCAGCCACGGCGCACAAGGGGAATTTAGCCGATTGCTTTCCCCGATGACTTTAGGGCTGCTCTCGCACCTAAAGCCAAACCGCCTCACACCCTCACACAGCTGCAGTTGTTTCACAGCCGCTATGCATCCTCGGGGAATTTGCCCGCTCGCTTTCCCCACATCCTCGCTGGATCGAGCCGCGAGAGAAGTCAGAGACTTAATTTTTTTTTCACAGCCGCTGTGGATCACGGCCAGGTTTAACAGGAAAATCCCTCACCATCGCGGATCCACACGCAATTTTTGCGCAGCCCAGACACCTTTGACGTCCCAGGCCGGCACTCACTTACTCCCACCCCCTCCCCCTCCTCCTCCACAGCGCTCTTCCCACACCTCACTCCCTAAAGCTGGCCGATCGCCGTCTGGTTCCATTACCCACGACTGCACATCGGCCCGCGTGCCCACGATCCACAGCCGTTCAACGTGCTGGAATCCAGAGCTGAAGCCAAACAATGGGGGGGGTCACAACCCCTGCTGAGTGTTCTGGGGGGGAGCCCTGTGGTGACCCACCACAATCTACATGGACATTCAATCCTCACACTCAGCTAGCCGGCAGGAAGCAGAGGACAATTTGCATATAGACAGAGAGCCCCTAGGAGACAATCAGAACAATGGACTATTGTGATACATCCCCGGATTAAGGAGGGGACGTCCGGGCACCAGTTGGTCACTCGAATGATATGTATTGACTGATATGTATATCAATATGCAAATGTGCCGTGCATTCTCTCTATTTGTCTAACATGTATAAAAGAGCTTGCAATACATGCCTCAAGAGCACAACACAGCTCACAGCGCTACAAGTGTGTTTCATGATGATGGAGGAAATAAAACTCTGAAACTTTCCAGCTCGTCGCATCTCGCCTGAACTTATTTTTCCTCCACAATATAATTATTATATTCATTATCTTTTGGGCCAATTCAGAAGTGAAATTAGATAACTTCCCATGGAAACTTGAACATTCTGAGGATCCCAGGTTGAAAACTACTTCACTTTATCAGACAGGCTGAGTGATTTCTTGATTCAACAGCTCTGGCAGTAATCAGCCTTGCATTCAGTTGACAAAGCAGTTCGCCAAACATAGTTTGCGAGGCGAACTGACCTAAATGAACGGGCAGTTCTCAGCGAATGATTTTTCTGTTCAGCTCCCATTGTGTAGATCTATGGTTGTCTGTCAGCCGGTTAGGATACGGTAACTATGGCGTAGACTGTAGCCTACTTCAATTTCATATTATCTAAGAATTCTCCATTATACTCCCACCAAAAACAATATTTTATGTGTGGTATTGTTTTACTTACAAACTGGCATAAGCTCTACTCTTAAATTGATGGAATTGCTCCAAAAAGAAAAGAAAACTAAAGGATGTCACAAACTGTCTTACCTAGCCGCCATCTTTGTTCACTATGCGAGAGTTCGGCCAATGAGAAAACAGTCCGCAGCGACTGTATTGTTTTTTTGCTAGATTTTCTTGTAAAATTGTGACTTTTTTTTAATGTTTGCTAACTTTTTCTTGTAATTTTGGAACATTCTCATAAATTTGTTACTTTTTCCCTTGTAAATTTGCTATTTTCTTCTAAATTTGTGAGTTTTTACCATGAATTTGTGACATTTTTCTTGTAAATTTGAATTTTCAAATTTTTTTTCTATAAACTTACATCTTTTCCTCATAAATTTGGGACTTTTTTCCTTGTAAATGTATGAAATGTTTAAGTTTGTAACTCTTTTCAAGTAATTTTGCAATTTTTTTCTTGTAAATTTGCAACTTTTTTCTCCTAAATCTTCACTTTTTTCTCATAAATTTGTGACTTTTAGTAGTAAATTTGTTACCACTTTCTCATAAATTTGTTAATTTTTTTTTTGTAAATTTGTCACTTTTTTCTTATCGATTTTCATATTTTTTTCTCCTAAATTTGTGACTTTTTTGCATAATTTTGCCTGGCACAAGTGTTCCTGACCCTGCTTTAAAGCCACATGAAGCCCAGTGGCTTTAAAGCGGGTCAACCTGTACCACAGGTGAAGTCCATGCGGGCAGACACAGATGGGGCCAACGTGGAGCCCACAGACAAACCCACATGGGACCCATGTGACAGCCTCGATGTATGGTGGGGCCCACATGCACATGCTGGCTGAGCTGACACAAATCCCTTTATGCGATTTTTCTTTTCATAAGTTTCACACAACATAAAGTCTGTTCTCAGACGCACATCCAGGAGCAGAGGTTCACACAGCCAGAAGTTTATTTTTTTAAGCCCTGTTGACACTGGTTTTCTGGTTCTGGTTTACCCACTGGTACATTTTCAGACCAGCCTTCTACTGTTATTTTGCTGAAAAACTCTAAAGTCAAACTGTGTTTTCTTGATGATCACAAAATAACATCCAAAAAGCAGCCCAGTTATTGCAAAGCTTACACAGAACAGATGTCTTCTGGCTATAAACTGGGATTTGGTGGCAGCAGCTGAAAAAGTTCACCAGGGGGCTCCAAGAACCAAAAGATAGGAGCGGTCTGTCTGCCAACTTTTGGCTTACATACTTCACATAAGAATACAAAGCTGTTGTTATTTTTCTCATTTTCAGGTTTGGAATTTTGGACAGAAATCTAGATTCTCAATTTTACAAGCCATAACTCATGTCAGTATTTATGATGGCTTTAGTTGCAGATATAGGACCTATGGATAATTCCACTTCACAGAGTTTAGAGGTTGCACTTCCCGTCTATGCCACATGGTGACGCCATGCAGCAGCTTGTAAACCTGATGTGGCCTCAGTGCAAATGTGGCTTCAAAAACTAGAAACACATTTGTAACTTCAATGAAAATGACAGAGGAGGATTTATGTGCACTTTCACATGTCAGGTGGACAGAGGTTAGGGAGACTGTGAGGTTGAGCAGACAACTGCACTGTATTTGCACCTTGGTGAATTCTGTTGATTTTTATTTTTGGTGGTTATTTATGGATTGGTTGTATGTGCTGTATGTGTTTTTGTTGTGCAGCAGATCCCTCTGTCCAAGACAAATCTCTCCTAAAGGAGATCAATAAAGGCACTTTGACTTTGACTTTGAATTTCTCACATTATTTCCAAAAGGTCACGTACCTTCATGTAGAGGTCTCTCTTTTCCAGACAAAGGTCCTAAGATTTCACTTCTCTCTTTCTGTGATCACATCCGGATTTGAGGCAAGCAGATAAAGGGAAGTCATGAGACATCATTCCAAAGATGCTGCACATTTCAGCATTTTCATGCTCTTACTCAGCCTGCCCTTTAGTTTCCTCTCCATGATATCATACACTGAGACAAGACAACCTGTGGAGTCACAACACTTCAGGACAGTTTCATTCTATCACCATCTACGCAAGGCAAAGTCACACAAAAGAAGATGTGAATCTCATCATGTCAGTGTCAATGTAAACAGTGTATTAAAGTAAATATTTGTATCAAATTTTGTCTGTTTTACATTTTTTAATAGTTATGATTTGTCATGGAAAGAAATGTAACACTACTGGATCAAACTGAACACATAATGTTGATAAAAGGAAACAAATTATTGTATTATTTGTGGAAAATGTAGAGATTTTGCATCAATTGTAATTTCTGAAATTATACAAGTCCTGGAACTAATACATAAACATAGGTTGTTCTAGAAGCTGCGTACTCTTCGTTCTTTCAATGTTTGAAAGAAAAGCAGAACCGGAAATAGCCGTTATATGGTTTTCACCTGGTCAAAATAACCAACAGGATCCAAGATCTGATTTCATTAGTTGGTAGGTTGTTTTTTTTTTTTTTTTGTCACATGTGCCTTTAGATTTGTACTGTATTAATTTATTGAAAAATCAATGTGACCATTTCTATAAAACAAACATTACTGCCAAAAGCAACAGCTATATCTGATACCGTTTTTTTTGTGGGGGGGGGGGGTGATGGATTGAGCCGTCGCCAACGATGGATCTCCTGCCTTCTGGCTGCATTAAATTGTAAGGGGGTGCTTGTGACGGCGATGACTGATGAGGCCGATGCGTGAAGCACGTGGCATATCACAGTCGGGACAGATGTACATACTGTAATTGGCTGAGTGGATGACACCGACTGCTGTAGACGTCTCTGTTGCTGGGCGGCACCATGACGTGCTTTATGGCGGGCATCCAAACGGGCAGTTCTATCTCTCTCAAAGAGGTCAACACCTTCATGGCAGATCTTTCACCAAAGGGGGCAGTTCTTGGCCTGCATTTCCCATGTCATAGGATCAATCCCACACGACTTGAGTGAGGCTTTGAGCATGTCTTTATACTGCTCCACTGACCGCCCTGCGTCCAACTGGCCAAATAACAGGATTTTAGGAATGCGCTGCTCTGTCATCTGAACAACGTGGCCGGTCCAGCGCAACTGGGCATGTATGATGAATGACTCGATGCTGGTGATATTGTACCGGCGGAGGACTTCTGTATTGGCAACTTTGTCTCGCCACGTGATTCCACACAGCTTCCTTAAACACCGCATGTGAAACTGTTCAAGTTTCTTCACATGGGGGCGATAGGTTGTCCACGACTCGCACCCATAGAGAAGTGTAGCTAGAACAACGGTGCGATAGACCTTGATCTTGGTGCTTAGACGAATGCCACTCTTTGACCATAGACAATGCTGTAGGCGTCCATAGGATGCGCTAGCCTTGCTGATGCGGTGGGTAAATTCATCATCAATCTTAGCGTTCTGCGAGATGGTGCCCCCCAGGCAGCAGAACTTGTCAACTGCCTTGAGGGGTTTGCCACTGATGGTAGTAACAGGGTTTATCGGGAGCGTACCAGAACGAGGTTGATGTAAAACCTCTGTCTTCTTGATACTTATAGTGAGTCCATAACGATTCGTTGCTCTAGCAAACTGGTCAATGATGAACTGTGCATCTTCAAGAGTGTGAGCAGTCATCGGCATAGAGAAGATCTCGCAGCATCATGCATGACATCTTTGTTTTAGCCTTTAAATGTTGCAAGTTGAATACATTGCCGTCAGTGCGAAACCGGATCCCTGTTGCAGTCCTTGAAGGCATCAAGGAGCATTGCAGCGAAGATGATACTAAAGAGCAGCCGGGCCATAACACACCCCTGTTTAGTGCCGGGGGGTGGGGGGTAAGTAGGTCTAAATATGAAAATGTTAAATACACTTCTGGCTGTGACCAAAACAATTCAATGAAAAAAAACACCTAATGAAATCAGATCCCTTATCTCATTTTGGCTCAATTCTGATTTTCTTTTGACAAGACCAAAATCATATCATGGCTATTTCTGGTTATTCTCTTTTCTTTTTGGCAACAAAATATTGAAAGAATAAAGTGCACACAAGGTTTCAAACACACATGAAAGCAAGAGCTAGCATCCTTTTTGACCCCGTCTGTATTCACTTTTCTGTTCTGCCTTTGTGTTTTTTTACTTTATTCATTAAATACACATTTTTAGGTGATCAGATTTAGCGTAATGGTCAGTGTTAAGGTGTGTTCAGACCAAACACGAATGGGCAAATTTTTTGCCCAGCGCAATTACATTTTAACTCAGTGTAAAGCAGTGTCACCAGACGTATGATAATTATCGCATTTGTACAATAGTTTTGCCCTCTGTACAATGTATGATCAATAATTTTAAAAATTCTATAATGTACGATAATTTGACCCCTTCATTAGGTGGCTAAGTTAATGCATAAGCAAACACAATCAGGACACGGCTCCTGCGCATACATACTACGCTTGTTTTTACGCTTCGTCTCATGCGAGCAGGCTGTGTGGAAAAGAAGACAGAAGACTCGTGTTGCAGTAGCAGAGAGGCGGCTTTGGATGGAGGTTAGTGATGAGATCCACAATTCTCTGAAATGTACCGAGTCAGCCTAAAAAGATCCATTAGAAATAGTTGTACGGCAAATCACTCAGTGCTGTACTGGAGCTCCACCTGTCTACCACTCACTGAACTGAGACTCCAAGCAGGTGGGGTGTTATATAGTTATTTTACTGTGAAGTGCTGAGTGGTGACGCTCACCTCCGGTGACGTCACCGGGCCACCATATGTAAAGCCGAGGGCGACCATCGTACGGCCTCTTATCTCACCTGAGCTTCGCCGGTGATCTGTTAGTGGATGTCAACGGGAGTGAGTTAATAAAAGCTATGTTCCAAGTCACCTCGCCTCATCTGTGAACTAAGGGTAATTACAGACATAACATTGGCGACGTCGGATTAAACCATGGAGGCATGCATAGCTCCTATTTGGCCTTTTCTCAAAGTGCCAGGGGACCTGTTGGTGCCCTGGCCTAAGTGGTTCGAAGCCTTCCAAAACTATATTGCCGCGCTGGGTCTTGGAGAGCTCGATAAGCTAAGGGCCTGGGCACTTCTGGTGCACAGTCTGGGTGTGGCGGACTTGAAACTGTTATCTGCGTTGTGTTGTGTAGGGAAATAACTCCAACAGTGGGTTCATAGCTGGCACTTTATTCTATGAAAGACAGGGATTAATCAGTGGGGCGCACACAGCAGCAGCACACTCTCATCCCGTCTGTGCAGGTGTCCACGTAGTTTTTGCCGGGAAAACCCCGGCATGCGCAATGAGCCCATTTTTTGTGTCCCACCAATTAATGTCCCAGTAACAACAAAGAAAATTGTTTGTTCCACTGACTCAAAATGAACTAGGTTATTAATATTACCACTTTACTCTAGTTTTGAAGAAGTTCATTTAAAAATAAACATAATAAACATAATGCCTCAGCTATATACGCCTCCCTGAACTTCTCAAAACTTCTCAGATGGGTGTGTGTGACTGAGTACAGAGGGTAGAATAAACTGTCATTTACAGTACATTTATATGTGCAACATGTTTGTCTCCCACCTCTTAGCAAAAGTTAACAAAGGGAAGTTGGCCAGACTCCCAAATCTTCACTTTCAAAAGAAGTGCCTTATACACTTCCTCTGACAAATATCATGACAGTTATTATTTTATAATGCACATTTACCCTGAATATGAACCAATTCAAAATACATGACTTGCAGTAAGATAAATGTAATGGTAAACATAAAGACAGTATAACTGGTTTGGAAACCCAGTGTTCCTTATGAAAATAAACTTCTAGTAAACCCTCCGACCACAATGCTGTGTGTATGTTCTTTTGTGTCATGTTCTGAATCAGTCTGTTCACTGGTTTCACTACCCTTCCAACTCTTGTTCTAATCTGATGTATTGCAGTACTCTGGTGGGCAATCTCATGAATCACAGGGGCTCCAGAGGTGTTTTCACTAGTCAACTGAGCCTGAGGTTGGATCTGCTCTGCTGCTTTCTTGAGTAGCTCACTTCCATCATTGACGTCGTCCTCAGTGTGGACAGGCACTTCACCTTCAATATTACTGTCACACCCATAAGGCTTCTCAGAATCTGACTCAACACTGGCACCATCTCTGACACTGTCACTTGTATGAGGCTTTACAGCACCTGGCTCATCATTGGTCATTTCAGCTACCCAGGAAGCTGTACACTCTGTACGGTCACAGTTGGATTCAGTGGACAAGACATTCCCTTCAGACTCATTCTCCCCTCGTTCAATCTCAGTGTCACTGACAAAAGACAATTCAGCATCACCATCCATTTGGGCAGGAAATTGGCCTGCAAAAGCAGATTTCTGACAACCTTTTCCTGTCCATTACTGGTGTTTCTGATGTGGTATGTATGACAGTTGGGGGTTTGGGAAATCGCCGTGTAGAGAATGGACTCCCACCTATTATCCAATTTTCTGCGACCACGCTCACCCTTGTTAGCTAGGAGGACTCTATGTCCCTCTTCAATGTCTCCACCTTTTTGTCTTTTGTTATACAGGTCTGCCTGACGCCGTTGACTGGATTCAGCATTGGTTTGAGCCAGCGCAAGAGCCTCCTTGAGGTCATCTCTCATTTTTTTTGACATGGCTGTGATAGTCTGTTACATCATTGTCTCAGTGTTGTGAAACATGACATCCACTGGCAGTCTGGGGATACGCCCGTACATCAAAGAAAAGGGAGCAATAGCCTGTAGACTCATGAGTGGTACAGTTGTAGGCAAAAGTTAGTATCTGCAGCATCTGTGGCCACTTGTGTTTTTCTCTGGGTGGCAGAGCTCTGATCATATCCCCCAATGTTCTATTGAATCTGTCAGTGTGACCATTGCCCATAGGATGATAGGGCATTGTCCTTGATGTTTGCACACCAGCCACCTGCAACAATTCTTGAATGAGCTCGCTTTCGAAATTGGCACCTTGGTCTGAATGAATCTTTGGGGAAACCCATAAACATGTAGCATTTGAGTTAGTGTTGTGCTAAATACGTGAAAAACATTGCCGGAATTTATTAATGACTCTCTTTTCCCATTGTGTGTTTTGTAGTGTAGTTATATATCTGGACCAATAGGTGGCGGTAGTGCTGTAGATTGTTCTTTTGCCTTGAACTGAGGTCATGGGTCAAGTGTTTTTTGTTGAGGCTCGCTGTTGTTCGGACTACTGAAGAAGACAAGACACAAAAGCGTGCTCTGTATGTGTGCTGCATTAACCTTTTTGAGGTAAATAAATAACTCATTTTTCTACACCAAGTTGTCCTGGAGTGTTGTAACATTTTGGAGGTTTCACTGAGATCGATATTTCTGGATTACCTCGCGGAGAGCGACTGAAAAAAAGATAACGGAGACGGTAAGAAGTGTACCAGAGCAAGAGGCTAATGCTAAGATACAGCTTGAGTCTATCTAATGCGACACAAACCGCATTGTTTTTTCAGTCAAATCCAGTGAAAAGGCTAATTTTGGAAGCATGTCTGAGCATCGCAGAGATTTTTTGTTGAAGCTGGAAAAGAAATTACATGGCGTTTTTGTCAAAGAACTGCTAAGAGTATGTGAACTGTGTAATATTACCGGAAAAGACGATGATATTTCAAACAAAACTCGCAGAGCTCTTGTTAAGCTTATTAGTCAGTTTTGTGATTGAGATGAGCTTGTGCAAAGTGAAGATGAAGGCATGTCTGTGCTTTTGGAGTTAAACAATGTGCTAGACTTGCTCATAGAGACACAGTCCTCGGCTGTTGGCGCGGGAGTGGCGGCCCTGTCTTCATCCATGGGCGCGGCGGCCATGGCGGTGATTACACGCCCGGAGCAGACCGCGGCAGTGGAACAGGACCAGGCGCCAGGAGAGGACCTTGTCAGCATCGGAGGCATCGCTGGAGCATCAGGCGGCCCCGAGGACGACGCTGGACAGCGGGACTCAGCCCAGAGAGAGAGGCTCCATCAGCAAAAGCTGCTGCAATGCTTCTTCAGTTAGATTCAGGAAAGATTTCAGGATAAATGGTCACGTGGGTGAGTCAGTGTCGAAAGACACCTTGAGTTTCTGTAGCTTGGAGCATCAGATTGAAAGTGGCTTAAAAAAGGGCTACTCTGAAACTGAAATAGTGGATGCTGTAGCCCGTGCCATAAGCCCTGGACTGAAGTTAAGGAGCTATTTCGAAGGAAAAGTAGATCTCACATTGACCAACCTGAGACAAATACTAAAAGCCCATTATGGGGAAACAGATGCAACTGTGTTGTATCAACAACTGACCAAAGCAACACAGGGAACAAATGGAACACCCCTTGAGTTTCTGATTAGAGTACTGGATTTGCGTCAGAAAACCCTCTTTGCATCAGAGCGTACTCAGTCTAGCCTGAAGTACAACAAAGAGCTAGTTCAAAGTCAATGCTTTCAGTCAATTATGACCGGACTGTTAAATGACAATGTCAGAGCAGAAATGAGGATGTACCTACAGGATGAAAACAGCAGTGATGAGCTCCTGTTACAGAAAATGCAAACCGCACAGTACAATGAAAGTGAAAGAGCTCTAAAGACAAAGGCAAATAAGTCAGCTCTCAGAGCAGGGCTAAATGTAGTTGAACAGACTGAAACACTGAATGACCCCTGCATAGGCCAGCCTGTAGCTAAGCCAAACAAACCAGTCAAAGACAACTCGCTATTCACTAAAATAGAGGAAAGTAATACTGCAAGACCAAAACTTACAGGTTAGGTAGCCTCACTTGTGCAGACTGTTCAACGTGACATAAAACATGAGGGTGGCAAGCAAACCAAATCCTACAAAAGGCCAACTCAGAGACAAAAAAGACAATGTGCTGCTTGTCAACAAGACAACAAGGACTGTAGCCATTGCTTCAAATGTGGCAGTGACTCTCACTGGGCAAAGGTATGTAGAGTAGGGGGGAGTCAGAAGCAGAGAAACTGGCAGGGGCTGTGACTGAGGGACAAGCCACAGCTCCAAAACCAAAGTCCCAAAGTGGGAAAATCCTCAAAGCTCAAAACTCACCCCATGTCCAACCAATAGAGTTAAGCCCGAACAAGAAAAATGTGCTACAAAGTACGGTGACAATAAATACCAAAGCTAGAGACCAAACCAGTCAGTCAGAGCATCCTGAGGATACTCAGGAACAGATAATGGACACTCACAAGCTCAGGGTGGATGCTGAGGAGTTTCAAATGGACATTCCGGAACCAACAGAGACTTCCTGTTTCCTTTCCAGCCCAGCCCAGTGGTGTGGACACAGAGCTGTCAGACACTGTGCTGAGGAGGTCTCGGAGAGGGAGACGCCCAAGAGAAACATTAACTTATGATACACTTGGTCAACCAGTTTGGAGAGTAATTGGTCTTAGTTCCAATCCACTGTATGCCAGTGCAGTAACCCCATTCTATGGACAATATGAAGTACCTTGGATAGCTCCACAAGTGCCTTACCACCCAGCTTATGTGCCTGTGGGTTATTATTGAACTGTGACACAGATCACCGGTTTAATATTGTTGGAGATATGAAATGTATTGGTACTTACAAGGTTAAAACTATTATTGTGACTTAAGTATTTGATACTACAAACTATTGAGATGGTATATAACAAAACTGGGTTGAGTGACATTTGGTCAATTTGATATGTCCAAGTAAGGTTATTATCTAAGTGTAAAAACTCCGGAGTACATGAAATGATAGTAACGTGTTAGAGTAAATTGTTAATACCTGTACTATTGGGAAAACTACTCCACATGTGTGTCTGTGTGTGTGTGTATATATATATATTTTATAGTAATACGTACATATGTTTATTAGCTGCTCTTGCTTGCTTGTTTTTTTCTTGCCTTCTGATTGTTGCTCTGAGTGTTGCTATCCCTGTGCTGTTGCAATCCTGGAATTTCCCCGTTGTGGGACTAATAAAGGCTTATCTTATCTTATCTTATCTTATCTTACATGGTTATGAGCATCATGCTTATTTGAGTAATGAGTTACACGTGATTGTATCACCTGAGGTTCAATCGTATGGTATGCCAAAGTGATCTTAATGCACTGTGAAACATTTACTCTATTCCAATTGTATTCTATCTTGATAACATCACATGTAACATGCATTTCTGGTTCATATTTGGCCAATGTTGAGGACAACATTTATTTAGCAGGGGAGAATTGTAACACTTGAGTTAGTGTTGTGCTAAATACGTGGAAAAAACATTACCTGAATTTATTAATGACTCTGTTTTCCCATTGTGTGTTTTGTAGTGTAGTTATACATCTGCACCAATAGGTGGCGGTAGTGCTGTAGATTGTTCTTTTGCCTTGAACTGAGGTCATGGGTCAAGTGTTTTTTTTGTTGAGGCTCTCTGTTGTTCGGACTACTGAAGAAGACACAAAAGCGCGCTCTGTATGTGTGCTGCATTAACCTTTTTGAGGTAAATAAAGAACTTGTTTTTCTACACCAAGTTGTCCTGGAGTGGTGTTACAAACACAGAAGTATCTGTCCCACAACTGATGTGCAACTTGTTTAGCTGTTTGCTCTGAGCACTTAAAAGCATGAGCCATTATAGTGAAGTGGTCTGTCACTACTAGAACGTCAATGCTCTTCCCTTTTGAGTCTTCTGCAGACCAAAAATCTACACAAACAAGCTCAAGGGGGCTGGTTGTTTTGATACTTTCTAATGGAGCTCTTCCTTCAGGCTCAAGAGTCTTACTGGTAACACAACGTGTGCAACACCTGACATAGTCACAGACATCATGCCCCATGCTCACCCAGAAACACCTCTGTCGCTAGGTACAGAGTTCTGCTTTGACCCTGATGGCTAGCATTGTCGTGGACACCTGACAGGACATGACTGATCAAGGCAGAAGGAGTGACATACTGACGGAGCCTTTTCCCAGTTTGTGAATCCTTGCTCACCTTGTACAGAATGCCATCCAGCATTCTTAATTTGTCCCATTGTTTCAGTGTTTTTTGCACTTTGAAGGACTGATTGGCTCACTCGCTACGTGATGGATGTTTGCCACATTCAACAAAGGGGATAACTCTAGCTAGTGTGGGATCTTTCCTCTGTTCATCTTGGAGCTCCTGAAGGGAAAACACAGGCAAAGCATGTTGACCTGGCAGCAGGAGTTGTTCCAGGTCTTGAGCTAGCCAGGAAATGACTCTTTGTTTTGACCCCTGATCCCATTGACAATGGCCTGTCAAAACTGCAGACACTTCATCATCACTCAGACAACAACATGTTAGATTTTCCAAAGGGGGTGAACACTCGATAGTCTGCTGGTTGGTGCTCAGTCTGAATGCTTCCTGAACAGAGCTCTCTTTGACCTGCTGTGACTCCTCTAGCAAAGCTGCATAGGGTTCCATCATGAGCCTCTGACTAACCCGATCGTGGACAAAGGGCTGTCTACTCAGAGAGTCAGCTACAACATTTTTGCTGCCAGGGATGTACTTGATGCTGAAATTGTAGGGGGACAATTTTGACACCCACCTTTGCTCACATGCGTCGAGTTTGGGCTTTGTGAGAATATTAGTTAATAGGTTATTGTCTGTCCAAACTGTAAAGTTGTGTCCCTTTAACCAATGACTAAATTTGTCACAGACAGACCATTTAAGCACCAAAAACTCAAGACGATGGGCAGGATAATTTTTCTGAAAACGAGTGAGAGCTTTACTTGCAAAAGCAATTGGGGATGCTTTACTGTCTCACTCTCGGACCTGAGATAATATAGCACCTAACCCATCCTGTGATGCATCTGTTGACAAGATGAACGGTTTATTAAAATCAGGATGGGCGACCACAACAGACTCAAGAAGTGCAGTCTTTAGCTGTTCAAATGAGTCATCGTGTTCCTTCTTCCAGTCAACTGGGCTGGGCCTCCTGAAAGAAGTAGAACCTCGATCATTTGTTTTTCTCCCTTTAGGGACAGCAGTCAATGTAATGAGTAGCTTGGCAACTTTAGAGCAGTCAGGTATGAACTGTTGATAGTACATCACCATGCCTAAAAACGATTTTATCTTTTTCTGAGATGATATAATCCCACCCTCCATCATTAAATCAGCCTCTGTCATAGTGGTGATTGCCCTAATTTTGTCAGGGTCAGTAGAGATTCCATTTTCATCCACAACATGGCGCAAAAATCTCACACTTCACTTTAGCAGTTGGCACTTTTTGGGGCCTAGTTTCAATCCATGCACACACAGTCGTTCAAAAACAATCTCTAACCTCCTGAGATCCTTGGCTTCATTGGGTGCATACACAAGGAGGTCATCCAAATAGCATAGCAGGGTTAAGAAATTTTGGTCTACAAATATGCCCATCATGAGACGCATGAAACCGGCTGGGCTGTTGCAAAGACCCTGCGGCAGTCTGTTAAACTCATAAAGCCCCATAGGTGTTGTAAACGCTGTCAACTTTTTATCTTCTTCTAACATAGCAATATTATAGAACACAGATGTCAAGTCCATGGCACTAAAGACTGTGATACCACCCAGGGCTGCTAGGCAGTCGGATTGATGGGGCAAAGGATGGGCATCCTTGACTGTGCGTGTGTTCAACCAATGGTAATCAACACATATTCTGAGATCACCATTTTTCTTCCATACAAGCACTAGAGGGGATGCCCATTCACTGTTGGACTTGCAAATAAGCTCACATTCCTCCATCTCCGTCAGCACTTGTCGCAGTTTATGATACTGGCCTGGTGGAACATGACGGTATGGGAGTCTGAATGGTCGGTCGTCAGATAAGTGGATGCGATGAACAAAGTCTTTTGCCAGTCCACGGTCGAGTTTACTTTCTGAAAACAAGTCCTCATATTGATGGACAAGCTGTAGGAGATGGGCTTTCCAGTGGTATGAAACCTCACAAGAGTCGATGTTTAAATCTTCTAGCCCTAGCTTCTGCTGCAAGCTGTCATGGAAACTTGAATGTTACAAAGGGCCATGACTGATTTCTGCCTCAGCATACACTGTTTGACTCTGGGCCTTGAATGTCTCTGGTGGCTTTTGTTCAAGAGTCCCATCAAGGTCTTCAACAGCAACACAGGGGGTACATCTGCAACCTTAGTGCCCCTTTTTAATATGATGGACTTATCATAGGTGTTCAGGATGCGGATGGGGACCCACCTATCACAGCTCATGGAAGCCACAGTTCTGCATACAATCACATCCTTTTTGTGAACTTGTGCCTTTGGTGGTTCAATCAGGATGGCGCTGCCTTCAGAAATAGGGGATGATGCAGGGAGTCTGCCCCATACCAAGTGTTCCTGCTTAGGGAGTAGAGTCACAGCCTGAGTTAATTTAACGGTACCCATAGCATCTGGCATTTTGTCACCCCTCCACCTATTAATGCCTGGCAGCATGTTAAAAAACTGCACCATTTCAGGAGTTTGTTGGTTCAGGTTTACTCAAGACACGCCAGAAGTGGGGGGATAGTCTGAATTGTCTGAGGAGATGTTTGATGACATTTGTCCCTAAAATTAGCTGATCTCTTTGGCTGGGAACAATGAGGACAAGTACACTGAATGCACACTCATACACTTCCATTTCCAGGTTGTATATACACTTGGGCTCTACCTGAACTCCACCACAACCTACAAGTGTTATATTGGTATGAGTGTCACTTGGCTCTGATATAACCTTATCACTCATTAGCTTCTGTTCTGCCTCTTCATTCATGGTGCATGCCATGGAGCCTGTGTCAAGAAGAGCTTGAAGAGTGACTTTATTATTCACTAAAGCATTAGCGTAAAACAGACTGTCAGCTTTTTCAAGTTGCATCATATTTTGGAAAAGTATAACAGTACCAGATGGAGCACACTTTAGGCTTTCTCTGTATACAGCTTGCACATCATCACAGGGGTTGAGGGTTTCACATTCATCACTCACACAGTCCCCTCCCTAGTGTGAGTATACTCAACGTTGCAAGTGACTGTCAGCTGCTTCAGCAACAATATTTAACCTCACCCAGTAGTCTACTGGTGTTTCTTTGGCAGCTGGGTGAGTAGCATAAAAGTCAGCTAATGGCTGGGAAGACCCTGGGCTCTCACTAAAGTAACGCCTTAATATAGCATGAATGGTTTCAGGGTTGGTGATTGCACCAGAGGACGTTACTTTTCAACCCCACTCTGACAATGTTCTTAGCTTTGCCAAGAAGATGGTTCAGGATCTCCTCTTTTTTGCATGTCACCAGAGAGCCCTCTCTTCTGTAGATACCTTCTAAGGGTATTTCCACATTTGGTTGTCTTTTTAAGGAAGGAATTCTTATTTCTTTTGAACAGGTAGTTGAGGACTTTAAATTAGATTAAAAAAAATTATCTTTTTCGTTTTTTTCAAATTAGGGATTTTACCAAAAAAGATACATCATTATTTGTGGATGCTGAAATTTCTGATATTGAAAAGTTGTTTTTTAGTTCCAAGGGAATGTCACTTAGTATGTGCTACAAGGTATTGAAAGGTTATTGTAATGTTGATTTTCCTATTTTGGCTTGAACCTGGGGAAGAGAATTGGATATTGATATTGATATTACAGAAGAAATGTGGTGTAAGATCTGGAATGCCGCCAAAAAAATTACTATTTGTAACCGTACCTGGGCTTTACAACTTAAAATATTACATAGAGCCCATCTAGCCCCAAACAGAGTGTCTAAATTTAAATCAGGCACCTCTTCACTGTGTCCTAAATGTAGAATTTATGATGGCAGCCTTACTCACTGTTTATGGTCATGTGTTAAGATTCAGGGATATTGGGAGTCCATTCTTCTTGAAATTAAGAAAATTCTGAAAATTAACCTTGCTCTTGATCCATTGTCTCTTTTCCTTAGTTTACCAAGTAAACAAATTGGAAATAAATTTAACAGTAAATTATATAACATTCTAACCTACTGTGCCCAGGAAAATATTTTGTTGCAATGGATTTCACATAAAGTCCCTACAGTTTGTGGATGGAGGAGGCTAATACTGGAGCACATTCCACTTGACTTTTTGACTTGCCTTGCACATTCTAAAACTGATGTATTTAGCCATATATGGAAACCGTTTCTAGACTATATCGAAGGAAATTTGTCCACTATTTTGTCCAGAGCTTTTATTTGCTCTTAAAATTTGTTCATTTTTTGTGCTGATTATGTTGCCTTCCTCCTTTGTTTTTTTTGTTTTTTTTTTTGCTGCTGAGCAATTTGTGTGTGTGTGTGTGTGTGTGTGTGTGTGTGTGTGTGTGTGTGTGTGTGTGTGTGTGTGTGTGTGTGTGTGTGTGTGTTGTTTTTGCTTTGGAAAAATGAAAATTAATAAATATATTTTGGAGAAAAAAAAAGTATGACTGGTACTCTGGGCTGTTCAGTGCAGACCAGGGGCTCATTCTGTACTCCACACAAGAAGAGGTGCTTTTTTTCAACCGATCTGTTACATTATTTAAAGGTAAAACTGCGTTATAGCTGCAATATGCATGATCTGTGATGATGTGTAACTGAACCAGACGGTCCTGAGCCACGTCAGAATGAAAACTGGATGTGTACGGATGTGTTCTGAAAAGCATGGTGGCTGCTGTTAGGATGGTGGAGGCACATCCCGGGTTAAATAATTATCCTCAGTTCGCCGAGCTGCTGGCCACAGTTTCAGCGCAGCAGCGGTGTTCCCTTAATTTGAATTTAACCTCATCTCCAGCCAGAAGATGTCGCTATCCTGCACAGAACCCACCTCCTCCCCGGGACATAGCTGTTCAGAAGTGGAGGGAGTTTAATGACTGGGTTAATGCACTGCGAGGTCCCTGTTTGGATACAGCTACAGGCCACCCAAAAGATTCTCCTGTGCTGACGACCAAGCATCCCCAGATCTCCACTGAGCAGAATCCTGTTCCAGCTGGGAATGGATCTCTGGTTGCCACGCAGAGCGAGCCATCTGTGATGGCTGCAGCACCGGGGGGTCCAGAGACTTCTGAGACCATCACGCATGCTGTTGGTGCCGCCGCGGCAGAGTTGGAGTTGGATCTCCAGGAGGCCGCCCAACAGGATCGCCATCTGGATTGACGGAGTCCTGGACAGCAGTGGAACTTGAACTCAGGCAAGTCCTCTCCTTTGTTTTCCTCATTTCTGTATTGGAGACATCTTGTCTGGTTCTTGGGGGCGGGGGGTGCTGCCATCAGCAGCATCTGAGCTCACCTCGCCGGATTCCACTGCTGCCGGTGATCCTGACTTTGTTCCTGTGCCCCTTGTTTTTGAGCCTTTTCTCAGAGTCATCAAGGAATATCCTGCCACGTTTGAGGTCTCTGTGGGTTCCGGTCCACTGCTCGAGGTCTTCATGGGTCCAGCTTCTCAAGCTGAGGTCACTGTGGGTCCAGCTCCTCAAGCTGAGGTCACTGTGGGTCCAACGCCTCAGGCCGAGGCCATCGAGGGTGCAGCTACGCCTCAGGCCAAGGCCATCGAAGGTGCAGCTACGCCTCAGGCCGAGGCCATCGAGGGTGCGGCTATGCCTCAGGCCAAGGCCATCGAGAGTGTTGCTACGCCTCAAGCTGAGGCCATCGTGGGTGCTGCGCTGGGGCTGAAGGCTGCTGTGAGTCGGCTACAAACTGCTGGCTCCTTCGTGGTTCACTCCCTGCCAGGGATCCGCGGGGGTTACCCATCTCCTCTTCTGCTTTCTGGGGGAGGTGAGCGAGGCTCCATGGTCCCCTTGCCCAGTGATGCAGGGAGGCCACCTGAGGGACCTTTTTGCCGGACTTGGTGGTTCTGGAGGTCTGGTAGACCACCCAACCTTTTCCTCGTGACAGCTGGGTGGAGCTGGGACTCTGAGAGGCCACCAGAACAAGTCTCTTATTTGACTGATCATATGTCTCTCTTAGTGTTTCTTTATTTCTGGGCTGTAGGCATGTATTATTCAGCTATCCTGTTCGGGTTCATGCATTTATTTTCACGTTGACATTTCCAAAGGGAAAAAAAGAAGAAAAACAAGAAGAGAAAAGTTCTCATTTTGAATCTGTTTTGTTACAATTTGTTATATTTTTGTGTTCTAGATCATTACCATTTTTTTTTTTGCATGGACTTTTCTAAAAGAAGAGGAAGAGTAGGTTAATCTGTTTTTTGTCTACCATATAAAAGTCTCAGTTTTCTGAAAGGAATTAATGAGAATTTTAATTGCAAAAGTTATTTGGTTCTGGTTCTGTGTGACAGAAATAATCTGTGGAAATGTTAAGAGAAATGCTTCACACACATTCTTTATTCCCATTTGCAGTTTGTGGATGATATTTTGGTGTTTATTTTGGTTTATGTCTTAGTATCTTGCTGTTAAGCCTTCTGAGGTCATTTTTTCATTTCAGTGCCACTCCCTCAAGGCCTGGGTTCCCCCTCTGCCCTCCCAAGGCTGGTTTTGGTAGTTCTCCTGGTTTGGGGGTGGGGTGGGGGTGGGGGTGGGGGTTCCTCTTTCCTAGATGTTACATTTGGGATGCCTGGAATCCATCCCTTAAGGGGGGGGGGGGGCACTGTGGTGACCTCATGCTAGAGTCACTTATTATTTTATCTTTTTGCCCCTTTTTTCTGGGCTTGTTTTGAGGGTGTGTATTGGTGCTTTTATTTTGACAGCACCGCAGCAGCACTTCTGCCTGTCAGCTGGCCTGCAGCCTGTCACAGATGTTCACCCTTTATTCATTATCTGTCTCACCTGTGTGTAATTAGTTTATGCTCTATTTAAGATCACTGCTGAGAGTTAGTCGGGGCTGTGATCTCACACCCTTTAGGCTGGAGTCCCCACACCCAACTTCAGTCTCTTTCCAGCATAAGGTTTCACCCTGGCTGTGTTATATGTAAGTGCCTTTTTGATTCTTTGTATTTGCTCAGTTATTCTGACCCCACGTCGAATGTTATAGTTTATGTGTTTTGCCCCTCGAGGGGCACTTTCTGTACTTTTGTACTTTCTTTAATAAAACAACAAAACTCACTGCTGGCTCTCATCTTTGCCCTGCGAAGGGCAATCATAACAGAAGATGGGCTGTTTACATTGCTAGCCTACTTGCCTTGTTAGTACATCTGTGGCATCAATCTCCGACACTCCAATTCAGCTGCAGAGCTCACGTGCTCGCCTCTTTCCATTGACTTTGTACAGATGTGCTCATAAGTTTACACACCCTGGTGGAATTTGTGATTTTTTTTTTTGGCCATTTTTCAGAGAATATGAATGATAATATAAAAACTTTTCTTTCACTTATAGTTAGTGGATGGGTGAAGCCATTTATTATCAGACAATTATGTTTGTTCTTTTTAAATCATAATGACAACAGAAACTGTCCAAATGACCCTGATCAAAAGTTTACATACCCGATTTCTTAATACCGTGTATTGCCCTCTTTAATATCAATGTCAGCTTGAAGTCTTTTGTGGTAGCTGTGGATGAGGCTCTTTATTTTCTCAGATGGTAAAACTGCCCATTCTTCTTGGCAAAAAGCCTCCAGTACCTGTAAATTCTTGGGCTGTCTTTCATGAGCTTCACGTCTGAGATCTCCCCAAAGTGGCTCAATGATATTGAGCTCAGGAGACTGAGATGGCCACTCCAGAACCTTCACTTTTTTCTGCGGTAGCCAACGACAGGTTGACTTGGCCTTGTGTTTTGGATCATTGTCATGTTGGAATGTCCATGTGCGTCCCATGTGCAACTTCCGGGCTGATGAGTGTAAATGTTCTTCCATTACTTTCTGATAACATGCTGCATTCATCTTGCCATCAATTTTGACCAAGTTCCCTGTGCCCTTGTAAGTCACACATGCCCAAAACATCAGTGATCCACCTCTGTGTTTCACAGTAGGGATGGTGTACTTTTCATCATAGGCCTTGTGGTGATTGCAATGGCGGCGGCACGTGTCTGTGCAGCGGCTCTTCGCTCCCTACTTTTGTTTGTATGTATGCTGTTTTTGGATATTGGACTGTGTGAAGCTAAGTTTGTGTACAGTCGTACTAAGCTGATAAATATTGGACTTCAGCAAAAGTCTGCTGTCACAGCAGTTTTTGAGAACACACAAAACATAGCGGAGGCTATCTGTAGACCAGCAGGCTCACCATGGATTGTTTTCGGTCCTGGGAAGCGACACAGATATAGGAGAAAGAGAAAGCAGAAGCAGGGATACCTGGCGGGCCTGCTAGCGAGGCTAAAGAGACAGTCACATAGACCTTCGCTACCCAGCATTTTTCTCTCCAACGCCAGAAGCATCATCCATAAGATGGATGATTTAGAGCTACAGCTGGCAACTAATAAAACTGTGAAAGACTGCTGTGTGCTGTTGTTAACGGAAAGCTGGCTCCATCCACTGATCACTGATGCTGTAGTGCAGCTACCAGAGCGCACACTTCATCGTATGGACCGAACAGCGGAATCCGGGAAACAGAGAAGGGGTGGTCTCTTTATTTTTCTTCACAACTCTTGGACTAATAACAGTCGTATTATTAATACTTACTGTTCTCCTGATCTAGAGACAATGTCAGTTTTATGTCAGCCTTTTTATCTACTGAGAGAGTTAACAGTGGTTATTATTACAGCGGTCTATATTTCTCCTGATGCAAATACTAAAGTGGCCCTTGCTCCTTTGTACAGTATTATAAACAAACAGCAGCAGGCCTATCCCGAGGGTGTTCACATTATGGCTGGTGACTTCAATCAAGCATGCTTGAAAACTGTACTGCCTAACTTCACACAGTATATGAAATGTGCCACTAGGGAAAAGAATCGTCTTGATCAGGTGTATTCGAACCTGAATCATGCCAACAGAGCTGCGCCCCTTCCACTTCTCGGCCTGTCAGACCATCTATCATTGCTCCTCATCCCAGCATACACCCCCCTCAGGAGGACTGCCAGACCAACTACAAAGAACATCACAACATGGCCTGAGGGAGCTCTCTCTCAGCTGCAGGACTGTTTTTCAAACACTTTATGGGATTTATTTAAGAATTAGGATCTGGAAATGTACACGCAGACTGTATTATGCTACATCACCTACTGTATCAACCAGGTGACTGTGGAAAAACGCATTAGGGTTTTCCCTAACCAGAAGCCTTGGATGACAAAAGAAGTCCAGGCACTCCTCAGAGCCCATGACACAGCCTTCAGATCAGGGGATACAGATCTGTATAGCACCACCCGAGCTAATCTGAAGAAAGGCATTAAGGAGGCCAAACAGGCCTATAAGAGGAAAGTCGAGGACCATTTTTCTGATAATGATTTGAGACGAGTATGGCAAGGCTTTCACCATATCACAAACTATAAGGGCAGCAGCATCATTTCTAGTGACATCGACGCCTCACTGGCAGAAGAATTGAACTGCTTTTTCGCACAGTTTGAGGCAAATTCATCTTGCACGGATCCACTGACGTTATTGAATGCCAGTTCCAATGTGCTCACCCTGCAGGATCATGAGGTGAGACATACACTTAGAGCAGTTCATCCGAGAAAGGCTACTGGTCCCAGTGGAGTGCCAGGAAAGGTGCTCAGAGCATGTGCAGATCAGCTATGCTCTGTTTTGACTGACATTTTTAATTTGTCTCTTAAGGCAGCCTCTGTTCCACAGTGTCTAAAATCTGCAGTCATTATTCCTGTGCCCAAAAAAACACATTATCAGCAGTTTGAATGACTATCTACCGGTAGCATTAACACCCATTGTTATGAAGTGCTTTGAGAAAATGGTATTGAAACATCTTTTGTCCAGTCTCTCCCCAGCCTTTGATCAGTACCAGTTTACCTACAGGCGGAGCAGATCTACTGAAGATGCTATTGCTATAGCTCTCCACTCAGCATTCAGCCATTTAGAAGATAAGGGGAGCTATGTAAGAATGTTGTTTGTGGACTATAGCTCGGCATTTAATACAATTATTTCCAATATTCTCATCAGTAAATTGTTTCAGCTTGATCTGCCTACTCATACCTGCAGCTGGATTAAGGACTTTTTAACAAATTGCACACAGACTGTTAGACTCGGACCCTATTCCTCCTCTACAGTCATGCTTAGCACAGGCTCACCACAGAGCTGTGTGTTGAGCCCCACTTTGTATTCATTGTACACATACCTGTATGACTTCACACCTGTTCATCCGACAAACATTATAGTGAAGGTTGCAGATGACACAACAGTAGTGGGGCTCATATCAGGAGGAGATGAGTCTGCATACAAAGATGAGGTTCAGAGACTGGTAAGATGGTGCTCAGATAATAACCTGCTATTGAATACAAAAACCCCCCAAAAGAACTCATTATTGATTTCAGGAAGTATAGTAGGGATCCTCCTCCTCTATATATAGGCAAGGAGTGTGTGGAGAGAGCGAAGGCTTTTAAGTTTCTGGGTGTTCATACATATTTCTCACAACCTTACCTGGTCAGTAAACACCATAGCTACGATAAAGAAGGCTCAACAACGTTTACACTTTCTGAGGCTCCTTAAAAGGAATGGCCTGAATGCACAGTTGCTGGTTTTATTTTATCGCTCTGCTATTGAGAGCATTTTGTCATATGGCATCACGGTTTGGTAGGGGGGCTGTTCAGCCGTAGACTGCAAAGCCTTGCAGAGAGTGATCGAGACTGCGCAAAAAAATCACTGGCTGGTCTCTCCCTTCTTTAGAAGAGATTTCCAGGTCTCGGTACCTCAGCAGAGCTACTGCCATTATTATGGATTGCACTCATCCAGATCATGATTTCTTTCACTTGCTCCCCTCAGGGAAGTGGTACAGATCCCATAAAACCCGGACTACCAGGTTTAATCATAGTTTTTCCGCAACAGCAGTATGTATTTTGAATGGATTTATATAACACATGTAGACTGCTATCCCCGGTATCCCCTCTGAAGAGCTGGAGCAGGTGGCTGGGGAGAGGGAAGTCTGGGCTTCTCTGCTTGAACTGCTGCCTCCGCGACCCGGACCTCCGGAAAAGCGGTAGAAGATGGATGGATGGATGGATGTAGACTGCTGATGTTATTTTGTAAGATGGTCTTATTGATTTACTGCTCAGTATGTTTTTATTATTGCTATGTACATATTGTGTTTAACTTTTTTTAGGTATTATTGTTTTAGGCATTATTTATTGTTGTTATTATGAGGATGTTAAATTCATGAATGAACTGTGTGATAGTTTGTTTTAGGGAGCAGCATCTCAATTTCGTTGTGTTGTTTTTTAACAATGGAATGACAATAAAGGCACTTTGACTTTGACTTTGACTTGTTGACTTCTCTACAAATGTAGTGTTTATGGTTGTGGCCAGAAAGTTCAGTTTTGGTCTCATTACTCCCAATAACTTTGTTCCAAAAGTTTTGAGGCTTGTCTCTGTGCTGTTTGGTGTATTGTAAGCAGGCTGCTTTGTGGTATTGGTGTAGTAATTGTCATGATCCGCTCTGGATGCCTGTTGCCCTAATTATCTCCACAGTTGCTTGCACACCTGTTCATCCTATCTGGTGGCCTATTTAAGCAGCGCTGCCCTCTGGTCTGCATGGAGACGTCAACGCTCCCATGATCTGGCAAGACCTTTTCGCCTACTTTACTCATCCTGCTCTGCAGTTCCTCCTCCTCTGCTTCATCCTACTCAGCGCTTCTCCTGGGAGTCTGAACTCCCCACTGGCAAATAAGCCTTCATCTTTTCTTGCACTCTCTGTTCTTCTCCATCTCCCCTGTGCACAGGTGGAAGCCTCCTGGCGGCGGACTTCCTCCTCCTGGTGGCGGACCTGAGCACAGCCTGCACCTCTCCTATACAGTACAAACCTGCACCTCTTCACCTCGTTGGCAGCAGCGGCCTTGACACGGAGCCACTGGACTGGAGCCTCAGGAGTTCTTCAGCGCCTCAGCTCTCCTGTCTACTCGTAAGACAGCACATTCTCTGATACGATCCTCCACACCTCAAACACTCATCCGTCTGTCTGTGTTTTCTCCTAGGGTTGCCAGTCGGAATGGTACTCTGCTCGCCCTGTTGCTACACTCCTACACGCACGCACACACCCACACTCACACTTCTTATAATAAAAGATAATTGTGTTTATTCTGAGTCCATGTCTGTTCCTGGGTCACCCAATCATGTCAGTATGTCTCCGTCAGAACGACCCAGCAGACGGTGCATTAGCACAGAAACTTAACATCATTCAGGCTCGGGTAGACCAATTATCCCACCAGCAACAAGTCATACTCACCCAGCTTGTTCAGATTAACACACACCTGGACCGCCTCACTAATCCACAGCCCTTTCCACCAGCTCCCGGTGGGGGGACCGGACCATCCAGCTCCATCCCGTCTCCTTCCCCACAGTCCCAGCTGACCCCAGTCCCCACGCCCACGCACTTTAGCGGTAAGCTAGGGGAAGCACGGGGTTTTTTGATGCAATGTGGAATAGTGTTTCAGTGGGTACCGGGGGATTTCCCCACTAGTCACAGCCGTATCGGCTATGTCATTAATCTCTTAGAGGGGCGGGCTCTAGCATGGGCTTATGCGGTCAGGGCTCGGCCAGACTACGCCAACCTAACATATGACCAGTTTGTGAGGAAATTTAAGGAGGTATTCGATCACTCTGTCCGAGATTGTGTGCTCACCACCCGGCTCCTCAATCTGAAACAGGGGATTAGATTGGTGGCCGATTATTCTGTTGACTTCCAGGTGGTACGACGGAGGTTGGGTGGGAGGATGCCTCCCTGTGCAGTATTTTCACCTGTAGCCTTAGCCCTAGCCTGAGGGATGAGTTAGCTTGCACTGAGAAGCCTAACAAACTAAACGAGCTAATTTCCCTAGTGATTAGCATTGACAACCGGCTGAGGGAGCGAGCCAACGAGCGTCGACCTTCCAGTCGCTCGGGCTCAGTTCCGCCGCTCCTCACAGCCCCCCCTGCTGGTCCTTCCACACCCCAATTCCCTTGACTCCATTGAGCCTATGGTGATGGGCCAGTCTAAACTGTCCCCGGCCAAGAAACAGTGCCACCGGGAGCTCAGGGTGTGTTTGTATTGCACTAATGAAGAACATGAGCTGGCTTCCTGCCCCATTCACCCAAAAGAGGGGGTCCGTGGGTCACAATAGGGGGACTCACGGACTCACTCCAGCAAAACCCCCAAGTTCTTATTGCCTATTCTTTTCACACACAATCACCAGGAAATTTCCACTCACACACTCATCAACTCAGGGGCTGAGCAGAGCTTTATTTCGGAAGATCTGGCAACCCAGCTGGGGCTCCCCTGCCATCAGTTGAAGACTCCCCTGAGACTTATCACTCTGTCTAAAGCACCGCTTGCCATTGTCACCAAACAGACTGCCCCGGTTTCTGTTCTGATCTCGGGCAATCACTGGGAGCAAACCAGGTTCTTTGTGCTTCCTGTTTCGGCGTCCCCAGTTATTTTAGGGTACCCTTGGCTGCGCCTGCACAACCCGTCCATTGATTGGCGCACAAGGAATATCATCTCATGGAGTTCCTTCTGACTAAGTGCCTTTCTGCAGTCTGCTGCTTGCTCTCCCTCCATTCCCCTCAGTGTCCCGGACGCACCCCCACCTGATCTGTCCCAAGTTCCTCCTGAATACCATGACCTGGGCGCCGTCTTTAGTAAGACGCAGGTGCTGTCACTTCCCCCCCTCACTGCCCATACAATTGTGCCATTAACCTCCTGCCAAGGGCCCCGTTGCCATCTAGTCGGCTTTATAGCCTGTCGACTCTGGAGAAGGAGGCAATGGAGAAGTACATTAAGGAGTCCCTGAGCTCAGGCATTATCCGGCCATCCTCCTCGGCGGTGGGGGTGGGTTTCTTCTTCGTGGGACAGAAAGATGGCTCATTATAGCCCTGTATTGACTTTCGGGAGTTGAACAACATTACTGTTAAGGACAAATACAATCTCCCCCTAATTAACACGGCTTTTGATTCTCTCCAGGGGGCCTCTGTGTTTATGAAATTAGACCTCTGCAACGCATACCACCTGGTGAGGATTAGAGAGGGGGATGAGTGGAAGACGGGTTTCCGGACCCCCAGTGGACACTTTGAATACTTGGTGATGCCGTTTGGTCTGACTAATGCCGCCGCTGTATTCCAGTGTTTCATCAATGATGTGTTGAGGGATTTCTTAGGCTCCTTCGTGTTTGTATATCTGGACGATATTCTTATTTTTTCGCAGTCCCTCGAGGCACATCGAGTCCATGTGAGGCCGGTGTTGCAGCGTCTGTTGGGAAATAAGTTGTTTGTCAAAGCGGAGAAGTGCGAGTTTCATGCCCCTTGCACTTCATTCTTTGGGTTTGTCATATCTCACAATGAGATCATTGCCGATCCTGCCAAGGTAAGAGCAGCGGTGTAGTGGCCAGTTCCATCTTCCTGGAAACAGTTACAGCAGTTTCTCGGGTTTGCCAACTTCTACCGCTGCTTCATCAAGAATTACAGCATCATTGCTCTACCTCTCACTCGCCTCACCTCCTCCAAGGTGCCCTTCCGGTGGACGGGGGAGGCGGAGGCAGCCTTTTTGGAATTAAAGTCATTGTTCTCTTCTCCTCCCATCTTGGCTCAGGTGGACCCCGCACTGCAGTGTTTGGTGGAGGTAGACGCCTCCGACTCCGAGGTAGGAGCAGTCCTGTCCCAACGTTCCCACGTGGACGACAAGATCCAGCCCTGTGTGTTCTTCTCCCGCTGCCTGTCCCTGGCTGAAAGGAACTATGACATCGGGGACAGGGAACTGCTGGCGGTCAAGCTGGCCTTGGAGGAGTGGCACCACTGGCTGGAGGGAGCCTCCCAGCCGTTTGTCGTGTGGACTGACCACAAGAACCTGGAGTACCTCAGGACGGCCAAGCATCTCAATGCCCGGGAGACCCGCTGGTCCTTGTTCTTCGGCAGGTTCAACTTCACCATCACCTACCGCCCAGGGTCCAAGAACACCAAGCCTGACACTCTGTCCAGACAGTTCTCCTTGGATGCTATCGAGGCACTGTCATATCCTGTGGTTCCCCCTTCGTGTATCATGGGGGCCCTCGCGTGGAGCATCAAGGAGAGGGTCAGAAGAGCACAGGAGACCGAGCCCGACCCGGGCGGGGGGCCAGCGGGAAAGATATTTGTGTTGTCTTCCGTCCAGGGCGAAGTCATCAATTGGGTCCACTCTTCCAAGCTCCTTTGTCACCCGGGGGTGGTGCGTACAGTGGCTTTGCTACAGAGGACCTTCTGGTGGCTGTCCCTTCGGAAGGATGTTGGCGAGTACATCCAAGCCTGTCCCCAGTGCGCCACCTGTAAGATGTCCTCCTTTCCTCTGGTAGGGCTGCTCCACCACCTTCCCATCCCTGGCAGACCTTGGTCTCACGTGGGGCTGGGCTTCATCAGCGGCCTTCCTCCTTCGGCGGACAACAGTCATTCTGATGATCGTGAACAGATTTTCCAAGGCAGCCCACTTCGTTCCCCTACAGGGTCTCCCCACGGCCAAGGAGACGGCGGACCTGCTTGTCCTCCACATGGTGCAGCTCCACGGCATCCAAATGGACATTGTGTCCGATTGTGGTCCCCAGTTTGTCTCGCAGGTGTGGCGTGCCTTTCTGTAAGGCTACTGGGGCCACGGTAAGCCTGTCCTTGGGGTACCACCCCCAGAGCAATGGCCAGTGTGAGCGCGCCAATCAAGAATTGGAGGCAGCGCTATGGTGCGTCACCACCTCCAACCCTGTGTCCTGGAGCTCCTACCTGCCGTGGGTCGAGTATGCACACATCACCATGGTCTCCTCTGCCATAGGGCTGTCCCCGTTCGAGGTCTCTCTGGGCTACAATCCCCCGCTGTTCCCGGTGGAGGAGGAAGACATCGCGGTGCCCTCCTTGCAAGCCCATATGTAGCGCTGTCGCCGGCTGTGAAGGGCCGCTCGGGCCGCGCTTTGGCGCACGGCGGACCAAAACACCACCATTGCCAACCTCCGCAGGACTCCGGCCCCACCCTACCAGGTCGGGCAGCAAATATGACTTTCCATTAAAAACATTAACCTCAAGGCCGAGTCCAGGAAGCTGTCTCAGCGTTTTATTGGGCCTTTTTCCATTGCACATATTGTGAATCCTGTCTCTGTGCTTGTGGCTCTCCCCCTCCCTCCCTCCGCATTTGACCCACCTTTCATGTCTCTCAGGTCAAGCCGTTCGTCTCCAGCCCTCTGTGCCCCCCTCCCAAGATGCTGCCCCCACCGGACCGGAGTGGTGGCTCAGTTGGTAGAGCATCCGCCCCACACCCAGGAGGCAGGGGTTCAAATCCCGGCCAGGTCATGCCGAAGACCATATAAAAGTGGAACTTCCTGCCATCCAGCTTGGTGCTCAGCAATAATGGAATGAAGGAGGGAAATTTGTGGCTGTGCCTTGCATGGCAGCGGCCCTCTGATTCTACACTTGGGGTGTGTGTGATTAACACAGTAGATAGGTAAAACACAATCTCGTTCTACTGTACATGATTGGTTGTACAGTTGAATGACAATAAAGGGTGATTTTATTGATCGATGGTGACACCACGTGGAGAGTCAACTCCATCCTGGATGTCCGATGCTGGGGCTGTGGCCTCCAGTACCTGGTGGATTGGGAGGGCTACGGTCCTAAATGGAGGTCCTGGGTGCGTCCCTCCTTTGTGATGGATCCACAACTCATCAGGGACTTCCACCGGATGCACCTGGGCAGGCTGGATCGGCTGCCGAGAGGCATCCCATGGTGGGGGGGGGGGGGGGTACTGTCATGATCCGCTCTGCGTGCCTGCTGCCCTAATTATCTCCACAGCTGTGCGCACACCTGTTCATCCTATCTGGTGGCCTATTTAAGCAGTGCTGCCCTCTGGTCTGCACGGAGACATCAACGCTCCCATGATCTGGCAAGACCTTTTCGCCCACGCTACTCATCCTGCTCTGCAGTTCCTCCTCCTCTGCTTCATCCTACTCAGCGCTTATCCTGGGAGTCTGAACTCCCCACCGGCAAGTAAGTCTTCATCTTTTCCTGCACTCTCCGTTCTTCTCCATCACCCCTGTGCACAGGTGGAAGCCTCCTGGCAGCGGATCTGAGCACAGCCTGCACCTCTCCTATACAGTACAACCTGCACCTCACCTACACTGTACAAACCTGCACCTCTTCACCTTGCTGGCAGCGGCAGCCTTGACACGGAGCCACTGGACTGGAGCCTCAGGAGTTCTTCAGCGCCTCAGCTCTACTGCTTATTCGTAAGACAGCACATTCTCTGATACGATCCTCCATACCTCAAATACTCATCCATCTGTCTGTGTTTTCTCCTAGGGTTGCCAGTCGGAACAGTGCTCTGCTCACCCTGCTGCTACACTCCTACACGCACGCACACACCCACACTCACACTTCTTATAATAAAAGATAATTGTGTTTATTTTGAGTCCACGTCTGTTCCTGGGTCACCCAATCATGTCAGTAATGGCTTTCTTCTGGCAACTCGACCATGCAGCCCATTTTTCTTGAAGTGCCTCCTTATTGTGCATCTTGAAACAGCCACACCACTTTTTTTCAGAGTCCTGTATTTCAGCTGAAGTTATTTGAGGGTTTTTCTTTGCATCCCGAACAATTTTCCTGGCAGTTGTGGCTGAAATTTTTGTTGGTCTACCTGACTGTGGCTTGGTTTCAACAGAATCCCTCATTTTCCACTTCTTAATTAGAGTTTGAACACTGCTTATTGGCATTCGCAATTCCTTGGATATCTTTTTATATCATTTTCCTGTTTAATAAAGTTCAACTATCTACTCCTGTAGGTCCTTTGATAATAATTTAGCTTTCCCCATGGCTCGGAATCCAGCAGCATTAGTGCAGCACTGGATGAAACATTCAGGGGACAGTCAAGAGCCCAGAAACTCAATGACTTTTTATACACGCACACTAATTACAACTAAACAGATGACAGGTGAGGATGGTTACCTTTAGTAGCCATTTAAACCCGTGTGTGTCAGCTTGTGTGTATGTGATCAGGCCAAAATTTCCAAGGTATGTAAATTTTTGATCAGGGTCATTTGGGTAGTTTCTGTTGTCATTATGATTTAAAAAGAGCAAACACAATTGGTTGATATTAAATGGCTTCACCCAACCACTAACTATGAGTGAAAGAAAAGTTTTTGTATTATAAGATAAGATCAGCCTTTATTAGTCCCACAATGGGGAAATTCCAGGATTGCAACAGCACAGGGATAGCAACACTCAGAGCAATAATTTAGAAGATAAGATAATAAGAGCAGTGAATATACATATGTACACATAAATATATATACACAGTGCAGAGCATTGTAGCTAGATGGAATAAACAGCATAACGGTCTATTTAGTTACCCCACATAGTATGAATATGTACCCATACAGCATATTATGTGTTTGTATACTTTATTGATCCCCAGAGGGGAAATTGAGGGCATCCACCTGGATGGATGAAGCAGCCACGGTATGGCGCTATCCCTTAACCATTCACACACATTCACACCTAGGGCCACTTTAGAGTCTCCAATTGAATCAGCCTAGTGTTTTTTTTTGTTTTGTTTTGTTTTTGTTACTTATTTGTACCCGTAGGTAGACTTGGTTTGCAGTCTGGTGACAAGCCACCGGCTGCTGGTCGCTGCGTGCGCGAGCGCCCTAAACCTACGTGTTTTTGGTATGCGGGAGGAAACCGGAGAAATCCCGGAGTAAACCCACGCAACACGGGGAGAACATGCAAACTCCACACAGCTCACTGTTGGTCGGGGGCTGGGATCGAACCCACGATCTCATGATCCCCGCGATCCCCCGGCCGAGGGTAAAACTGTGCTGCCACAGTGCTAAACCACTGCGCCACCGTGCAGCCCACCGTGTCACCCTCCGTAGTGATTGATATTGTCCTAGTTGTATAATGGAAGGGACCATTATTGTGCAAGTTTGTTGCGTCTTTTGCATTCAATACTATTAGGTCGTAACGTTTTTTTACGATCTGTGCAAGCAGCCCTGCTTAGGTTATAAAGTCTGACAGCCGTAGGTAGGAAGGACCTGCGAAACCTCTCGTTTGCACACCTAGCATGATGTAGCCTACTGCTAAATGAGCTCCTCAGTGTGTTCAGTATGTCCTGCATAGGGTGGGACTTGGACTCCAGCAGAGATGACAGCTTAGCCACCATCCTTCTCTCTCCTATCTCCTCCACTGGGTCAAGACACTGCCCCAGGATAGAGCTAGCTTTCTTGATCAGTTTATTCAGTCTCTTCCTGTCAGCTGCTGTAATGCCACTGCCCCAGCAGACCACTCCAAATGTGATGGCTGATGCCACCACCGAATCGTAGAAGGTCTTCAGGAGAACCCCTTGTACACCAAAAGACCTGAGCCTCCTCAGTAGGAACAGCCTGCGCTGTCCCTTCTTGTAGGGTGTGTCAGTATTGTGTGACCAGTCTAGTTTATTGTTCAAATGAACACCCAGGTACTTGTAGGATGTCACCATTTCAATGTCTATTCCCTGGATGTTTACTGGTGCTGTGAGAGGTTGTCCTCGCCTGTGGCAGTCCACCACCAGTTCCTTAGGTTTCCTTGCGATGATCTGGAGGCAGTTCCGATGGCACCAGTCCATGAAGTCCTGGATAAGTCCTCTGTACTCAACTTCATCTCCGTCGGAGATGAGGCCAACGATCGCAGAGTCGTCAGAGAACTTCTGTAGATGGCAGTGTGTTGTGTTCTGTGAGAAGTCCTCAATATAAAGGGTGAACAGGAAGGGAGCCAGAACTGTTCCCAGGGGGGCCCCCGTACTGCAGATGATCACGTCGGACACACAATCCTGGGTTCTCACAAACTGTGGCTGGTTTGTGAGGTAATCCAGGATCCACGATGACAGGTGCTGGTCCACCCCTGCGCACAGTAGCTTGTCCTTCAGGATCACCAGTTGGATGGTGTTGAAAGCACTGGAGAAGTCAAAGAACATGATCCTCACCGTGTTCCCAGGCTTCCCCAGGTGGGACAGGGAATGGTGTAGGAGGAAGATCACTGCATCCTCCACCCTGATGCCATGCTGGTAGGAAAACTGGAGTGGATCCATCACTGGTCCCACCAGGGGGCGGAGGTGGGCAAGGAGCAGTCTCTCCAGGGTCTTCATCAGGTGAGAAGTGAGGGCCACTGGTCTGTAGCTGTTCAAGTCTCTGGGGAGGGAAGTGATAGAAAAATTCCATATTATCCACATTATTATTATATTATTATTCTTATATTGCACCATGCCTTTCCTATTTCATGTCTGATGTTTATATGTGCATTCCATGTAGAATAAGTTCATATATTCCTTTATATTATTCTTTCATGTCTGTGAGCAATTATTGTCTATCTGTGGCCTTCAAGGGATATGCGTGCAAGTGCTGAGACTGTAGGTCTGCACAAACGTAAAAGATGACCTAAGCTGCATTGATAATCTCTTTGACATGCCCTGCTAAGTTTCTGTGTCTGAAGAATGTGCAGAACTTTTAGTTTGTATAGGTCAGAGACACTCTGCCTGTCTCGGAGATGTCTCTGGCATCTCCCCCTCTGTTTATCTACCCTGAAGAGCAGCTATAAATACCAGGCTTAGAAAATGTATGTTCAGAGATTCGGTGTGTGTATGTGTGCTGAAGGCCATGCTCTGTAATCTCTCCCCCAAATGGCCATGGGGCTTTCTTTTATAATAAATATACTTAAATCCAATGCTCCGCCTGATTTTGACTTAGAATAATTATGCTCAAAATTATTCTATCATTTGGTGCACCGAACAGCGGATCCACATATCTCTGTTTTTCCAGCGCCTCTGCCCAATTTCAGCGAGTGCACAACTGATGAAAGACCTTCCCAGGCTGGGTACAAGATTCAGTGTTACTGCAATGAAGGCATTTCGAACCGGGGCGCTGGAACTGACTGGGTGACGGATCTAAGAACCCTAAGGGTGGCTTGGATGTGAGTAAATTTATTTGTGGTATAAAAGATTGTATTCCCTGGGGTGAAAGATTCCCTGAGGGTGGGGTGTATTTCCAAGCGATTGACACCGCAAAGCCTGGTTAAATTTCTGCTTGCATTAAATATCTGGTTTGACCCAGGATTTTTTGGGTTTTGGGAAATTTTCTGTCGGCGAGGTGGATGCTTAGATGTGTGTTGAGCACAGGAATTAATGCAAGAGACTGTTTAATATTGCGCAGTGAACTCTTAGATATTAATCTGGGTAAGATTCTGTCCAGCAATATTGCAGTGAGCATTAGTATATAGGTCTGGGAAGATTCTGTTGTTCCACTACAGTGACCGTTCGATTTGAAGAGATAAAAAATCAATGCAAGATTCTGTGGGGAATTGCAGTGACCACTGACTTGGGTGTACTGGTAATTTTTAATTTTTGTAATAGCGCTGGTTTGAAAATAACTGCAGTTTTGTTTGTCTGTCTGGTTGTTCTGTGTTATACGGTTTGTCCTGGTGAGACCGCAGAGGCAGAAGTACAAGTGCCGCGTTGGTTGGCAGCCGTATTTTTCCATTGTTTTTCTGGTTCTTGTGGAGTGTAAAGGGATGGTTATGTGATTATTGGCTCACGGAGTAACACTTTTAATTGTGGGAGCTTGCAAATAATACTTTTGGGTAAGAAATTCAATTGTGTTCTCATAGTGGTAGACAAAAAGTTGACATGAGAATGTTGGGTTGCCAGATTTGTTTTTACAAGTACTTTGGGTTGCCATTTCAAGCTTGTTTTAAGGCTATCTTCCTGTTTCTCTGTGTGAGCAGCTGCTCAAAAGTAACCTTAGATAGCAGGACTGCACTGCATGTGTGTGTGTGTGTGGGCCCTTGTGTCTCACAGTGAGTGCGTAAGAAGAAGGGGAAGAGAAAAAAAATGTCTATATATGGGTATTTTTGCAAAGCTTAGGAATTTTACGATTTTTTTGTGGGTTTTTCAATCTAATGTTGTGGATTTTGAATCTAACGTTGTGTAACTGGTAAATATTCACATATTTTTAAAGCCAGCATTTTCATTTACTAGACTTTTTCCGTGGCAGATGAACAACATTGGGCTATTTTTATTCAATTTTTTGACATATCAGTGCGATTTTTGTTAGCTCAGTTGCATTATCTTTCTGACCGAGGAATAACAGTGAACTTTACAGGGAAAAAGGACGACGGACTAAGGGTCTGACATGACAACACCAGGGTTCCTCCTTCCCCCTGCTCCCCGCTCTAAACCAGAACCCTGCCTCTGGAGCCCAGCAAAACAATGTCGCCTCACCCCTACCCACTGCATTCCTCCCGACGACAACAAAGCCATGACAGATAAGCCAATAAGTTAAGTACAATTGCAAGCATGTTAATCACTGCTACCAGCATGACAATGGCAAATTAAACTGAAGATTATGGAATAATGCTGTCAATTAATAATGCCCAATCACTGAAGGCTTTAAATACAGCTTATATTACATGATTCAAAGCACAGAACAAGGTGATAATGACAATGTTTGTGCATATGATTTACCTGAGACTGCTGAATATCAAACAGAGGTTTTGATGCTTCAATGTCATATTATTGTTTTTTCACACATAGTAAAGTCATTTCTAATGAATTACTATGTGCTTATTAAAGTTTTAATCCTTTTACTGTCCATGAAAAAACAAAAAGCAAACAAACAAACAAACAAAAAAACAATTAGCGCATCAATCATTTTAGTCTTGGGTCTTACAAGTTCTGGGTGACTGACTTACAAAGTGTTTATGAAGCTGCATGTTTGGGCTCAGGCTGTAATTTTTTTTTTTCCTGTGGGATAAAATCCTGAAGACAGACTGCTGCCCAACTGACTTATCGCTATGGCCTCTTCCACAGATAACTAGAAACAGTTCACAAGCTTTGCCATAAGGACAGAACAGATCTCTCCCACGCCAACAAAAAGATTAGGCCTACACTTTGCAGTTAATCACATGTGTGACCACACAATTTAATCTTTTAAGTTCAAAGCAACTATTACAAACTTTTGAAGTTACATTTGTGTGTTTTATTTCTTTTAAATGCTGCATTGTGAAACTTATTTCAAAGGAAGCCATTAGACTTAAGGATTCCAATAAATGACACTGTTTTATTCAAGAGAGATCTTAAAGTAATGCTTCTGGGTTCATGTTCATGTTTTTCTTTTCAAGAGAAAAAGGAAAGCATTGACAAAAAAAATCCATCTTTCACCAGGATTTAAAAATGTAAAGTCAAACAGGTGAAAACTAGCAACGATCACCATTACCCTTAAATCTCACAAATCCTTGGTGACCAAAATAAAAACAATAAATCACTTGTGTTTTTTAGCGTTAAACATTATAATAAACAGTGGAATAAAATTTGCACTCCTGTTGTTGTGAATTCTGATGCACAGACAGGGGGTATCCTCGGGCTTCCCCCGATTTCTTTTTACAGGATAGCCCTGTAATTGGACCTTTGTGGGAGACGGGAGGGCGGAGGTCTTTGTGGGGCAGGCTGGCTGTGGCAAGGGGGACAACACGTTCATCATCAACCTGGTCATCAGGCTCATTGGCTGGGGGCACAGCATGGGGGGAAGGGGACCTCACAGAGGAAAAGCATTGTCGAAGCTCAGTAGAACAAATACCACTGACAATGACATAATGCATATCAATTTAACTGACCTTGACTTTGAAACTGTAGTGTCTACGTGACTTGACATTGCAGAATACATCTGACACATTGCAATCTGACACATTGCAATGATGCATCTCACCAGATAATGGTACGACAGTATCACATTTCAGAAATGTGACAGTAATAAGGAATAAGTGTGGGGGTTTTTTTTGGTTTTTTGGACTTATTTTGTACCCGTAGGTAGATTTGTTTTGCAGTCTGGTGACAAACCACCAGCTGCTGGTTGCTGCATGCGCAAGCGCCCCTTAACTCCCTAACCTGCATGTTTTTGGCATGTGGGAGGAAACCGGAGAAATCCCGGAGTAAACCCATGCAAACACGGGGAGAACATGCAAACTCCACACAGATCACTGTTGGCCGGGGGCAGGGATCGAACCCACGATCTCACGGTCCCCGCGATCCCCCGGCCGAGGGTAAAACTGAGCTGCCACAGTGCTAACCACTGCGCCACCGTGCAGCAGTGTTGTATGACAATGACGTGCTAAAGAGCTGGGCTGTGCTCCCAGTGCTTGGCCTCGGCTGAGCTGAGCCTCGGGACTACAAACCACACCATAATTCAGGAAGGAATATATAAAATAAGGCATTCCTTGTGTACAATGAAGCCATATTCTGGTTAAGCAATATTTCTATCATTCCATTAAAAGAAGGAGTGGAACGTTACCCTTTCACATAGATGCACTTACACAAATTCAAACTGTCTGTGTTCAACAGGATAGACAGATGTGGCCTTAATGACTAATTCAGAATGGTTACAATAAATGCTAAATCACCTTAAATCTACATAGACAGCTGTATTACTTGTCCTAGCTGAAATTTGTAAACTAGGTCAAGGGAGGACACTCACAACAGAAGCCATGAGTACTGAAAACCTCATGTTGGGGGTGTCAGATTACTCACAAACTTTCATCTCAATTAACCATGTGCAACACATATAAATAGCACACAACATTTCCTTCCTCCACTAAAAAGAAAATACCCATCATGCAACTATGCCGTAATTTTGATGCATGTGTGTCTCCATGCATCAAGGAGTGGGGGTGGGGTACCACAACATTTAATTAGCAAAAATCCTCAGAAAAATAGGTAATACATAAAAATTATCAATAAATGATCAATAATGTAGAGAAAATATAGGTGAAACCGCTTGGTCATGAAATCACAACATTCAATAGGAGAAGTTAAATTTACATCGATAGATTTGCAGGTATTTAAGAAAATTATGTGCTGAAAAATATATGCAGATTATTGCAAAAATAAATATATTTGTAAGAAACAAGGTCAACTGATAAGGAAGCAGAAAACCATGCAAATTTGTGAGAAAAGTTCCAAATGTCTAAGGAAGGTCCAATTTATGCTGAATTTATACTTACTGTGGGACTCAATTTAGAATCTACTACAAAGACAACACAGATTCTTACTCAATCATGTAAGAAGAGAACAATGCTTTAGGGAGCTCAAAGCAAAATAATTTGACCTTCCCTGCATAAACTTAGTCTTTTCAAAACCTTTGCATGGATCTCATTGAGCTAAATAAGAGTGAAGGTAAAAATGTTGTTTAGAAATTATTGACATACTTATTGAATAAACAAAGGCTTTCCCCTGCACTAATCTGAATACTGCTATGGTGACACTGAAACCCTTAATCGAAACAATATCAAGGTTTAAAATAGCTGAAATGATTCACTTAGATAATGAAATACATTTAGTGGAATATACTTTGCAAATCAAATCATATCACATTTAGGTACAGTACCTAGGAAACCATTTATCTTACCATCAACAATCTACAGGATCAGCATAATGCGCAAATGGGCGGTGCGGTGGTGCAGTGGTTAGCACTGCACCAGCACAGCAACTCACCCTTGGCCATGGGATCCCTGGTTCGATCCCAGCCCCTGACCAATAGTGATCTGTGTGGAGTTTGCATGTTCTCCCCGTGTCTGCGTGAGTTTACTCCGGGATTTCTCCGGTTTCCTCCCACAGGCCAAAAACATGCAGGTTAGGTTAATTGGAGACTCTAAAGTGGCCCTAGGTGTGAGTGTGTGTGAATGGTTATGGGATAGCGCCGTACCGTGGCTGCTTCATCCATCCAGGTGGATGCCCTCAATTTCCCCTCTGGGGATCAATAAAGTATACAAAATAAAAAAAAAAATAGGATCATTAAAGATGGATTAAGAAAATAAGAAAATAGGGAAATTGTGAATGGCAAATCCTACTATTGAAGCCATTTAACTTAGGTGATGAGGAAGGGTTTCTGGTTGATTACATGCAAAGAATGACAACTGACAGCGATGTTATCCATACTGCCCCTCCCAGGAGGGACCATGTGATGAAGGAACTGTGGAAGGTGCACCCATCTTTTGGCCGAACTAGGGGATCTGGTCATCAAAGGAAACTGGACCAAAATTCCCTGGCAAGGACAGCACAAAGGTTATCCTGGCGATGCCAACAGTTGCGGAAAACGAAGAACGTGGCACTTGGGTGTATCTAACGTTTTACCCCACTTGAAACCCTCAGCAAGAGACTGTTTAATGCACATTGCATACTCATTAAAAAAAAAACAACAACAACAAGTGACTGTTTAACTGTTTCTCTATGCAAGTGTCAGCTGATGGTGCTCCCTGGCATCCAGCAACGGCTTTTGCATAGAGAAGCAGGGTGTTTGTTTATCATGACAAGGCAAAAACACAAGGGAAAGAAAAGTGTGGTTATGTTGTTGCCTTATCATCTTCATCATCCTCGTAGTAACAGTGTTGGTTGTTATTAAGTTGTTCCATTGCCTATACACCATAGAGAATTGTTATGTTTGTTCCTTAATGCCACTAACAGCTGGACAAATTATCTGCTACTGCTAAAATAATGGAGCTACTACAGGCTGTTTGGTTTCTTAAGAGAGGCTATATACAGAAATAACATAGCAAACATCACTTTGAATCACACCTGTCACAACACTTATCACTCCACTGATCAGAAACATCATGACACTCCTTTCTCTGCGAAGGCAAGGTTAATTTCATCAGGGAACTCCTCTTTTCTGAAGCAGTGATGTCCCTTTCAGCAGCTTAACACTCTCCAAGTGTGCAACGGCCTACAGTGCGTCTCTCCCCTGTACTACTACCCTGCTTGACCAACGAAGCGAGCAAGTGTTATACTAAGGATCTACATCGTCAAAGGGGGGTTGGTGGTCATTGGGTCATTGGACGTACCCACACCTGTCCAAGAAACTGGACAGGGTTGTGTACCCCATTTTGGCAATTGATCATGCCCTCATCATGTTGACAGGGCAGGTGGGCAGGGTGAAGAGAGATGCTTTTTTACCACATGATGCTATTCTGGGGCATGAATGCGATTTCAGATGGAAAGCACAGGAGTGAGGGTCTTTCGTTCACTGTTTCCTTGAGTGAGAGTGGGTAAGAACACTTTAGGGATTAAAACACTTAATTATAAGCTACAATTATTTGTAAAATTATAACATTGAATAGAATGGTTCTTGGTCAACTAATTGCCACCCGTAGGGGTGTGTGCCCTTTCATAGGAGGGTATTGATGTACTTCTGACATGGTTTTATGACCCAGTGACCACACACAGACTCAAGAATAGATTCAATTAGATTTATTAATGTAAATGTGTGTGTGAATGCATGCATGTGAGTGTGTACAGGAACAGCAGGGGACAGAGCAGGACACCTTTCAGCCTGGCAACCCTGGAAACATACAGAAGCGTGACAGTTAGTGGAGGAGACAGTTGGTGATGGATGATTAGTCAGAGGCTTACTGAGCGTGAAGATGGTGGGAGGCTCAGGTTCAGCTCGGTGGCTGTGGCCAGGGAGACAGTGTCCGCTGTCGGGTGTTGTAGCTCCTGCTGGGGTGTAGATGTGGAGGAGTGGTGTGCTGAGAGAGAGGATAAGAGTCCGCCGCCACAGAGGAGGAAAGGATATGCCGCCAAGGCGCTCCACCTGTGCACAGGGGGCTGGAAGATAAGGTGAGATGAGGAATGGTTGCTTACGTGAGCTGTGGACAATGTCCCTCAGGCGTTGGGACAGCAGGCTTGGGTAGCAAGGGACTGTAGACTCTGGCAAGGATGAGAGGATTGACGGATGAAGCTCCTCTGGAGCACAGTGAGACATCTCCGCCCAGAAGCCTGGGCAGAGCTGTCTAAATAGGCCCAGTCCTGATTTATTTATTTGATTTATTTTACTACCACTTTGATTATTTTTTCTTTTAATCATGATGCTTTATTAAGTATCAAGGGGGGAATGTGATTATTATTATTATTATTATTATTATTATTATTATTATTATTATTATTATTATTATTATATTGTACCATGCCTTTCCTATTTCATGTCTGATGTTTATATGTGCATTCCATGTAGAATAAGTTCATATATTCCTTTATATTATTCTTTCATGTCTGTGAGCAATTATTGTCTATCTGTGGCCTTCAGGGGATGTGCGTGTGAGTGCTGAGACTGTAGGTCAGCACAAACGTAAAAGATGACCTGAGCTGCACTGATAATCTCTTTGACATGCCCTGCTAAGTTTCTGTGTCCGAGGAATGTGCAAAACTTTTAGTTGGTATAGATTTCCTTCTTGCCTTGAGAGAGAGCAGTCGCATTTTTCTTCCCTCCTCTCCTGCCTTCCTGATCTATTCCCAGCTTTTGCAATGTTGCGTTTTTGTCTGTGTTTAGTCGCTCTTCTTCTGCTGAATCTTAATCTAAATGGAAATTATGGATTTGGAAGCAGCTTAAATGTGCTATTGTCACTATTTTTCAACAAGAATTGGGCCAAGGGGGAGCCCAAGAATTGGAACCTACGAGGAGACTCATGGACATTGAAATTCATGCGTCTGTGGAAACATTATTGGTTATGATCTCAGGACTTCTATTTTTGGCTGTGGAGTTCCCTGATGCATCAGAAATTGAAGGAAGGTGAGAGAGCTGATCAAAGCGGACCCGGCAAGCTCCTTCATCAAATTCGACCAGTTGGGGAGGGCACAAGTAGCGGCAAACGGTGAACTGAATGACAGTGATTCAGTGGAGGAATAAATCTGGAGCCCTGTGCTCTCCATGGAAAAACAGTTTAAGCCTGCACATATAATGGAAGCACAGAATTACACGGGTGAGGACAAATTCTATTCTCTGAGTGCACTGTGCTGTTTTGATTTGATTTGACCTTGTTTGCCCTGTGTTTACATTTCTCCTGATTGAGATAAGCGGAAGGACCGGCTCTTCTACCCAAACAATCGACAATCAGTTGTTGTCGTATCAGCGGATTGGACCCTCAAGGACAATGCCCATGTGCCTTCTGCAAGCAAGAGAGAGAGCAAGAGAGATAGACTCTGGGCTCTGGACTTGTTTATAAGTCACATGATTATAACATCTATCCACTGCCAGGAGGCGCCCTCTGCTGCTCACTAACAACTGTTACATTTACACTACACAATGCATACAACATTACATGCATACAATACACTGCCTCTCAACTTTTGTGTGTGATCTCCTGCTAAATGTCTGCTAAATGTGCATTGAGGGTTTTTTTGCCTGCAAATCAAAATTTCGCTCACTTGCCGAGCGTCATTCTGATAAAACATGTTTTTTTCTCTCGCCTATTGTGTCATACCCATTCTCTTTTTCTTTTTTTTCCTTTCTTCTTTATGACTGGCGCCTAGCGGCTGCCCCGGCCTTGGATGCGCTCTGCAGAGCGTGCCCAAATGCCAAGTCACGTTTCGTTACCTTGTATTCATACATGTGTAATGACAATAAAGTTGAATCTCATCTCAATCTCATCTCATTAGAGACACTCTGTCTGTCTCCGAGATGTCTCTGGCATCTCCCCCTCTGTTTATCTATCCTGAAGAGCAGCTATAAATACCAGGCTTAGAAAATGTATGTTCAGAGATTCGGTGTGTGTGTGTGTGTGCTGAAGGTCATGCTCTGTAATCTCTCCCCCAGATGGCCATGGGGTTTTCTTTTATAATAAATATACTTAAATCCAATGCTCCGCCTGATTTTTGACTTAGAATAATTAAGCTCAAAATTATTCTATTCGAAGTCTTTGGTACAGGTACCACACAAGATGTTTTCCACAGTTGTGGTACCCTCCCCAGCTTCAGGCTCAGGTTGAAGATGTGTTCCACAATCCCACACAGCTGGTCTGCGCAGGATTGAGGAGCTTTGCGCTGATGCAGTTCAGAACCGAGACTTTCCTCGCCTTGATCTTCCTCAGCTCCGCCCTCACCTGGGTCTTAGTGAGGGTCAGATTGGGGCTGGGGGCTGTGTGCTGGGAGAGGGGGGTGTTGGTGGAGGGGGGGTGGACAGCAGGTCTCGATGATGGTAGAGGCAGCAATGGTTGGTGTGCAGGCGGAGGGGAGGGCAGTTGGTCAAACCTGTTAAAAAACAGGTTCAGGTTGTTCACCCACTTCCTGCCCCCCCCCCCCCCGTGGCCTGGGAGGGAGTATTCTGGAGCCCAGAGATGGTTTTGAGGCTTCTCCAGACCCCGCCGATGTCGCTTTGTTGCAGCTTGTCCTCTATCTTCTTCCTGAAGCTGATCTTGCCTTCTCTGATCTTCCTCTTTAGCTCCCTCTGTACAGACTTTAGCATCTCCCTGTCCCCCGACCTGAAGATCCTTTTCTTTTCTCTCAGTAGTGATTTTATCTCAGGGTTGATCCAGGGTTTGTTGTTTGAGCAACACCATATGGTCTTGGTGGGTATGGTGTTGTCCACACAGAAGTTGATGTAGTCCGTGATGATGTGAGTGAGGCCGTCAATGTCCTCACCATGTGGGTTGCAGAGCTGCTCCCAGGCAGTTATTTCAAGACAGTCCTTTAGAGTGTCCATTGCCTCCTCCGACCATACCTTCACTGTGCGCGTTACCGGAGGTTGTCTGTGTACTAGGGTTTTGTATACCAGCAGGAGGTGAACCAAGTTGTGATCCGATCTCCCGAGTGGGGGGAGTGGCGATGAGGTGTACGCCTCCTTAGCATTCGCATAGAATAAGTCCAGTGTTTTATTGTCTGTGGTGTGGCACGTGACATATTGGGTGAATGTGGGCAGAATGGAGGACAGTGAAATATGGTTAAAATCACCCGAGATGAGGAAGAGAACATCTGTGTGTTCTGTCAGAAGCCTGCAAGTGACTGAGTGGATGATGTCCCGTGCTGCCCCAGTGTTTGCGGACGGATTTGCATAAATAACAATGCAGATCACATGTGAGTATTCCCTAGGGAGGTATACAGGCCACATGCTAACAGCTAGCAACTCAGTGTCTTTGCTGCAGTGTTGCTCTTTAACCATGATGTGCCCAGGTTTGCACCATTCGTTGTTCACATACATTATCACTCCTCCGCCCTTTGCCTTCCCACTGTCTGGTGTCCAGTCTGCCCGTATTGCATGGAAACCCTCCAGTTTGATGTTAGCATCTGTTGCTAGTTCTGTTAGCCACATCTCAGTAAACAACATCATGCTAATCTCTCTGAAGGCGCTTTCATAGCGGGACATGGCCACTGGATCGTCTGTCTTACTGAGTAGCGATCGTACATTCCCCATGATAACGGATACAAGGACAGGTCTGTGCCCTATGTTCCTCACTCGCCGTCTTACTCCAGTTCGATATCCACACCGTTTCCATCTGATTTCTCCCGGTATGTTGAGTTTTTGCATTAGCACCGAGGGACGGTTAAGTGCTAACAGCTGGTCCCTGTTGTACCATCTCCTGCTATAAGCAGTGGCTCCATCCACAGGCTCGGGAGACATTTGGGGCAATCTGTGTGTCCGTGATGGATAAGGTGTCACCAGATCAGAAAGTTTGACCAGAGAAGCCAGATAGTAAATAAGAAAGAGGAAGAAAAACTCAGAATTGAGCCGCTGTTGCAAAAAGGCAGCCGAGTACTGTGGCGCCGGAAGTATTCATATTCTCTGAAAAATGGCCAAAAAAATCATAAATTCCACCAGGGTATATAAACTTATGGCAGCAGTGGCTCAGGAGGTAGAGCGGGTTGTCTAATAACCGGAGGATTGTCCGTTCAAATCCCGCTCTCTCCAGCCATCCTACCATTGTGTCCCTGGGCAAGACACTTTACCCACCTTGCCTCCAGTGTCCATGACACTGGGCATGAATGTGTATAAGTGTTTGGTAGTGCTCAGAAAGGATGTTGGCATGGATTGGCAGCCATGTTTCCATCAGTCTGCCCCAAGGCAGCTGTGGCTACAGCAGTAGCTTACCACTACCATTGTCTGTGGCGTGAATGAATAATGTATCCATTGTGAGGCATCTTATCTATGAAAAACCCTATATAAATCTGATGCATTATTATTAACTGTATGTATTCACACCGTGGTTGGTCTGAATACACCTTTAGGGTAGGAAGGGGTCTACTTTAAACACACTACAGCTTCAACACAACCACTAGAGGCCACTTTTTCATAACTGTGGTCACAGTACCATCCATCTAGGGGAAGGAAAACCCTGATTTCAAACTCTGCTGCCTTATGGCATACCCAGTCACAGGAGGGGCTTTGGGAGTCAAACCTGAGGTAAAATCCAGAGTCAGAGCCACTAAGGCAGTCTGTCGTTGATTTAAACTTCATTCTGGCAGCTCCTGTGACAGCGCTGGTGCCAAACTGTAATAGCCTTGCTGTTCCTTTGGATCCATCAGCGACGTGGAGAGGGGGGATATGCTACATGGGAAACAGCCTGTCCTCTATATCACATTGCCCAGGCTAGCATCCAGCAACACTCACCAACACAAACTCACACCCTACACCATGGAGAGGTCACTCCAGCTTTGCTTGCAGAATCAACACAACACGGGGAACAACAGTTACTGGTCATAAGTCATTGCTCGATTGGTGTAGAGCTTGGTGCCAGGGATTGTTCCCGACAGTGGGAGGGATCCTTGGATCTCACTGGACAACTACCGCCCACCTCAAGCTGGGCAGCCGCCAGCCAGTAAGGTGTTGTCCTGCCACAGTCTGCCATCCTCATTGGGTGCATGACGATGAAGAAATGTCCAAACAGCAGACTGCGATCGTGGCACCAGGAAACAAAACAAAACAATGAAAGAAACCAGCTTTGAAACTGGGATGTTGGAACGTTTGGACAATGATGACCGGTCTTTCTGAAAACCTTCAGGACATCAGTGACTCCAGGAAAACAGCTGTCATAAATGACAAGCTCAGAAAGCTGCATGTGGACATTTCCATCCTTCAGGAAACGCCTCGCTGACTCAGGCACGTTGAAGGAGAAGGACTACACATTCTGTTGGCAGGGGAAAGACTCTGACAAGCCAAGGGAGCATGGAGTCGGCTTTGCAGTGAGGAACAACCTGCTGAATATGGTAGAGCCAGGCAGCAATGGCACAGAGCGTCTCCTCACTCTTTGCCTCAGTGCCACCGAAGGCTCGGTCACCATTGTTAGCGTGGATGCCCAGACTGACATAATTCCCGGCCCAGGAAACACGCACGCAGGCTCAGGTAGATTTGAAAGCTTTATTCAACCAGGTATACGTGTTTGGATGCGTGTATGTGATATGGTAATGTATTGTGGGTGGAAGATGAGGACAGGAACAGAGCAGCACGCCGTGCGGCCAGGCAACCCTATGGGAGAGACACAAACAGGGAGTGAGCTGGGCAAACCACACGGGAGAGTGATACAGAGATGTGCTTACTTGCAGAGATATAGGTGGCTGGCGTTGGCGAGGATTCCAAGCCTGGGAGATAGCGCCCTGCTGTGCATCCAACGAGGTGTGGAGATGCGGGGAGGAGATGATGGCGAAGGAGAGGATTTCTGCCACCAAGGAATCCACCTGTGCACAGGGGAAGGCTGAGAGAACAGGTGAGTAATAAGACAGCTTACGTGTCGCAGCGATGAATATCAGGCCTGAAGGAAGGATTCTGCTGAGGGATTGAACGCGTAGTAAGACAGACGGCTCCAGGCCGATGCTCAGGGCGAGGTGGAATAAATAGCTCAGCGCTAATGAGGCGCAGGTGTGCGCGCAGCTGAGGTGGATGCCTGAGAGCGGCGAGTGGTGACAGTACTCCCCCCCCCCTAACAGCGCCTCCTGGCGCTGGCTTACCCGGGTGCGCCCGGTGGAACTCCGTGATGAGATCCCGATCCAGCACCCAAGAAGAGCGCACCCAGGATCTCCACTCTGGGCCATAACTCTCCCAATCCACCAAGTATTGCAGCCCACGACCTCGGCGCCGGGAGTCCAGGATGGAAGCAACACCCCATGCCGGGTGACCGTCGGTCATCATGGGAGCGGGCGGCAACCTAGGAGGAGGACAGAGTGGGTTGGAGACAACAGGTTTGACCTTGGAAACATGGAAGGTGGGACACACACGGAGGGAGGGAGGGAGGGCCAAACGCACAGCCACCGGGTTGACAATCTTGGTAATCACGAAGGGACCGAGAAACCGTGGAGCCAGCTTCCTCTTCTTGGCCTTGAGATTGACGTCCTGCAAAGAAAGCCAGACCCGTTGACCCACCTGGTAATTAGGAGCCGGCCTCCTGTGGCGATTGGCAGTGGAGCTGTTGCTCGCCGCTGTGCGTAAAAGCACCTCTCTCGTCTTGGTCCACAAACTCTGGCAGCGTCTCATATGTGCCTGAATGGAGGGAACAGCCAACTCACCCTCCTGCTCGGGGAACAAGGGGGGAGCGTACCCCAACAACGCCTTGAAGGGGGACAAACCAGTGGCCGAAGACCGTGCCGTGTTGTGGGCGTACTCCACCCAGGCCAAGTAGGAGCTCCAGAAGGACGGGTTAGAGGAGGTCACACAGCGCAGGGCAGCCTCCAGCTCGATTAGTACGTTCACACTGTCCGTTGGACTGGGGATGGTGACCAGAGGAAAGACTCACCGTGGCCCCCAGGGCATTACAAAAGCACCTCCACACTTGGGAGACAAACTGAGGCCCACGATCCGATACAACATCCAACGGAATCCCGTGCGGTCTGAACACATGTTGGACGAGGAGGTCAGCCGTCTCATGTGCCGAAGGAAGACCCCGAAGTGGCACAAAGTGGGCGGCCTTAGAGAACCGATCCACAATCATCATAACCGTGTCATAGGTGTTAGAGACTGGGAGACCAGTGACAAAGTCAAGAGCGATGAGCGACCAGGGCCTGCCTGGGACCGGCAGGGGCTGGAGCAGACCCGCAGGTGGTGAGTTCTGAGTGGCACACTGGGGACAAGCCCGGACGTAGTTGGCGACATCCTTTTGGAGACCCGGCCACCAGAACGAGTGTTGAAGAAGGTCCACCAGTCGTGAGATGCCAGGGTGACAGGCGAGCTTGGATGTGTGGGCCCAGTGAATGACCTCCCCCCGAACAGCTGAAGGAACGAAGAGCCTGCCCTCCGGACCACCGCCAGGGTCCGGTTCCGCCTCCTGCACCTTTCAGATCTTGTCCCTGATGGACCAGGAGACCGCCCCCACAACGCATGAGCTGGGAAGGATGGTGTGGTCTGACTCCTCCGGGCCCTCAGGAGCGAACTGTCTGGACAAGGCGTCGGGCAACCCATTCTTTGAGCCTGGACGGTAAGTGATGGTAAATTGGAATCGAGCGAAGAATAGAGACCAGCACGCCTGGCGGGCATTCAGACGCCGCGCTGACCTCAAATACTCAAGATTCTTGTGGTCCGTCCAGACCACAAAAGGCTGAGCTGCGCCCTCCAGCCAGTGACGCCACTCCTGCAGTGCGAGCTTGACAGCAAGGAGTTCCCTGTCGCCGACGTCATAATTTCGCTCGGCTGCAGACAACCATCGAGAGAAGAAGGCGCAGGGCCGCTTGACTCCATCCACTGGTGAACGCTGGGATAGCACCGCCCCCACCCCTGTGTCAGATGCATCAACCTCCACCAAGCACTGCAGCACGGGATCGACCTGGGTTAGGACCCGGGAGGATGAGAACTCCATCTTGAGGGTCTTGAAGGCGGTAGCTGCCTCCTCGGACCACTGGAAGGGCACCTTAGAAGAAGTGAGGCGAGTCAGGGGAGTAACAATGGCGCCGAAGTTGGGGACAAAGCGACGGTAGAAATTAGCGAAGCCGATGAACTGTTGCACCTGTTTCCTGGAGGTAGGCGTGGGCCACTCGACCACCGCTTTTACCTTAGCGGGGTCGGGGAGGATCTGATTGTGAGAGATGACAAATCCCAGGAAAGAGGTGGTCTTGGCGTAGAATTCGCATTTCTCCGCCTTGTTGTAGAGCCTGTTCTCCAGCAACCGCTGCAGGACCCACCTCACATGAGCCTGGTGCTCCTCCCGTGACCTGGAGAAGATGAGTATATCATCCAGGTAGACGAAGACAAAGACCCCCAGGAAATCTCGTAGGACATCATTTATGAGTCGCTGAAAGACGGCAGGTGTGTTGGTGAGCCCAAACAGCATCACTAAGTACTCGAAGTGGCCGCTGGGCGTCCTGAAGGCCGTCTTCCACTCATCGCCCTCCCGGATCCGAACGAGGTGGTAGGCGCTGCGGAGATCTAATTTCGTGAACCAGGTCACCCCCTGGAGGGAGTGGAAGGTGGTGTCCATCAGAGGCAGGGTGTAGCGGTCCTTAACTGTAATGTCATTGAACACCCTGAAGTCAATGCAGGGGCGAAGGGACCCATCCTTCTTGGAGACAAAGAAGAAGCCAGCACCGAGCGGAGACGAGGAGGGGCGAATGATCCCAGCGCTGAGCGACTCGATGTAAGAATCCATTGCCTCGTGTTCAGGGGCTGAAAGGCTGTAAAGGTGGCCGGATGGTAAGGGCGCCCCTGGGCGGAGGTTTATGGCACAGTCATACGGCCGGTGAGGGGGAAGAGACATGGCTTTGGACTTGCTGAATGCCATTCCCAAGTCGTGAAACTCCTGTGGCACCAGGGTGAGGTCCGGAGGCTCGGTGACCGGCGCAGGCGGAGGGGAGGATGGAGCACAAGCCGCAGACTGGAGACAGGTGCTCAGGCAGAAGGAGCTCCATGAAAGGACACTACCAGACCTCCAATCGAGGACGGGGTTGTGCAGGCGCAGCCATGGGTAGCCCAGAATGACACGGTCCAAAGAGGAGGACAGGACATATAGAGTTAGGTCCTCACAGTGGTTGCCAGAGATTATTATGGGGACCGGCTTGGTGCGATGTGTCACTACCCCCAGGGGAGAGCGAGAGAAGGTGACCAGGTTAAGGGGAGTTGATAATGGCTGACAGGGTATGCCCAAACGGGTTGCCAGGCTTTTGGAAATGAAATTTTGCTGTGCCCCCCGAGTCCACCAGTGCATGAGTGAGATGCCCGATGGAATTATGGCAGAATCTGATGGGCAGTATGCAACTAGAGAGGGGATTTGACCGGTTAGAGTCTGCGAGGCCCCCTACAGTGACTCGCGGACCCCCCCCCCCCCACCCGTTTGGCTTGACCGGGCACTGCTCCACGGTATGCTGGTCGTCTCTGCAATACATGCAGAGACCCAGTTCCCGCCAGCGTTGTCTCTCTGCAAGAGAGAGCCTGGTGCGCCCGATCGACATGGCCTCTGACTCATCGGCGGACTCCGGAGCGGGTAACGCCAGGGGGCGAGACTGAGGAAAGCAGGCGGAAGATCCGCACGAGCGGCTGACTGACTTCCGCTCCGCGGCCCGCTCTCGCAGCCTATTGTCCAAACTAATCGTTAGGGAGATTAGCTCGGATAGCCGCCCTGGGAGATCCCGGCTGGCCAATTCGTCCCGCAGACCTGAATTGAGGCTACGGAGGAAGATGCTGCAGAGAGAAGCCTCTCCCGAACCAACCTCCTCCGCTGCCACCCAGAAGTCAACAGCGTGATCCGCCGCCGACCGGCTTCCCTGTTGGAGACTAAGGAGCCGATCGGCGAGGACACTGTCACAACGCGAGTGATCAAACACCTCTAGGAAGTCTTGCACGAACTGGTCATAGGAGAGGGTCGCGTAGCTGGGCTTCGACATGACAGCGTAAGCCCAAACTAATACTCGCCTGTCCAGGAGATTAGCCAAGTAACCAATTCCGCTGTGGTCTGAGGGGAAATCCCCAGGAACGCGCAAGAACACCGACTCACATTGTAAAATAAACCCCCGTGCCCCACCGAGTTTCCCGTTGAAGCGAGCAGGGGTCGGGATAGGTGTGAGCCAGGTCGGCACTCCCGAGCTAGGTTGGCCAGCCGTGGAAGCGGCCGAAGCGAGCCGCCTTGATGAGCCGGGGGGAACGCCTGCTGGGGGTCAAGACGGTCTAACCGGTGAGTAATTATAGTTAATTGGTTGAATATGACCTGTTGTTGATGCGCAATCATATCCACCCGAGCCTCGAGGGTGGAGAAAAGGCGTGCGAGCCCGCTGTCCGCTGGGCCGCTTTGCTGGAGTCGTACTGACATAATTCCCGGCCCAGGAAACACGCACGCAGGCTCAGGAAGATTTGAAAGCTTTATTCAACCAGGTAAATGTGTTTGGATGCGTGTATGTGATATGGTAATGTATTGTGGGTGGAAGTTGAGGACAGGAACAGAGCAGCATGCCGTGCGGCCAGGCAACCCTATGGGAGAGTCACAAACAGGGAGTGAGCTGGGCAAACCACACGGGAGAGTGATACAGAGATGTGCTTACTTGCAGAGATATAGGTGGCTGGCGTTGGCGAGGATTCCAAGCCTGGGAGACAGCGCCCTGCTGTGCATCCAACGAGGTGTGGAGATGCAGGGAGGAGATGATGGCGAAGGAGAGGATTTCTGCTCCCAGGGAATCCACCTGTGCACAGGGGAAGGCTGAGAGAACAGGTGAGTAATAAGACAGCTTACGTGTCACAGCGATGAATATCAGGCCTGAAGGAAGGATTCTGCTGAGGGATTGAGTGCGTAGTAAGACAGACGGCTCCAGGCCGATGCTCAGGGCGAGGTGGAATAAATAGCTCAGCGCTAACGAGGCGCAGGTGTGCGCACAGCTGAGGTGGATGCCTGAGAGCGGCGAGTGGTGACACAGACACTGTCTTCCACACCGGACACAAAGGATGAGTTCTACAAGAAGCTCGTATCCATCATTGCAAGCATCCCCAGCCAGGAGCAACTTGTTCTCCAGGGTGACTTCAATGCCAGAGTGAGTGCAGATCATGAATCATGGCCCTCTTGCCTTGGACATTTTGGTGTGGGCAAAATGAACAAGAATGGCCAACGACTGCTTGAGCTTTGCAGTTACCATGAATTGTGCATAGCCAACTCCTACTTCAGGACCAAGCCTCAGCACAAGTTCTCTTGGAGACACACATGCTCAAACACTGGCATCAGCTAGATCTTATCCTGGTCAGGTGTGCTGCCATCAAGAACGTCCTCCACACACGTTCTTACCACAGTGCAGACTGCAACACAGATCACTCCCTGGTCTGCTGCAAGATCAGGCTAAAGTCAAAGAGGATCCACCGGTCAAAGAAACAAGGGAACCCCCGCATTGATGTCAGCAAGATGTCTCAACCAGACCTCGTGGAAAAGTTTGCAGAGACCTTCGAGAAGGAAATGCAAACCTCACAGCCCAAAGACTCTGCCACAGAGAAGTGGGAAGTACTGTGGGACACCATGCACCACACTGTCTTGGCTACCTTTGGGAAGAAGTCCTCCAAGTCTCACAACTGGTTTGAGGCCAAGTCCACAGAGATGACTCCCATCTTCGAAGCCAAGCGCACCACCCTCACCGAGTATAAGTGGTCACCCAGTGAGAAGAGCCTGCAGATTCTCAGGGCTACCAGGAGCAAGGCTCAGCAGACTGCCAGGTGTTGCACCAATGAATACTGGACAGAGCTCAGTGAAAACATCCAGACAGCTGCTGCTACAGGCAACATTAGAGGGATGTACGATGGCATCAAGAAGGTGCTTGGACAAGTCCAGAGCAAGACAGCTCCCCTCAAATCTTCCACTGGGGTAGTAATTACAGACAAGGGCCAACACATGGAGAGATGGGTGGAACACTACTCCGACCTCAACTCCAGACAGAACACAGTGTCCCCCACAGCTCTTGATGCCATTGAGTGTATGCCAATCATAGAGGAGTTGGATGTAGAGCCAACCATAGAGGAACTCAGGAAGGCCATTGACAGCCTGGCCTTAGGCAAAGCCCCAGGCAGTGACAGGATTCCCCTGAACCTGATAAACACTGCAAGACTACCCTCCTGCTCCCATTGCATGAAGTCCTCTGTCAGTTCTGGCAAGGAGGGGGTGTACCACAGGACATGAGGGACGTCAAGATCATCACCCTCTATAAGAACAAGGACGAAAGAAGTGACTGCAGCAACTACAGAGGCATTGGTCTACTCAGCATCATCGGCAAAGTCTTTGCTCGGGTCATTTTGATCCGCCTGCAGAAGCTAGCAGAACACATCTACCCAGAGTCGCAGTGTGGCTTTCATGGCAAGAGATCAATGGTAGACATGGTCTTCTCCCTTCGCCAACTCCAGGAGAAGTGCAGAGAACAGTGGGCTGCACGGTGGCGCAGTGGTTAGCACTGCGGCAGCACAGTTTACCCTTGGCCGGGGGATTGTGGGGATCGTGGGTTCGATCCCAGCCCCCGACCAACAGTGATCTGTGTGGAGTTTGCATGTTCTCCCCGTGTTGCATGGGTTTACTCCGGGATTTCTCCGGTTTCCTCCCACATGCCAAAAACATGCATGTTAGGTTAATTGGCTGTTCTAAATTGTCCCTAGATATCTGTTTCCTATAGGCCTTTAGAATAGAGGGTTAGTATTAATGAAAGCGCTTTGAGTGGTCTTTGTGACTAGAAAAGTGCTATATAAGTGCAGGTTAGTTAGTTAGTAGTTAGTTAGAACAGCAGATGCCCCTGTATGTTGCCTTCATAGATCTCACCAAGGCGTTTGACCTTGTCAGCAGAGATGGCCTGTTCAAGATTCTCCCAAAGATAGGCTGCCTGCCAAAGCTGCAGAGCATGATCGAGTCTTTTCAGTCAGCCATGAAGGGAACTGTGCAGTTCAACGGGAGTTCATCCAACCCCTTCAGAATCTGCGGTGGCGTCAAACAAGGCTGCGTCCTTGCTCCCATCCTCTTTGGGATAGTCTTTGCCGTTCTCCTAAAGAATGCCTTTGGCACTGCAACTGAAAGAATTTACCTACCCACCAAGTCAGATAGTAGGCTGTTCAACCTTGCCCACCTCAGAGCCAAGACTAAGGTTCGCGAAACGCTCATCAGAGACATGCTGTTTGCTGACGACGCAGCAACACACACCCAACAGGAGCTGTAGACAATGATGGACTGCTTCTCACAGGCCTGCAAGGATTTTGGACTCACCATTAGCCTGAAAAAGGCCAATGTCCTGGGACAAGACACTGAATCACCACCTGCCATCACCATCAATGACTATGAACTTGAAGTTGTCTACCACTTCACCTATCTTGGCTCTACCATAACCGACAACCTCTCCCTTGACACAGAAATAGACAGGAAGATCGGGAAGGCAGCTACAACACTCACTAGCCTCACAACCAGAGTGTGGACAAACCCCAAGCTGTCGGTGAAGACTAAGATGGCAGTGTATAACGTCTGTGTCATAAGCACACTGCAATATGACAGTGAGCCATGGACAAAATATGCCAGACAGGAGAAGCGACTCAACACCTTCCATCTGCGCCGCATCCGCCGCATCCTGGGCATATCCTGGCAGGACAGGGTAACCAACGCAGATGTCTTGAATTGCACCGGTCTTCCCAGCATGTTCACTCTCTTCAGACAGTGCAGGCTGCACTGGCTAGGCCATGTCCACCGCATGGACGATGGGCGCATCCCAAAGGACATCTTGTATGGAGAAGTGGCATCTGGGAGGAGATCCACTGGTCGCCCCCAGCTCCGGGACAAAGATGTCATTTAAGAGAGACATGAAGGCCACCGACATCAACACAGAGACCTGGGAGAGCCTAGCAGGTGACCGTGCAAAGTGGAAGGGGACCCTGAAGCAACACCTGAAATTAGGGGAGGAGAAAAGGATGACCGCTGCTGCAGAAAAACAAGCACGCAGGAAGGAAAGCAGCAGCTCCAACAGACTAGAGACTACACACAGGTGTGACCTTTGCGAGAGAGACTGCCACTCCCGCATTGGTCTATTTAGCCACAGATGACGCTGATCCAGGCGAGCAAACAACCAGAACTAGGATGCTTCACCCATGGTCAACCCTGACTGATGGAAGCCTAAGAAGAAAGGGTCACAGTACCTCCTGCTGGCAAAAATTCTACGTTTTTGTTGGAAGACTGTTTTCTACCAAAAATTACTGAAAAATGTTTAGGGGGACTGTCAGCTCAGAGGTCTACGAGGAGCAACTTGCTTTGAGGGCCTTTTTAAGTGCATTTATACTGAAGAAAAACTATACGATGATGAAACATGCTTTCATTGCTGACAAACTGTCAGTTTCAGCTACAGTGCCCCAAATGAGCAGTTGTTGTAACTGCATGACATTCTTCAAGCAGCCTAAGGCTGCATTCAGACCAGAATATTCCGGGGGTCTCGGTTTGACTGCGCAGGTAGTGCCGAGAATTGTCACACCTTTGTTTGGTTTGGTTTGCATTCACAGTGCAATGGACCAAACTGTCTGGACAACGTCACACAGTTACAACAACTGCTCGTTTGGGGTGCTGTAGCCGAAACCACCACTGTCCAGGAAGAAAAAATTTTAGTGAAGAAGAAAAATCAGGCTCATCGACTGGCCAGGACCGAAAAACGGAAACCCATTCCCTTCAGCTGGGTTGTTTGTCCGGCACAAACAAGACCTTTTTTAACTTTTCTCCTCGGCTTTCTCCAGTAAAAGGATTTCTTGGATTTGCGGGGTCATCTGTATTATTATTTTCTCCCCAAAATGTACTACGGTAAACTCAACTTCCTCTTCTCAGACTATGTGTTGCTATGGTTATACAAATGCCGACGGGCACTTCCGCTCTTTGGTCTGCTGGATAGTCTGTTTGGATTCACACTGCAAGTGGAGCGCACCAGAGTTCGTTTGCAAGTGAACCGAGACCCCCATTTTCAGGGGGACCAGACTTCGCTTGTTTGGTGTGCACCAGAGTTCCAGTGCACGTTCAGATGGTACCAACCAAACCGAACTATCCACAGAACCAACACTGCTTGGTCCTTTGGTCCGGATCAAACAGTGGCCATCTGAATATACCCTTAGTTACAAGTCTGCAGTGGAGATCTGAACAAGCTAAAGATGTGATGGTGGCTCAGATCCAAGTATGGGAAATACAACAGATGTGATAAAAGCAGGGATCACAGTTTCAAGGAGTGTTTGATATAAATGAAAAGGTTGATTCTGCACTGGTCTGTATTGAAGTAAGCTTAAACACATTACCCAGGTGTTTATATCAAAGTAAAGCCCAGAGTTGAATGTCTCACTCAGATGGTTTTTAAGCCTTAGTTTGAGTTTTGGGGTTCAAAGGACTACTGTTTATATTCACTGAATAGAAAAGATTTGTAACACTGAACATCTAATCTATGGGCATTATTTCTAAGACTTATGATTTACATGGCAAGTTTCATTTACAACCCTACAATCCCTGAGATTAAAATCTCTGTCATGAAGGAAGAAGTTATCAGTCTAAAGGAGGCAATTTTTATACTGTAGCTGAAATTACCTGATCAAAAGAAAACAAGAGGGACAGAAAATGACATAGGGCTTCCAAAAACTATAGTCTAGCTGCTTTCAAGCTACAATTGGCGAGCTACCAGTGCATGTTCCATTAGCATAAATTAACACCTCAACACCCCTCCATGCCTTTTTTCAGACTTCAAGGAGATGTGGGTTTGATCTCCTGCAGAAAACAGTGCATTTCTCCAATTTATTAAGTTTCATCTCCTTACATCGCTGATGTCACACGAATGCACCGGTCAACCCAGAAGCTGGTGATCATTTGAGAGTCACTGGCATTTTTTTAAAATAATCCTTTATTAGTCCCACAATGGGGAAATTACAGGGCATCCACCTGCATGGATGATGCTCAATGCAGATGAGTGGTGGGTATAAGAATACTGACTGATCTATGCAGCTCATTGGTTGTTGCTCTTTGTCCTCTGATACAACAGAGAAGACTGCAAAATGTGCCCAACATTTTACAGAATTGCCGTAATTTTTTTTTTCATATCGGGCCTGAATAGCTTTCATATTTACAAGAGACACTGGCCTTCATTTATCAAAAATGCATAGAAATTGGCGCACATTTGGGTGTACATATGATTGTATGAAAAGGTCTATGTGGTATTTATGAAACCGTGCGTATCTGGTCAATTTCATCTTACGATTGTTTACTCTTTGATAAATCTGATGGATGGATCTGAGCATCATCTGAATTACACGCCCATGTCTTGCCCCAGAATGTAGGACACAGGGGAACATGAGACAGCAAAAAGACAAACTTTTCCAAAGTAGAAATTGACTATAAGAGAAGTGAGAAATAATTATATAGTATAGTCTGTTAACCTCAAAACTCACTTTAAATGCAAAAGAACCAGAGAATGGTGCTGTGCAGCACCGTTGGTGTGATCAACTGATCTCCATCTGAGGATTATAAACTACATCTGTAGCCTATTGTTTGACTTAGATGACTGTTTGACTAAATATACATTTTGTCATTTTTAAGCATACTTGTCAAATATGAGAATTTATTACTTACTGTTTAGAAATGTAGAAAGCTGTCCCATATCCAGAACAGCTGTCTGATGCAAGCTGTGAGCATTGGCTCAGCTCAGCCACAATCTCTGTCATCTCTCAATAATGTGTAGAGATGCACAAGACAAAATAAAATAATTTCCCCACATCTTTTCTGCTAGTCTGAATTTCTCTTAATAATCTGGATTTTTTTTTTTTTTTCCTTTTTTAACCCCGATGTGGCGGGTCACCTTGACTGGGCACTTCTGTGTGTAAAACTGTGTTGTGGTTTAGTGAAAGGAAACCTGTACTGGTCATTATAACAACATTAATCATGCTTTAGGTATTACTTATAAACCAAAAATGTGTTTATTCAGTAAAAATAACCCCCTAGAGTCAGTATACAGAATAATTTTATCCCATGAAAACCGCTCGGTCAAAACCAAAGGGGGGCAGCCATCATCGGATGGAAGTGACGTACAATCGTTTCCGGCTTTACCGCAGACGAGTAACTGTATTCAGCAGATGCTCAGTGGGTTGAGATCCCAGCTGAAAACGGCACAAAATCTGCACAGATATATACTGCACAAACTGTCCTTGGAAATGGCCTACATTGACAGCATGATCCACAGTTACCTCCGGGGACCGGCAGCTGAAGGGGACCTGACGAACAGGCAAGTTCCCAGTCAAGAAGCTTCAGAACACGTTGACTAAATCTTGATATACTAGAATTTTATTTCACTAAATTATATGTCCCCCTCATGGATCGTCACCTTATCGTGGTGGTGGGGGGGGGGGGGGGGTTGCGTTCCCCAGTGACCCTGGGAGCTATGTTGTCCGGGGCAATTTGCCTCTGATAGGGTCACCCAAGACAAACTGGTCCTGGGTGAAGGGCCAGGCTAAGAACGATCCAACAGACTCTCGTGATAAATTCTAGATCAAGGATCCAGTGTACCCCGCCCGGTATGGGGTTACCGGGGCCCCGCCCTGGAGCCAGGCCTGGGGGAGGGGCTCGATGGCTAGCATCTGGTGGCCGGGTTTCCACCCAGGGGACCTGGCCGGGCTCAGCCCGAAGGAGTTTCATGGGTCCGCCCTCCAGTGGGCTCACCACCTGCAGGAGGGATCATGGGGGTCCGCTGCTATGTGGATTAGGTGGCGGTCAAAAGCGGAGACCTTGGCGGACTGATCCCAAGCTTTCTAAACTGGCTTTTGGTACGTGGAATGTCACCTCGCTGGTAGGGAAGGAGCCTGAGCTGGTGTACGAGGTTGAGAGATACCGGCTAGATATAGTCGGCCTCACCTCAACACACAACTCCGGTTCCGGAACCAGTCTCCTGGAAAGGGGCTGGAGCTTGGCCTTTTCTGGAGTTGCCCCAGGCGAGAGGCGATGAGCAGGGGTGGGTATTCTTGTATCCCCCCACCTTGCTGCCTCTATATTGGAGTTTTCCCCGGTGGATGAAAGGGTTGCTTCCCTGCACCTTCAGGTTGGGAAACAGGTCCTGACCATCATTTGTGTCTATGCACCAAATGATGTTTCAGAGTACCCACCCTTTTTGGAGTCTGTGACTGGGGTGCTGGAGGGTGCTCCTCTTGGAGACTCCATTGTCCTACTGGGGGACTTCAATGCGCACGTGGGCAACAACAGTGAAATCTGGAGGGGGGTGATTGGGAGGAACGGCCTGCCCGATCTGAACCCGAGTGGTTTTCAGTTATTGGACTTCTGTGCTAACCACAGACAAACACCATGTTCAAGCATAAGGGTGTCCATATGTGCACCTGGCACCAGGACACCCTAGGTCGCAGGTCGATGATCGATTTTGTTATTGTGTCATCAGACCTGCGACCGTATGTCTTTAACACTCGAGTAAAGAGAGGTGCAGAGCTGTCAACTGATCACCACCTTGTGGTGAGTTGGATCCGATGGCAGGGGAGGAAGCCATTCAGACCTGGTAGACCCAAACGTATAGTGAGGGTGTGCTGGGAACGTCTGGCTGAGGCCCCTGTCTGCGAGGTCTTCAACTCCCACCTCCGGAAGAACTTCAACCATATTCCGAGGGAGTCTGGAGACATGGAGTCTGAATGGGCCATGTTCTCCACCTCTGTTGTTGAAGCGGCGGCCCAGAGCTGCGGCCACAAGGTGGTCGGTGCATCTCGTGGTGGCAACCCCCGAACCAAGTGGTGGACACCAGTGGTGAGGGGGGCCATTAAGCTGAAGAAGGAGTCCTATCAAGCTTGGTTGGCTTGTGGGACTCCCAAAGCAGCTGAGGTGTACCGGCAGGCCAAGCGGAGTGCAGCTCGGGTGGTTGCTGAAGCAAAAACCCGGGTATGGGAGGAGTTTGGTGAGGCCATGGAACAAGACTTTCGGTCGGCCTCGAAGAGATTCTGGCAAACTGTTCGGCGGCTCAGGAGGGGAAAGCAGCTCCCTGTCCACAGTGTGTATGGCGCGGATGGGGCGCTGTTGGCTTCAACTGGGGATATCGTCGGGAATGGAATACTTCGAGGATCTCCTCAATCCCACTGATACGCCTTCCACAGAGGAAGCAGGGTTTGTGGATGAGGGAGGTGACTCGCCTATCACAGGGGCTGAGGTCGCCAAGGTGGTTAAAAATATCCTTGGAGGCCAGGCCCCGGGGGTGGACGAGATTCATCCTGAGTACCTCAAGGCCTTGGATGTTGTTGGGCTGTCATGGTTGACACGCCTCTGCAACATTACGTGGAGGTCGGGGGCGGTGCCTTTGGCATGGCAAACTGGGGTGGTGTTTCCTCTCTTCAAAAAAGGGGACCAGAGGGTGTGCTCCAACTTTAGAGGGATCACACTCCTCAGCCTCCCAGGGAAGGTCTATGCCAAGGTACTGGAGAGGAGAGTCTGGCCATTGGTCGAACCTCGGATACAGGAGGAGCAATGTGGTTTTCATCCTGGCCGTGGCACATCAGACCAGCTCTTTACCCTCTCGAGAATCCTCAAGGGTTCGTGGGAGTTTGCCCAACCAGTTTACATGTGTTTTGTGAACTTGGAGAAGACATTCGACCGTGTCCCTCATGGTTTTTTTTGTGGGGGGTGCTTCAGGAGTATGGGGTATCGGACTTGTTGTTACGAGCTATTTGGTCTCTGTACGACCGTTTTGAGAGTTTGGTTTGGTTATTGCCAACACTCGATTGGACTCATTCCCAGTGAGAGTTGGACTCTGCCAGGGCTGCCAGGGCTACCCTTTGTCACTGATCCTGTTTATAATTTTTATGGACAGGATTTCTAGGCGCAGCCAGGGAATGGAGGGTGTCATGCTTGGTGACCACAGGATCTCATCTCTGTTGTTTGCAGATGATGTTGTCCTGTTGGTTTCATCCAGCAATGACCTACAATTCTTGCTGGGATGGTTTGCTGCTGAGTGTGAAGTGGCTGGGATGAGAATTAGCACCTCCAAGTCCAAGTCCATGGTCCTCAGCCGGAAAAAGGTGGATTGTCCTTTCTGGGTTGGGGACAGGCTCCTTCCCCAAGTGGAGGAGTTTAAGTATCTTGTGGTCTTATTCACGAGTGAGGGAAAAAGGGAGCGAAAGATTGACAGACGGATCGGAGCAGCATCTGCAGTGATGCGGACATTGTACCGGTCTGTTGTGGTGAAGAGGGAGCTTAGTTCTAAAGCAAAGCTGTCAATTTACCAGTCAATCTACATTCCTACTCTCACCTATGGTCACGAGCTTTGGGTAATGACCGAAAGAACGAGATCACGGATACAAGCAGCTGAAATCAGCTTTCTCCGTAGGATTGCTGGACTCACCCTCAGAGAGAGGGTGAGGAGCTCAGTCATCCGGGAGAGGCTTAGAGTAGAACCGCTTCCTCCACGTTGAAAGGAGTCAGTTGAGGTGGTATGGGCATCTGATTAGAATGCCTCCTGGACGCTTCCCACTTGAGGTGTTTTGGGCATGTCCCACTGGGAGGAGACCCCGGAGCAGACCCAGGACTCGGTGGAGAGACTGTCTCCCAGCTGGTCTGGGAACGCCTTGATATCCTCTCTGAAGTGCTGGAGCAGGTGTCCGGGGAGAGGGAAATCTGGGCTTCTCTGCTTGAACTGCTGCCTCCGCGACCTGGACCTCCGGAAAAGCGGTAGAAGATGGATGGATGGATGGATGGATGGATAAATTATATGTGAGTAGATTTTCTTGTACATGGTTGTAAAAAATTACATAAAATTCTGATGTTAAAACTTTGTTGACTGCTATACTGCAGCCCAGTCAATCGCACAAAGCAATGACTGTGCGTCACTACCGTGCTGAAACTGGCCATGGAGGAGGCAAGATGTCCCTGAACATGACTGACTGAGAGAGCAGTGACTTGAAACTCGAGTGTATTTGAGAAGGATTCATGACCAAAATTACTGGACAGAACCACTAGTATCATATTTGATCCTTTGTGTGGTGATCTGAGCGCTGATCCTGTCCGCACTTGGGGTATTCAGTATTTCCCCTTTTCCGCCATATTATTTCGGGGTTTGTTATTAGGACCTCAAGGGCTCTTATTGTGACAGCGTCATGGATGCACTTCTGGCTGTCAAAGCTGAGCCGGCGTTGTGACAGCTGTTTGCCATTTTCATTAATTACATTACCCTTTCCTGATTGGCCTATGTCCAGTATTTAAGGGAGCAGCTGAGGCTCACTCCTTGCTGCGACCTACACCCAGAAACACCTCCGTGTTGTTGGGCTGGAGTTCCTACCCCCGACTCCAGTCTTCCTCCTGTGTTTGGATTCATTGCTGTTCGTCTTTGTAAGTGTTTCTGCACAGCGTAGGTTCCGTCCTCACTGCACCTCCTCGTTTGTCATCAGAGTCAATTATTTTGTGCTTTAGTGTATGTATGTGTTTTGCCCCACGTGGCTGTTTATTTTATCCTTTTGTCCTTTTGTAAATAAACTAGCAAACTTACTTCTTGCTCCTGGCATCTCACTAATGCCCTGCAAGGAGCATTCATTACAGTAGGTTGCAGCCAAACGAGACACCAGCCACAGTAAGTTTGTTTTGGGCTTAAGTTTTTTCCCCTTTTTTCAAGTGCCAGTGTACTTCGGGAGATGGCGTCATCAAGGACTGGTTATTCCATGGACCTGGGCTGTGAGATGGTCATGGCTCTTATGGAGGTTGATGGCCTCCTCTCCAACGCTTGCATGCTCGCCACGCCTGAAAATGCACGCTGGTACCTGGACCTCGCAGAAGCGTCAGTTAAGCGCAATCCTCATATTGCGGATCACATTGAGGGCAGGGAGAGGATGGCTGAAATTACGGCACTTCGGCGGAGGATCCGTGGGTGGGTGGAAAGTCCCTGCAGGAAGCTGAAGTCGGAGCTGATGGTGGGGCATCTCCGTTCCTCGCCTCCGGATCAGGTTCCTGCCACCCATCCAGCTCTAAGTTCTGCGTCACCAAAGGGCCGTCTCCATATGCCGCAGAGGAAGAAGACAGCTGGGACCCCCGGTGAAGAGACACAGTGGGCAGCTGAGCTCATCCGGGGTCACGTGGCTGAAGCACGCTCTTCCTATCATCCCAGCAGGATCCTGAAGAATGTGATGGCGGCAGTTAGACTGGTGAAGGCTAATCCCGAACTCAATAACTATCCTGAGTACACCGAGCTGCTGGCCTCCATTTCTGCACAGCAGCAGCGCTTTCCAGATTTGAATCTAGCCTCGCCCTCTGCTGGGAGACGTCGCCACCCTGCCTGTGATCAACCTCTGTGAGATCCCCATCCAGATCCTGTTCCAGGCCGCCACAAGAACTCTGCCTCCCAGCCAGCTGTTTCCCCCGTGCCACGTCAGAGGATTGAGACAGCAGCCCCAGCCTCCGGGTCACCCCTCCCTGCTGTTCCGTCAGCTTCTCATTCCCGGGCTGCTCCTCCCTTCTCCTCAGCGTTCTCTCCAGCTGCTGTGAGTTCAGTGAGTTCTGCTCTGGCTCCGCCCATCACCAGTCCTGTGAGAGCGGCTCCTCCTTGTCTTCCCGGGGGGCCCTCTGTCATCATCCTTAGGGGAAAGGGGAGAACCAAGCCTGTTGCAGCAGCCACCATCGTCCCCCGCGAGAACAAGCACGTGTTGTTTCATTCTCACTCTCAGTACAATGAATTGCCTTGTCTGACTCCTGGGGGTGGAGCTCGGTGTTCACAGTCCTCTGAGCTCCCACCACCTGCTGCAGCCATAAACATTGAACCTGCAACCTCTGTGTCTCCTTCCCTTCTTTCTGAGCATCCCCCGGTGCCAGGAGTAGACTGTCGGATGAAGGAGGAGCCTGCAGCCCTGGATAGCCTGGTTCCAGCCCCGCAGCCGCGTCATGGGCAGAGGAGGAGACCTGACTGCTGTTTGGAGCCTGAGCCGACAATTAAGCGTCCCCGGGTCTCCGTGGAGGAGCAGTCGGGCCCAGCAGGTCACGGATCCCCTGCCACCATGCCGTGCGGGCCGTCGGCATGGGCTTCAGTGTCTGGGGGTTCCCAGACTGTGATGACCATCATACCGGCTGCAGAGCCCACCACAGTTGAGTCGGAACCAGGAATGGACTTCCAGATCATTGAGCCTGGATCGTTGGAGTCCTGGATGGCGGTGGAGCCCGAGATCAGGCAAGTGCTCTATTTTGTCTTCTTACTTTCCGTTCTGGGGCATTCTTGCCTGCCTCTTGGGGAGATGAGCCGGATGCAGCCAACCGCTGCATCCGAGCTTGTCTCGTTGGGCTCTGCCGCTGCCGGTGATCTTGATCCTGGTTCTCTTTGTCTTTCTGAGCCTTCTCTCAGGGTCACCGGAGACGAGTCAGCTCCAGTTGTCATCATCGAGGCTCCAAGTTCATGTTTGGAGGTCATTCCAGGTGCTGCACTGACCCAGTCGGGGTCTGTCGTAGGTGTTGCGCTGGCCCAGTCGGGGTCCGTCGTGGGTGCTGCGTGGGCCTGGTCCGGGTCCACCGAGGGTGCAGCACCAGTTCAGTTTGAAGTCAGTGAGGGAGCTGCAGATCCCCTTCCGCCCGACACCGGACTGGCTCCTCATCTTCCCCCCTATTTTCCTCCACCGGGTGCCACTGGGGTCCCCCTTATTCGGGTCGGCTTCCCCTCACTGTCCCTCTAGGTAGGGAGGCTGCCTCCCTCCGGTCCTGGTGGTCTAAGGACGCGGGTCAGAGACTGTTTCGCCGGTTCTGCATCCTGGGTCGGCCGCCGGAAGGACTGCCTTGTTGGTTCGGCGACCTGGTTTGGCCGCCTAAAGTACTGTTTCCCCGGGTCTGGGACTTTGGTAGATCGCCCGAACTGTTCTTTTTCCTTTTTGTTTGGTGGAATCGGGATGCGGGTAGACCGCCTGAACTGTTTTTTCCCTTTCTCCGCTCTCTACCTGTTGGCGTCCCTGAAATTGTTTGTTTGTTTTTTTTTGTTCCATGTGTATTGAAGGATTTGCTGTTCTTTGCCCGAATTACCTTGTGCACCATTCAGATGTTTTTTTTTCTTGCTTATTCTGCAGTGCTTGAAGGGTTTTTTTTTTTGTCTAGTTGAAGTGTTATTGAGTACTTGGGTATTTTGAAATGTACCTGTATTTTGGTTTCCTTTCGTTTGCTGTATCGGGCTGTACCTTACATATTTTTTGTTTATTCATTCTGGTGCACTTTATTTCTCTAGTGGAAATGTTACTTGGTACTTATGTATGTTGGAAGGGTGCCTGTATTTTGTTTTTTCATCCTGTTGCTCTTGATTTAGTTTTGGTCATTTCTGTGTTTAACCCCACCATTTTATGTTATCCAGATTGTTATCCGTTCGTTGTGGGTTTTTTTCCTCCTCTGGGTGTCGCTGTAGCCTTTTTTGTTTTTTTGGTTCTCTCCCTCCTGGCCTGTTTCCCCCTCCGCCATCCCTGGGTCGGTCCTGGTAGCCTTCTGGTTGGGGGGGGCTCATGGATGTTTCGTTTGACGCCTGGAATGCACCCTTTGAACGGGGGGTACTGTGGTAATCTGAGCGCTCATCCCGTCCGCGCTCGGGTTACTCAGTATTTCCCCTTTTCCACCATATTATTTCGGGGTTTGTTATTAGGACCTCAAGGTCTCTTATTGTGACAGCGTCACGGACGCACTTCCGGCTGTCAAAGCTGAGCCGGCGTCGTGACAGCTGTTTGCCATTTTCATTAATTACATTACCCTTTCCTGGTTGGCCTATGTCCAGTATTTAAGGGAGCAGCTGAGGCTCACTCCTCACTGCGACCTACACCCACAAACACCTCCGTGTTGTTGGGCTGGAGTTCCTACCCCCGACTCCAGTCTTCCTCCTGTGTTTGGATTCATCGCTGTTCGTCTTTGTAAGTGTTTCTGCACAGCGTAGGTTCCGTCCTCGCTGCACCTCCTTGTTTGTCATCAGAGTCTATTATTTTGTGCTTTAGTGTATGTATGTGTTTTGCCCCACGTGGCTATTTATTTTATCCTTTTGTCCTTTTGTAAATAAACTAGCAAACTTACTTCTGGCTCCTGGCGTCTCACTAATGCCCTGCAAGGGGCATTCATGACAGTTTAAAATAGCTATTGATTAAAATTCACTACAGGTACCCTTTAACGGCTGTATCTGCTAATACTTTTCATTTAGCAGAAGAGACATTAACACATGAAATGCAGAGTGTATCTCAATGACTCAAAAGCCATCAACTAACTTTGAATACTAAAAAGACTGTGTCAGTGTGTTTTTCCATAAGAAGGAAAGCAAAGGATACATTCATAGTTAAATTAGATCAAGAGGAAATAAAGGAAGTCGGTGAATTTAAATTCTTAGGTGTCATCTTGGATCCTTGACTTAAAATTTGATAAAGACGTTAGAAAACAATGCAAGAAAGTAAAGACAAATCTGGACTGTTTCAGACTGGTACAACACATCCCCTTAAAGGCAACTAAACTTTTCATGCATGCCATGATATTTTCACATCTGTCTTATTGTGTGACTGTATGGAGCCAGGCCTCACAGAACATCATCAAACCCGTCACATCATTATATAAACAAGCTTTAAAAATAATGGCTCAAAAGCCAATGAGATGGCACCATTGCTCAATTCTGAAGAAAACACAAGTTGCTCAGTTTTGACAGTTTTATGAAGTTTTCCTTCATTGAGTTGATTTTTAAATGTGTGAACAGTAGTGCCCCAGCTGCATAGCAGCACAGTGCAAAACTGCTTTGTTCAGTCATCTTTTTCAGTTAAAGGGATTAATTTTTGGAATGCCCTACCAGCAGAAATGAAAGCACTAACCGACCTGAAAATGTTCAGTGAAGAGGTGAAAATCTAGCTGAAACAAAACCAAATTGTCATGAACGGGGTTGTTGCTTCCCACCCCGTTTCATGATCTGTGGCTTTAGCCTCTGATTGTTTGTCATTTCCAGCTGGTAGATTATTGGAACCTCTGCTAGTCTACAGCCATGGCCCCTCCTCTTACCTCTCTCTGCCAGGCACTTACTGTATCAGCTGATTACCTTCACCTGGGTTTTCACACACACATACATGCACTCACAGGCACCCACATTCTCACTCATCCACTCTTATACCGGCTGTTTGCCATCATTTCTTGTGTTTCCACACATACACATGCATGCACTTACACTTTTATTCATTCTCTCTTACTTACGCGCACACACACACACACATTCTCACTCATTCACTCACTCTCTGGCTGTCGCCGCACACCTGTTTCCACCTGCCGCTCGTTAGTCTCCGGGGGTATTTCTGGGTGGCAGTGGAAACACTCAGTGTGTCGGTGTCAGTCAACCTTGGATGTTCTGGCTCACTCTTGTGTGGTTCCTCCTCTTTGGACTTGTGGTGTCATTGTTTCCAGAGCCTGTTCCGCTCCGACATGTGTGTAAGTCTTCCCTTATTATTTTCCAGCCCTCTCTCTCCACTGCCCAGTTCCGCCCTGGGAGCGCATGGGGCTTGCCACCAGAGTTTGTACCTGGCATCTCCTCATTCTCACCTCTCTACTCATTTTGGACTGTTTCATGGACACTTTATATATTATTTTCCATTTGCTAATAAACACGTTTTACTTCACTTGCACGTTGGGCTCACATCAATTCATTTGTGTGTGCGCATTTACGCACACACATGACAGTACGCCAACGCCAATTGAGCCCAAGCAGTGAAGTAACGTGTCGTGTTTTTCACCGTTCCCTGTGTGTTTTCCCCTTTCTGGATTCACATTCAGGATGGACTTACCAGGGAGCAGAAGCTATCCAATGCGTCTGGGGTGGGAATGCTTCCAAGCCCTGATGGAAATAGACAGGCTCATTTCTGCGGCACACATTTACTCCGCTCCAGGTGACATTTTGTGGTATGTGGGACTGGCAGACGCTGCAGCCCGTGGCTGCCCTCAGCTGAAGTCGCACACTGAGGGAAGGGAGAGAATTGCCCTGATCGCCGCGCTGCAGCAGGAGAACGGCAGAGGAGAGAGGAAGCGCCTGGAGAAGCCCGGACTCACACCGAAGAAGAGGCGTTCCCGGGTTTCAGCTGTTTTCCTCCACCAGCCGTCTGCACCCAGATTGCCTCCGTCTCATGAGCCCAGTCTCGCTCCATCGCCAGGGAACAAGAAAAAACACAAACTGGCGGGGCCGGTGGAGATTGATCGCCGTTCTGAGGAGAGAAGACCTGCAGCCATCTCATCCTCCGTTTTTTCCTCCGCCAAGGTGCGGAGGGCAGGCCTCTCCTCTAATTCGTCCCTGTTGGTGCCGGTTTTGGAAACTTCTCTACAGTCTACAGAGGAGTCCAGGGCTGTCACAGCCTCTGAGAGGGATGTTACCTCGCCAGCTGCAGCAGGAAACATCGCTAACCAGGAAAGCAGGCAAGAAACCTTCTCTTGTGTTTCCAAAAATGTTGAAAGTTCTTGCCTGATCCCTGGTAGAGGAGTTTTTGGGTGTGCAGTCCACAGAGATCTCTCCACCTGCTTCAGCTTTGAACTGCTCACCAGCCCTCTCCCTGCTCTCTCCTGTTTCCTCCGAGTGCACGCCAGCGCTGGAGCCATACCATCAGGACCAGGAGGAGCCAGAGGTCCGGGAGGATCGTTCTGCTGTAGCAATGGTGAGCCAGACACCAGACACCACGCCAGAGGAATTATCAGCGTGGGTCACAACGGCTGGGACCACGAAGACTGCAGAGACCATCATGCCTGCTGCAGAGGCCACCACAGCAGAGTCAGTGCCCGAGCTGCACCTCCAGGAGGCCGAGCCTGTGGAGACATCACCCAGATTGTTGGAGTCCTGGACGGCAGTGGAGCTCAAGCTAAGGCAAGTGCTGTCTTTTGTCTTTCTTCTTTCCATAATAAAGCATTTTTGCCAAGCTCTTGGTGAGGAGAGCCAGCTGCAGCCACATGCTGCACCTGAGCTTGCCTCGCCAGACTCCGCTGCTGCCAGCGACCCTGACCCCCTTTGTTCTTTGTCCAAGTCCTTTTCCAGGGTCACCGGAGAGAGTCCTATGCCGCCAGATGAGTCTGAGGATTCAGGATCTCCGCTGGAGGCAACTGTGGCTGCTGCTGTCCCCAGTGAGGTAGACCGGGATCCAGCTCCCCATCTGCCAGAGGCCATAGTTTGGGTTCTGCCTCAACCTGAGTCTCCATAGGTGCTGTGTCCCGGCCGGGGACCATCATGGGTACTGCTTTCCAGCCTTGGTCCGCCATGGGCACCGTGCCTGAGCCCGAGGTCCACCGAGGGTGCAGCAGTGACTCAGTTGGGTTCCACCGTGGGTGCAGCAGGAGTCCAGCCGGATTTCACCATGGGTGCAACCATGGCCCAGTCGGGGTCCACTGTGGATGCAGTAGGGGTCCAGGCGGATTCCACTGTGGGTGCAACTATGGCCCATTCGGGGTCCTCCGGGGGTGCAACACTGGCCCAATCGGGGCTCACCGCAGGAGCAATGAGGCCCCAGGCTGGGACCACCGCTGGTGATACATTGTCCCAGGCTGGGACCACCACGGGCGCAGCCATGGCCCAGCCCGGGTCCACCGTGGGTGCGACTGAGCTTCAGTCCCAAGCCTGGACCACTGAGGGTGCTACCAGTCTGTCCAATGACACCAGGGTCTCCTTCCCCCTTCCAGAGGCCTGGTGGGTGATCCTTCTTTTCCTGCTGGGCACTGTCGTGGTCCACCTTTATCAGCCACCAGTAACCGCAGGGGTCCCTCTTCCACTGTCTGGCCACCCACCTCTCAGCTTTCCGGGTGGTAGGCAGCCGCCTCGTCTGTCCCTGTGGTCCTGGTGGCTCAACGATGCGGGCCGGCCGCCCGAAGGGCTGGGTCTCCCAGTGGGGGGGGGGGGGGCTGCCTTCCAGTCCATCTCACCTGGACTGGTGGCTGAGGAACTCCGGCAAGCCGCCTGAAGGACAGGGTCTCCCTGTGGGGGGGGGGGGGGGGGCGCCTCCTGGTCTGTCTCACCTGGCCTGGTGGCTGAGGAACTCTGGCAAGCCACCCAATAAACTGTACCATTGGGTCAGGTGGCCCAATTTTCCCGGCAGACCGCCTGACGTTGTTTTGCAGGCCACCTGTGGGCCCTGGGACAGTGGCCATCCCCCTGAACTTTGGGACTCTTGGGGGTTGGGAAGGGTTAATCTTAGTTGGGGTTGGGTAGTTTTCTTCCCTGTGTTGTATTATTGCTTTTTTCCCATTGGTTAATTGCCTCCTGACCTGTTTCCCCCACCTCTTGCCCTGGTTAGTTGTGAGGGGTTCTGTGGGGGGGGGGGCAGGTTTTTCTTTTTTGTTTTGATGGTATGGTGGGTGTCTGGTAACCACCTCTTGGGGAAGGGGGGACTCTGTCATGAATGGGGTTGTTGCTTCCTGCCCCGTTTCATGATCTGTGACTTTAGCCTCTGATTGTTTATCATTTCCAGCTGGCAGATTATTGGAGCCTCTGCTAGTCTACAGCCACGGCCATTCCTCTCACCTCTCTCTGCCAGGCACTTATCAGCTGATTGCCTTCACCTGGGTTTCCACACACACATACATGCACTCACAGGCACACACACACACACACATTCTCACTCATCGACTCTTATACCGGCTGTTTGCCATCATTTCTTGTGTTTCCACACATACACATGCATGCAGTTACACTTTTATTCATTCTCTCTTACTTACGCACACACATACACGTGTGCACACACACACACACATTCTCACTCATTCACTCACTCTCTGGCTGTCACCGCGTACCTGTTTTCACATGCCGCTCGTTAGTCTCTGGGGGTATTTCTGGGTGGCAGTGGAAACACTCAGTGTGTCGGTGTCAGTCAACCTTGGATGTTCTGGCTCACTCTTGTGTGGTTCCTCCTCTTTGGACTTGTGGTGTCATTGTTTCCAGAGCCCGTTCCGCTCCGACATGTATGTAAGTCTTCCCTTATTATTTTCCAGCCCTCTCTCTCCGCTGCCCACTTCCGCCCTGGGAGCGCGTGGGGCTTGTCACCAGAGTTTGTAGCCGGTATTGTCACGCCGCGCCATTCATCAGCGGCGCCACCTGCTCATGCACCTGCTACTCGTCAGCGGCGAAGGATAAAAGCCGCCTCACCCTGAGCGTCGGCCTGAAGCCGTAGACTTCATTCCTCTTTCATGGGCTTCTACCACATTCTCTTCAGCATCCTCATCTCTGGTAAGAAAATCGCTTACCTCATCTCTCCAGTCTGCTCCCCTGTGCACAGGTGGATTCCTCGGCGGCGGACTATCCCGTCCCTCGTCTCTCCTCGCTGCTGCACCGAGCCCTGCAGGTGGCTGTCTCCCGGGCTTCCATCCTTGAAGCGCCAGTCATCTGTCCCAACAAGTAAGCTTCTCTCCCTCGCCTATTCTCCTCCTGTGTTGGTGTGTGCTCATCACCCTGTGTCTGATTTCTCCCATAGGGTTGCCGGCTGAACGGTCTCCTGCCTCTGGGTCCGAAGCAGACGCCACCACCAACACATTAACATTCCGCAGACACGCACCCAAACATCCCTGTTGTTAATAAACAGTTTGAACTACTCTGAGCCTGTGTGTGTGCGTCTCCTGAGCCGAACGTTATGTCAGTACGGCTTCAGCAGAGCGGCTCGGCAGACGGCGGGCTCGCACACCGGTTTACCATCCTCGAGGCTCGGGTGGATCAGATTGTTTATCAGCAACAGGTGGTTCTTAATCAATTATTAGAACTAACTAACCGATTGAACCGCTTGGACCCCCAACAGCCGTTCCTCCCGACTCGCCAGGGTGGCGCGGCTCCTGCTGTTCCAGCGGCCGTCCAGCCAGCTCCAGTGGCACCAGTTCGGCTCACGCCGATTCCGACCCCCGCCCGCTTTAGCGGTAAGCTCGGCGGAGCGCGGGGGTTCATTATGCAGTGTGAGTCCGTGTTCCACCGTGTGCCCGGAGATTTTCCCTCGGATCACAGCCGAATTGGTTACATAGGGAATCTTCTGGAGGGGCGTGCGTTAACTTGGACCTACGCCGTAATGGCGAGGCCCAGTTATGCCACCCTCACCTATGACCAATTCGTGAGGCGCTTTCTGGAGGTCTTTGACCATTCTCAAACCGAAACGGTCCAGGTCGATCGGCTTCTCGCTCTCCAGCAGGGAAGCCAGTCGGCAGCGGACCACTCGGTCGACTTCCGGGTAGCGGCGGAGGAATTGGGCTGGGAGGAACGCTCCCTCTGTGGCCTGTTCCTCCGCAGCCTCAATAGTGATCTGAGGGATGAACTGGCTGGTCGGGATATCCCTGGGACGCTAGCGGAGCTGACGTCCTTAGCGATAAGTTTGGATAACAGGCTGCGCGAGCGCTCCTCGGGGCGGAGGTCATCTTCTTCTCGCCTTCGTGGAGTCTCGCCGCACCTGTTCCAAGCTCGCCCCCTGGCGGCGCCGCCAGCATCGCGCCCGAGGAGTCGGAGCCGATGGTGACGGGCTGGACTAAACTTTCCCCTGTGGAGAAACAACGCCGCCGTGAGTTGGGCCTCTGCATGTATTGCGGAGGCGACCAACACACCGTGGAGCGTTGTCCACGGAAAGCCAGTCGGTGGGGTCCGCGAGTCACTGTTGGAAGCCTCGCGGATGTCAATCGGTTAGGATCACTCACTCAATTGAAGCTGCCCATCCGTTTCTGCCATAACCCCACTGGGCACCTCACCCACGCACTGGTGGATTCGGGCGCAGAAGGCAGCTTCATTTCACAAAGCCTGGCAACCCGATTGGGCATCCGCTGCCAGGCACTCAACACTCCCATCTCCCTAATCCACCTCTCCCGTGCCACCCTCGGGAGAGTGACACATCAAACTGTCCCCCTACCGGTCATCATCTCGGGAAACCACCGGGAGGAGATGACCTTTTACGTCCTTCCCAACTCTGTGTCGCCCGTCATCCTGGGGTATCCCTGGCTCCGCCTTCACAATCCGGTCCTGGATTGGAAATCAGCTGGGATATCGGCATGGAGTACGTTCTGTATGGGCACCTGCCTTCAGTCCGCTGCCTGCTCTCCGTCCGCTCCTCCCCCTGCGACGGACGCTGCACCCCCGGACCTGTCTCTGGTGCCCCCAGAATTTCACGACCTGGGTATGGTGTTCAGCAAAGCGAAAGCTATGTCTCTCCCCCCTCATCGGCCCTATGACTGCGCCGTCAACCTCCGCCAGGGGGCTCCCTTACCTTCTGGTCGCCTTTACAGCCTGTCTGCGCCGGAGAAGGAGACGATGAACGCCTACCTGAAGGAGTCATTAAGTGCTGGGATTATCCGCCCATCATCGTCACCCGTGGGGGCAGGGTTCTTCTTCGTGGGAAAGAAGGATGGGTCCCTCCGCCCTTGTATCGACTACCGGGCCCTCAATAATATCACGGAGAAGGACCGTTACACCCTGCCTCTCATGGACACTGCTTTCCACTCCCTCCAGGGGGCGACCTGGTTCACCAAGCTGGACCTACGCAGCGCTTACCACCTCGTCCGGATCCGGGAGGGAGATGAGTGGAAAACGGCCTTCCGTACCCCGAACGGCCACTTTGAATACCTGGTGATGCCGTTCGGGTTGACCAACGCTCCTGCAGTCTTCCAGCGCCTCATTAATGACGTCCTCCGGGACTTCATTGGCCTTTTCGTGTTCGTCTACCTGGACGATATTCTCATCTTCTCCAAGTCCAGGGATGAGCACCAGGTCCACGTGAGGCGGGTCCTCCAAAGGCTGCTGGAGAATCGTCTGTACGTTAAGACAGAAAAGTGTGAATTTTACGCCAGGAGTACGTCCTTCCTGGGGTTCATCATCGCCCACGATAAGGTGCTCCCCGACCCAGAGAAGGTAAAGGCGGTGGTGGAATGGCCCACACCTGCATCCCGGAAACAGGTGCAGCAATTTGTTGGCTTCGCCAATTTCTACCGCCGCTTTGTCCCCAACTTCAGTGCCATCGTTGGACCACTGACCCGCCTCACGTCCCCGAAGGTCCCGTTCCGGTGGACCGAAGAGGTCGCTGCCGCCTTTGAGGCGCTGAAGGCGGAATTCTCCTCCTCCCGGGTCCTTCGCCAGGTCGACCCCGCGCTGCAGTGCATTGTAGAGGTAGACGCTTCGGACACGGGAGTGGGAGCAGTGCTGTCCCAGCGGTCGCCGGACGATGGCGCCAAGCGACCGTGCGCCTTCTTCTCCCGGCGCTTGTCCCCGGCGGAGAGAAACTACGATGTGGGGGACAGAGAGCTCTTGGCCATCAAGCTCGCCCTGCAGGAGTGGCGCCACTGGTTAGAGGGGGCGAACCTGCCGTTTGTGGTCCTCACGGACCACAAGAACTTGGAATACTTACGATCTGCCAAGCGCCTGAACGCCCGCCAGGCGCACTGGTCCCTGTTCTTCGCCAGGTTCCAATTTTCCATCACCTTCAGGCCTGGCTCTAAGAACGTCCTGCCTGACGCCCTCTCCAGGCAGTTCGCCCCCGTGGAGTCGGAGGAGGCGCCCCACTCCATCCTGCCCAGGTCGTGCGTCGTGGGAGCCATCTCGTGGGACATCGAGAGCAAGATCCGGAAGGCACAGGAGGTGGAACCTGACCCTGGCGGCGGACCGGAGGGGAGGCTGTTCATGCCATCCGCGGTCCGAGGAGAGGTCATCCACTGGCTCCACACCTCCAAGCTCACCTGTCACCCTAGCACCTCCCGGATGATAGATCTCCTCCAACGGTCCTTTTGGTGGCCAGGCCTGCGGAGGGATGCAGCCCGCTACGCCCGGGCTTGCCCAATCTGTGCCACCTGCAAGTCGGGAAATGCCCCTCCAGCGGGTCTGCTCCAGCCCCTGCCCGTCCCTGGCAGGCCCTGGTCGCACATCGCACTGGATTTCGTCACCGGACTCCCCGTCTCCAACTCCTATGACACCATCCTGACCATCGTGGACCGCTTCTCCAAGGCCGTGCACTTCGTCCCCCTGCGAGGCCTCCCTACTGCCCTGGAGACGGCGGACCTCCTCGTCCAACACGTGGTCAGGCTGCATGGGATTCCGGTGGACGTGGTCTCGGACCGGGGCCCCCAGTTTTCATCTGAGGTTTGGAGGTCTTTCTGCAACGCCATCGGAGCCAAGGTGAGCCTCTCCTCCGGCCATCACCCCCAATCCAACGGGCAGTGTGAGAGGACCAACCAGGAGCTGGAGGCTGCGCTCCGCTGTGTGTCCAGATCCAAACCCACGTCCTGGAGCAACCATCTTGCCTGGGTTGAATATGCCCACAACACCGCTCGCTCTTCTGCTACAGGGATGTCCCCCTTCAAAGCGTCCCTGGGTTACGACCCCCCACTGTTTCCGGAGCAGGAGAGTGAAGTAACTGTCCCGTCAGTTAGGGCCCATCTCAGGCAGTTCCGCTCCACCTGGGCTGCCGCGCGCCATGCGCTATTACGCACAGCGGAGCGCAACAGGACTGTGGCGGACCGGCGTAGGAGACCTACCCCGGCGTACAGAGTTGGGCAGCTTGTTTACATTTCCACCCAGGACGTCACTCTAAAAGGCGAGAGGAGAAAGCTGGCACAGCGCTTCATGGGTCCCTACCCCATCACCCGGATCATCAACCCGGTGGCTGTGCGTGTGGCTATTCCCCCCTCCCTCCGCATTCATCCTACTTTCCACGTATCGAAGGTGAAACTGGCGGTTACTGACCCCCTTTGCCCTCCTCCTGCAGCGCAACCCGCGCCCCGGATGATTGGTGGCCATCCGGCCTGGTCCGCCTCCTCCATCCTGGACTCCCGGCGCCGGGGTCGTGGGTTGCAATACTTGGTGGACTGGGAGGGCTATGGGCCCGAGCATCGACAGTGGGTGCCCCCGTCGTTTGTGTTGGACCCATCGCTCATCGCGGACTTCCACCGAGCGCACCCGGATAAGCCATCGCCAGGAGGTGCTGCTAGAGGGGGGAGTACTGTCACGCCGCGCCATTCATCAGCGGCGCCACCTGCTCATGCACCTGCTACTCGTCAGCGGCGAAGGATAAAAGCCGCCTCGCCCTGAGCGTCGGCCTGAAGCCGTAGACTTCATTCCTCTTTCATGGGCTTCTACCACATTCTCTTCAGCATCCTCATCTCTGGTAAGAAAATTGCTTACCTCATCTCTCCAGTCTGCTCCCCTGTGCACAGGTGGATTCCTCGGCGGCGGACTATCCCGTCCCTCGTCTCTCCTCGCTGCTGCACCGAGCCCTGCAGGTGGCTGTCTCCCGGGCTTCCATCCTTGAAGCGCCAGTCATCTGTCCCAACAAGTAAGCTTCTCTCCCTCGCCTATTCTCCTCCTGTGTTGGTGTGTGCTCATCACCCTGTGTCTGATTTCTCCCATAGGGTTGCCGGCTGAACGGTCTCCTGCCTCTGGGTCCGAAGCAGACGCCACCACCAACACATTAACATTCCGCAGACACGCACCCAAACATCCCTGTTGTTAATAAACAGTTTGAACTACTCTGAGCCTGTGTGTGTGCATCTCCTGAGCCGAACGTTATGTCAGGTATCTCCTCATTCTCACCTCTCTGCTCATTTTGGACTGTTTCATGGACACTTTGTATGTTATTTTCCATTTGCTAATAAACACGTTTTACTTCACTTGCACGTTGGGCTCACATCAATTCATTTGTGTGTGCACATTTACACACACATGACACAAATTTGTGATCACTGATTGTGGGCTATGGACTACGCACACGTTTTCTGACCTTTTATATTGTATGTAAATGTTTTATTGATGTATTGATATAGTGATGTATTTTTTGATAATTTTAGAGTAGAAAAGTCCAACCAGGGACTGAGATTGCAAACTAGCCTCAGCTAGAAATCTTATATGCAATGCATCTGTGATGTGTTAGTTTTAACTGGTCACAATGGGTTTTTTTGCATTGTTCCTGACAAATAAACTAATAAATAAATAAATAATTTGTAAGGGATAACTATTATGAGACACTAATTATTATGAGATACTGTACTACATATCAGAAAATGTAGTCAAAGACATACTTTTTTAGAATATTATTATAAAACTACTCATACAGGACACTCCCTACAGTACAGATATATAAATACAGTAATAAAACAACAACTGAAAAACCCTGCATCTCAACTGTAATGGTAAAAAATATTTCAGAAACTAAATCCAGTTTTATACATTCCATCAAATAACTAGGATTGTTTTTTTTTTTAATTCTGCTTAAATCTGTTTTAATATTGGTTGCAGTGACATAAATATTGATAAAACGTTTATAATTACTAACAGCAGCCTCTATAGTCTGTCTTTAAAGTAAATCGTCAAAACTTGCATCTAAATATAACACAATGCTGAAAGATTGAACTGCTCAGTATAATTTGATATGATAAAATAATTCTCCCACACAGCAGGTTTCTCTGCTGCATGAGAGTCTACAAAAAATTCAAAGTTTGCATATCCCAATTCAGAGCTGATTTGAGATTTGAGTGGACCATACGATCACATTCAGATTGATGAATACCAATCTGTGCGTTGAAATGATGGTACGACCAGTTTTCTGTCTTGCGCGCATTTGATAAATGAGGGCCACTGTGTGTGTGTGTGTGTGCGTGTGTGTGTGTGTGTGTGTGTGTGTGTGTGTGTGTGTGTGTGTGTGTGTGTGTGTGCAAAGGTTTGCACTTTTATTTGGTGGGGACATGTGTTTGTGTGTTGCATATTGGGCCCAGCACCACACAAGGCAGGATACTGTATGTTTTATTTTGGAGGGTGCTATCACAGGGGATAAAAGAGGAGCAGAGGATAATGCAAGGTGAAACATGCACAGAGTGGAGCTGAACAGGGAGATTGCCCCTCGCTGAGCAAAGACAGCCTGTACATACACAGCAGCAGTTGGGAATGGTCAGAGCTGTCATAATTGGCCCTTTCAGGGCAGGAATAAGGCACAACTCACTTGCTGTGAGTTTGCACATTTATTAAGGTGAACACAAATAACAGCCATGAAGGACGATTTACAAAAAGGCAATTAACAAGGACCACGAAGGGTGACTACAGAAAAATACAATAAGGTAAACCATGAAAGGTTACTTACAATTACACTACCGTTCAAAAGTTTGGGGTCACCCAGACAATTATTTTGTATTTTCCATGAAAAGTCACACTTATTTACCACCATGAGTTGTAAAATGAATTGAAAATATAGTCAAGACATTGACAAGGTTAGAAATAATGATTTGTATTTGAAATAATAATTTTTTCCTTCAAACTTTACTTTCGTCAAAGAATCCTCCATTTGCAGCAATTACAGCATTGCAGACCTAACATGATTGCACAATGGTTTTCTAATCACCCATTAGCCTTCTGACGCAATGAGCAAACACATTGTACCATTAGAACACTGGAGTGATAGTTGCTGGAAATGGGCCTCTATACACCTATCTAGATATTGCACCAAAAACCAGACATTTGCAGCTAGAATAGTCATTTATCATATTAGCAATGTATAGAGTGTATTTCTGATTAGTTTAAAGTTATCTTCATTGAAAAAAAGTGCTTTTCTTTCAAAAATAAGGAAATGTCTAAGTGACCCCAAACTTTTGAACGGTAGTGTATACTGACGAGGCTGAGTACAAGGCAGAGAATAAGAACAGGAATCAGACGAGGGGATTCCTGTCAGCACAAGGTGAGGTCGCTGCTGTCATGAGCTGAGTGCTGGAGATCTCTGGTCTCATGGCTTTTTCTGCTTATTTACTTATCTGTTGCAATTTATGCCTTTTTGGGGTTATGTTTTAATGTTCTGCTTGTGGGCAGCACGGTGGTGCAGTGGTTAGCACTGTTGCCTTACAGCTAGAAGGTTGTACAATGAGTAACAAAAATGAGTGGCAGCATAAGGGTGTATGCAGTAAAACAAAAAAGACACACAGTATTCAATCACTGCAGTACACTCCGGGGGCTCCGGTTTCCTCCCACAATCCAAAGACATGCATGTTAGGTTAATTGGTTGTTCTAAATTGTCCCTAGATATGTCTCCTATGGGCCTTAGAATAGAGGGTTAGTATTAGTGAAGCGCTTTGAGACTAGAAAAGCGCTATATAAGTACAGGTCCTTGTCATCTTTGTGTTAGTGTCATATTTTTATTTTTTGTACTTATTTATAATTATACTTTGGTATGTTATTTTATTCTTTATATCCTTAGTATGGTCGTTTTTACTGTTGACAGCTGTCAGGGGCGTGAAGCTTTGTGTGGACATGCCCTGTCAGCTGTCAGTGTTGATTGCCTCCCTCTCACTGCCTCAGCTGATCCCAATTATGTATCATCGCTTTCTCCTGCCCATTCAGATACCCACACCTGTTGTTAATTATGTTAATGGGTTCTGATCCCTATTTAAGGGCTTTATTTTCATTCTGTCTTTGCCGCTGTCCTGGATAGTCTCCTTGTCTCCACCAGAGCCCTGCCTCGTTCTGGCATGTAATACTTGTAAGTTTTTCTCCCTCAAATCAAATCAAATCAAATCAAAAATCAAATCAACCTTTATTGTCATATTGCTGTACATACAACTGTAGTGCAGGCAAGATGAAATTGCGTTTCTCTTGGCATCCATATAAGTTAAAAAAAAGAATATAATTTAAGACACACTCACACATACCCCCACCCCCCACCCCAACACAGCCATTCACACTTCCCTGAGAAATACTTGAAAACTAACCAGAACTATCGTCGTCGTCGGCCTCCGTTGGTCTATGATGACCATGGAAGAGAATCCTAAACGTCTACTCTGCTGTAACAGCACCGCCTGTGGCTGAACAGGCTGATGCGCACCAGTGTTCTACCTTCCAGCGTTGGGCGTTGGTAGGATTCAAGCCTGGGCGGGAAGATATGGAGGACAAGATGTTACCCATGCAGCATGTCCCCACTCGCCACGTCACTGATGAATCCAAAGGAACAGCAGGGCTGCTACAGTTTGGCACCAGCGCCGTCGCAGGAGCTGCCAGAACGATGTTGAGCACAACAGAACTGCCTTAGGAATTCCGACTCCGGATTTTTCCTCAGGGTTGACTCCAGAAGCCTTTCCCGTGACCGGGTGTGCCGCAAGGCAGCGGAGGTTTGAAATCAGGGTTTACCTTCCCCTAGATGGGCTACCTTCCCAGGTTGACGAGCCACCATCTACCCGAAGCATCTGGTTTAAAGGTGCCAGAGATCCGCCCTCGCCCCTTCTCCTATTAGTAAAAGCAGTTCCGCCGGGCTTAGAGACTAAACCACACGGGCAGGCTAGGAGTTGGACTTAGTTGTCAGAGGCTTTTCGAGACACACGCCATAAGGAGCATTTTATGAGCACTGGGAGCTTAACCCCAGTGCCGCTCCTGGCTATGACAACCTTGGAACCAACCAGAACTATAATATACAAATAATATACTGTGCATAGGTGCAGTAGTATGTATGAGAGATTCCGGATCAACTGTTCACCATCCTAACAGCTTGTGGAAGGAAGCTGTTAATCAGTCTAGTGGTTCTGCCTCTGATGCTCCAGAATCGTTTGCCAGATGGCAGAAGTTCAAAGTGTTTATGCAGAGGGTGAGAATGGTCCTTGACAATGTTCAGTGCCCTGCTCCTACAACGGTTCTGAAAAAGTTCTTGGACAGAGGGGAGGGAAACTCCAATTACCCTCTCACCTCCCTTAACTATCCTCTGCAGGGCTTTTTTGTCTGACATACTGCAGCTGGAGTACCATGTTGCAATGCAGTACATCAGAACACTCTCCACCACACCTCTGTAGAAGGTCCTGAGGATGCAGATGGGGAGAGAGGCCTGTTTGAGTTTCCTCAAGAAGTGCAGTCTCTGCTGGGCCCGCTTCCTGATCCCCAAGGAATTCTTGCTCCAGGTCAGGTCCTGCAAGATCTGCACTCCGAGGAACTTGATGTTCTCCACTCTCTCCACTAAACGGCCGCCGATGCTGAGAGGAACATGTTCAGGCTGTGACCATCGGAAGTCGATAATCATCTCCTTCGTTTTGTCCACGTTGAGCACCAGATTGTTCTCCCTGCACCAGCCCTCCAGGTCTCTCACTTCTTCCCTGTACATTGATTCCTCATCCCTCTGAATAAGTCCCACCACCGTGGTGTCGTCTGCAAACTTAATAATCTGGCTCCCCTCGTGTCTGGATACACAGTCATGTGTTAGAAGTGTAAACAACAGTGGACTGAGTACGCAGCCTTGAGGCGATCCGGTGCTCAGCATAATAGAGTTGGAGATGTTATTTCCAACTCGGACAGACTGAGGTCGGAAATAACATCTCCAACTCTAACACAAGTACAACCTCGTTGTACTTTGTGTTTTGAGCATCTTGTTTTACTTTATATTTGTTGTTTTTGTAATAAATTCCACTAAAGGCAGTTCAGCACGTGGGTCTCGTTTCTCTGCCCAGAGAGGCAATTTATGACAGCTGTGTGGAATGACCCCCGCAAGCAAGCTTAAATAATAATACAGGAAAACCCAAACATGAATCAGGTGTGTAGTGAAAATGATTAAACAACACAAAACAACTGTGACAACCCACAAAAAGACTTGACAGGAAGAAGTCACAAACTGTGCAGTCAAAATAAAAGCACCAACCCTAATGGAAGAAATTCAATTCAATTCAATTCAATTCATTTCAATTCAACTTTATTTATATAGCGCCATTTCACAACAACAGTCATCTCATAGCACCTATACCTATACCTGATAGAACCTATCAACTGTAGGGGGAAGCCCCACAGTTGCAGAAAGACCCCAGCAATCAAGCGATCCCCTGTGAGCAAGCACTTGGTGACGGTGGAGAGGAAAAACTCCCTTTTAACAGGAAGTAACCTCCAGCAGAACCAGGCTCAGGGAGGGGCAGTCATCTGCTGCGACTGGCTGGGGGGTGAGGGGACAGAGAAGATGAAAAGAACAGACATGTAGAGAGCAAACAGCACGATGGGGACTCAATCTATGGGAGAGAACAAACAGATGTTAATGACCAGCAAAAAAAAAAAAATTTCATTGAGAGTGAAGAAAGGAGTGAGGCCCAGTGCATTATTGGAGGTCCCCCGGCTGACTAAACCTATTAGCAGCATAACTAAGGGAGGGTTCAGAAACACATGATCCCTCCCTAATTGTAGGCTATATCAAAAAGGTAGGATTTAGCCCTATTCTTAAAAACAGAGATCGAGTCTGACTCCCGAATCCAGATTGGCAGCTGGTTCCACAGGAGAGGAGCTTGATAAATGAAGGCTCTGCCTCCCATTGTACTTTTGGAGATTCTAGGTATTACAAGTAATCCTGCATTTTGGGAGCGTAGTGCTCTGTTAGGATAATACGGTAGTATCAGATCTTTTAAATAAAAAGGAGCCTGATTGTTTAGAGCTTTGTAAGTAAGAAGAAGGATTTTAAACTTAATTCTAAACTCTATGGGAAGCCAGTGAAGGGAGGCCAGAATCGGAGAGATATGATCTCTCTTTCTAGTACCTGTTAAAACTCTTGCTGCAGCATTTTGGATCAGCTGAAGACTTTTTAAAGATGTTTTAGGACAGCCTGATAATAAAGAATTACAATAATCTAATCTCGAGCTAACAAAAATGTGGATCAGTTTCTCAGTATCACTCTGAGACAAGATGCTTCTAATCTTGGCAATATTACGCAAATGATTGAAGGCAGTCTTAGAAACAAATTTAATATGTGAATTGAAAGACAGATCTTGATCAAAAATAATTCCAAGGTTCCTCACAGAGCTATTAAGAGAAAGAGTAACCGCATCCAAACTGAAAGTTTGATTTGGAAAGGTATTTCTAAGGTTTTTTGGACCAACAAGATTGACTTCAGTCTTATCTGAATTTAATAGCAGGAAATTACAAGTCATCCAAGCTTTGATTTCCTTAAGACAGGCTTCTAACTTGGCTAATTGATTACTATCATCTGGCTTCATTGACAGGTATAATTGTGTGTCATCTGCATAACAATGAAAATGTATACAGTGCTTTCTATTAATGTTGCCTAATGGAAGCATATATAAGCTAAAAAGAGTAGGGCCTAGCACAGATCCCTGTGGAACTCCATGACTAAGCTTTGAGTTGAAAGAAAACTCATTATTTACATGAACAAACTGGAACCTATCAGATAAATAAGATCTAAACCACTGCAATGAAGTTCCATTAAGTCCAACATACTGTTCTAATCTATCAAGTAGAATATTATGATCGATAGTATCAAAAGCTGCACTAAGGTCTGAAAGGACAAGTACAGAAACCAGTCCATTATCAGATGCGATGAGGAGGTCGTTAGTGACCTTCGCTAAGGCTGTTTCAGTACTATGATGGATTCTAAACCCAGATTGAAACTCTTCAAGTAAACCATTTCCCTGCAGGTGGTCAAATAATTGCGTAGCAACAACTCTTTCTAAGATTTTTGAAATGAAAGGGAGATTAGAGATTGGTCTATAATTAGCTAAAGCTCCTGGATCTAGCATTGGCTTTTTGAGTAAGGGTTTAATTACAGCCATTTTAAAAGCCTGCGGTACATAGCCTAAAGTTAATGAAGAATTGATTATATGAAGAATAAAGCTACCAATAAGTGGGAAGACTTCTTTAAATAACCTGGTAGGAATAGGGTCTAAAAGACAAGTTGAAGGTTTGGATGAGGAAACTATTTTGTCTAACTCATAAAGGTCATTTGGAGTAAACTCATCAAGACAGACATCAATTGAAGGAGTTGTAGTAGTTACAGTATTTAAGTTAACTGTGGGAAGAATCTGATTGATTTTATCTCTGATGGATGAAATTTTATTATTGAAAAAGTTCATAAAGTCCTGACTAGTAAGCTCTAAGGGAATGCTAGGATTGACAGAGTCCTGACTCTTTGTCAACCTGGCTACAGTACTGAAAAGAAACCTGGGATTATTCTTGTTCTCTTCTATTAATGCAGAATAATAACTCATTCTAGCTTTTCTCAGAGATTTTTTATAAATTAAAAGATGATTTCTCCAAGCTAAATAGATTTCATCTAAATTAGTGGAGTGCCATTTTCTTTCTAATTGACGAGTCTTCTGTTTTAAGCTACGAGTTTCTGTGTTGAACCAAGGAGTTAGAAATTCCCTGATTAGACTTTTTCTTTTTTAAGGGGGCCACCAAGTCTAGAGTCTGATGCAGAGAAGCTGTAACACTATCCACCATGTTATCAATTACAGAAGGAGCAAGCTGTCTATAGCTTATTTCTGTTGTGTTGACACATGGCATAGAGGAAACAATCTGCATAAATTTGGTAACAGCATCATCTGAGAGGCATCTACTGTAATAATATTTTTCTTTAGGAGCCAAATAGTCAGAAATAGTAAAATCAAAGGTTAACAGACAATGGTCTGACAGTACAGGGTTATGAGGAGACACTACAAGATTTTCTATTTCTATGCCATATGTCAGAACAAGGTCCAATGTATGGTGGAGGTAATGAGTAGAATTTCCTATTTTCTGAGAAAACCCAATCGAGTCTAATATTGAATTAAATGCCACATTAAGACAGTCACTATCTATATCCACATGTATATTAAAGTCCCCTACTATAATTATTCTATCAGATTTCAGCACTAAATCAGCTAAGAAATCAGCAAATTCGGATAAAAATTCTGAGTAGGTTGATGGGGGACAATAAACTATGGCAAATAAAATTGGGTTTAACCTAAAATTGCTAAAGTGCCCAATACTGAGGACCAGGCCCTCAAAGGAATTATAACATGTTTTTTGCTTTACATTAACTAGTAATTTGGAATGGTAAATTGTTGCTACTCCTCCTCCACGACCAGAACTTCTGGGATTTTGACAGAAGAATAAATAAGAAGAATAAATACATATACAGAAAATGAGTAGAACCACAAAGACCCAAGAGCTGCACTGACATGCGCTCGGCATCATTACAAGAGCTGCAGGGGGCTCTGTGGGAGTGACTGAAAAAAATGCTTTTAAAGAAATCTCTCACTCTCAGATGCTGTGATATTTATATAATTGTGGCATACAGTTTTCTATTGCAGCTTTGAAATTAATATAATCTGTCAGAATAATGACAGACAGCTATCAGATTAATTTCCACTCTCTTTCACTGTTCTGTGATGTGGTGACAGTGATGCCTACTTCATCATGTGTTTATGCATATTTCCTATTAAAATGTCTGCTGAAGTGTGGTGGCCAGCAACCCACTTCGATTGGCAGAGTCTTTTATCCTACGTCAAGTAGTGCGGGTAACCTATTTAGACAACAAACAACAGACTGTACTTGGTTTTCCTGGTTTGCCGGGGTACTCTGAAAGGGGCTTTTGAGAATTATTCAAATAAAAGTGAAAGAAATAATTTATATTGGAGATTGAAATAAAATTTGCTTGAACATGTTGACAGAAGGCTTATAAGGAGATTCATGGTAACAGAAACAGTAGGAAAGCTGCTGGAATATACAAAATCAGTAGGTGCTTGTGTGTGCAGAAGTAGGGAAAAATGATAAGGATAGCCGTAATAACAGTGAAAGTAAAACAAAATAATGTAAAATACAAAATTAATTTCAAACCCCTTTGAAGTCAGTATTTCTTTTAAAGTAATACTTGTGGTAGTTAGAAATGATTATTCAATAGGTAACTGCTGAAAGTTTGGGCACATTGCACATGTTGTATCTGTACAAATGTTGTTCTACCTGTACGTTGTTGTTGTTGTTATTTGTATGAATAGTAGTTTAGCTTAGTTTAATGTTCATTTGAAAGGGTCATTACATACTAATGAACATTAATGCAAATGTAAGTATGCCAGATCTAGCAATACAGCTAAATTGCATCTGTAGTCCCCCGGTGGGCCACAAAAACACACAAACAAACAATCATACACGAGCAGAACAACTGCAGTGAAACTGTACAAAGTGGATATGCTAAAGTGCAAGAGTTAAGATGTTACAAAACAAAACATTCAAATGTCACACGAGTGAAGTGCTGTGTATGCATACACACACATGCACCCAAGCACCTCACAGCAACAACAGACAGGAAGAAAACAAGAGGCGGGGCATATGTGTGTGACGCACAGGCACATGCATGTGTCTATCTATCTATCTATCTATCTATCTATCTATCTATCTATCTATCTATCTATCATTTAAAACATACAAAATAAATTTCCATCCAGTGTTAATTTCGTCAACTAAAACTATATCTATTTTTTTCATCCATTAAAACTAGAAATTAAACTAAAATTACCATTTGTACATTTAACTTTTGACACCTAATTTGAGTCCAAATTTATTGTGATGATTTTATTTTTATTTAAATTAAATTTTTATTTTAAATCTTAAACCTTTATTGTCATTCAACCAATCATGTACAGTAGAACGAAATTGTGCTTTTCCTATCTACAATGTTAATCACACACAACCCATATGTAGAATCAGAGGGCCGCTGCCATGCAAGGCGCCGCCACAGATTTCCCTCCTCCATTCCATTTATTGCTGAGCACCAAGCTGGACAGCAGGAAGTTCTGCTTTTATATGGTCTTCGGCATGACCTGGCCGGGATTTGAACCCTTGTCTCCTGGGTGTGGGGCGGATGCTCTACCAACTGAGCCACCACTCCGGGTTAATCATTTTTGTCTACTTTTACTCAATAACAAGATGTGGTTTTTATTCAATGAAAAGAACACTGCTTCCATCATTGTCAAAAAATGTGATTTAGGCAATGGGGTAGCGCGTGGTCACGCAAGCAAACATCATCCAGAGACTAGACCATGAACTTTTTTATTTACTGTCTATGGACTAAACTCTCTCATTTTTAGGTTCTTTTACATTTGTCCTTCAAAACGTGTGGCCACCGTCAGTCCGTCTACAAGGCTACAACACCTGAATCTGTGTATGATCAGCCCAGTGCTGCTCAGCCATATCTGCAAGGTCAGCTACAGCCAGACATTTTGTGGAGTGACATAACGTGGGGGCCTAACTTGCTGAGGGAGCGTAACTAGTTGACAGAGTCTGCAAGCTGCAGATGGACCTGTCTTGAATTTCTTGCTACTCCATTTTCATGTTATTCTGACTGTTTCATCCAGCTGCTAGCTTAGTAAGCTACTCTGCGTGCTTCTCCTGCGTTGGCTGCGTCAGTGTGTAATTGCGTATCACGAAGCAGCAATACATGTCATGTGACAGGACCCCGGTAACACCGCAAATAATAATAATAATAAAAATAATTGATTCTTAATTTTTGTGAATTGGTTCTGGATCGTGTAAAATGAGAATCTAGATTCTTATGTGAATCAATTTTTTCCAACACCCCTATCTTATGTTAACTGACATCAAGTGTAGAATTAGATAACACACTACACTCAGTACAGGGGAGAAAAGCCCCAGCGGTTACAGACCAGGGGAAAAGGGCCTAGACTTCTGACTCTTCAGTTAAAAGGTGGCAAAGAGAACATAAACAAAAAGCAGAGATACTGATGGAGCTAGCAGGTTACTCCACTAAAGAGACCAGACCAGTGGACTGTGGGAAAGTATGTACATAAACAATGGCTGGTGAACAACAGCAAATTTTGCTGATCTTATGGATAAAATGTCAAGAAAGCCAATACACTGTATATGATTCTTGTATTGTCAGCATCCAAGAGTAGCAGTTACGAGCTAGAATTGCAATCAACAGGGAAGCAGACCCATGCCTTACAGCCATGTCCCTGTTGGAATGTCATGTAGCAACAGAAATCCCTGGTTGATTTTCTGCTTCAGTTCTGATGGGATGCCATGACCTATTTTTAGACCTATGGGGGTCGTATCTGATGGAGCGGTGAATGCTGATGAATGTGTGGTGATTTTTGGATTTGCTTTCCTCAACAATTACTGACAAATGTTGGGGGAAACCAAGTAAAAATCAAACTAGTATCTCACAGAGTGACAAATGATGGGGAACATTCATGAACATTGTGCTTTTTGGGTTTTGTTAGGGTCCATAAAAAGTTGCAAAACAGTTCACACACAGATTTTAAGGTCGCCAACATTTTTAAACAGTTGCAGGTGTTCACTACTAGATGAACCAAAAAGAACTTCAGCCAGCTGCAGAAGGCAGAAACATTTTAGATTTTTTTCACCCAAGTGTAAACTTATTATTGTTTGTATAAAACAGTTTTGTCAGAATCATTTTTGTGTTGGCAATAAGAAGCAGCAAAAGATTGTGATTAGTTTCTAAACTTACGTTACACAGTTCCACCAAAACAAGCATCACTACACAAAAACAAGTAATTACCCACGCCGACAGAGTCACATGGGTAGGGCAGTCGCCTGAGTCTGCATATCCATCCATCCATCTGTCTGTCTGTGTGTCCATGCTCTAACTCAAGAGGAAATGATGCTAGGGTGACCAAACTGGGCACACAGGTAAACCACCAGGGTTCCACATTTGGCCATGCTTTTGGGATTAAAATGTCAAAGTTCAAGGTCACAAGGTCATAAAAGGTCAAAATCACTTTAGGCTTTTAGTGATTTTAATTATGAGAGACAGAACCACCACATTTTAACACAACCTAGAATGGGGTATGGGACATTGAATCTCCAGTGACCTTTACCTGGCATTTGAGCTTGAAGATTGGTAACCCAGGTGTGGTGTTCAGCAAGCAAGCCCTCTGGTGGCACCCAGGTGCACTTTCACTAACCTCTCTCTCTTTTGTTGCAGACCGGGGCGATTCACATCACTGACATCTGTGTAATTGTCTCCACTTGCTTCAGTTTGCCTGGAAGTATAAATAGGAGCGGTGGAGAGCAGTCTGGCATGAGACCGTTTTGGTAAAGCTGCCAGTTAAACCAGCGCCTAAGGAATTAATCTTGAAAAAAATGGGGTTTTTTGTCTTTGCCTTGGATAAATCTCTGTTCTGTCTCAGGTGGAGCTGCCCGTTCCTGCTTGTCAGTGTGGACACCCCGGTCTGGCACGCTCACCCGCCGTACCACACTCACCATCAATTGGGACCTTCTTCACCTTTGCCCCCCCCCCCCCCACACACACACACACACCAAGGATCAGTGAGTTTTGGATTCAATTTAAGATGAACTGTTTTCTGTCTGACACGGGCTTGGCCCGGAACATAACCCGTTCTACTCCCAAAATAGCCCCGCACCTCTAGGCATGGAAGCCAAGCTCTGGAGCCCCAAACACACCCTGCCTGCCGTGGAGGAGGGGGGGTCCACTTGCCCCCTCACTTGCTGGGTTCAGCTTCTTAACGGTAAGCCAACATCACTCAGCTCTAAAAGCACCCATAGTGCTCTGTGAATTGAACTGACTGCCCCCCCCCAATAAAAATTAGCCCTAGAGGAGTGGAGACATAGGCTTGAGGGGGTTAAGCAACCATTTATTGTTTGGACTGACCATAAAAATCTAGAATATCTCCAGACAGCTAGAAGACTGAATGTACACCAGACTCGATGGTCATTATTTTGTGAGAGATTTTCTTGTGATCACTTACAGGCCAGGCTCCTGCAACATTAAACTCGACGCCTTGTCACGTCAGTTTTCCTGGGACTCCAAATCTCCATTGTAGGAGACTGTGGTTCCTACAGCGTGTGTGGTTGAGACACTTATTTGGGAGATTGTACAGAAGGTCAAACAGGCGCAATCCTTTGAACCAGACCCGGGAGGGGCCCCGACAATCATCTCTATGTTCCCACTGCTTTGAGCAGAGAGGTTACAGTTCTAAATTCGCCTGCCATCCAGGGGTGCAGAACCATTGAACTTATTCAGTGGGCCTTCTGGTGGCCAACCTTGAAGAGGGACGTTCGAGATTATGTGAAATCCTGCGATAGCTGTTCCGCTAACAAATCCTCATCCTCTCCCCCTGCAGGTTTACTTCATTCACTGTCTATTCCTAGCCGCCCATGGTCCCACATTGCTATGGACATTGCTATGCTTACTGGTCTGCTCCTCTCCAGTGGTAATAATACCATCTTAACCATTGCTGACCGGTTTTCAGAAGCTGTGCATTTTGTCCCTCTGACTAAGCTCCTTTCAGCCTCGGAGACTGCGGATCTGCTGGTGCTCCATGTCATTCGGCTTCATGGGAACCTGATGGACATTGTGTCAAAGAGAGGGCCACAGTTCTCGTCACAGGTGTGGTGCGCCTTTTGCAGATCTCTGGGAACCTCTGTGAGCCTCTCTTCTGGGCCCCACCCTGAGAGCAACGGACAGTGTGAGCATACCAAACCAGTCCCTGGAGGCAACTCTGCGCTGTCTTACATCTTTTATTGCAAATGAGCTGCATTTCTCTTGTGATTTTCTGACCTTTGTCTCAACAATTTATTAATTTTCTTTTTCTTAATGAATTTATTAAATCTTTTAAATAACTTCATGTGTTTACATTCTCAATGACTGTAATTGTAGACGTGATTTTTGTCCTCATAAATTTGCAACTTTTGCCATAAATTTATAACTTTTATCTTTGAAATTCAAGTTTGTTTTTCTTGTAATTTTGCATTTTTTTCCTTTCATGAATTTAGTACATATTTTAAATAAATGGGCATTTGTCCCTATAAATTTATTTAACCACAGGGATTCACTTGTTAAGGGCAAAAGTTGGGTAATTCTGACCTCTCTTAGACCATAGTTGTGATGGTTGAATGTTGCTTCGTAACAAATTGGACCAAAAATGCCAGGGCTGATTTTTTTTGTCGCAGTCCAGCCCTGCTAAGACAGCTAGTAGCAGATGTTTTTCTTTAATGGTTGCATTGTCAGTCAACCACTGTTTGAATTCAAGAGAAAGAAGCTGTTGTCGTTTTGGTATCAGCAAAGTTGTAGGAATCGTGAAATGAAGACACTGGATGATTTCTCAGTATTGGTTTAATTCCATCTCACGTCCCACAGCTCCTTCTCTCAGTCAGGGAATAAGAGAGTGAGCTGCGGTAAACCACATACATTTATACTTCCACATCAAACACAGAATCACATCCACATTTAATCCCTCCATTGTCCTCTCGGCAACTCTGTCTGACCCCAGGAGGTCAGACAGTCCTTTCAGGTTCACTCTCCAGATCTTCTCACTTCTTCCCCAGTTCGCAGGTGGTCCAGACTCATTGTCCATTTGAGGCGTGATGTCAATACACACCGCGAGTTCAAAGTTCTTTAATGTTTGGGTCTCTGCCAAGGAATATGTGAGCTACCTAATGTTATGCCACATCACTCCCCCCGAAACGCCCAAGAATGGACGCACACCAGCATTACTCTAACAGTTATACACATTATGTCAAGAATGGACAGTCACACACATCATGTCAAGAATGGACACACACACCGACATCACTCTAAGAGCTGTACCATTATGTCACCCCCCCCCCCCCTTTGCAGGACCTACAGCACAATCTACACGGGTTGATCAAAAATACACATCACTCTGCCCGTTGCCTAGGCTTCAATCTCCTCCCGAATCTGCTGTATGCAGGTTTCGCAGCCTGCGTTGTGCCGTCCTGCGGCGCACCTGTGGAATGAGGGGGAGAAGGGTTATTTGTCCCCTGCGGGGAAACCAGGGGCCGTTCCCTGGGAGGTCTGCCACGTCGAGGTGCCCCCGCCGGTCGTACAGGTTTGTCACGTAACACAAAAGCAGGCTTTAATCTGTCAACACTGATTGTTTCTTTCCTGCCCCCCAAATCTAGCACAAAACATTTCTCCCCGGTTTCCAGCACTCGAAATGGACCATCGTAAGGTGGGCGGAGGCTGTGACGCTGGGCGTCGTGCCTGACAAAAACAAACTCTGCGTTTTGCAAAGCCTTGGGAACAAAAACCCGCGGAAAAGTGTGATGAGCGGGGCCCGGGAGCATTTCTGCTCCCGTGCCACTTAGAGGTCCCCGCACCGGGGGGCGCTCTGGTGCCGCATGGGCTGGCAGGAATTCTCCTGGCAGCCTGAGAGGTTGAGAAAAAACTAATTCAGCAGGTGAGGCATCTAAATCCTCTTTGGGTGCTGAACGCAACCCCAATAAAACCCATGGTAGTTTGTTTACCCAATCTGCATCCGTGAGCGACGCTCTGAGGGCTGCCTTCAACGACCTGTGAAAACGCTCGCATAAACCGTTGGCCTGTGGGTGATAAGCGGTGGTGTGATGGGCTGTCACTCCTAAGCCGCTGGCCATTGCTGACCACAGCTCCGACACGAATTGCGGACCCCTATCGGACGTAATGTCTGACGGGACTCCGAACCGCGCTACCCAGGCTGTTAAAAAAGCGCGAGCCACCTCTGCTGCTGTGGTCGATTGCAATGGGACTACTTCCGGCCAACGTGTGGTCCGATCCACCATTGTCAGGAGATGTGTGAACCCTTGCGACGGCGGCAGGGGTCCCACTAGATCTACGTGCACATGATCGAACCTCTTAGCCGGAATGTGGAAAGGTTCTAAAGGAGCCTTCGTGTGCCTGTGAACTTTGGCCCGCTGGCAAGCCATGCAGGCTTTCGCCCACTCCTTCACATGCTTGCGCAGGCTCGGCCAAACAAACTTCTCCGCTACCATTTTCACCGAAGCGCGTACTCCCGGGCGCGCTAGGGAGTGCACCGCGTCAAAAACGCGACGGCGCCACGTGGCCGGTACCACTGGGCGCAGTCGCCCGGTGGATACATCGCAGATTAGCGGGGGTGAACCGGTTTGTAAACTTATGCTCTCCAGCCTTAACCCTGTTGGTCCAGACAGGAGCGCGCGCACGTCTGTGTCTTTGCTCTGTTCCGCTGCCATGGCTGCGTAATCTATCCCCACGTGCACCGGAACCGCGTGTGCGTCCGCGCTGTTACCTTGCTCCGCGTCTGCGGCCTTACAGTCCCCATCCGCGTGGACAGGCGCTGTTACCGCTCGCGAGAGGCAGTCTGCTACTACATTAAGTTTACCAGCTACGTGCTGTATATCGGTGGTGAATTCTGAAATTGCGGCCAGCTGCCTCTGCTGTTGGCCTGACCACGGTTCTGAGATTTTGGACACTGCAAAAGTGAGCGGTTTGTGGTCGACAAACGCGGTGAAATGCCACCCTTCCAACCAGAACTGAAAATGGCGAATGGCCAGGTGGAGCGCTAGCAGTTCCCTGTCAAATGTGCTATATTTCCGCTCCGCATCGCGTAGGGACCTGCTGAAAAAAGCGAGTGGCTGCCAAACCCCGGAGACCTGCTGTTCTACAACGGCTCCTATGGCCATCTCTGACGCGTCTGTGGTTAGCGCTATTCGGGCTGCTGGGTCTGGGTGAGCCAGCAGTGCTGCGTCTGCCAGTGCTTTTTTAACCTCAGTGAATGCGCGCTCCCGCTCTGGGGACCACTCAATCACATTGGAGGGCTTCTGTTTTTTTAGCGCGGCGTACAACGGTTGCATGAGCTGCGCCACGTGGGGTATGGAACGGTTGTAAAAATTTACCATACCTAAAAATTCTTGCAACGCTTTTACCGTTTGTGGCTGGGGAAACTCAGCCACTGCGCGTACTTTGGACGGCAGCGGGACTGCTCCCTCTGGGGAGACGCAGTGTCCTAAAAAAATCGATCTGCGCTGCGCCAAAATGGCACTTGGCCGGGTTGATTATCAACCCATGTGCTCCCAACCTCTGAAAAACTGTCATGAGGTGACTTTCGTGTTCCTCCTCAGAGGCGCTGGCGACCAAAATATCGTCTAAGTAGACAAAAACAAAAGGGAGGTCGCGCAACACAGCATCCATCATGCATTGGAAGGTTTGCGCGGTGCCTTTAAGGCCAAAAGGCATGCGTAAAAACTCAAAAAGCCCGAACGGGGTTATTACCACTGTCTTGGGAATGTCCTCTGGTCGGACCGGGACCTGATGATAACCGCGGACCAGGTCTATTTTAGAAAAAAGGCGCGCCTTGGCCAGATGCACCGAAAAATCTTGGATATGCGGAATTGGGTAGCGGTCCTGCGCTGTGGCATTGTTTAACCTGTGATAATCACCACAAGGTCTCCACGAGCCGTCAGCCTTAGGCACCATATGCAGGGGGGAAGCCATTATGCCCAACCTTTCCAGGTTGGCGAACTCCTCACGCACAATGGAGAGCTTAGCTACATCCAAGCGCCGAGCCTTCGCAAAAACTGGTGGGCCACTTGTGGTTATAAAGTGCTCCACCCCGTGCTTCACCACCTTAGCTGAAAACGGGGGAACTGTGAGTGCTGGAAACTGGTTTAGGAGAGTGTGAAACTTACCTCCTGCTGTGGCGACGTTGGTCTGTACCGGCGGCGGGGACACTCGGGCTGCACAAGGGATGGAACAAAAAGAGAGTGCATTAACCAAGCGTCTATTAACCAGATCTACCAACAAGCCGTGTGAGCACAAAAAGTCAGCGCCTAACATGTTGAAACTCACCGCCGCTACTATGAAGGTCCATTCATAGATGCGGCCGTGCAAGGACAGGCGCAGAGTCCTTTCGCCAAAAGTCTTGATCGAGGAGCCGTTTACGGCCGTTGCCCCGTCTCCGCGGGGGTCGGCCACCCGGTCCGCGTAGGTTGCGGTGATGAAACTCCTCTGTGCTCCGGTGTCAACGAGGAATTGCCGTCCGGAGCTCGCGTCTGTCAGGTACAGCAGCTTGTTCTGTTCACCGAGGGTCGAAGCTGCTAACGACCCCCGGCTCATGTGTTTCCCTGCTTCTTGAAGCCGCATGGTGGAATGCATCTGTGTGCCTTGTGCGCGAAGCGTCGATGGTAGAAACAGAGCTCGTCCCCTCCTCTGCTTCGGGACCGCGCCGCTGCTGTCGTCGCTGGGGTTGCTTCTGCTGCCACTGGTTCTCCCCCGCCCTCGGCTGCCGCGCCAAGGTCTGCTGCTGCCACTGAAGTCTCCTGCTTGCCGCAGGCGTCGAGGAGCCGCTCCGCTTCCACGGCCAGCGCGCGGAAATCTTGCTGGTTCACACACCTCGTGCTGGACAGGGAACCCCTCATGTGTGCTGGAAGGGTCCTCAAGAAGATGTGTTTAAATAGAAACGCATCGTTGTCTGCCCCGATCATCTGCAGCATGTCCTCCATGAGGACGGTCGGCCTGCGTCCTCCTCTGTCGCGCAGGTCCAGAAGTGTTCTGGCCCTCACCTCGACTGATGGCACAAAACTCCAGATGAGGGCAGCTTTCAGGGCGTCGTATTTGCCAGCAGCGGGCGGCTGCTGCACCAGGCTCCGCACACACCGGGCTGTGTAGCTGTCGAGTCTTGCAATGACATTATGGAACTTGATGTCATCTGCTGATACCCCGTTGAGCACGAACCGCGATTCCACGTGCTGGAACCATGAGTGCGGGTCCTCTTGCCAGAACTCGGGGAGTTTAATTGAGTTTACGCCCGTGCGGGCGGTCTCCAGTGAATCCGGGTTGGAGAGACGATCTCCAAGCCTTTCCATATGTCTCACGTGTGGGTCACCAATGTAGGAATCGTGAAATGAAGACACTGGATGATTTCTCAGTATTGGTTTAATTCCATCTCACGTCCCACAGCTCCTTCTCTCAGTCAGGGAATAAGAGAGTGAGCTGCGGTAAACCACATACATTTATACTTCCACATCAAGCACAGAATCACATCCACATTTAATCCCTCCATTGTCCTCTCGGCTCCTCTGTCTGACCCCAGGAGGTCAGACAGTCCTTTCAGGTTCACTCTCCAGATCTTCTCACTTCTTCCCCAGTTCGCAGGTGGTCCAGACTCATTGTCCATTTGAGGTGTGATGTCAATACACACCGCGAGTTCAAACTTCTTTAATGTTTGGGTCTCTGCCAAGGAATATGTGAGCTACCTAATGTTACGCCACAAAGTATTAAATCTAAGCTGTCACTGTTTTTATGTAACATCACGCACCATGTTCTTTAACTATAAGCCAGGGAGGAGACGTATAAAAGATGATAACGCTAACAAAATAACGTGTGGGTGGGTGTGTGGGTGCTCAGCCCCCTAAAGCTCTGATCCTAGAACCACCCCTGATATAAACCTAACTAAAATTTACTGAAGCATTTCTTCTGCATATAAATATTTATAATGAATCACTTTACACTTTGGTGAGTGTATGGGCTGGGGGGGATGGTAAGGCCAAGGGGGACTCCATGGAAAAAGTTTGGGAAGTACTGCTCTGTTGACCCTCAGAGGCTCTAGAAGAACATGCAAACTCCACAGAGGTTTAATCAGCAGGTTTGATCCATGTTGGAGAGAGTTTTCGCCCAATGTACTTATTTCAGAAAAAGTAAAGATTATCAAAAATGTGATTTCATTAAATATAGACATAGCAGATTGTTTGCCATACTCTTACGCTATACCTTCACTTGTCTAACCATAGCTTAGCACAGGGATGGACAACTGGCAGCCCACAGGCTGCGTGTGGCCCCCGACATCATCCTCATCCACTGCGGCCTGCCAGTCCATTTCCAAAAATCAATTATTTATTGATATCCCTTTTTAATGTATTTGGAACTGCATTCTTAAATGCAGTTATAGAGTCCGACAGCAGAGGGAGCTCTAATCGAAATGTGCCACTCCGTGCCAGTGGTTGAGCAAGAGTGAGGGAGCCACAGATAGATGGAGCAGTGTGCCCAGGAGTACATCTTTTAAGGTACGTATGTGTTGCATGCTGAGACCGCATTAATAATAATGCTTCAATTTTATATAGCGCTTTATCATATATACTCAAAGACACTTTACAAATAGGTACATTATTCATTCACTCCAGACAGACAGTGGTAGTGGCAAGCTACTTCTGCAGCCACAGCTGCCCTGGGGCAGGCTGACGGAAACGTGGCAGCCAATCTGCGCCAACGGCCTTTCCGGCCACCACCGAACATTTTATACATTTATACACATTCATACCCAGGGTTATGGACACTGGAGGCAATGCGGGTGAAGTGTCTTGCCCAGGGACACAACGGCAGGATATCTGGGGAGAGCAGGATTCGAACCGCCAACCATCCGGTTATTAGATGACCTGCTCTACCTTCTGAGCCACTGCCGTCCCGCATTAATAGGCTGTGAACAGCAATAAATGTACAGAGTAGGCTGACTTTAATTAAACAACAATGAATGCTACAGCTCCTCATTGAGGAGGATTTACAGTAACAAGTTTCAAACTGAAAGGCCAATTTATATAAGAAATGGCGAATTCATGACAGAAAAACTCACTAATTTAGAAAAAACCCAGTACAACTAAAAAGTTATTGTCATGTGTCTGAGCTCAGGTTTTCTCTGAGCTCAGATCCCCACTTTTGTGCTTTTCAATCAAAAAATGTAACCTGCAACGTTTTAAAGTTAATATACATGATCAAGACATCAGTTTAGTTACAGAATTCAAATACCTTGGCATTGTACTAGATCCTCAATTCAAATTTAATCTTCATATAAAGAAAATTTCTAAAACAGTAAAAAAAAATCTGAACTACTTTAAATTAATTAGATATTACATACCATACCAAGCAGCTGTACGGTATATGCATTCTATGGTTTTTTCTCATATATCATACTGTTTGACAGTCTGGGCTCAAGCAGCCCCTTCCACAATAAAACATATAGGTTCATTATATAATCAAACTCTAAAAATCTTGGATAAAAAGCCCATTAGGTGGCATCACTGTTATATTTTAAAAAAATACAATCTATTGAGTTTTGAGAGTTTCATTGACCTCTGTTTTCTGAAATTAATTTTCAGATGTTTCTATAAATCAGCGCCTGAGCCACTTGCTGGTTTCATCCAAAGACAGGACAGCAGCTGAGCCACCAGGAGTTCTGTTAACAATAACTGTAAAATATCCCACCGCAGAACCACATTTGGACAAACAGCTTTCTCTATAAAGGGCAGTCATATCTGGAACACAATGCCAAATGAAATTAAAATAATAACGGACTTTAAAACATTCACTACAAAGGTTAAAAACTGGCTGAAAAATAAACAAGAATGTACCCATGTATGAAATGATTGTCTGCAGGGTGAGAGTGAATGAAGGGAAGGAATGAATGTGTTTGTTTATAGTGAGTGACGAAGGGAGGGAGGCCTGAAATAGGCAAATGTGAATCAGGTTTTTATATTGTGTATTTATAATCTTTTTTGCATTGATGTATGTGGTTATTGTTTATTCTGTTTTCATTTTTTCTTTTCCTTATCCTTCTTTCTTTTTACTTGTTTCTTCTTTCTAAAGCCCATCCAGGGACAAGAGTTGCAAATTAGCTAATAGCTATACACTCTTTGTGCAACACATTAGATTGATTGTCATTTGATTAATTGTCTATGTTTATTGCAGTGTCCCTGTCAAATAAAAACTATCCAATCCAATCCACTTTATTCCTAAGCATTGTTTGTCTGATGAGTTTGATTTGTTGTTTCTGTATACATTTTGGGTTTGTTTACACTTGTGCCTCCCCTTTCCCAGATGCTCCCTTCCACTGTTCACAGCCTGCAGTCTCGGCTCAGCTGTGGGCGGTTGGTTTAATTAGGCTCCTGCTCGCTCATTGATTCACACCTGCAGCACATTTACCTGTGTGTACTTAAGCACTGCCTTTCCCCGTATTGTTGCGGTTACACTGAATGTTCAGTCTGATTTCTCCTCTGGACTTTATCCTGTCATCCTCATCTGCTCCTGAGCAAGGCTGCTAAGGAGAGTATTTCCCTGTAAGTTGTTCTTGTTTTTCATTTTGTGTGTTGTGCACTATTTTTGGACTTAAGTTACTTTTTGTTAATAAAATGCCACAAATATCATATAGTGCCTGGGGTTGTCCTTCTGCCCCGAAGAGGCAAACCTGACAGAACGTTACCACCAGTGAAAAAATCCCAGCTGTGGTATTTGTGTGCATTTTTTTCACCTTTTTGTGTTTTTCCACGCACCTGCCCTGCAGAGTAATCATGTCCCCAGCACGCTGGCCTCACACACGTTGAAGAGGGTTGGCAGCGAGATCTCCCTCGGTAGAGGAGGAATGGGTGGCGGATGACACCCAGGACTTCGTGGATGAGGCTTTCGCCGCCCGGGGGCCGAAAAAGACTTGGGATTGTTTGTATGGAGCGGTGGGAGTCCTGGAGGCACATCCCAGCCTGTGGAACTACCCACAGTACGCAGAACTGCTGTCCACAGTCTGCGCCCTCCGACAATCATTTCCTGGGTTGTTGATGGGAGCACTTCCAGCTGAGTGGAGGTGGAGACACCCTTCACAGCCAATGTCCTCTCCTCATCTCACTTCACTGGCCTCTCCACCTGGTCCAACAAGTGCGCCAACAACTCTACGGCAACAGCGTCGTTCCACCACAGATTGCTGGAGAAACGCCATCCCCTCTCAGCCAGCTGTAGTTTCCACATTGAGCCAGACTAATCCCGCAGCAGCTCCACCTTTTTGCTTTTCTCCACTGGCCGTTCTGCCAGCCTCCTCCTCCTCTTCTGCAGTTGCTTTTCCCGTCTCATCGACGTTTCCTCCGGCTGCTGAGAGGTCCTCCCGGGTTTCCCCTGCAACCCCCGCCTCTGTGTTTACAGGGACGGCTCCTCTACAATCCTCTGAGGGGCCCAAGTTTGCCCTGGCCACAGAGAGGGATGATGTTTCACATCCAGCTGCAGGCAACACCCTGAGCTGGGAAAACAGGCAAGTGTTATTCCATTCTATTTCAATTGATGATAATGTGCCTTGCCTGATTCCCGGTAAGGAGGCTCAGGAAAAGCAGTCCCCTGACCTCTTCCCACCTGCTGCTGATACTAACTGTTCACCAGCCCTCTCTGTGTCCTCTCTTGTGGCCCCTGAGTGTGTGCCGACCTCGGGATTGGGCCACCAATCGCAGGAGGAGCACGTGGCCCTGGAGGAGCCAGTTCCAGGACCATTGGTGAACCAACCCCTAGCTGCCATGCTGGATGAGCCACTGGCATGTGCCATTTCGACTGAGGAAACTCAGACTGCGACTACCATGATGATTGCTGCGGAGGCCGCTGCAGAAGAGAGGGAACCCAAGCTGGACCTCTTGAGGACTGAGCCCGAGTTATCATCGTCACCTGGATCGTTGGAGTCCTGGATGGTGGTGGAGCTCGAGCTCAGGCAAGTGCCCTCTTTTGCCTTCCTTCTGTCTGTTTTACAGCATTCTTGCCTGGCTCTTGGTGAGGAGAGCCAGGTGCAGCCCCCCCCCCCCCCACTGCACCTGAGCTCGCCTCACTGGGCTCCGCTGCTGCCGGTGACCCTGATTCCTCCTCTTTGTGTTTCTTCTCTGAGCCTTCTCCCAGGGTCGTCGGGGGAAGATCTATCACTACCAGAGGTCTTCGTAGGTCCAGGTTCTCCACCGGAGGACGCCCAAGGTCTGGTTTCCCCTGCTGAGGTCGTCACGGGTGTCTCAGCCCAGGCCGGGTCCACCATGGGTGCAGCTTCCCCTCTGCCCGAGGCTGTCATCTGGGTTCCACCTCTGCGGTCCGAGACTCTGTGGGTGCTGCATCCAGGGCAGGGATCCTCATGGGGGCTACGTCCCAGCATTAGTCCTATGTGGGTGCTGCGTTGCAGTTTGTATCCACCATGGACACTATGCCTTAGGCCAGGGCCCACCGAGGGTGCAATGTTGGCCCAGTCTGGGTCCCCTGAGGGTGCTGCAGTGCTCCAGCCCAGAGCCACCGAGGGCGCTGCAGTGCTCCAGCCTGGAGCCACCGTGGGTGCTACAATGTCCCAACCGGGACCCCTGTGGGTGCAACCTTTCTCCAGTCCAAGACCACTGAGGGCGTCGCGGTCCCCCTTCCTTCCCTGCCAGACGCTGTCGGGTTCCCCCTTCCTGCTCTGCCTGATGACGTTGTGGTTCCTCTTCCTCGGCTTTTCCCTCCTTCAGTGAGTCTCCCGATGGGAGAGCCGTCTTTCGGGCCACCTCTCTTGTTTAGGTGGCTAAAGAACTCAGGCCGGCCGCATATTTACATATACATATACATATACATATACATATACATATTTATCAGTAAAACTATTTTTACTTTGATCATTTTCTTCTAATATATTAAAACTATTTTTCTTCATCATCATATTTCCTTTTCTTCTTGGCTTGTATGTTAGTTACCGTCCAGAAATGTGGTGGTCTGAGTGCTGATTCCGTCCATGCTCAGGTTGCTCAGTATTTTCCCTTTTCCACCGTAGCATTCCAGGGTGTCATGCAGTGATCCTCGCGGATCACCATAAGACGCCAAGAGTCCACCGATGAGTTTGCAATGATGGTGATTTATTTACAAGACACTAGACACACATACAAGACTATGACTGTGGCGAAAAAACACTGAACACTGAGCATGGGACCGTAAGGCTAACCCCAGCCACTTACGATCTAAAACATGGCATGACATGAACGAGCAAAGCACGAGAATATACACACGAACCTGACCAGACCAGAACGATGAATGTCTGACGAGGCTTGGATGATGTCTGATGATACTCCTGCCAACTAACTGCCATCAGCGTCCGCCTAATAAGGGCGAGCCCTAACGAGCAGTAATGACAGTCAGCTGGCCGACCTTGACAGCCGGGAGCCCCACCGAGCGCCTTCACAATAAGAGCCCGGTGAAGCCAGACTATAACCCACAGCTGTCAAAGCTGGCAGCGAGCTATACATAGCCCAAGCGCGGACAAGACCGGCGCTCGGGTCATAACAGCACCCTCCCTCCAAGGACGGGCTTCCAGAACGCCCATAGACGACCCTGCCCCCCCACCCCCTCCAGGGTGGGCGGCAGGGGGCAGGTCCGGAGGGAGAGAGAGACCAAACCCAGAATCAGTACAATAAAACATAATCAAGACCAGGCAAAGGAAACAAAACTAACACAGCACAATGACAAAAAAATATACCAAACACTCGGATCAGATTAACTGCCAAAATAACAAATACAGCAAACAGCACAGGACAGCAAGAAAAAATTAAATCTTTGCCCACGTTTCACAAGAAAATGGTTTCTCACCTCTGTGAATGCTCGAGTGAATTTTCAAATAACCAAATACAGAAAAGCGGAACAATTACTGGGTCAAACCTAACTACACATAAAACAAAATAAGGCAACTGCAGGGTAAACCACAAACACTCACAGATACCCAAATAACCATTACAAAAAATACAGGGTAACAGGAAAAAAAAAAAAAAAAACAATCACTGGATCAACCCCCACCAAAAAAGTGACCTACACCCCCCCAACAGTTCATGCCGATCAGCGGAGACCAGGCACCACAGGAACAGTTCAGGTGGTCTGCCCGCGTCCAACGGCCGATGGGCGGTCATGGGGGGCGGGACATGACCGGGCGGCTCATCACAGTCCAAAGTCCAGCACGTCCACTCCTCTGGTGGCCGAACCAGGTCGCCCAGCAAAACACATAACACGTCGGGTGGCCGACCCGAAGCGCCGAACCAGCGAAGCAGTTCCTCAGGCGGCCGACCTGCGTCCCTCAGCCACCAGTACCAGAGGAAAACAGCCCGCAGCGGCCTCCCTGGCGGAGACGAAGCTCGGGAGAGCCGGGGCGAGCGAGAAGGGACCCCCACGGCCCCTGGCGATGATGCACAGGGGTGACAACTCAGTAGAGGGACTAGAAGGCAAAGATGAGCCTGAACTCCATCCGATGGCGAAGGGTCTGCAGATCCTCCACTGTCCGCATACCACACCGGCGCTGCCCCTCCGCTGGACCCCGATTGAGTCCCAGCTGCACCCACATTGGACTCCAATTGGGCCTTGGGCGCACTCCCGTCCGGCTCCGATTGGGCCAGAACCACGCCTGCGGTGGACCCCGATTGGACCTCCGGCGCACCCATGTCGGACCCCGATTGGGCCAAGGCCGCTGCCGCGATGGACCCCGATTGGGTCTCGGGCGCCCCCCCCCGTCGGACCCCGATTGGGCCACCGCAGCCTCCACAACGAACCCCGACTGGGTCGGTGCAGCTCCGCTGACGATCTCCACCCCCGAACCTGGAACCTCCAAATCAGTGACCCCGATTGGCTCCATGCCGGCGACACTGCAATTAAGCTCACACACAACAGGAAAACCGGGATCAGTATCACCGGTAGCAACAGAACCCAGTGAGACGAGCTCGGGCGCAGCAGGCAGCTGCTCCTCACTCGCCCCCCCAAGAGGCAGGCACAAATGCTCCGAAACAGAGGACAGAGACACAATAGGGAGCACTTGCCTGCACTCGGGTTCTGTTACCACCCAGGACTTCGTCGATCCAGGTTCAGGGCGGCGACTCTCGTCCGCAGGCTCCAACTCAGCTACGTCGGGCTCCACAACTGGCAAGATGACATCTGAAGCCTGAGGTTCCTCCCGCGCTGATGTCCACGCCGATGACCCGTATGGCGTGGGGGCAGGAGACACTCGACCTGCTGATTCAGACCGTTCCGGCGAGGAAACCCGGGGACGCTTCTCCGTCGGCACAGGTTCCGGGCCACAGTCTGCTCTCCTCCTCTGTCCATGACGTGGCTGCTGGGCTGGATCCAGGCTTTCCAGCCGCGCAGGCCCCCTCCTCCTCCCGCGACGTAGGTCTGGCGTCGCAGACCACTCGGCAGGGGAAGGCACAGATGCAGCAGGTTTAGGAATAACAGTTATAGCAGGTGGTGGAAGCTCGGGGGGCTGCGAACCCCGAACTCCGGCCCCAGGAGTCAGACAAGGCAGATCATAATAATGATGGGAAGAAACAATTTGCACTTGCCTGTCTCCTGGAGAGAAGGTGATGCCTGCTGCAGCAGGTGGAGTTCTCCTTTTATCCCTCCGGGAGAAAACGGCAGGCTCCTCGGGGCCACGAGGAGGAGCCGCTCGAGATGGATTGCTGACAGGTCTCGCCGAAGCACAACTCACAGCATTCCCAGCCGCGGGGGGTGACGTCACAGAGGAGGACATGGCAGTCGGGGCGACGCGGGCACGAGGAGCTGACAGCACAGCTGGAACAGATGACCCGTGGGCGGCGGCTGTGGGGATTCCCTTCTGTCGTGACGTGAATGATGCAGCCAACAGGGAGGCTGGGTCCCTCCGACGACCCGGAGCTGGATCCGGACGGGATTCTCGTTGGGGCTTGGTAGGAGCGCGGCTATGGGGTCTACTGGCCGGTAGAGTGGCGAAGGGCCCGGGAACACATGACGCTGGGACTGGGCGGGCGGCAGGCACTGGATTCTGATCCACAGGTCCCCTGTCGGGCTTTCCCTCCAGCCGATGAATCTCCACTCTCGCCAGGGACGCTGTCCTCGCGGGAGGTGGAGGAGTTCCCAGGAGCGCCTTCTCCCTCAATGTGCGCTGTGCAAAAATCCGTGACAACCTCTTCTCCCCTTCTGGAAAATAGGTAAGATGGTAACGGTGCACAGCCCGCTGTGCGAGGCATAAGTAATGATCGGCCGCTTCAGTGGGCATGAGACGGGACAGCCATCAATATCCTCCAGCCACTCCGGGCAATAATCCCGCTTGCTGTCGAGCATCTCCCTACCAAGTCCAACTACAGGAGAAAAAACTCCATACAATAGCAAAACTCACGGAAGAAAGGCGTATCCGTTTAGACGTCTGTGGCAGGAGTATACTGTCATGCGGTGATCCTCACGGATCACCATAAGACGCCAAGAGTCCACCGATGAGTTTGCAATGATGGTGATTTATTTACAAGACACTAGACACACATACAAGACTATGACTGTGGTGAAAAAACACTGAACACTGAGCATGGGACCGTAAGGCTAACCCCAGCCACTTACGGTCTAAAACATGGCATGACATGAACGAGCAAAGCACGAGAATATACATACGAACCTGACCAGACCAGAACGATGAATGTCTGACGAGGCTTGGATGATGTCTGACGATACTCCTGCCATCTAACTGCTGTCAGCGTCCGCCTAATAAGGGCGAGCCCTAACGAGCAGTAATGACAGTCAGCAGGCCAACCTTGACAGCCGGGAGCCCCACCGAGCGCCTTCACAATAAGAGCCCGGTGAAGCCAGAATATAACCCACAGCTGTCAAAGCCGGCAGCGAGCTATACGTAGCCCGAGCGCGGACAAGACCGGCGCTCGGGTCATAACACAGGGTTTGTTATTAGGGCCGCTCAGGGGCTTTTATTATGACAGTGTCACGGCCGCACTTCTGGCTGTCAAAGCCAAGCTGGCACCGTGACAGCTGTTTGTCATTTTTGTTAATTATCTCTTTTCTGATTTGTTTGTGCTTGTTATTTAAGGGAGCAGCTGAGGGTCGCTCCTCGCTGCAACCTACACAATCTTAAGCGTTCGCCACGAGGGACTGGAGCTCCTGTTCCCGACTCCAGTCTTCCCCGTCGTGCGCACTGCTGAGAAGGTGATCGGCTGCAAGCTCCCATCTCTCCAGGATCTGTACATCTCCAGGACCCGGAGGCGTGCTGGCCGGATCATAGCCGATCCCTCACACCCTGGTCACGTACTGTTTGCCCCTCTCCCCTCAGGTGGAAGACTTCGGTCCATCCAGACTAAAACCTCCCGTCACATGAACAGCTTCTTCCCCTCTGCCATCAGACTGCTGAACACTAAGTGACTTATTGACTCTCGTGCACTATGTACAGCAGCTCAACCAGACTCATGTCAATCATCACTGTTTTCTTCCTGCATTACCGACTGCACTATATGGTTCTCCACATTATCTGCTGCTTGCTAATATATTTAAACTGCTGACTAGTATTACTCACTCTTATTCTACACTTTATTGCATGTATAGTTTATTTCTTTTATTTTATCATGTTTAATGTTGCAGCATTGCACCGAGACAAATTCCTAGTTTGTGTACTACATGAACAATGGCAATAAATCTGATTCTGATTCTGATTCTGATTCCCCTGTGTCTTGAACTCCTTGCTGCATGTCTTTGTAAGTGTTTTTGTACAGCGCAGGCTCTGTCCTCACTGTCCCTCCTAATTAATCTTTAGAGTTTGTTATTTTGTGTCTCAGTATATGTTCGTGTTCTGCCCCACGTGGCTGTTTATTTTGTCATTTCATCGTCTTGTAAATAAACGAGCAAACTTACTGTTTGGCATCTGGCATCTCATTAATGCCCTGCACGGGGCATTCATAACAGTAGGTCGCAGCCAAACGAGACGCCAGCCACAGTGAGTTTGTTTTGTGCTTAAGTTTTCCCCTTTTTTAAGTACCAGTGTGTTTTCGGGAGATGGCGTCATCAAGAACTGGCTACTCCTTGGACTTGGGATACGAGCTGATCATAGCTCTCATAGAGGTAGATAACCTCCTCGCCAACGCTCTTAGGCTCTTCACCCCCGACGACGCACGCTGGTACCTGGACCTCACAGAGGCGGCAATTAAATGCAACCCTTGCCTTGCTGATCACGCTGAGGGCAGGGAGAGGATAGCCGAAATCACGGCACTTCGGAGGAGGATCCGTGGGCCTGAGAAGAGTTCCAGCAAGAAGCCAAAACCAGAGCCGACGGTGAGGCATCTCTGTTCCTCGCCTCAGGATCAGGTTCCTGCCACCCATCCAGCCCAGGGTTCTGTGACACCGAAGGGCCGTCTCCGTCTGCAGCAGAGGAAGAGGACAGCCGGGACCCCCCGTGAAGAGACACAGTGGGCAACTGAGCTCATCGGGGTCGTGTGGCTGAAGCACGCCCTTCTTCCTATCCCAGCGACATCCTACGGAACGTGGTGGCGGCAGTTAGACTGGTGGAGGTCAATCCCGAACTCAGCGATTATCCTGAATACGCTGAGCTGCTGGCCTCTGTCACTGCGCAGCAGCAGCGCTTTCCGGACTTGAACTTAGCCTCGTCCTCTGCCGAAAGATGCCATCACTCAGTCCGTAGTCCACCTCTGCAAGATCCCCGTCCGGATCCTGTTCCGGGCCGCCGAGGGAACTCAGCCTCCCAGCCCGCTGTTGTCCCTGTGTCACGACAGGAGGGAAAGACAGCAGCCCCAGTCTCTGGGTCATCGGTTCCCGCTGTTCCATCAGCTCCTCACCCCCGGACTGCCTCGGCTGCCCCTCCCTCCTCCTCGGCGCCCTCTTCAGAGGCTGTGAGTCCAGCGAGTCCTGCCCCGGCTGCGCCCGTCGCCGATCCCAAGAGAGCGGCTCCTCCTCGTCTTCCCGGGGGGCCCTCAGTCACCATCCTCAGGGGAAAGGGGAGAACCAAGCCCGCTGCAGCAGCCACCATCGTCCCTCGGGAGGACAGGCAAGTGTTGTTTCATTCTCACTCTCAGTATAGGGAATTACCTTGTCTGACTCCTGGGGGTGGGACTCGGGGTTCACAGTCCCCTGAGCTCCCACCACCTGCTGCAGCCACTAACACTGAACCTGCTACCTCTGTGTCTCCTTCCCCCCTCTCTGAGCATCCCCCAGTGCCTGGAATTGACCGTCAGATGAGGGAGGAGCCTGCAGCCCTGGAGAGCCTGCTTCCAGCCCCGCAGCCGCGTCATGGGCAGAGGAGGAGATAGGACTGCCATTGGGAGCCTGAGCCGACGAGTAAGCATCCCCGGGTCTCCGTGGAGGAGCAGTCGGGCCCAGCAGGTCATGGATCCCCTGCCTCTACACCATGCGGGCCTTCGGCATGGGTTTCAGCGCCGGGGAGTTCCCAGACTGTGATGACCATCATGCCGGGTGGAGCCCGTCGCAGTTGAGCCGGAACCCGGAATGGACCTCCGGATCATTGAGCCTGGATCGCTGGAGTCCTGGATGGCGGTGGAGCCCGAAATCAGGCAAGTGCTCTATTTTGTCTTCTTACTTTCCGTTCTGGAGCATTTTTGCCTGTCTCTCGGGGAGATGAGTCGGGTGCAGACAACCGCTGCATCTGAGCTCATTTTACCGGGCTCTGCCGCTGCCGGTGCTCCTGATCCCGGTTCTCTTTGTGTTTTTGAGCCTTCTCCCAGGGTCACTGGAGACGAATCAGCTAGGTTATCATCATCGAGGTTCCAGGGTGGTGTTTAGAGGTCATCCCGGGTGCTGCGCCGGCCCAATCGGGTCCCATCGAGGGTGCTGCACCGGCCCAATCAAGTCCCATCGAGGGTGCAGTGCCGGTCTGATCGGGTCCCATCGAGGGTGCAGCGCCGGTCCGATTGGGTCCCATCGAGGGTGCAGCACCGGTCCGATCAGGTCCCATCAAGGGTGCAGCCCCGGCCCATTCGGGATCCATTGTGGGTGCTACGCCGGTCCAATCGGGGCACATCGAGGGTGCAGCACTGGTTCGGTTCGAGGGCGGTGAGGGAGCTGCGGATTCCCTTCCGCTGGATGCTGGACTGGTTCCTCCTCTTTCCTCCTATTTGTCTCCTCCGGGTACCACTGGGGTTCCCTTCATTTGGGTCGGCTGTCCCTTGCTGTCCCTCTCGGTAGGGAGGCCACCTCCGAGCTTCCCCCTCCAGTCCTGGTGTTCTAAGGACGTGGGTCGGCTGCCCGGGAGACTGTTTCACTGATTCTGCGTTCTGGGTCGGCCGCCCAAAGGACTGTCTTGTTGGTTTGGCAACCTGGTTCGGCCGCCAGAGAGGCTGTTTTGCGAGTTCTGCGTCAGGGGTCGGCCGCCTGAAGGACTGCCTTGTTGGTTTGGCGACCTGGTCTGGCCGCCTGAGGTACTGTTTCCTCAGGTCTGGGACTTTGGTAGACCGTCCGAACTGTTCTTTTTCCCTATGGTAGGTGGATTTGAGATGTGGGTTGACCCCCCTGAACTTTTTTTTTCTTCCCCGTTCTCTGCTTTCTGCCTGCTGGCGCCCTTGAAATTGTGTTTTGTTTTGTTTTTTGTTTGGTTGGTTACACGTTTATTGAAGGACTCTCGGTTCTTTGCCCGAATTAGTGGTGTTTCTTTTTGTTTCTTTTTTATTGTAGGATTCTTTGTTCGTTGCCCTAATTAGTTGTGTTTTTTTTTTTTCTCCACGTAATCTGATGGAGTCCCTGTTCTTTGCCCGAAGTTGTCATGTGTATCATGCTGATTTTCTTTTTGCCAGGAGCATACTCGTGTAAGACTGGTGTTGACTTTTGATGCTTCTTACTGAAGTACACACGAGAGTAGACCCCAGAACTTGTTTGAATAAGAGTGAATACTGGTCTAGTAAGAAGGCTACCTGAATATTAGTTAACAACTTTACTCTTGTTTATATATTTTTTCTCCTTAAGTCGTGTTTTTTTTTTTTTTCCTGTCTAGTTACACCGTTTCATTAGTAAATTTCTGTCCTTACTCTTGCCAGGTTGGGAGTTCTGTGTTTTGTTTTTTCTTTAAGCCTGTGATTCTTCTAAATCTTCAGGTGTATTTCCCACATGTTTTGCAGAACTTCGTAACCTTTTTTTTTTGTGTTTTGCAACTATTTCAACATAAAATTCTATATTCACTAAAATGACTATACTTGCCTTACTTATTACGATGCAGATGAGAACATTTCTGACCAGTTTTCAAATCGGCAAAATCAAGAGTAATACTTGATTGGAATCACATTGTTTTTATAAGTAAGTAGGAGTGCTGTGTGATAAAACTTTTCAAGGTGCAATTTTGTGAAGTTGAGTGGAGTAAGGGTAACTGGTTACTGCCTTCTTCGGCCCATGGGATTTGGCACCTACTGTACCGTTGATGCTACCGGACCATACAGTTACAATTACGTCTCCAAAGTTTTGTGCAAGAGCCCCACTAGTTTTCTGTAATCCACAACTTCTCTCAGGCAGTTTATATATATATATATATATATATATATATATATATATATATATATATATATATATATATACTGACTCAGTTACCACGTTTCTTGTTTTGCTTATTCTGTAATACTTGAAAGGGTTTTGCCAAGTTAATGTGTTATTGGGCACTTGGGGATTTTTGAAATGTACCTGTATTTTGGTTTCCTTTCGTTTGTTTTATCGGGCTGTACCTTATTTATTTTGTCCCCTCTGCTACATGTTATTTTTGCTAGTGTGTATGTTATATGGTACTTATGTTTGTTGGCAGGGTACCTGTATTTTGTTTAGTCAGCCGGTTGCTCTTTAGTTTTGATAATTTCTGTGTTAGGCCATGCAATTCGGTTATCCATATTGTTATCCGTTCATTGTGGGTTTCTTTTCCTTCATCCTCTGGGTGTCGTTTTTGCCCTTTTTGTTTTTTTGTTTTTTTTATTCTCTCCCTCCTGGCCTGTTTTCCCCCTCCGCCCTCTCTGGGTTGGTCCTGTTAGCTTTCTGGTCGGGGGGCCCCTTGGATGTCACGTTGACGCCTAGAATGCGCCCTTTGAACGGGGGGTACTGTGGTGGTCTGAGCGCTGATTCCGTCCACGCTCAGGTTGCTCAGTATTTTCCATTTTCCACCGTAGCATTCCAGGGTTTGTTATTAGGGCTGCTCAGGGGCTTTTATTATGACAGTGTCATGGCCGCACTTCCGGCTGTCAAAGCCGAGCTGGCGCCGTGACAGCTGTTTGTCATTTTTGTTAATTATCTCTTTTCTGATTTGTTTGTGCTTGGTATTTAAGGGAGCAGCTGAGGCTCTCTCCTTGCTGCAACCTACACAATCTTACGCCTTCGCCACGAGGGACCAGAACTCCTGTTCCCGACTCCAGTCTTCCCCTGTGTCTTGAACTCCTCGCTGCATGTCTTTGTAAGTGTTTTTGTACAGCGCAGGCTCCGTCCTCGCTGTCCCTCCTAGTTTATCTTTAGAGTTTGTTATTTTGTGTCTCAGTATACTGTATGTTCGTGTTCTGCCCCACGTGGCTGTTTATTTTGTCATTTCATCGTCTTGTAAATAAACGAGCAAACTTACTGTTTGGCATCTGGTGTCTCATTAATGCCCTGCAAGGGGCATTCATAACAAGACTATCTCTTTGCTCATCATTTTGATAGAGAGAGTTTTAAAATTAAGTCATGATATAATTTTATCAGTAATTTTAATTCTAATGACACCCCCCCCCCCCCCATGGTTTAAATCTGGCCCTAGGAATGTGAGGAAAAATTTGTGGTGCTCACTACCACCAAAGTTACCCATCCCTGTCTTAGCAGTAATGCAGCAGATGACTGAAGTGGTGATGTGTTGATGATAGCAGTTGGTGCCATTTGTGGACAGCTGAAGTTCTTTTTGGTTCACCTAGTAGTGAACACTGGCAGCGGTTTAAGACCCTTTACGGCAAAACTGTTTGTGACCTTAAAACTGTGTGTAAACTGTTTTGCAACGTTTTACAAACCCCACTGACACCAGCTAGCCTATCTGGCTGTGTCCGTGCTCTATCTCAAAAGGGAACGAGGCTGCAGCCACCAAACCTGGTACACAGGCTGACCTAGGGACTAGCACCTACGGTCATATTTTTGGTCAAAAGTCAAGGTTAGTGTTATAAAAGGTCAAAATCCATTTTGGCCCATAGTGACTTCATTATTACCTCCGCCAGGCCGCAGGCCAGGAGGTTATGTTTTTGCTGGGGTTTGTCTGTCTGTTTGTCTGTCTGTTGGTTAGCAAGATAACTCAAAAAGTTTTGGACGGATTTCGATGAAACTTTCAGGCGTTGTTGGAAATGGTACAAGGAAGAACTGATTAAATTTTGGGGATGATCCGGATCACTGTCTGGATGCAGGAATTTTTTAAAGGATTCTTTAACATTGTGAGATAGGGCCATTTTCAACACAGAGGATGCGGAGAATCACCGTGCTGCAGCGACAGAAGAAATGCAGCGACTCAGGCAAGGGCTATCCCCAGATGCTATTGAAGCTCGTCAAGCTTAGTTTTATTTTTTTTTTTTATTAATTTTTTTTCTTATTACCTCCGCCAGGAGGTTATGTTTTTGTTTTGTTTTTTAAAAGAATATCTGCTCGATATTGCCAGTCATGCCTCGTTCAAAGTCTAAAAGTGTAAAACAGAGAAGGCAACAGAGTGCAGAGTGCATGAGAAAGAAAAAAAGGCAGGGAGAGAACACAGAGGATGCGGAGAATCACCGTGCTGCAGCGAGAGAAGAAATGCAGCAACTCAGGCAAGGGCTATCCCCACATGCTATTGAAGCTCGTCGAGCTTAGTTTTATTTTATTGATTTTTACCTCCGCCAGTATGTTATGTTTTTGCTGGGGTTTGTCTGTCTGTCTGTTGGTTAGCAAGATAACTCAAAAAGTTTTGGATGGATTTCAATGAAACTTTCAGGCGTTGTTGGAAATGGTACAAGGAAGAACTGATTAAATTTTGGGCATGATCCGGATCACCATCCACAACAAAACCGCCATTACCGAAAATGCCATTTTCGTGAATAACTACTGAACCACTAATCCTATCATTGTGAATCCAATTGCTAGTCATATGTTTTCATGGTCAAGGAATCTGAAAACGTACACACACAAACACTGTATGGGGGGAACTGTGGCGCTTGGTGGAGGTCTGCGCTCTCCGAGTGCTTTTCTAGTTACCTCCGCCAGGCCGAAAGGCCAGGAGGAGGTAATGTTTTTGCCGGGGTTTGTTTGTCTGTCTGTCTGTTGGTTAGCAAGATAACTCAAAAACTTTTGGACGGATTTCGATGAAAATTTCAGGCGTTGTTGGAAATGGTACAAGGAAGAACTGATTAAATTTTTGGGGATGATCCGCATCACCGTCTGCATACAGGAATTTTTTAAAGCATTTTTCCACACTGTGACATACGACCATTTTCAACATGTGCGCAGGCGCAATGGAGGGCGCTGCTCGTCGTGTCTGACCAACACAAACTCCGCCTTCTTCAACGTTTTAGGCACAAAAGCGCGCGGAAAACACTGGTGGCCTGGGCCCGCCAGCGTGCCTGTCTTTGCGCCATGCTGCAAAACCTGACACGGCCACCTGTCCGCCGCCCGATTATTTGCCACAAATTCCCCGCCCAGCCATAGGCGCTGCGTAAAAACGACCTCTCTGCCGGGGAAGATTCTAAATTCTGTTTTGCCGCGGAGCGCAACCCCAATATAATATAAAACCCATGGCAACCTGTCTAACCAATCTGCATCCGTCAGTAGAGGACATGGACACACCAACACTTCAGTTTATTACCTCCGCCAAGGAGGCAATGCTTTTACTACCGTAAAACGGGGCTATAAGGGACGGCGGGGTAATAAGGGACACTTTTCTAAATGTAATTCTGCTTTTTTTATTTTGCTTCCACCAAGATTTGATTAAGGATTCATGGATATTTGATAATAACAACACAACTCAGCGTCCTGCTCAAAATAAAAAAAAGCAGAATTACATTTAAAACATTTCCCAGAAAAGTGTCCCCTATTACCCCGCCGTCCCTTATAGCCCCGTTTTACACTACTGAACCACTAATCCTATCACTATCACATTGATTGTCATTGATTAATTGTCTATGTTTATTGCACTGTCCCTGTCAAATAAACAAATAATCATTGTGAATCCAATTGCTAGTCATATCTTTTCATGGTCAAGGAATCTGAAAACGTACACACAAACACTGTATGGGGGGAACTGTGGCGCTTGGCGGAGGTCTGCGCTCTCCGAGTGCTTTTCTAGTTGACATTGAAATTTTAATGCAAGTTTAAATTGGGTCTTTGACACCTGCTGAAGGTCAAATGATTTTGACCTTGGCTTTGACCTTAAAGATCAGTTGGGTGTGAATTTAGGTTACTAGGTCACCAAGTTTACAACAAATACTTTATGGCTTATTACCATGGTTATTGTAAGTGCTGTAAAGTCTAAAAATAAATACTTTAAAATTTCAGTCAGCATTATTTTTTCACACCCAAAGGAAGTGCTAGAAGAAGATTTAGGCACTGATTCCAATAATGTTTATAATGTTATATACATTCAAGGCCTGCAACAGATGATTGTCTGCATTCTAGTTGTGCAAAGTAATTTTTAGTCAGGTGTAGAAAAGGATGTACTGAATTCATCTACAACTTTAGAGTCCGTCAACCTTATACGAGTTACAGACACATCCCCTGAAAAGCATGTTAAAGCATTGATGAAATTAAAAAGGAGGGGTGTCAGGGAGGGGAGGGGAGTCTGAGACGTTGGAAATAAAAAAAACTCAGATTTTGGGGGAGAATATTTCAATTGTATTATTAAAAATAGCTCATTTAAAAGAGGAAGTGTCCAACTTTATTAGAAAACTGTCAAAGCCAATTTGCAAATTACCTTGGAAAAAAATGCAAAAATGACCAAATTAAACTCACAAATGTGTTTTCTCTTGTATTTTAGCATTTTTTGTAGATTCTTTTCCACATAAATCATAAATTGTATGCATGCTTGAGTAACAGAAACTTTAACTTGCAACAAAACCAAAAAGGTTTGATATGGCATTAAGCTCAAAGAAAAACACACGTTTTTGTCTCATGTACATATTTGTTTTAATAGTGTTTCTATGTAGACCAAACAACAATCACCTTTTCTTTCACCTGGGTGGGCTGTGTTATTAATGTTTTTTCACACTAACATATGTCTACCCCAAAATTTTCATATAAAAAAATCCTCCTGCATGGTGGGGGCAGGGTACGATATAGTGGCCAGACGGTCAGATTCTGTCCTGGAAAACACTGAAGACTCACTGAAATGACCAAATTAAGGCCGGTGGTGTACGGGCAACAGCTGAGCTGCTCAGATGTCTGATGGGACGGATGGGGTCAGCGCTCACTCATTGTCTTCAGTTCTTTGTTTGTGTCCGACTCCTCATGGATACATGCAGGCAGCTGTTTAAAGGAGCCGTGGAAGTTAATGTCTGTCAAAGCACAAAGGAAGATGACATTACAGGTCCATCAAGGTCGCAGCCGATGGCAGAGGGGGCAAGTTAATCTGCCCTGGGGGGTTTGTGGGGGAAACATGCAACTACAGGAAACACGCTGACAACGGGTAATAACTACGGGACAGTGTGTGAGTCGGGGGCCACTCTCAGGAGGGTCGACCGGGCATGTTAACGTCTGTTCCACGAGCACAAACATAATCCCCTCACACTTAACATTCATAGTTCCCCCTGCTGCTCGAACAGCGGTTCCATTCAGACAGTTGTTGGTTGTCTTCGTGCTAGCTGCACATCAGTTGTTTTGGGGGCCTGGTTTAGTTGAAGTGAAAGGATGTTAGAAGTTTTATTTCATTAACAGAGAAAATTTACAACAGATTATAGGTCAGAGCTACCGTGGCATTTCTTTCTTGGGAAATAACCTATTTTTTTCTTAATGCTTTTTAGTTTAATAAATCATCATACAATGCTGCCATTGTGTTATCATGGCGGCAGAAGAGTTTATTTGAGTGTCATCAGAACAATAGCGAGCGGGCTAATCTCAGACGGATGAGGCCAAGCAGAGATTTGGTGAGGGGTGGGACGGGGTGGTGGGACGGGGAGGTGGGAGGGTGGCCACACTGGGTGAGCACATGGCACTGGGGCGGTGAGCCTAATCACGGCCTGGCAGAAGGCCTCACTAATGGGGAGGGGGGGGCAGGGGTCCCTGGGGTGACTCATTTAGGGTTTGGAGGTGAGCGTTTAGCTGCAGTAAAACAGACAGACCCTCAGCTTTTGTCCTCGTCCCTGCGTGTGCACAGCTGAGATAGCCGAGGGAGCGTCACCTCGTAGTTGTCCCCACACACAGCTCAACTGGTTCCTACCAGAGTGGACGCGTCATCCCTCCCATTTCCTTTCTCCTGCAGTTTCTGTGGATTACATTTCTCTTTTCCATTGTTCAGCCGACCGTGAAGGCACTCCTTTCTTTCCTGTGGTCACTGGAAAATGAGATACTGCATGTAGTCTTGTTACAAAGCTGTATTCATGTTGTAATTGGCTTTTCTGTCTGGTGCCTTGTCAGGTAGAAATAAACTGGTATGGCGGGGAGAAATACTGAACCCAAACACTGCTGGTTGGTAGAAAACCAAAACAATGAGCTGAAAAATGCTGAAACACGATAAGAGCTGAGGTGAGGAGCACATTTCCTACTTCCTTCTAAAAATCTATGCTGCAAGTGGCTCATTTTACACAAAAATACAAATGATCTGTGCATTGAGCACTGTTCTTTTATGTAGACCGCTGGATTAAAGTATTTTTGCTTGATTCACAGCTCAGAAGAATCCTCACTTGTCTGATATGATGCAGCCTCCTATGCAGGCGTGTTAATGCTGAATTGCAGGCTCACTCCTTATAAACTATACTGTTATATTTCAGTACTTGGACACAACTAATTGCAAATCCCATAGGTGTCCCAGATTGTCATATCCATCATTTCACCCAGTGTGACGCTCCTCGTCACAGTTAACATTCTTCTGACTGTCCGCTCATCACAACAGGTCTAAAGGCACACGTGGCTACCCAGGATTTCTCTTCTCAGTGGCATTAGATCCAAGAGTTTAAAAAAATCAGCTTTTTTGGAGCAATCTCTCCCAGGGATTTGACTCATTTTAAAGGTTCAAATATTATGCATTTTCCAGCGATTAAGTTTAAGTTTTGTCATCCTCGACTGCATATGGATTCAGTTTTAAAGACCAAAATGATTTCTGTTGCTTTACAGAAACACTTTGTTTTCAGCCTTCCCGATGATATTCATGAGCCCCAAATCTGATTGGGTAAATGTTTTTTGAATGGGCCAATCACAAGTAAGGATGCAGTGATGCAGTCGGGGGGTGTTCGTTTTGTTAGACACCTGAAGGTGGGGCTTGTTGGTTTGTGACATCATAAAACACGGGAAGTGCAATCTGCTCCTTTATGTAAGGGTCTGATGTAAATATAGGCAGGTGTTTTTTGTGAAGGTGTTTTTTTTGCGTTTTTTGCACATTTCAATATTTTTTTACAGTACACATACGGGGGGGGGGGGAGTTCATAGTGGTCAAATTTGTCCAAATGTGGGTTTGTTTGTTTTTTCAACCGCAGGGATCCAAGCTCTGCAACACCGATGGAAGAAGTGTTTGGACCGAAGGGACATGTTGAAAAATAGAGTTTTTAGGTTTAAATCCTAAAAAAGCACAATTTTTCCAAAATATTTTTTACAGAAGATAAGGAAGAACAAAAGTAACTCCCACTTTGTGAACTGAATTTTCGTTGGTAAAAAATATGAAAGAATGGCTGAAATCTGCATCCTAAATGCATTTTTTTTTCACCAGTTTGTGAAGTCTCTTCTTCTTCTTCCAGCTGCTCCCTTCAGGGGTCTCCACAGTGGATCATCTACCGCCATCTCACCCTTCATCTTCCGCTGTATTTTTATTTTTTTTATTATTTTATGTAGCCCTTATACAGGGGAGGTCCACTGAGAGACAACCTCTCTTTTTCAAGGACACCCTGTTCACACTCACACAGTACACATTCACACCTGGAAGCTGCCCAGTACAACCACAGACCGAGCTGTGGCCACTGAGCAGATTCACTGGGGCAGTTGAGGTTAAGGGCCTTGCTCAAGGGCACCACAGTAACACCAACCCTCTCCATGTCCTCCTTTACTACATCCACAAATCTTCTCTGTGCTCTTCCTCTTCTCCTCCTGCCTGGCAGCTCCAGCTTCAACATCCTTCGTCCAATGTCTCCACTATCCCTCCTCTGCACATGTCCAAACCATCTCAGCCTTGCCTCTCTGACTTTGTCTCCAAACCGCTCAACCTGAGCTGTCCCTCTGATATATTTTTTATGTTTGAAAGTCAGGACAGCAGAAGTAGTGGCTGTGCTGAGCAGTGGCTTTATTCACAAGTAGCTAGTAGCACGCGTAGCTTACAGAACTGTTATTATGCTAACACTAAGGAGGTACAGGCTGGTGTTGGTTATAGAGGCAGAGCACCAAAGAGGCCAAGATGCCACCAACAGTCCCCTAATATAGGGCTGGATGTGATCACGTCATCCGTGCCTCCATCATCACGTCCGTGCAGTCTGTTGTAATATAGTGCTTCACAACAATGCTCATTTCTAATCCTGTCCCTCCTGGTCACTTCCAATGAGAATATTAGCATCTTCAACTCTGCCACGTCCTGCTCTGCCTCCTGTCTTTTCGTTAGCGCCACTGTCTCCAATCCATACATCATAATAGGTCTCACAACTGTCTTGTAAATCTTCCCTTTTACTCCAGCTGCTACCCTTCTGTCACAAATCACCTCTGACACTCATCTCCATCCATCCCACCCTGCCTGCACTCCCTTGTGCACTGTCCATTGCTTTGGATGACTGACCCCAGGTATTTAAAGGGCTGATGACACGATTTTGACATTTTTTAGCATGTTGTGTAAACCCACAAGTCATTGTTGATGATCAATATAATATTTACAACAGCGCCTGCATAAACTAGTTATCATCAAAAAACCACAGCCGCTGACTGGACTGTGGTGCCGCCCACCGAATGAAGGGCGGCACCACCATGACGTAATTGACAGAAAGGACTCCGGTGTTGTTGACTGGAATGACAGCAGCTTTGTAGCTCACAGTTTCTCTGGTTTCTTGTTTTAATTTTACAGCTATGCCTTCGTGTTATGTCGCAGGCTTAGAAAAACAGCAGGCCGTGAAAGACCACATCACACGCTTCAGCTCCAACTGTCATAAGCCTCCTCGTGTGCTCCTCGTGCGCTTTTACACAGGAGGAGTGCACGAGGAGGGGAAGGATTAATGGATTTACACACAGCTTTGACCTACTTTCTGTGATTGCATGCTGACTCTCGCTGGTCCCGCCACGTCCCCTCTATCATTATCACCAGCTGATTAAAAACCCTGCTGATCATCTTTCCCGGTCCTCGCCCAGGTGCTTCTCATCACACCATCACCAGCAGTATGTGTACTTAGCGGCCGTTTGCCAGTAACACACTGCTGGTCCACAGTATTGTCATCTGTGCTGTTAGTCTGCCAGTATTTTCAGCACTCTCACGATGTTAGTCACTCCATGTTCACGGTGGTTCTCGTGCGTCCTTGAAGCGATGTCGGCTCTGGGGCGCAACTGTGGCTAACACGTCTCCTCTCATTCATTCTCTGGGCGATGCCGGCCCCCAAATGCCATCAGTAAGTGTGTTTGTGTTTTTTGTACGTCTTCACCTTTTTGGGAATTGTCTGTCTTTCTGTACTAAATGTGCTGTGGTGAACCCTGCACGTAAATCCTCATTATTTCATCCTCCCTCTCTGTGGCCTTCGTAAGAGCACACAGAGGGTCATGATGAATGGATTTACGTGCAGGATTCACCAGACAATACATAATACATAAATACATAAAGATAATACATAATAAACCCGATGCCTGAGCCACAGAGAATACACTGCTATGATTTTATTGAAAAATCAGGTTTAAATAAATTATTTTTATGAACAAATAATTTGTTGCAATATCTGTAACAAAAGCATAACACTTGGTGTTCCCCTGCCGTGTGTTTGTTGCTGCTGCTGTGCCGGCCATGTGTGCCTCTCCACCATCACTCTCTGAGTCTGACTTGCTAGGCACGATGCCCGCTTGGCACAGCTCAAACCTATACGGTCTGATGCCCCCAGATTCTTCATTGTCGTCCCATTCTTCGGAACTATAATCGTCTGAAGATTGGACAACACAAACCAATTCCAGACTACATGTGCTGGAACCATCGTCGATGTTTTCTACCGCTTCCATCCTGTGTGTACAATGGGCAGCCAAGCGCTGTGTTCTGTTGATGACGTTACAACATGGCCGGGGGATTTTCCAGCCACTGACGAAATTGGTGACGTGGCGCTCATGAAAACGTCTGATATTTGCATGAAAAAAAGCCTGTTTGACTTAGAACTGCACAGACCAACCTATTTTGTCATATTGTATTATGTGTTGAAAAATTAGATGAAGTCAGAAATGTGTCATCAGACCTTTAAATTCATCCACTTTCACTAACTCTTCTCTTTGAATCTTCACCATTACGCCTGCCTCCCTCTCATTCAAACTCATGTACTCTGCCTTGCTTCTACTGACTTTCATTCCACTTCTCTCCAGAGCATACCGCCACCTCTCCAGGTTCTCTTCCACCTGCTCCCTACTCTCACTACAGATCACAATGATGTCTGCAAACCTCATGGTCCACGGAGACTCCTTCCTGACCTCGTCTGTCAGCCTGTACATCACCATGGCAAACAAGAAGGGGCTCTGAGCCGATCCCTAACGTAACCCCACCCCCACCTTGAATCCATCTGTCACTCCTACAGCGCACCTCACCACCGTCTCGCTGTTCTCATACGTGTCCTGCACCACCCTCACACACTTCTCTGCCACTCCAGACACACTTCCTGTCTTAATACAAATTTGTGTAGCCTATTTAACAAATTAAATAGTTTTTCATAAATCTATGACTTTTCCCACATAAACACCTGACTTTATTCTTAAAGATTTGATGCTTAATTCTCAATTTTTTTTTTACGTTGTTCTTTTTTTTCATAAATTTGTAGCTATTCTCAGAAATTTGAGTTTTTTCTCACCAGTTTGCTTCTTAATTGTCATTGATTTGATTTGTAACTATTGCCTTTTTTTTTGTCCGCACCACATGGTTGCGGACCCGCTGTAACGCAGTGACGCTGCAGCAGAGAGCGCCTTTCTATTGGCCGGCGGCAGCAGAGGGAAATTCATCTGTCCCACGCTGAATGGGAGGAGGACCAGGAGGAGGAGGAGGAGGAGTGAATGGCTGGCAGAAAGCTTCATTACGCCGATCAGACAGCGGTGAGAGCAGCTTTCCCTGCTGGACCTTTGAGCCCGGTGTCAGATGAAGTCCACGGGAGCGGCTCTTCAGCACAGCGGACGTCTCATCCCGTCGACTTTGCTTTTGCTTGTTTTAATCAAGACGGGGTCTGTGTGAGAGAGCGGTGCTGCTGAAGCGGACACACAATAAAAGTGGGAGCGATCAGTGGAAGCAACAAAAGACAGACGGTAAGACTGGCCTCATTTCTCCCCAAACACCAGCTGAGTTAAACCAAGCCTGTCTGGTCGCAGTAGAAAGGTGGATTAATGACGGAAACTGGCCGGAAATCACCGGCATGAGCTCAGGGGCATTTTGATATTTTAGGCACTTCTCTCACAGCTCCTGTAGTCTACTTTTAGAACATCTGAGACGTTCGCAGCCGCTGAAAGGTGGCTTCTTTAATGGAGGAGAGCGCTGCAGGGGCTGTGCTTCACCTGACCTCAGCGCTGACCTGCTGACAGTCAGGTGTGGAGAAAACTGCTCCCGTCAAGAGCGCGGCTCGGCTCCTGCGCTTTTAAACTCCTCGGTCAGCCTGTGCATGTTGCGCGTGCGCTGGTTCCTGGTCCAAACAAACAATGGTGAGGCAGCCACGTGACATCCTGTATGGCAGCATGTCGGTGGGTATCTGGTCAGCAGCGGGGCTCGACACATGTGACGGAGGCAGCGCCGTCACGGGTTCTTGTGTCCTGCGGCGTCACGGCCGTGCGTGGACACCCCTGACAGGAAGCGTGACAGTGACAGTGAACAAAGGCAGGGCTGCTGTGCGGCTGAGTCTGGGCCTCATCAGAGCAGCGCGCGCCGTGTCACCGTTCTGACGCGCACGCTGACGGGCGAACTGCAAAGGCTGCTCTGCTTTGTGTCGACAGGATTCTGGGATGTTCCGCTGCTTTTAATGGGGTCAGCGTTTCCCATTCAGTAAACCTGTTAACTGCCAACGAATATTCCGCTCTGGACGCAGGAGTAATTTGCCAGTCGGGGTCCATTAGCAGGGTGATCCATACACAAGGCCGGCCTCGGTGGTGGAAACGGCGTTCAGGCCCACAGCTGCTCAGTGTGACCTGAGCCAGCCAGGAGTTCCCACCTCCCCTGCAAACACCTGCTATGCGTGCAGGCTTGTCAGCATTTTTTCTCCTTTCCCACGCACCTGCGGAACTGAAATGACAGCACTCAGTCAGGCCCTGCGGTACAAGTTTGTGATCAGTTTGCGCTTCTGTTAGCAAGCAAAGTTCCTGCCAGACCGGTTGTAATTACAGATTATCTCCTCACAGAAAGATGCAACTTTAGATCAAAGTCAAGCAACAGCAGGAGATTTCAACTGGAGTCTGAGTCACACAGTCAGACTTCGCTTTTGAACTTTGGTAGGAACAGTATCTGTTATGTCTGAAATTACCTTTGTAATGACGAGGCCAGGTGCACAGCTGAACTCAGCTTTATTATGGATTAGTAGCACAATACAGCCACCAGGCAGGGGCATCGGCAACAAGGCCGTAACGTGGATGCCCCTGGTCTTTATAGGGCAGGGTGCAGTGGTGGAAGAGGAAGTGGCCGCTACTAGACCGCGCTTCATAATAAGTCACAATATTATAACATTACAGTATCAGCTAAAGTAGCCAGAGGCTTCGGTACTCATTTCAGATAGCTGCAGACAAGTGAACCAACCCTTTCACTTTGTGATACAAGCACCAAAGTTGGAGCAAACTTGCTCCTGGACCTACTCTTCCAGGACACGACATGCAGACTACAGAGAGGGCAGGAATCGAACCACTCAGCCTCTAATCAGTAGTCGGCCACACTACACCTGCAGAACTGTGGAAAATTCACTACCAAAGCATAAGTAAATTTACCTGAAAAATAAAGTTCTTAGTAAACTTTACTAGAATATATTTGTAAAATATACTTTTGGCACAAAGTAAACTTTTCTCAAGAAAAACCTGATTTACTTTTATTACAATTTCTAAATGAAAATATTTGACAAGGTTTTAAGTAAATGCCACTCCGAATATTTTTCCAGTGTAGACAACAGGGCTTGACATCAACACCCGCCAGCCCACCACCGCTGGGTAAGACAGAAACTCCCACTAGCCCCTTTGGCAGCTGTAGTTTTCTCAAGCAACATCTAAATAATAAGCCTATTGGAGTGTGAGACTACAAAACTACAACTCCCATAAGCACCATCTGTGCACACACACACACACATACACACACACACACACACTGTATTCTCATGCTCAGTGTGCTGGGTACAGGTGAAGGCACGGACAGTCTGCTCGGTGGTTCGGTTCATTTTATAGCCAGTCTGGAGAAATGAACAGACGGCAAGTGGCTCTTAGCGATCAGATCACAGGATAACTGCCCCTGATCCCCCGCCCAGCAGTGGAAGCTTCTGTTAGTTGTGCAAATTTAAGCTTTTGTATGATGGAGAGAAAAAGTGACTAAACTTTATGTTGCTGTAAAGAGCAAATGAAGCTTCTTCTGAGGTGAACTTTTGTTTATCTGTGATTATCTATGATATCTGTGATTTGCAGCTATTTCATGGAAGTAAAACATCTAATTATCTATTTTTAATGTGCTGGTCCAGGGGTGTCAAACATGTGGCCCGGGGGCCAAAAACTGCCTACCAGGGGGTCCAAGTTTTTCTCTGAATTTACAGCTTTCTTTATAGTAAATTTCTGACTTTTTCTACTGATTTGAATTGTTCATGTAAATTGGACACATTTTTCTCCGTAAGATGAGACTTTTTTTCTCATCATTTTTTTTTTCTGGTAAAAACAGGTAATGTAGATTTAGATTAAATCCATCTGCAATTACTAGTGACGTCGTGCAGCCCTGAAGGGATGTCCCAATTCATAGGGGTCGTTTTCAACCCCTACCCCTCGGACTTTGATTTCAAGGACCAAGCGATGAGGGTAGGCAAAGGGGAAGCAGTACAGATGAGAAATGGGATGGACCCCAAATCTACCTGTACTTCACTATCATATTGCAAATGTCTTTCTCAACTGTTTGACAGTATTTACTACTGTTAATAATTAAATGGTGTTTCTCTTGCTATTTTTATGTACTGTACGCATAAGAGTCATTTACATGACCCTAGGCCACCACTCCAGCCACAACCACAGTGGTGGCCTAGTTGATAGACCATCTGCCTCACAGCCAGGAGGTTGGGGGTTCAAGTCCCGGCCGCATCATACCAAAGACCAAATAAAAATGGTACTTCCTGTCTTCTAGCTTGGTGCTCAGCATAATAGAATGGGAGAAGGAAAAGTTTGTGGCGGTGCCTTGCATGGCAGCAGCCCCTCTGATTCTAGATGTGATTAACATTGTAGATAGGAGAAACGTAATTTTATCCTACTGTACACGATTGGCTGAATGACAATAAAGTTGGCTTCTTCTTCTTACATTTAAAAAAGTTGTAAATTTAGTTCAAGTAAAATTTAGCAAGTGATACTCAAATTTGATCATATTAAACATAATTTTCCAACATAATCAAATTCAGTCTAAGAAATTTTAAACAAATGAGACAATCGCCGACAGTTAGTGTGGCCAAAATGTTTCTGCATGCAATGATCTTCTCACACATCGATTACTGTTTTACCAATTGGTCACTCACTGGTGTAACCATAAACAAATCCACTGAATCTTTATACACAAAAGCCATAAAAACCTGTGACAAGAAAAATCTCACATATCACTGCTGTATCATCAGCCTCCGTCGGTCTATGATGACCATGGAAGAGAATCCTAAACGTCTACTGTGCTGGAACAGCACCGCCTGTGGCTGAACAGGCCGATGTGCACCGGTGTTCTACCTTCCAGCGTTGGGCGTTGGTAGGATTCAAGCCTGGGCAGGAAGATATGGAGGACAAGATGTTACCCATGCAGCATGTCCCCCCTCTCCACGTCACTGATGAATCCAAAGGAACAGCAGGGCTGCTATAGTTTGGCACCAGCGCCGTCGCAGGAGCTGCCAGAACGATGTTGAGCACAACAGAGAACTGCCTTAGGGGCTCCGACTCCGGATTTTTCCTCAGGGTTGACTCCCGAAGCCTTTCCCGTGACCGGGTGTGCCGCAAGGCAGCGGAGGTTTGAAATCAGGGTTTACCTTCCCAGGTTGACGAGCCACCATCTACCCGAATCACTGCTGAATCACTGCTGTAACATTTACAAGAAATACAATTTCCTGTCTTCTGAAACTTATAAAACTCTCAAATTTGCCTGTTCAATCTATAAAATATTAAATGGATATGCACCCCTCCTGGGAGAATATGTTAAACTGAGAACTGTCACCGGTACAACCACCAGAGCGATCACTAGAGGAGACTGTGAGGTCCCCCACAGATGCATCACATTTACTCAGTCTGTGCTATCACTGAGGGGCACCAAGATCTGGAATAATATACCACCTGCAGTCAGAGAACATACCACACTAAACACTTTTAAGAGTCATTGTAAAAATTGGCTTTTAAACAACCAAAACTGTACCCGTAACTAGTGATTGCTCTGTGGCGTGTGTGTGTGTGTGTGTGTGTGTGTGTGTGTGTGTGTGTGTGTGTGTGTGTGTGTGTGTATATATATATACTGTATATATATATATATATATATACACACTACCGTTCAAAAGTTTGGGGTCACTTAGAAATTTCCTTATTTTTGAAAGAAAAGCACTTTTTTTAATGAAGATAACTTTAAACTAATCAGAAATACACTCTACACATTGCTAATGTGGTAAATGACTATTCTAGCTGCAAATGTCTGGTTTTTGGTGCAATATCTACATAGGTGTATAGAGGCCCATTTCCAGCAAATATCACTCCAGTGTTCTAATGGTACATTGTGTTTGCTCATTGCGTCAGAAGGCTAATGGATGATTAGAAAACCCTTGTGTAATCATGTTAGGTCTGCAATGCTGTAATTGCTGCAAATGGAGGATTCTTTGACAAAAGCAAAGTTTGAAGGAAAAAATTATTATTTCAAATACAAATCATTATTTCTAACCTTGTCAATGTCTTGACTATATTTTCTATTCTTTTTACAACTCATGGTGGTAAATAAAAGTGTGACTTTTCATGGAAAACACAAAATTGTCTGAGGTGACCTCAAACTTTTGAACGGTAGTGTATATATAATGTGTATGTGTATATGTGCCCGTGTGTCAGACATATGTCCCGCCTCTTCTTTGTTGCTGTCTGTTGTTGCTGTGAGGTGCTTGGGGGCATGTGTGTGTACACATACACAGCAGTTCACTCATGTGACATTTGAATGTTTTGTTTTGTAACACCTTAACGCTTGCACTTTAGCTTATCCACTTTGTACAGTTTCATTGCAGTTGTTCTGCATGTGTATGACTGTTTGTGTATTTTTGTGACCTGCTGGGGGACTACAGATGCAAATTAGCAGTATTGCTAAATCTGGCATACTTACATTTGTATTAATGTTCAAACTAAACTAAACCCCTAAAATTGTGGCTAGTGAAAAGGCTGAATGACTAGTAATTTTGGAAAATCACTTGCCACAGTGGTCGGTGCACAAAAAAGTTAATGTCAAGCTCACATAGGCAATATATCTTTAAATTGGCATATAGATTTTTTTCATGATGCAAGAAGCTGGACCTCCTAAAGAAACTGCATGGTAGCCTGAAAAAGGCTTTCCTCAGAATTAAAACTCTTGTTATGGCTATTTCGTTTTCATTTCATTTATTTTCACAGGTTTAAAACAATATACAGAAATTAAAAACAATGAGAACACTTTCGCGTGGGGGAGGAATAGAAACCCCTCTAGGGGCTTATAAACTACCACCCCAACCAGAATGGACAAATTAAAAGTGATGGCAGCTTCTTCGCTGTGCTGCATGTAACATGTTACACCACAACTGTTGTAGAATTTCTGTCTGTTTCAAGTTGCTCTTAATTCTTCTCTTTGAACTTTGTGGATCATTGATTCTTCATGTTTCTGCCTAACTTAAAAAAATCTAAATACTGGAAACCACTTCTTGAGTCGTTCAGACATAGAAACTCAACTTCTTACCTGCTATCAGTTTCCCAGTCTGGAACAGTCTTCATTCATGGAGGAGATTTGATTGACCTTTGGAGACGAGGATTTTGCAGCAGCTTGATTTTGGGGATTTGAGAACACATGGAGGTAGAACCTTTTTGGACGAGTTGGAATTCTGATCTGACATTCTAGGATTTTTTTCTGTTTGAATCATACAAAGAGCTGTCAAGGCAGTACTAGGGAATTCATTTGCACTTACCCTGATACACATAGTTTTTTCCTTTGTTTCCTTAGAACACGTAGCCTCTACAGCCACACTGATGGCCATGGGGTTATGTTGGTCAAAGTAAAAACAGGAATTAGTGCTTACTGTCACCGAAATTGTGGATTTGCCCTTTTTACGTCTTTGGCTTGAGGCCATATTCCACGTCAGTCACTGGAGTGTTTATTTTTTTGAATAAATATGTTTGGGGTCACCAGAAATCTTTAGGCTGAGCAGTGGAAATCGATCAGATCCCAGACTAGGGGGCATTTGACAGAAGGGATTGTGTACATGTTGAGAACATTTTTTTTTGGGGGGGGAGGGGGGAGGTGTCTAAATGTTTTATCACTAATGTGTCAGTAGTCAAGTATTAGCTGGAAGTGTCCGAGCATAGTCCCTGCATGCAAGGCCCACACCGAAAGTAGTGTCGACAGGCCTTTGTTCCTCAGTTCAGCAGTGTTCCACATCTGCTCTGTCCTCTCAGAAAGGACATCCTGTGTAAAACAAAGAGTCTGGACCTCAGTTTCACATGCAAAATGTGAAACTGAGACACTGGCTCATTCCTCATATTCAGTGTGTGTGGTTTTTTTTGTTGTTTTTTTTATAACTGCCACATGCAAACAGTAATGGACAAATGATTTGAGTCCTATAATTAGTGGATGTAGCATGATGCTCACAGTTGATTTGTGTGTTCATTTCCCTCCAGAATAAAGAAAATACTCACATTGCCCCTAGAGAGTGACTCTCAGCCGGGTTTGAACCGCCCGGGAGGATGTTTCCATAACATTTAGATAAAGCAGACTGCATTAAAACATGCTCCAGTCTGTTTAAAGACAGTCCCTTCTGGACAGATTCCCCTTAAAATGTAGCATACTCACGCCCACCTCCTTATGAATTATTTAAAGAATGGACACTAAGATGGATTTATAGGTTACCCATGTGTATCAGTGCCTATTGACCCAGGCACTTGAGAATAAAACCTCGTGTCTCAAGGGAATGATGGCAGGAAATTAATCACAGTTCCAACTGTGCGTGGTTTATGCCAGTATAACGGTTTATACAGATTAGGTGAAACAGTCAGATGGTGATCCATCATTATTTATCCATTGTGATGGGCTGTGTTTTCTTTTCTACTAGAAAGAAAGCATATCATTTATTTTTAACAGTGGAGGAGGAAGCCAAATCATATCACATTTATTACCAAAATATTAAAAAGAAGAGACAGAGCAGAGGATGACATGCAGCAAAGCCACCGAGGTGGACAGAGTGGTTTCATTCCCATAACCCAAGATTGATTGCTTTGTGACTGCCATTCCTGGGGCTGTTTTGGGCTTAAGTAGCAAGGCCAAGCTAGAAGGAACTGAAGGAAGTGCAGGTGGATATAACATTTAATCTCCATTTTATAGAAACGTAAAATTTGCAGCATCTGTACATTTTTGGGAGAGAATCTCATTCCAACTACAAACTCCTACACTGAGCTTTAGGATCAAAATATTGTGACTTCTTTGGGGTGTCTTTTCTCTCTCTTTTTTTGCCAGCGACATGCACACCCGCCATCCACCATGACCTCCTCCCAGCAACATCTGTTCAGGGCGTTTTGCTCAGACAAAGAAAAGCATTTGGTTTTTTGACAATTGACAAGATTTTCAACTTCAAACCCCAATTGCTCTTCTTTTATATGAGTTATTTCAGGGCAAATTCATTTTTAGACTGGGTGAGCTAGTCAAAGGAACAGTCATATGTAATGAAAACTAATGAAAAACCTGGGAAAAAATCATTTTATGACAGATAAGTGTTAATCCCACTATCAGAGATAATTATGGGGCATGATTTCAGTTATGTGATTAGTAACACCTTTATTCAACAACAGTTTTAAGTCAAAAGGTTCTGTTCAAAATCATTCCCTACTCTTTGTATCATGCATTATATCATAGGGCTGGATATCACCAGTGATTTTCAGAACCATTCAGGTCCGATGGTCAAGGTCTTGATTTGATTCAATTTTCAATTTAATTCCTTATCATTTCTGTCAGGGATATTGCACTTGCAGTATAATAACTATTTTCATTGCATATGTCTGTCTCTCTGTGTTGGCCCTGCGATGGACTGGCGATCTGTCCAGGGTGTACCCTGCCTCCCGCCCAAAGATGCTGGGATAGGCTCCAGTCCCCCCGCGACCCGAAAAGGATTAAGCGGAAGAAGATGGATGGATGGATGGATGGATGAAAACACTTCTTGCTGTAAATCAGGGGTATGTCAAACATACGACCCTACTGGACCACTCTTGGTCTGGCCCTTCACGCAGGACTATTTTATCTTGGGAGACCCTATCAGGATCAAGTTGTCCCTAACAACATAGCTCCTTGGATCATTAGGGCACACAAACCACTCCACCACAATAAGGTGGTGATCCACGTTGGGGAACCCTCTAACCTGGTGAATTAAATATATGAATATAGGAAGAGTTCAGCCACATGAAAGACCTTTTGTAAACCTCTTGTTTCACACATGAAAAGGCATTACAGTTGAAAATATCTTATGATTCTGAAAATTTCAAACCCGCCTCACTATACAGAGTTATTGCATTTTACATTCACTAGACCAGGGGTCTGCAACCTTTGCCAACCAAAGAGCCATTTTGCCCGTCTCTGACTAAAATAGAAGTTGCTGAGGGCCACAATGGCAATTTGATCTTTAAAATAAAGATTATGCTGCTTATAAAGTTTTTTTTATATATATACATAGCTCTGAATATTATGTGGCATTAATGAATTCATACAACAGTAGAAAAGACTGTTGAGTTATATACAGTGGGTATAAAATGTCTACACATCCCTGTTCAAATGCCAGGTTTTTGTGATGTAAAAAAGTGAGACCAAGATAAATCATCAGTGTGACTTAACAACCTCTACAATCCAATTGAAAAACAAACTGAAATATTTTAAGGAAAAAAATTAAAAACTTATTGATTGACCAGGACCGAAAACAGAAATCCGTTCCCTTCAGCTGGGTTGTTTGTCCACCACAAACGAGATATTTTTTAACTTTTTTCCTCGGCTTTCTCCGGTAAAAGGATTTCTTGGATCTTTGTGGTTTTCTTTATTGTTATTTTCTACCCAAAATGCGCTACAGTAAACACCACTTCCTCTTCTCAGAGTATGTGTTGCTATGGTTGCACAAACGCTGAGGGGCACTTCTGACCTTTGGTCCGCTGGATAGTCCGTTTGCATTCACACTGCAAGGGAAGCGCATCAGACTTCCTTTGCAAGTGAACTGAGACCCTCATTTTCAGGCGGACCAGACTTTGCTTGTTTGTTACACACCAGAGTTCAAACCCACGTTCAGACGGCATCAAATGAACCAAAACTATCCATGGATAGTCCTTTGGTCCAGACCAACAGTGGCTGTGTGAATGTGCCCATAGTCTCTTCAGCGTGTCCTGGGTCTGCCTTGTGATTTCCTCCCAGTGGGACTTGCTCAAAGCACCTCAAGTGGGAGGCATTATAATCACATGCCCAAACCACCTCATGGCTCCTTTTGATGTGGAGGAGCAGCAGTTTTACTCTGAGCCTCTCCCAGATGACTGAGCTCCTCACCCTGTCTCTAAGAGTAAGTCCAGCAACCCTACGGAGAAAGCTCATTTCAGCCACGTGTATCCCTGATCTCATTCGTTTGGTCATTACCCAAAGTTTATGACCATAGGTGAGTGTAGGAACATACACTGACCGGTAAATCAACAGCTTTGCTTTAGAGCTCAGCTCCCTCTTTACCACAACAGACTGGTACAACAGCCGCATCACTGCAGATGTTGCTCCGATCCAGCAATCAATCTCTCGCTTCATTTTCCCCTCACTCATGACTAAGACCCCAAGATACTTGAACTCCTCCACTTGGGGCAGGAGCTCGTCCCCAACCTGGAGAGGACACTCCACCCTTTTCCAGCTGAGGACCATGGACTTGGACTTGGAGGTGCTGATTCTCATCCCGGCCGCCTGACACTCATTAGCAAACTGTCCCAGTAAGACCTGCAGGTCATGGCCAGCAGGACAACATCATCTGCAAACAGCAGAGATGAGATCCTGTGCTCATCAAACATGACACCTTCCATTCCTTGGCTGTGCCAAGATATCCTGTCCATAAAAATTATGAATATGATTGGTGACAAAGGGCAAGGCAAGTTTATTTGTATAGCACATTTTGTGTACAAGACAATTCAGAATGCTTTACATAAAAACATTAAAGCATTACAGCAAGGTGCAAAAGGAATTTACACATTAGAAGGCCTCGAACCTCCTTTCCTTTCCTTTTAATTACCTCCGCCAAGGAGGTTATGTTTTCATCGGCGTTAGTTTGTCTGTCTGTCTGTTTGTTTGTCTGTCTGTCTGTTTGTTTGTTAGCAAGATAACTCAAAAAGTTATGGACGGATTTTCATGAAATTTTCACAGATTGTCAGAAATGGGGCATCCTACAGATGATTAGATTTTGGTGGTGATCTGGATCACCATCCAGAAGAAAACCGCCATTATGGAAAATGCCATTTTCGTCAATAACTACTGAACCACTAATCCTATCATTGTGAATCCAATTGCTAGTCATATGTTTTCATGGTCAAGGAATCTGAAAACGTACACACAAACACTGTATGGGGGGAACTGTGGCGCTTGGCGGAGGTCTGCGCTCTCCGAGTGCTTTTCTAGTTTTTATATGTGAAAAAAACACGGACAGTGTTTTGACTAATCCAAATAGCCTTAGGTTTTGTTAAGTCCTTTAAGGAGCCTCAAACTCTTTGTATCGGGGGGTGGGGGGGGTGGGGGGGGGGCTCTAACCACTTCTTTTATAAGGGTGGGGCCTCAAACCCTCAAAGTTTAAACATATATTTTACAAAAACAAGAATTTAAAAGCAAACTAAAAGGTAAATTAAAAGGAAACAAAAACAAGCTAAAATAGAATATGACAGAAATAAAAGTTACAGTACATTGTAGGCTACTGAAAGGGCAGCCCTGGCGGTGTGCAACTCTCACTGTGAATAAGTTTGACTGATTGTTGGCATTATGAACCAAACTCTCGCAACAGCTGTATAGAGACTGGATAGCTCGTAGCGACGAGCCTGATGCCCCATGCTCCCAAAGCACCCCCCACAAGAAATCATGAGGGATGCAGTCAAATGCCTTCTCCAAGTCCACAAAACACATGTAGAATGGTTGGGACAACTGTCACAAGCCCTCAGCGATTCTCGAGAGGCTAAAGAGCTGGTCCAGTGTGCCACGACAGGACAAAAACCACAATGCTCCTCCTGAATCCGAGGTTTGACCAACGGCTGGACTGTCCTCTTCAATACTCTGACATAGACCTTCCCAGGGAGGATGAGGAATGTGATCCCTCTAAAGTTGGAACATACCCTCTGGCCCCCCTTCTTAAAAAGGGGACCCACCACCACAGTTGCCATGCCAAAGGCACTGTCCCCATCCTCCACACAATGTTGCAGAGGCGTGTCAACCATGACAGCCCTACAAAATCCAGATCCTTGAGGTACTCAAGGTGAATCTCATCCACCCTTGGTGCCCAGCCACCCATGAGTTTTTTACAACTTCAGCAACCTCGTTCCCAGTGTTGGACAAGTCATCCCCCTTGTCCTCAGGCTCCGCTTCCTCTATGGAAGGTGTGTAAGTGGAATTGAGGAGATCATCAAAGTACTCCTTCCACTGCCCAACGATATCCCCAGTTGAAGTCAACAGCACCCCATATGCACCATACACAGTGTGGACAGGGACGTGCTAACCCCTCCTGAGTCACCATACAGTTTGCTAGAATCTCTTCAAGGCCAGTCAAAAGTTTTGTTCCATGGCCTCACCGAACGTCTCCCACACCTGCATTTTTGCATCAGTAACCACTCGAGCTGCACTCCACTTGGCCTGCCGGTACACCTCAGCTGCTTCTGGAGTCCCACAAGCCAACCAAGTTTGATAGGACTCCTTCTTCAGCTTGATTTCCTCCCTCACCACTGGCATCCACCACTTGGTTCGGGGGTTGCCACCACGAGATACACCATTGACTTTGTGGCCACAGCTCTGGGCAGCCACTTCAAAAATGATGCTGAAGAACATGGCCCATTCAGACTCCATGTCTCCAGACTCCCTTGGAATGTGGTCGAAGTTTTTCTGGAGGTGGGAGTTGAAGACCTCTTGGACAAGGGCCTCAGCCAGATGTTCCCCGCACACCCTCACTACATATTTGGGTCTACCGGGTCTGAATAGCATCTGCCTCCCCATGTGAGCTAATGCACCAGTTGGTGATCAGTTGACAGCTCTGCACCTCTCTTCGCTTGAGTGTCCAAGACATACGTATGGTCACAGGTCTGATGATACAATAACAAAATCTATCATTGACCTGCCACCTAGGGTGTCCTCGTCCCAAGTGCATATGTGGACACCCTTATGCTTGAACATAGTGTTCATTATGGACAAACTGTGGTTAGCACAGAAGTCCAATAACTGAACACCACTCGGGTTCAGATCAGGCAGACCGTTCCTCCCAACCACACCCCTCCAGATTTCCCTGTCATTGCCCACATGTGTATTGAGGTTCCCAAGTAGGACAATGGAGTCTCCAAGAGGAGCACTTTCCAGCACACCAATCAGAGACTCCAAAAAGGGTGGGTACTCTGAACCATCTGTAGCATTATCAGCTGGTTTTGAATTAAATTTATCCCTTTTTTCCTGAAGAGAATGGTTTGGAGCTCAGACCTCAGCCATAAACTCCATTTTTCCCAACACACAAGACAATTGGAGTTTTGAAAACCACATTCCATCTTGCTCTTAAGAACAGACAATGTTTATAGCAGGAATGACCTAGCGGTCAGAATCTTGAATTAGTTCCCTATGTCAGTCTACCAAGAGGATCCTGATTTTGACACTTTTTCAACCAAACATCAATTTGATGATATCCAGTTAAACCATAAGAATTTCCTCAGTAAACTCAGAACCGTGAAAGTCCAACATTGCCCTCCGATGGATGAACTGAGAAGTATTTTCCCTGAGGACTGAATATTCTCTCTTTTGTTGCCTTCAGATCTGTGAACTATGAGCTAACTTCTTATTCTCCACAGACAACATCAGCTATTGAAGAATATGGGTGGACATTAATGGCCTCTAATACTACATAAAAGTTTGAAGCAGTGTTTTAAAAGAAAACATCATATCACAAACCTCCTACATTTCCAATCTCCCAGTTCCAAATGAAATATTGTCTTCTCCTGTTTGGGTGGGCACACATGTAGATCTCCTTCCTCTTCTTGGCTTCACCTGCATCCTCCGGCAGTGGAGGGAACCTTGAACATGTATGCTGCGCTACTATTCAGAGCTAAACATTTTTGTTTCTTTTAGCATCCTCCTCCGCCTCCTCTCGTCTTTCACAGACTGGGACATCATTGCTGTGAGGCTGAGAAAAAAAATGAAAATAACAACAAAGCGAAGTCTTCCGTCACCTTTCTCTTGGCCTTTATGGCTGTGAGTTTGCCTGGGAGGTTTTGCAGAGATTGAGGAAGTGTTCTTTCCTGAAATTAAGTTGCTTTTGTGGTTCTCCCCACCACCATCCTCCACCCTCACCATTTCTCTCTTTTTTTTTTTTTTTTCCACTCCGGAATACATGCTGTGTGTAGTCCATACACTAGGAGAGCTGTCTGATGGTGATGTGGAGGGGATACTTGGAAGCCTGAATGGCAATGATCAGGATGAGGGTCCCAGCATGGCAGTTGTGTGTAAGGTAAAGGAGCAGAGATGGACGAGCCTGAGCTGCTATTATTACCCTCTCAGGCACAAATGGAGAGATGCATAATGTTTGGGGAGGGGGGGTGGTACATTGTGCTTCCAGAGCAGACATACCCCACAGGCTTCTATCCACAATGATCAATACTGCTCAGCTTTTACAACCCCGAGTGAGTATTTCACACATTTTAGTGCCAGAAGGAGAAGAGGCACACTGGAGACTCATGTGTATACGGCGATCCCACAACTAACCACAAAGTAATTTCCTGTTTGGTTGGTGTACTCAATTTTTTTTTCAAACCATAAATTGTTTGAGTCCGTGGATTTAAAGGGTGCTTATGGGGTGTTGTGTTGTGTAGTGCTGTGATAATCTATCTATAAAGTCAAGACATCTCTGTCTGTTTGTGTGTGTGTGTTCCTCAGATATCTCTCAAACTGTTTGTCACACTGGCCTAAGATTTTAAACGTGCTTTACTGAAGCTACGAGAGTGCGCATCCCCGAATATGGAGTAACTCATTCAAAATATGTTTTTATCAATAAAAGTTTAGCCACCGCTGTGTGACCACTCTATGTTTTCATCCCCTGGCTTCAAGAAGTGTGGGCGGGGTTTCGGATTGACTCTGTGCTCATTGGAGAATGCACTGTATCACGACCATGCTGATTGGATAACACAGCATCACGACCTGTCAGTCACCACAACGCCTTGCAAACAAAGATTTTAGAAGTGCTTTTGCTTCTGAGGTGTGCATCCACCAGTATGGAGCCGTTCAGTCAAAATATATACCATAAAGTTGCTGTGATTGCGTAGGTCTAATGGGTATATTTGCCATAGAGAACACGAGGTGCGGGGGGGTGGGCGCTGCCAGGGACTTGTGGTGCCACAATGACATCACTGGCACACGGGTAAGGCAGCAGCCGAGACTCCCGTTAACTGGTCAACACCGGTGTCCCACCGTGCACTCCACGAACGTTCAGGGGGAGGCACACTCAGCCTGCCCAGTCAGTGGCACACGAAAGTCCTGACTGCTGCATCATTGTGGAGCGGAATGACCAGATCAACTGCATATTACATGCAGACACATGCTTTGACTAAACGACAGCAAGATGGAAAAAATGTCCAAATAACGAAATAAATAATTTTTATTTAAATATTTACAGACAGAAGGGCAACACTGATGCAAAACTTGCAGCCAAATGGGTCATTCTGCTGTGTGTGTGTGTGTGTGTGTGTGTGTGTGTGTGTGTGTGTGTGTGTGTGTGTGTGTGTGTGTGTGTGTGTGACCCTGGTGAATGGCGCTGTACTGTGGATGCCCTCAATTTCCCTCTGGTGATCAATAAAGTATACAAGATACAAATACAAAAAATAATGTTTGGTGTTTTGTACTTATCATATTACTAAAATATAAAAGAATGCACTACAACAGATCACTAGTCTATCTATAAATACAAGGAATCTGTCATGATTGGGAGAAGGTTAAGCTCACGTGCAGGCTGCTAACACCAGTGAATACGCACGACACAGAGAGGCAACGTTTAAACACAATTTTATTGAAAATAAACTCACCGGTAGGGAAAACGCCACTCACCAGAGGAACACACAGCCTGTAAAAGGAGGGTGACGAGAGCAGGTTAGGAATGAGGAGGGAGGCTAGGAGCAATGGATAAACAAGGGTAGATCTTACGGTTAGTAAGCAGAGAGCCTGGCAGAGGAACCCAGTGGAGAATGGAGAAACCAGCAGGGCAGAGCTGGCAGGGAGCAGGAGAGGAGTGGAGCTGGGAGGAGTGTCTGACTGGGTGGAGAAAGCAGTTTGGAATGGCGATGATGATGATGGGGCAGGTGAGCGTGCAGCAACCCCAGAGACGCACTGCGGAGGTGGCAACAACCTGAGTAGAGAGGTGGAAAAGGGGTTTTAGGCTGAGTTTCTTAATCCTTTAACTGCCCAGTTTAAATGGACGGGTCATGTGCCCCCAGTGGCACAGCACAGCAACTGCACGTATCAACTTATTGATGTCCCCCGGTTATGTGAATATGAAAATGTTTTGGGTTTTTTTTGACATTTTGTTGATTTTCTGGTTCATATACTTTGAAGATGAGATAAAAAATATACCCCTGTAGACAAATTGGCGTAAAAAAACCTGGACCATTCTTTATGTAAATGTGTCCAAAGTCCACTTTTGACTGAGTTATGTAATTTATATAGCTGCCATGACATTATGCAAATTAGATGCATAAATTTATTCCTATCTGAAACTTTGGATCATAATCTACATCTTTCTAATTGACAGTAAGCCATTATCTCTTGTAACTTTCAAGTTATAGCCTTGGAAATCTGAACTTTTTTATTGACAAAAATTTTTTACCACTCTTGACCACTGGGGGGGGCCTTGACCACCCTTCAACCGTTCCTGTTGCCATATGGCGCCTGGGGCAGTTAAAGGATTTTAACAATATGTACAAAACTTAACTTCACGTTTGAGGCAGCTATACCCAACGAGCCAGCGCTGGAGCGTTCACAAACAGGTCCTTTCAAGCACTGGCAGAGAAGAGGCAGCAGGTGCGTCCACTCACGCAGGTGTGCTGATGACCTGTGGAGCCGGGAGCCTGGTGATGAACCCCCCACAGAAAGGGAGGGGGAGCGCGCGCACCTGACCGTAACAGAATCGCTGTCTGTATCTGTCTGTTCCTCACATATCTCATGAACTGTTTGTCAGATTGACCTCAGATTTCATACGTGCTTTGCTGAGGTTATGACAGTGTGCATCCCTAAATTTCAGCCTCCCCGGATATGTGGAAATTTAGGAGGGGAAATCTTTAATGAATGTTAATAGGTGAGCTATTAAGGATAAGTGATAAGGACCTGTACTTATATAGCGCTTTTCTAGTCTCAAAGACCACTCAAAGTGCTTCACTAGTACTAACCCTCTATTCTAAGGTCCTATCAAAGATGGAAACCTAGGGACAATTTAGAATTGCCAGTTAACCTAATAATAATAATAATAATAATAATAATAATAATAATAATAATAATAATAATTTATTTCATTTATAATGCACTTTACATTTTGGGGCAAAATCTCAAAGTGCTACATAGGATTAAGAGCAACAATAAAACAAACATGCATGTCTTTGGATTGTGGGAGCACCCAGAGTAAACCCACGCAGAACATGCAAACTCCACACAGAAAGGTTCCTACCCCTACTAGCCTGGGGATTTGAATCTGGAACCTTGTAGCTGTTAGGCAACAGTGCTAACCACTGTACCACCGTGCTGCCCCAGTGGTGAACACAAAGGTAGAAAAGGTATAACCACTGGGATTTGAGGGCTGAAAATTTTTGATTTATGGCTGTAACATTAAGCCCAACAACCCTGGTAAATTTCAGCCTCCCTGGATCTGTGGAAGTTTAGGAGGGGGAATCTTTATCTGAACATCCATAGGGGAGCGACTAAATGAACAAAGAGGTGGAAAAGGTATAACTGTTGGAAGTTGGGGGCTGAAATTCACAGGGCAGGCTCTGGAGGCCAGTGGGATAAAATGATAAAAAATTTGGGCCCGATCCGAGCTTTGGAACCAGGTCTTCCTTAGAAGACCTTATAAGGAGCTGTTCAGAACTCCTTCTAAGATAAGGTATGGTCATGTGACCAGAATTCTATGACTGAACAACACCTTATAAGGAGCTGTTCAGAACCCCTTAGGTGTTCTTAATAGGTGCCATCTATTCTTTGGTGCAAGCATCACTTCTGTGATGTCACCAGTCCACACGGGGTCATACAGGCACTGTGCTAGTAGAGATGGATGCTGGGTATGTGCTCTCCCCCACCATAGCTCAGCATCCATCATTAATTGAGTGTTACCTGAGCTTCCTATTGTACTGGGTTAATAGTGGAAACCGCCAGCCCCTCTCACAAACACACGTGCAGTATGGGCGAACACAACTCATACCCCTCCACACACATAATAGAAAGGTAGAAATCATCCAGGTGCAGTCACCTTCACTGATGCAGCTTGAGATGAAGAGAAGGGAGGGAGGGAGGGGGAGAGAAGTCATTATCACCTGCCCTGTGGACCGAATCCTGGCACCTTGCTGGTCCAGGCCAGGGTGAGCTCAGTGACAAGGCTGGTGATAAAGGCTGGTGTTTTAGCCAAAACAAGGGGGAAAGACAAAGGAGTCTTGGAACAATGACAAAAGAAGTCAAGTCAGGAAAGGTAGCATTTCAGTAGAAAAGCAGCTTTTTAAACAGTCTAGTACCCACACTCTTTTACTATGAAGCCACGCTGTTGTAACACGTACAGAATGTGGCTTGGTGAAATTTTCTTGCTGAAATAAGTAGGGACATCCCTGAGAAAGACGTTGCTTGGATGGCAACATACAGTGGGGCAAAAAAGTATTTAGTCAGCCACCAATTGTGCAAGTTCTCCCAGTTAAAAGATGAGAGAGGTCTCCAATTTTCATCATAGGTATACCTCAACTGTGAGAGACAAAATGAGAAAAAAAATCTAGAAAATCACACTGTCTGATTTTTAAAGAATTTATTTGCAAATTATGGTGGAAAATAAGTAGTTGGTCACCTACAAACAAGCAAGATTTCTGGCTCTCACAGACCTGTAACTTCTTCTTTAAGAGGCTTCTCTGTCCTCCACTCGTTACCTGTATTAATGGCACCTGTTTAAACTCGTTATCAGTATAAAAGACACCTGTCCACAACCTTAAACAGTCAGACTCCAAACTCCACTATGGCCAAGACCAAAGAGCTGTCAAAGGACACCAGAAACAAAATTGTAGACCTGCACCAGGCTGGGAAGACTGAATCTGCAATAGGTAAGCAGCTTGGTGTGAAGAAATCAACTGTGGGAGCAATTATTAGAAAATGGAAGACATACAAGACCACTGATAATCTCCCTCGATCTGGGGCTCCACGCAAGATCTCACCCTGTGGGGTCAAAATTATCACGAGAACGGTGAGCAAAAATCCCAGAACCACACGGGGGGACCTAGTGAATGACCTGCAGAGAGCTGGGACCAAAGTAACAAAGGCTACCATCAGTAACACGCTACGCCGCCAGGAACTCAAATCCTGCAGCGCCAGACGTGTCCCCCTGCTTAAGCCAGTACATGTCCAGGCCCATCTGAAGTTTGCTAGAGAGCATATGGATGATCCAGAAGATGATTGGGAGAATGTCATATGGTCAGATGAAACCAAAATAGAACTTTTTGGTAAAAACTCAACTTGTCGTGTTTGGAGGAGAAAGAACACCATACCTACTGTGAAGCATGGGAGTGGAAACATCGTGCTTTGGGGCTGTTTTTCTGCAAAGGGACCAGGATGACTGGTCCGTGTAAAGGAAAGAATGAATGGGGCCATGTATTGTGAGATTTTGAGTGAAAACCTCCTTCCATCAGCAAGGGCATTGAAGATGAAACGTGGCTGGGTCTTTCAGCATGACAATGATCCCAAACATACCACCCGGGCAACGAAGGAGTGGCTTTGTAAGAAGCATTTCAAGGTCCTGGAGTGGCCTAGCCAGTCTCCAGATCTCAACCCCATAGAAAATCTTTGGAGGGATTTGAAAGTCCGTGTTGCCCAGCGACAGCCTCAAAACATCACTGCTCTAGAGGAGATCTGCATGGAGGAATGGGCCAAAATACCAGCAACAGTGTGTGAAAACCTTGTAAAGACTTACAGAAAACGTTTGGCCTCTGTCATTGCCAACAAAGGGTATATAACAAAGTACTGAGATGAACTTTTGGGATTGACCAAATACTTATTTTACAGAGAAATTTACCAATTAATTCATTAAAAATCCTTCAATGTGATTTTCTGGATTTTTTTTTTCTCATTTTGTCTCTCATAGTTGAGGTATACCTATGATGAAAATTGGAGACCTCTCTCATCTTTTAAGTGGGAGAACTTGCATAATTGGTGGCTGACTAAATACTTTTTTACCCCACTGTATGTTGCTCCAAAACCTGTATGTACCGTTCAGCATGTGCAAATTACCCATGCCATGGGCACTGATACACCCCCATACCATCACAGATGCTGGTTTTTGAGCTTTGCTCAGCTGTGGCACAGGGGATGGCTGTGGTGCAGGTGTAGTGTAGCCGACTGATCGGAGGGTCAGAGGTTCAATTCCCGCTCTGTCTGTCGCCTGCATGTTGAAGAGTCCTTGAGCAAGACACTGAACCCCCAGTTAGTCCTGGTGGGTCAGGCCAGTGCCTATGAACACACAACCAAATAACATTTACAATGGCAGCTCTGCCACCATCAGTGTGTGGCTGGATGGGTGGATAACAGGATCTGTAAAGCACTTTATTCATCTAGAGATGAGAAAAAGCACTATATACAGCCATGTGAAAAAATTAGGACACCCTGTATAAGCCTGTGGGGTTTTTTTTTTGGACATATGGATATTTTATATCAATGTTAAAAATAATAGGAGATTCATGTAATACAACTAAACAATTAAAAATGAATTAAAATCTTTTTTTCAAACTTTTTGTAAAATGTAATTCTAAACAAACAGTGAGGGATGGTAAATTAGGACACCCACCTCTTTTTAAGACACCCCCACATTTATTCCCACTTAAAATGGCAAAAATAAATGTTAAAAAAATGCATAAATATAAATGAAAACAAAAACAAGGTCAGACATAGATATGTGAACATTTCTTAATAAAGAACTGAATATTTAATGGGGTGTCCCAATTTTTTCACATGACTAAGTGAACACCGTTTATCATTTATGCCATTTGCACCGATAACCATCTGGATGGTCCTTTTCCTCTTTAGCTCAGAGGACACAATGTCCATGATTTCCAAAAACAATTGGAAATGTGGACTTGTCAGACCACAGCACACCTTTCCATTTTGTGTCAGTCCACCTCAGATGAGCTCGGGCCCACAGCAACCAGTGGTGTTTCTGGGTGTTGGTGATATATGGCTTTTGCTTTGCATGGTAGAGTTTTAACTTGCAGTTGTAGACGTAGTGACAAACTGTGCTAACCGACCATGGTTTTCTGAAGCATTCCTTAGCCCTCGTGGTAATAATGGAGATATTAGGAAACAGATATTGTTTGATGAACATTCCCCAAGTTGGGGGAGGTGGGAGAGACTTAATGGGATGGATGCCTGGCGGTTAAGGAAAGTGATGATGGACAGGGCAAACCTTCAGCACCTGATGGATGCAACAGACGCACCCTAAGGGGTGTATACTCCAGAAAAGGGAAACATGATGATGATGATGAATATCCTTTACAGAATGATGTAGGCTTTTAATGCAGTGCCGCCTGAGGGATCAAGGGTCATGGGCATTCAGTATTGGTTTTGGGCCTTGCTGCTTCCATGCAGAAATTTCTCCAGATTCTCTGAATGTTATGATGATAATTTGGACTGTAGATGATGAAATCCCTAAATTCCTTGCAATTATACGTTGAGAAATGTTCTTAAACTTTTGGACTATTTGTCCACATGGTTCTTCACAAAATGGGGAACATCGCCGCATCCTTGCTTGTGAACAACTGAGCCTTTCGGGGATGCTCTTTTGATACCCAGTCATGACACTCACCTGTTTCCAATTAACCTGCTCACCTGTGGAATGTTCCAAAAAGGTGTTTTTCGAGCATTCCTCAACTTTCTCAAGCTTTTCCTACCTCTGTCCCAGCTTTTTTGGAATGTGTTGTAGGAATCAAATTCAAAATGAGTGAATATTTGCAAAAAAAACAGTAAAGTTTATCAGTTTGAACATTAAATATCTTGCTTTTGTAATTATTCAATTGAATATAGGTTGAGAAAGATTTGCAAATCATTGTATTCTGTTTTTATGTTTTAAACAATGTCCCAGCTTCATTGGAATTAGGGTTTGTGTATAAGAAGAGCATCACATTTACAGAAGCTTTCAGAGCAACAACTCAAGGTGCCAGCAAGTAACATTTCCCCCTTTTAGCAAAACTCCCTCCATGGCACTTTGTGTCTTTGGTCTGCACTTGGATCAAAAGCTGACATTTAAGCTGTGTGCAGGTGACAGTTATAACAGGTGTCACACTCACTGTGAGGAAAGATGACACTCAGTGTCCTCAGGGCAGGGCAGCAGTTGTTAGTCCAAAAAAGATGATGTGTTTTCATTTGAGCAGATATGGATTCCAAACCAGGCTGTTTCGGGAGATGTATCTATAAATATTAATGAGATTCTGATGTATGTATGGATGGATGGATAGATGGATGGATGGATGGATGGCAGTGTGTGTGAGTGGGTGGGTATGTATGTATGTGGTAAACTTTGTCCCCCTAAGATAAGAGGCCACTTGACTGCGGCCTCTTATCTCTTGCATGGTGATGCTACAGTACCTGAAGAGGGACCCTGACATGGTTTCACTGACTGACTGACCATATAAGAGGTCAAAGCTGACCTTTATTAACTGGCCTTAACCAGTGGAGGTGTATGCCAGAGAAGGAATCAAGCGCACCCAACATGGTCGGCGGAGTTTAAGATCCACAGGTCTCTCTCCACAATACAGGCATTGTGGACTGATGGGGAGATGTAGGTACAGATTACCTCTGGGTGCTGGGAGACCAAAACTATATTTACATTAAACTATATTGACTTTTCTTTATTAATTTGCTACTATAACCCCTAGAGGTGTACGCCGGGCAAGGAATCAAGCGCACCCCAGATCCAATCTCACACACTCCGCTGCTCTCTCCATGTGGCTCTCTCTTTACACCGGTGCTGGAGTGTCATCGGAAGGGGATACAGAGACAGACTGCACTGCTTACTCTCCATAATACACTCGCTGTGGAGTGTTGGATGGGGAAATGGACATGACACAGTGCTGGAGGAATTGTGTGTACCCCGACCGGACAGCTGCCAGGTGGACAGCAGATGAAGCCTGATTTAAGTCCCTCTGTGGAACTTATGCTCCATGTGTTCACAGGAGCATATTGTGCAAATAGGCCAAGGATGGGCAACTGGCAGCCCCCAACGTCATTCAGTGCCTCCTTCCAGTCCATTTCCAAATAGCAATTATTTATTTATATCATGTTTGATCATATTTGAAACTGCTTTCTTAAATGCAGTTATAGTGTCCGCCAGCAGAGGGAGCGCTAATCGAACCCTAGGTGACACTCCATGCCAGTGGTCGAGCAAGAGCGTGAGTGAGAGACCAGTGTGCGCTGGAGTCCGTGTTGATGGGAGCGGGAGTAAAGTAAGCATTAACAGGCTGTAAACAGCAGTAAATGTACATGGTAGGCTGCTTTTAAATGGCAATAAATGCTACAGCTCTTCAGTAGTGATGAGCAACTGAAGCCTCAATGAAGCTCTGAGGCTTTCAAAACTTACAGGCTTCATTCTAATGAAGAACAGTGACATCTGGTGGCCATCATGCATGTACTTACAAACTGTTAGTATTTTTATTGCTGTTTTGCGTAATTTTCCTTTGTTCTGACCCACTGTTTTTATGATGGATTGTACAATAATTTATAAATGCCACATTTCCCAGCCTTTAGTTTTTTTTTTTTGCTTCACTTTTACATAGCGTTGGTGTCCAAAACTCAGAACACAATATTATAAAATTACTGATCCAATAATAGAAAAATGATTCCATGTGTCATGAATCTGCCCTTTAAAGGGCAGAGGCAGGACACCAAGCGCATGCTGTGGTTTGGCACATTTATTAACGGAAAAGATGAAAACCCAAAAATACACACAGAACACCAATTAATGCAGTTTTTTGAGCACTGGGAGCTTATCCCCAGCACCACTCCTGGCTCTGACAACCTTGGAACAAAGGTTGAAGCCTCACCACACGTTTGCTAAGCGACTCTTCATTATTATTATTTCATTATTATTCATTATTCCAGCGGGTTAAAACCACCATAAATGTCTCCACTGCTTACATATCTCTTCTGCTTTTTTCCACCCTTAAAATACTTTAATAAGCTCATGTTTCTCTTGGACAGCAATGCTAGAAAACCTCTGCCTGCCTGACTGGAACGCTCACGTGGGCGGGGAGCTTCTGAACCCCACGCGGACGACAGTCATGCGCATTGTTCGGGTGCGTGCTTGCGGACTGTTCCTTCATTCCTTCGTATTTTTTCCTTAAATATATATTTCCTTGGCGTGGCCTGGGCCACCCGAAGATTGGTTCTGTGCTGCATGTGGCCCACGGGCGGCTAATTAAATAGGCCTGCCGTATACTATGAGGCCAGGGCAGCAGGGACAGGCACCATGAACTGTAAAACCAAATTACAGCCCCACTTCCAAAAAAGTTGAAACACTGTAAAAGCCATCCATCTTCTTCCACTTCACCCTTTTCGGGTCACGGGGGAGCTGGAGTCTATCCCAGCATCTTTGGGCGAGAGGCAGGGTACACCCTGGACAGATCGCCAGTCCATCGCAGGGCCAACACAGAGAAACAGGTCAATTGGCATCAAACTGAGGATTCTAAATTGTCCTTAGATGTGAGAGTGAATGGTTGTCTAACTTGCATGTTTTTGGCATGTGGGAGGAAACCGGAAGAATCCTGGAGTAAACCCATGCAGACACGGGGAGAACATGCAAACTCCACACAGATCACTGTTGGTCGGGGGCTGGGATCGAACCCAGGATCCCCCGGCCAAGGGTGAGTTGCTGTGCTGCCACAATGCTAACCAATCCGCCACCGTGCTGCCCACACTGTGAAATCTAAATGAAAATAGAACACAATGATTTACAAATCACATAAACCACTATTTTGTTCACAACGAGCGTTGATGCCCATTTAATATGGCACATACCGTAGTGTTTAAGCCACGTTTTTGTCAGTCTGCCCCAGGGCAGCTGTGGCTACAGAGGTAGCTTACCACTATCAATGATCCTGTTTACATGGTCACGAGTAAACCGATTACTGGAGTAAACCGATAAAGGTAATAAGATTAGATTAGATTCAACTTTATTGTCATTACACATGTATGAATACAAGGTAACGAAACACAGTTTAGCATCCAATCAGAAGTGCAAAGGACAGCAGTGCAGTATATACGGTAATTAACAGTATGTGCAATTTAAGCAAATATATGCAAATATATGCAGCAGTGCAGAAAGTTAAAAGTACTGTTATGTGCAAATAATGTGCAATAAGTTAGATGTAGTTATGTAGTTATGCAGTTATGTACAGGTGAGGATGGTAAAAGATGATTGTAAGAGAGTCAGCGGGGAACTAAGTTCAATAACGTGACAGCTGTTGGAAAGAAACTGTTCCTAAACCTGCTGGTTCTAGTCCGAAGGCTTCTGAAACGTCTTCTGGAGGGGAGAAGCTGGAACAGTCCATGAGCAGGATGGTTGGAGTCCCTAAGAATGCTGCGTGCCCGGCGCAGACATCTTTTCCTGTAGACGTCCTCTATAGCTGGAAGTGGAGTCCCTGTGATGCGTTGGGCGGTTTTCACCACCCGCTGCAGCGCCTTGCGGTCAGCTACAGAGCAGCTCCCATACCAGAGTGTGATACAGTTGGTCAGGGTGCTCTCTATCACGCAGCGGTAGAAGTTGCCCAGGATGTCAGCTGACAGATGGTTCTTCTTCAATGTCCTCAAGAAGAAGAGGCGCTGATGGGCCTTCTTGATCAGGCTGGTGGTGTTAACTGACCAGGACAGGTCCTCCGAGATGTGGGTCCCCAGGAATTTGAAGCTGGGGACACGTTCAACAGCTATGCCATTGATATGGATGGGGTCATGTGTCTCTTCCCTCTCCTTCCTGTAGTCCACTATGAGCTCCTTGGTTTTGCTGGTGTTAAGGAGCAGGTTATTGTCAGCGCACCAAGTAGTCAAGTGCTCAACCTCTGCCCTGTAATCTGACTCGTCGTCGTCCCTGATGAGTCCAATCACCGTGGTGTCATCTGCGAACTTTATGATGGAATTGGATCCATACATAGGCCTGCAGTCATGGGTGTAGAGGGAGTAGAGGAATGGGCTGAGCACACAGCCCTGTGGTACACCAGTGTTGAGTGTGATAATAAATGGCTTATGGTGTTTACATGCAATGAGCAAACGATTTATTGGGCAAATAAACTAGGTGTGTTAGTCTGTTTTCTCATAACTGTCCCCGTTTACATGGTCACGAGTAAACCGATTATAATCAGCTTTCTGGAGTTACCTGATTATTCATACTGTCATGTAAACAGAGTAATCTGATTACCTTTATCAGTTTTAAAGGCCATTGTCGGTTTATGAGAAAACAGATTAACACACCTAGTTTATTTGCCCAATAAACTGTTTACTTGGTGCATGTAAACACCATAAGCCATTTATTACCTTTATTGCTTTACTCCAGTAATCAGTTTACTTGTGACCTTGTTAACAGGGTCAGTGTCTGTCTGGAGTGAATGAATAATGGACTCACTGTACGCGCTTTGAGATGTCACTTCACATGTAAAGCGCCATATAAATCTAATCCATAATTAATGTTGTTATTATTATTATTATTATTATATTCCCTTTGCTCTATCACTATACAACAAGTAAAACTATGGTCTCCAAACTTACAAAGGTTCTCCCTGAGACTCTGAACTGTGTTTATGGGTGTGGGGTTCTGAGGTCAAAGGTGAAGGTCAAAATGCCATATGAACTATATCTCAACAGCATAGAAAGCTAGGGTCACCAAACTTGCTACACAGGTTCACTATTTTTGTTATGTATTCATGGATGATAGGCTTATCACAATTTGGTTCTGCCTCCATAGTCATATGGAAAAGTTGAAAACTGCTGTCCTTCAGTAACATGTTGGGATCTTCAAAGATAATGGAGATGGGGAATATTGCACTCACCTCAGAATGCTCGTTAACCAGATTGTTTAACACAATCTTGGAGAGTGAGAGGATACTTGAGAAGAAGTGTTGTGGTACCAATTTTCAAGAACAAAGGTGATGCTCAGAACTGTAGTAACTACAGAGGCATAAAGTTGATCAGCCACACTATGAAGATATGGGAAAGAGTTGTTGAAGGCAGGTTAAGAGGAGAGGTGACGATCAGTGAGCAGCAGTATGGTTTTATGCCAAGAAAGAGTACTACAGATTAGGGATGCTAATGATTAATTGACTTTCAATTGTCGATAAGAATTTACTTGACTAAATTAAATTAGTTGTCAATTAATTGATAACTCAGCAGTCCTTTTCAATGGGAGCTTATTCTATGAAATGTAGTGGTGTCGTCATCCAGGCGGGGGCGCACGCAGTCACCCACTGCCACATTTCAACCGACAAAGCAGAAGAAGACACCATTCCCCCAGAGCACATGCATGCACTGTGCAGAGCGAAAAAAACTCACCCTTCCGGGTTACTTCAGAATGCCATAACAAGTCCTAATGGCATGCGAGTTTGAAGGTCCACCTGCTTCAAATTGACATAGCGGAGAAACAGACTGAAGCAAAGAAAAAGACAATACAAGTGCAAAAACCCATCCCCACTGTCGCTGCCCCACAACGCAAGACGTAAAAGCAGACCGGACTCAAGTTCCCACTGAAGTAACAGACTGCAGAGGAGCCCAGATGGTTCTGGGTTTGCCTGGATTTCCGGGGTACTGTGATAATGTTTAACATGCAACAGATGAAGCAGCTCACAGTTTATTTTCCTGTTAAAACAGTCTACAAATGCATCTCAGTAAATTAGAATGTGAACTTTTTTGTAATATAACAAAAAAAAAAAAGATAAATTTATGGTATTGGTGATAGTTTTGAAAATAAATTAAAAATCATGACATCTGTAATTTACGGAGATGTACCAGCACCTAAGTACACACTATACAGTACAAAATTTATTAAACTCCAAAAAATGTCATTGTCTGTAGTAAAAAAATGCAAATGGTACAATAAATCATTGAGGAATAGGAGGTTCATGTTTTATTCAGTATATCAAAAACAGTAATTAACGTTTGTATATGTTAAAGATAGAGCATATTGTACCGAGGGAAATTCAGATTCTCAGGAAAATTGTCACTTATCAATTAATCGTTAATTGATCAATAAGATGAATCAATTAACAATTAATGAATTAATTGATAACTTCCATCCCTACTACAGATGCAATGTTTAAAATTGTTGATGGAGAAGTATAGAGAAGGTCAGAAGGAATTGCACTGTGTCTTTGTGGATCTAGAGAAAACTTATGATAGGGTGCCAAGAAAGGAAGTGTTGTACTGTATGAGAAAGTCAGGAGCGGCAGAGAGGTATGTGAGGGTGGTGCACGACATGCATGAAGACAGTGAGATGGTGGTGAGGTGTGCTGTAGGAGTGACGGATGGATTCAAGGTGGGGGTGGGTTTACATCAGGGATCGACTCTGAGCCCCTTCTTGTTGCCATGGTGATGGACAGGCTTACAGATGAGGTCAGGCAGGAGTCTCAGTGGACCATGATGTTTGCAGACGACATTGTAATCTGTAGTGAGAGTAGGGAGCAGTTGGAAGAGAACCTGGACAGGTGGAGGTATGCTCTGGAGAGAAGAAGAATGAAAATCAGTCGAAGCAAGACAGAATACATGAGTGTGAATGAGACAGGCAGGTGTAACGGTAAAGATGCAAGGAGTAGAAGTAGTAAGGTTGATTAGTTTAAATACCTGTGGTCAAGCATCCAAAGCAATGGACAATGCACAAGAAAGGTGAAGAAGAGCGTACAGGCAGGGTGGAGTGGGGGAGATGAGTGTCAGGGGTGATTTGTGACAGAAGGATATCAGCTAGAGTGAAAGCGAAAATTTACAAGACGGTAATGAGACCTGCTATTATTTATGGTTTGGAGACGGTGACACTGACAAAAAGACAGCAGGCGGAGCTGAAGGTTGCAGAATTGATTTACTCCCTGTTCTTTCTAGCCTTTCAGAAACTTTGTAATGAAACTGATTATATATAAGAGTGAGAGAGACCCAAAGTACACCAATTGCACACCTTAAAATCAGAAAAAAAACCTCCTGAAATATTTATAGATACATTACATTTTTAATTTGCTTGCATGTGGTATCTTTTTCTACCCATTAAAATATTGAAAAGCAATGAGATGTGTTTCCCATCTGCTGTGCAGCACCTGTTTCAGAATTTGTGACCATATAAACTGTAAAATCAGTGAAGTAGACTGAGGTGCTTTGTTTTGAGGTGCTTTACACTACAAGCGCTACCTACTTAAAAATCCCCAATTGACTGCCTGTGATCTCGCCATCCCTTCAAATCCTGGCACCTCATGGAATCACTCTGACAATGTGAGCACCTCTGAGAGCTTTCAGTCCGCTGAGAGCTCTTGTGTTCATACAGCAGGATAAAAATAGAAGTTGTCTCCCATATTTGGTGGCATAACTGACGGGGAAGTGGCGAGTATTCCCATGAGACTCCCGGCGTGCAGGACAGTGGCTGGAAGTGTACGGTCTGCAGCTGCACACTCCTGCACATCTGTGGTGGCGTTCCAGAAATCTGCTGTGTTCTGTAGCATGATAAGGGCCATACAGCTGATGCCATTATCTGTGCAGTAAATTGGATTGGGAGTTGATAAGCCAGAGGCACGGAGACATGCAGATGCCAGCTGCCAGATCTCTGGCTTATCATAGGCTAGAGCTGTAAAATGCATTTAGACACTTGAGTGTAGCTATGATATGTGAGTTTAATCTAAATGAGTGACCCCACGTGTGTTAAGGGTAGAATTTGTGGATCAGATTAGAACACATTCTTATAGACTACAACTAGAAGACAATTTAAGGATGTCTAAAACCAGGCAAGTCATTTAACCTCGTACCCTGTTAAAAAAAAAAAAAAACTGTTCCGTTGTTACCATTAAGTCTCTTCAGAAATGCCATAAAAATAGTATGTGCCAATATTTTTTCTACTTTTTTTTGCATAAATATTTTAATCAACTCCAGTCCTGATCATAAATATGAAATATTTAATTAATTTCAGAATTTTAACCCTTTATGTGCCAGTGTTTGTGATGGCATAAGGAATTCCCATAGCTGGCATATAACGGGTTAAAATTCTGAAAATAATTATTTAATATTTTTGTTCAGGACTGAAGTTGATCAAAAGATTTATGCCAAAAAAAAGTAGAAAAAAATATTAACATGTACTATTTTTATGGTGTCGTTGATGAGGATGCCTTTGTCGCGTCATGGTAACAACATAACAATTTAGGTTCCACAGTGTAAAAATAGAGTAATAGGAGATTTTTCTTTGAAATATCAAAATTAGTTAAAAATACACACCTTTGCCAAATATCATAGCAAAAAGCATAACCACTGCTAAGTTATCAAAAAAATGAAAATTGAAAAGGCCACTTTAGTCCTTTTGAGGGTTAACATGAAATCAATCCACAAATATAATGCCACCTTCATATGGCAAAAGAAATACAGTAATGCCAAGATGACCTGGTAAACAGGAGTTTTACAGCGTGTAACTAACCACGTGGTCCACAGAAAACCAGTGAAAATGTACAGGCATCAGCACAACAGCGGCGTATGCACCTTCTCCTTTTGGAATTATTGTTTCATTCCTGATAAACTCTATTGTTTTAAATAGGACAGAACGTGTCCTTGGTTTTTAAAGAACTGCGGGATGAAATTACTCCAACACTGGCACTTTGACTACTGACACTCTACTGTAGACTACACATCATTACACAAACTTAGTGAATTGTTAATGTAGTTTTATATTGCATTTCTGTGTCCAAGAGCTGAGGACGTATGGCTAAAATGTGGCCATAACAATATGTGATTATAGGCCACAACTGTGGATTATACCATGTCATTTCCAGTGGTGGGCCCTGTATTTGATACCTGGGCCTGCAGTGATGTCTTCCCTGTAGAGACCTAATATAACTCGTTTGGTTGGTGTTTACAAGGCGTCAGTGGTCCTACTTGTACATGTCCACCTAGGAGTCTTCTGACCCCAGATCCCTGCCTTGCTCCCGTTACATGGAACTGGAGGCCACATAGTTTTACTTGACTGTTGATTGCTTCGTGCTCCAACAGCAGCAATGTTTGAACTTTGTCTTTTCTTCAGTAAAGTTTATTTTTTAAAAAAGCATCGGAGGCTGAGGGCTTGGTAAAACACAAGAGCTGCATGTCATTGGTCGCCACGACAACACGTCCGCTGGTGGCTGGTCTGTCAAGTCTGTTCACATGCTTTACTTTACTTTACCTGTGCTACAGGTAAGCGGCTAATCTGCTTACCCGCTTTAAACCCACCTGGGCCCCACACGGCTTTAACATGGCAGAGCGAGTTTCAGGAACACCGGTACACCGGTCTGTTGTTGTTGAAAAAAAATGTTAAATTACTTGAAAAGAGTTTTAAACTTACAAGAAAAATTTTGCAAATTTACAAGAAAAAGTCACAAATTTATGAGGAAAAATTTAGAAAAAGTTGCAAATTAACAAACATAGCAAATGTATGTAAATTGAAAATTTATGGGAAAAAGTTATAAGTTTACAGTAAAAAATGATGAAAATTTTTGAGAAAGTTCTAAATTTATAAGAAAAATGTCACAAATTTATGGGAAAAACTCCCAAATTTACAAGGAAAAAAGTAAATTTATGAGGAAAAGCTTGCAAGATTACAGTAAAAAAAAGTGGCAAATTTATGAGAAAGTTCCAAAATGACAAGAAACAGCAAATTTGTAAGAAAAAAAGTCACAATTTTACAAGAAAAACTAACAAATTTATGATAAAAAAGTTACAAGAAAAGATGCAAATTTATGAGAGTTTCAAATTTTCAAGAAAAAATTATCAAATTAGGTGAGAAAACTCACAAATTTACAAGAAAATTGCAACTTTATCAGAAAATACTATAAGTTGAAAATAGGTAAAGGGATAAAGTCCATGTGGGCAAACACAGATGGAGCCCACATGGAAGCTGTGGACAAACCCACAGAGACCCATAAGACAGCCCAGTTTTAACCTGTGGTGGGACCCACATGGACATGCTGGCTAGGAGGTTATGCGATTCATGACCATCCAATCAGAGGACGTAAAAGTCACGACCTGAGCACGGGGGGATCCTGCCGTGCTCTGTCTCTTTGCCTTTTTTTCATATATTTGTATGATGTAGTATTTTTGAGTTCTTTTCCTGATGTTTTATCTTTGGTTTATTTTCACATATTCTGTATTGTTTCTTAGTATGATTTATTTTTCTGGTTGCGTCCATTGCAGTGTTATTATTTATATGTTTGGGTTTTCTTGTCTTTATTTTTTATCTCAATATATTTTGCTGTATTTCCTCTTTTCTCTGGGCTGCAGCTGTCAGTGGCACTTTTGGGTTCTTTGCTTTGTTGTGGACGGTGCTCCTGTTAGCTGTCAGTCCCGTCTCTCCCTCTCATTGCTCGCAGCTGATCCGAGTTTATCATTGTTTCCTCCTGCCCACTTATGGTATCCACATCTGCCATCATTTGTTTTATTTGTGTCCAGCTTTATTTAAAGACTGTTATTTCGCTTCCTCCTTTCCAGAGTCTTAACCCTTTGAGTGTGAAAATTTGCGTGCCCCTAGTGGCATCTCAGTCTGATATCGCCGGCTGTATTGGGGATTTGTATTGATTTGTACTGGTCTGCCAATTTCAGAAGGTGGCAGACATGCGTTGGAGGACTCAATGAATGACACGTAATACACCAAAGAAGAAGAACTTCTCATTTCCTTTTCTTGCATTCTCTTCTTTTAGCTTAGAAAGCTAATATGGCTGCGATCGGTCACCGTCATTTAGATGGCTTTGTACACAGAAAGTAGCCGCTGGATACAAGCAAAATTTATTTGGGACAATCATAAGACTTTGTAGATGTGGTACAGAGCTTAAATGACTGACAGGACGCAAAATAAGGACCACGATGGGTGAAAACGCAGCGACCACGGCAGCAAGCAAGTCCCCTTAGCTCCCGGTAAGTGACGAATTTGTTTTGCTTTTTTCATTGTATTGATTTTCTGGTTCATATACTTTGAAGATAAGATAACAACATACCCCAGCAGAGACAACGGTGTCAAAAAAAACAAACCATTCTTTGTGGAAATATGTCCAAAGTCCAGTTTTGACTGTGTTATGGAATTTAAAGAGCTGCTGCGACATTATGCAAATTAGGTGCATAAATTTATTCCTATCTGAAACTTTGGTTCATATTTTACATCTTTCTAATTGACAGTAAGCCATTATCTCTTACCACTTTCAAGTTATAGCCTTGGAAATCTGAACTATTTTATTGACAAAAAATATTTACCACTCTTGACCACTAGGGGTTATGCTGCAATTCGGCGACAGACACACTCAAACGGTTAAGGTACTCTTCTCCACCATGAACCTTGTTTCTTAAGTTTGCTTTGTTTTCAGTTTGGACTTTGTGTTGTGCACTGTTTTGGACTTTTTGTGTTGCCAATAAATATCACAAACTAGCAGTCCAACGTCTGGGTCTTCCTGTCTGCCCCGAGGGGCAATTCATGACAGTAAAAATGCCCAGTGTCTCAAACTGGAAATGTACCTGGCTAAACCAAGAGTCTCAATGCCTTTCATTTCACAGAGATGCCTGCAGTCTTCATTCCTGAAGGCCTAAGGCAGATTTCTTTGACCCAGGCAGCACATGGTGACTGAAATATGATTGGACACAAACTTTATCATGCACCTCTACTGGAAGCACTGCAGCCAAGAGAAAAGCTATGGCATGAAGAGAAGGGATTATTGGGAATAATATAGTACTTATACTTATGGAACAGATATAGGAATGTAGGGTGTTTACTGTTTATTTGAAAGGGACATTACATGCTAATGAACATTAATACAAATGTAAGTATGCCAGATTTAGCAGTACTGCTAATTACCTCCGCCAAGGAGGTTATGTAACCGGTGTGGTTTGTCTGTTTGTCTGTCTGTTAGCAGGATTACACAAAAACTACCGGATGGATTCTGATGAAAATTTTCACGAGAGGTAGCCCTTGGGCCAAAGATGAACCCATTAAATGCAGGTGACGAGCTGAGAGTGCATACCTCCACCAAAGACCTTGTTTTTATTTGTGCAGCAGGATTACGCAAAAACTACAGCATGGATTTGGATGAAGAGGTGGTCCTTCGACTAAAGAGGAACCCATAACATTTTGGTGATGATCCAAGAATGCATACTTCCACCAAGGCTCTTATCTTCTCACAGTGTGTTAGCAAGCATACTCCAAAACTACTGGATGGATTTTGATTAAATTTTTACCAGAGGTGGTCCTTGGCAGGGAGACGAGCCTTTAATGTTTTGGTGATGATCTGAGAATGCATAACCTCCATCAAGGCTCTTATCTTCTCACACTGTGTTAACAAGAATCCTTCAAAACAAACCCATTATATTTTGGAGGCGATCCATGAGGGACGTAAGGAGCCTTGGCGGAGGTATGTGCTCTCTGAGTGCTTTTCTAGTTTGCATCTGTACTCCCCCAGTGTTACTGTAATGCCACTGCTTTTGCAGGAACATGCTCTGTAATGAAATTACTGTTTAAAAATTCAGTAATGCGTCAGTTATTGAAATTTGATCTGCATTACTCGTTACTCTTTTATTAATATGGATAGATATTTTTAGCACAAATAAATGAATATACAAATGACCCTACTGTAGCTGACGCAGCCATCAGTCGATGTGACCTGTTGCAGAGAGCAGAGTCTTCACTGCTGAACGAAGGAAAAGATGAAGCTACTTTGTTTTTGTGGAAATCGATTATTTTTCCTTTGTCATGGTTAAGGACAAAAGCACATTGGTGGGTTGGAAGCTACAGTATAGTGTGTTTGAGACGTACTACAATCTTCAGAAGCACCTGAGAACAGGAACAAAGCTCCAACAAAGCTAGTGTTAAGTAATGGCTAGCTATACTAACAACAATGGATCTGTGCTCGCTGAACAGCCACGGCTGGATGTAAAGTGGCTCTTGTCTCAGCAGCCACGACTGGATTTCAAGCACAGGTATACATCTGGACAGTTTGTGACCCAGCAAGAATTAAACCTGATTGCCAGATATGTCGTTACAGACTGAAGACGTGGTAATAGTCACTTTCCATCAGACAGCTGAGACTGTGATCCACAGAAGTTAAAACACATTTACTTGCTACCTGGATAAAGATTATTCAAAAATTGATTTTGATCTCCAAAAGGAATTTGAGGAACTGGATCACGTCTCGGTCACGGCAGACATTTGGACTGTGGATGATGGACATTTTCTTTGGATCACTGTACACTGGATTAAATCCATATCATAAAGGTAAGCTAAACATGGACAGCTTTATGCAGTGTTGCCAACTCTCACTCCAAAATGAGGAAATTACTGACAATATCATATCGATTTCCTTCAAGAGCTCTCAAGGCAGGATAAAGCAGACTGAACATGTTCTAAAAGCTCTGTCTGAAACAGCCTGTTTTCAGCCTGACATTAATAAGCTGGTAATGTAAGTTTATAAGTTTATTTATTTATAAAAGGGACAGTGCATATTAATGAACATTAGACATGTAAATATGCAGCATATAAGATTATAGCTGAAGCTAATTTCCATCTTGTGTCCCCTGGCCAGCCAAAGCCAGCCACATAGAACAGATAACACAATACAACAACAATAAACAACACAACAATGATAAAGCAAATGACACAATACATCAATAACAATAGCAGTAGGACAGCAATCCATTAATCCATTTAATGTAATCCATTAATTAAATTATCTTGCTGTGTGTACAGGTTCCAAGATTGTCATAGCCAGGAGCGGCACTGGGGTTAAGCTCCTAGTGCTCATAAAATGCTCCTTACGGCGTGCGTCTCGAAAAGCCTCTGACAACTAAGTCCAACTCCTAGCCTGCCCGTGTGGTTTAGTCTCTAAGCCCGGCGGAACTGCTTCTACTAATAGGAGAAGGGGCGAGGGCGGATCTCTGGTGCCTTAAAACCAGATGCTTCGGGTAGATGGTGGCTCGTCAACCTGGGAAGGTAGCCCATCTAGGGGAAGGTAAACCCTGATTTCAAACCTCCGCTGCCTTGTGGCACACCCGGTCACGGGAAAGGCCTCGGGAGTCAACCCTGAGGAAAAATCCGGAGTCGGAGCCCCCAAGGCAGTTCTCTGTTGTGCTCAACATCGTTCTGGCAGCTCCTGCGACGGCGCTGATGCCAAACTATAGCAGCCCTGCTGTTCCTTTGGATTCATCAGTGACGTGGAGAGGGGGGACATGCTGCATGGGTAATATCTTGTCCTCCATGTCTTCCTGCCCAGGCTTGAATCCTACCAACGCCCAACGCTGGAAGGTAGAACACCGGTGCGCATCGGCCTGTTCAGCCTCAGGCGGTGCTGTTCCAGCAGAGTAGACGTTTAGGATTCTCTTCCATGGTCATCATAGACCGACGGAGGCCGACGACTGTGTGTACAAGATGATTTAACTGCATTTAAAAGTAACGTGAAAGTTACTTTTCCAAGTAACTAATTACTTGAATCATGCAGTAATTGGTAAAGTAATTCAGTTACTTTTGAAAAGAAGTAACTAGTAACTGTAATTAGTTACTGTTTTTTAGTAACTTGCCCAATACTGGTGGCCAGTAGACTCATTTCAGGCAGTTAAAGCCTACAAACACACAGTTTTTCAGTCAATGACCCCTTTAAAGTGGGCTCAGACGTTCCTGTCCTGCATCTACATTGTCTGCTCTATTTTGGTATAAAGGTGCTGAGTTTATGGCTGGGACGCACTAAAGTGATTAAAAAAACTGAAATTTTGTTGTGGATTTTTTTTATGAAGAAGAAGTCCAGTTGTTCACTGGTTGTCGAGTCTCAAATAGAAGAATGAATATGAGCATACTTTTCATATGAATCCAATGCCTGAATAATCAGTCCACATGCCTTCTACTTGGTTTGCATAGAAAAACAACATGCTTGTTTTATATGTTTGATGTTTTACTGTGTTTATTTCACCAACATGGGTTGTATGCGGTTGTGCGGTGAATTGTAACACCCTCTTTTTCTCAACATGGCGGCCGGGATGGTCACACTTTTTCAGTGCTGAGACAAAGTTGCTGATTTTGCCACTAAAATAACTAACCAACAGCGATCGGCATTTGTGACGCACACGCACGGGCTGAATTTCCACCTTGGTTGAAATACCCCTTTATTCGCCTTTCACGGGTCTCTGTGAGTAAACTGATTAGCGTTTCTTTTTGTGGTTCGCTGCTACGCTTTACCCGAAGCGTTTGCTAAGCTAACGCTAGTCGTAGCACCTAACACCGACACGAAGCGACTCTGTCCCCGGTGATTGGGGCTCGACGGAGGAACTAACCGAGGCAACAGTTGGACGGGAGCCGGATCGGAGTTCGGGTGCATCGGTGGTGGGAGACGGGGACCAGTGGAGGACCACCGGGGCCCCAGCCAGACAAGAGCCTGAGTCGGAGCCCAGTTACAGCGGCGGGGCTCAGCGGAGGAACTACTGAGGCAGACGGCGGTAGGTGGCGGGGCTCAGCGGAGGATCTACCGGGACCCCAGCCGGACAGAAGCAGGATCGGAGCTCGGCTACAGCGGTGGTGTGTGGCGGGACTCGTTGGAGGAGCTGCCGGTACCCCGGCTGGACAGGAGCTCGGTTATGGCGGCGGTAAGCAGCGGGACTAGCAGCGGAGGGGGCTAGCTGAGGCCCAGCTGGATTCGAGGTCGGTCGGATCGGATACCGGCGTCACCAGCAGAAATTGTTTTACTGTCCACAGGTCAGTAAAAATGCCACCAAAGAAGGAGGAAATGGAAGAGATCAAAAAATCTCTGAACTTCTTGTCAGAAGAAGTGACCAAAATGGTTAGCCAGCAGGCTAAAATATTAGGCCTAATGGAAGAAGTCCGAGAATTAAAATTAACAATTCAGGAAAAAGACAAAAAAATTACGGACTTGGAGTGACGTGTCGAGGATCTTGAACAATGTTCTCGTATGGATGATCTAATTATAAGTGGACTAGACATCAAATATCAATCACATGCTCATGCTACAACAGGACTGAGAGGTGAGGAGGCTCCCACAAGTGAATCAGTCTCCCTGGAAAACCAGGTGCTTCACTTCCTTGATAGTAGAGATATAAAGGTCGAAGCAAATGCAATTTCAGCCTGTTATGCTTTACCCAGAAAGGATAATAAAACAAAGAAATCAATTGTGATGCGCTTTGTGAACAGAAGGGTAAAGAATGACATACTGAGGCAGGCCAGAACGCTCCGGGGAACAGAAGTTTACCTAAATGAACACCCAACAAAAACTAATGCTGAAATAGCACGGCAAGCACGGATGCTGAAAAGACAAAATAAGATACAGGCAACATGGACAAGAAATTGTAGAGGTTGGATCAAACTAAATGGAACACCTGAGGAAGCAAAGAGTATAATGATCAGAGATGTTACTGACTTAAATAAATATAGATTAACACTGATTAAGAAAATTAAGAGACAATGATAATCCATATCCACACACACGGCAAGAATAGTTCTTTTGACATACCATGTCAATGTACTTTTAAAAAAAAACTAAACAAAACAAACAAAAAACTTATGACTGACTTGAGTAGACATCAATTATCCCCAGTTGGAGGAAGTCATTTGACACAGAGTGAGGAAACTCAAACTCTGAAAATATGCCATTATGCTGAACATAAACTACAAGAGATGGAGAATGATATTGATCCTGATAACCACTTTTTCAATAATATTCATAACAATTGTGAATATTACACTGAAAAGCAATTCAAAAGTCAAGTGCAACTAGATGGTAAACTATCAATAATACACTTCAATAGCAGAAGTCTCAACAAAAACTTTCCACAGATTCAGGACTATTTAAAACAGCTAGACAGAAAATTTACAGCTATCGCAGTCTCTGAAACTTGGCTTAATGAAGAGCAGGCTCCCCTGATGGCAATAGAGGGATATCAGATGTTTCATATTAACAGATCTCAAAAAAAGGTGTTATGACCCGAGCGCCGGTTCTGATCGCGCTCGGGCTAAGTTCTTCTCGCTGCCGGCCTTGACAGGTGCGGGCTGTATTCTGGCCTCACCGGGCTCTTATTGTGAAAGTGCTCGGTGGGGCTTCCGCCTGTCAAGGGCCGGTCAGCTGATTGTCATTACCGTCATTAGTGCTTCGCCCTTTTAAGCCCGGCACTGACGACGGTAAGACGCAGGAGTATCAGTTGACATTGGGTCAACGTTACGTGAGGATTGCTTGTGTATCTTCATCCTGCCAAGCCCTGGGTCTGCGCCTCGTCATACCTGTGAGTGCCGCAGACCTTCATGTCAGGTTCGTCATCATAGCTTTGTCACAGTTAGCTCGTAGCGGCTGGGTTAGCCCAAGTCTAGTTCTTGTGTGTATTTGCCCTAAGGGGTTCATGTTGTGTTTTGTCACGTCTGGGAATAAATAACATCTGAGCCAAACTCTCTGGTGAACTCTGCGGCGTCTCTTGGTGATCCGCGAGGATCCCCACATGACAGTATACTCCTGCCAGGTCGCCTAAACGGAGGCGCCGCACCGAGACGCCGTTTCACCGTGAGTTTGTGCCATTTTGGACTGTTTGTTCTTCCCTGTCTGGATGCCTGTTGCTGGGAGAATGCCGTCATCCAGGGGTCGCGGTCGGCGCCTGGACAGAAGGCTAGCGGAGGTCCTGGAGTACGTGGACTGCACGTTATTCTCCGCTACGCTGTGGGACACTCCCAGCGACGTGTGCAGGCATTTGGACTACGCTGAGGAGCTTTTGGACAACCTTCCCCTCGATAGTTACGACCACCTGGAGGTGATAACGAGGTGGGAGGAACTCGCCATTCAGCGCGAGTTACTTCGTGGGCTGGAAGAGAAGAGCAGGAAGCAGGGGAGGAGGAATCCCCGCTCCCCGCGTTGGTGTCCCGTCCCGGAGCAGGTCCAGGAGTACGCGCCGTCTGGGGGCCGACGAGGACGTCGGCGTAACGGCGCGGGCAACCCTCAGCGGAATCCCCGGCTGGACTCGCTGCCGGCGTATCCCGTCAGCGAATCTCCGAGAGCGGCCCCACCTCGTCTTCCCAGGGGGCCCTCTGTCGCCATCCAGCGGGGAGAAGGAGGAACGACGTCCCCCACAGCAGGAACCATCTCTGCCCCGGGAGGAAGGCAAGTGCACGATAATTTCTCACATCATGATATTATTCTGCCTTGTCTGACTCCTGGGGATGGAGTTCGGGGTTCGCAGCCCCCCGAGCTCCCTCCACCTGCTGTGGATGAAATTATTAAACCCACTGCCTCTGTGTTCTCCCCCGTCGAGCGGTCCACGACGCCAGGCCAGCGCCGCCGGACGAAAAGGGCCCCTGCAGTGCTGGACAGCCTGCATCCGGCCCTGCAGTCACGTCTTGGATGGAGGAGAGGAGCGGACTGCGGCCCGGAGCCTGAGCTGACGAAGAAGTGTTCCCGGGTCTCCTCGCCGGAGCGGTCCGAACCAGTGGGTCAAGGGTTCCCTGCCTCCATGCCACACGGGTCGTCGGCGTGGACAACAGCGTGGGAGGAACCTGAGGCTGCAGATGACATCGTGCCAGCTGCGGAGCCCGACGCAGCTGAGTCCGAGCCAGCTGACGAGAGTCACCCTGAACCCGGATCGTCGGAGTCCTGGGTGGCAACGGAACCTGAGTGCAGGCAAGTGCTCCCTCTTCTGTCTCTGTCCTCTTTTGTTGAGCATTTTTGCCTGCCTCTCGGGGAGACGAGTGAGGAGCAGCCGTCTGCTGCGCCCGAGCTCGTCTCGCTGGGTTCTGTTGCTACCGGTGATGCTGATCCCGGTTTTCCTGTCCCCGAGCTTTGCTCTAGTGTCGCCAGAGGGGAACGGGTCAGTGTCACCAAGGTGGAGGTCCCAGGTTCGGGGGTGGAGTTCGTCAGCGGAGCTGCACCGGAGGCCCAATCAGGGTCCACCGCAGGGGCGGTTCCGGCCCAATCGGGGTCCACCGCGGAGGCGGTTTCGGCCCAATCGGGGTCCGACGTGGGTGCGTCGGAGGCCCAATCGGGGTCCACCGCGGGTGCGGATCTGACCCAATCGGGGTCCACCGCGGGTGCGGCTCTGGCCCAATCGGGGCCCAACGTGGGTGCAGCTGGGACCCAATTTGGGTCTAGCGGTGAAGCAGCGCGAGCGTGGTCCATAGGTGGAGGAGGAGCTGCAGACCCTACCTCGCGGAGCGGATTCCTGGCTCGCCCTGCTCATCGATTCCCTCTGAGTCACCACCCCTATTCATCATCGCCAGGGGCCATGGGGGTCCCTGTTCGCTCGCCCCGGTTCTCTCGAGTTTTGTTCTCGTCTGGGAGGCCGCTGCGGGTTGTTGATGCCCTGGACTGGTGGCTGAGGGACACGGGTCGGCCGCCGGAGAGACTGTTTCGCCGGTTCGGCGCCTTGGTTCAGCCACCCGACCTGTTGTGTGTGCCATGGGGCTACCTAGTTCGACCACCGGAGAAGCGGACATGCGGGACTTTGGACTCTGGTGAGCCGCTTGGTCCGCCTCCTGTGATCACCGGCCGACATAAACTGTCGGGGGGGTAGTGGTGGTCCCTGGGTTTGTCTCAGTATTTGTGTTTTTTCTTTGTCCTTGTTATTTTGTATCTGGCATATGTATAGTCTGGGTTGAGCGGGTATGCTCCGTTTTTGTTTCATGTATAGTTTGGTTTGAGTGAGTAATGCTCTGTTTTTGTTTCATATAGCCTGGTATGAGCGAGTAATGCTCTGTTTTTGTTTCATATAGTCTGGTATGAGCGAGTAATGCTCTGTTTTTGTTTCATATAGTCTGGTTTGAGCGAGTAATGCTCTGTTTTTGTTTCATATAGTCTGGTATGAGCGGGTAATGCTCTGTTTTTGTTTTTTATGTATAGTCTGGTATGAGCGAGTAGTGCTCTGTTTTTTTTGGTTTCATGTTAAGTCTGGTATGAGCGGGTAATGTTTTGTTCTTGTATTTAGTTTATCTGGCTCTGTAGTTCTGGTCCTTATTCTTCCCCATGTGTATTTGTTCTCTTGTGTTTATCCGAGTTTTTTTCAGGTCATCGCTCTGTTTTTTGAATATTTGGTGTTTTTGTTTCAGTAGTCTGTGATTTTGGTCTGAGTTGTTGCCATGTCATTGTCCTGTATGGGTTTTTTTTTTTTTCTGTCTGTTTTGTTCCTGGGTTCCTTGGGGCGTTCGGAGTCCGCCCGTGGAGGGAGGGTACTGTTATGACCCGAGCGCCGGATCTGATCGCGCTCGGGCTAAGTTCTTCTCGCTGCCGGCCTTGACAGGTGCGGGCTGTATTCTGGCCTCACCGGGCTCTTATTGTGAAAGTGCTCGGTGGGGCTTCCGCCTGTCAAGGGCCGGTCAGCTAATTGTCATTACCGTCATTAGTGCTTCGCCCTTTTAAGCCCGGCACTGACGACGGTAAGACGCAGGAGTATCAGTTGACATTGGGTCAACGTTACGTGATGATTGCTTGTGTATCTTCATCCTGCCAAGCCCTGGGTCTGCGCCTCGTCATACCTGTGAGTGCCGCAGACCTTCATGTCAGGTTCGTCATCATAGCTTGGATCATAGCTTGGATCTTGTGGGGATCCGCGAGGATGACAAAAGGGTGGTGGTGTTGCACTGTATATTGATGACCTGTATAGGTGTAAGCTTGTAAATGGAATGTCCTTTGCACTACCAGGGATTTTGGAATGTGTTACTGTTGAGATTGACCAAGATGAAACAAAAAATCTAATTATAAGTTGTATATATAGAACGCCGGGAACTTGCATTGAGACATTCAGAGATAAATTAGTCGAGCTGTACAATAATATTACTAGTAAGAAAATGGTAGTAATTTGTGGATATTTCAATATTGATCTACTAAATCCATATCAACAAAATGTAATTACAGAGTTCATGAACTCTATGTACAGCATGAGACTATATCCCACAATAACACATCCCAGTAGAATCACAGTTCACACTGCTACACTTATAGACAACCTGTTTGTTAATATTATTAATAAGAAAATAGAAAGTGGATTATTGATAAATGATATAAGTGACCACTTGCCAACCTTTGCACTTACCCATGGCCACACGGGGCCAATACAGAAAAAATTTTAAAATCATTCAGATACAAATCACTAAATGCAATCAGTTCTTTTAAAGAGGACTTGCTGAAGCAAGACTGGACAGAAGTCTTTGTATCAGCTGTAAATGAAGCCTATGACACATTTATAAACATTGTAACCACTCATTATGAAAAAAATTGTCCATTAGTAAAGAAAAAGCTTAAACATAAATTTGCCGATAAGCCATGGTTAACCAAAGGATTACAAAAGGCGTGTAAAAAGAAAAATTTATTATATAAAGCTTTCCTAAAGAAAAGGACAAAAGAAGCAGAGCAGCGGTATAAAACATACAAAAATAAGTTAACATATATAATAAGATGTAGTAAGAGAGACTATTACAGTAAAGAACTGGAGAAAAACGGAGACAATATTAAAAATACATGGACGGTACTTAACAGTATTCTTGGAAATAAAAACAGAAATACAAGCTACCCAACCGATTTTTCAAAAAATAATAAAACGACTCAGAGTGTGAATGCAGCTTCACCTGCAGATGAATTTAATAACTTTTTTGTTAACATTGGTCCTAATTTGGCTCGAGAAATACCCATTACGGCGCCTACAGGTGATACAATAAGCAAAAACATTGCTATAAAAGACTCCATTTTCATAAAGAACACAGACGAGAGAGAGGTCATTAAAATTGTTAAATCGTTTAAAAGTAAAACATCTACGGACTGTGATGGTATTGACATGCTCTTAGTCAAAACTATTACTGAATGCTTAGTGAAACCACTGACGTATATCTGTAACCTGTCTCTCCAAACAGGTATATTTCCCAATGCAATGAAAATGGCTAAAGTAATTCCGATATACAAGACGGGTGACAGAGGGGAATTCTCAAACTATAGACCAATTTCACTATTGCCGGAATTTTCCAAGATACTTGAAAAAATATTCTATGAGAGAATTGACAACTTCATACTGAAGAATAATTTATTGTGTGAGCAGCAATATGGGTTCAGACACAAGAGGACAACTGCATTTGCTCTAATGGAATTTATAGAAAAAATATCAACTGCCGTTGAAAATAGAGTATTCAGTTGGGGTATTCCTGGATCTTAAAAAAGCATTTGATACAGTGGATCATAATTTATTATTAAAGAAATGACAAAATTGTGGTATTAGAGGGGTAGCGCTGTCCTGGTTATGTAGTTATTACTTAAAGAATAGATATCAGTATGTCTGTGTTGGTAACAAAAACTCACAGTTACTGAAGGTTACTTGTGGAGTCCCACAGGGTTCAGTTTTGGGGCCATTGTTATTACCTCCGCCAAGGAGGTTATGTGATCATCGGCGTTGGTTTGTCTGTCTGTCTGTCTGTTTGTTTGTTTGTTTGTTTGTTAGCAAGATAACTCAAAAACTTATGGACGGATTTTCATGAAATTTTCACAGATTGTCAGAAATGGGGTATTCTACAGATGATTACATTTTGGTGGTGATCTGGATCACCGTCCAGAAGAAAACCGCCATTACGGAAAATGCCATTTTCGTGAATAACTACTGAACCACTAATCCTATCATTGTCAATCCAATTGCTAGTCATATGTTTTCATGGCCAAGGAATCTGAAAACGTACACACAAACACTGTATGGGGGGAACTGTGGCCACCATTACGGAAAATGCCATTTTCGTGAATAACCACTGAACCACTAATCCTATCATTGTCAATCCAATTGCTAGTCATATGTTTTCGTGGTCAAGGAATCTGAAAACGTACACACAAACACTGTATGGGGGGAACTGTGGCGCTTGGCGGAGGTCTGCGCTCTCCGAGTGCTTTTCTAGTTCAATATGTATATAAATGATGTATGTAAAGTTTCAGAAAAAATGGATTTAATATTGTTTGCCGATGACATTAATCTATTATGCAGTGGAAGCAATTTGGAACAACTTTTGGATACACTCGGAAAGGAATTAGGAAAGCTTAAACTGTGGTTTGATTCAAACAAATTAACGCTCAATTTAAGTAAGACAAAATTTATAGTTTTCTAACAACCATCACAACAACTTAGTATCTAAACTCAGTGTAAATGGTGTAGAGATTGAAATGGTATCCGAAACTAAATTTCTTGGAGTAATAATTGATAATAAACTGTGTTGGAAGTCACATATTAATTATATTAAAGGTAAAATATCCAAATCAATTGCAATACTACACAGAGTGAAATATTTACTGAATCAACCCACACTATATACCTTGTATCATTCATTAATACTCCCATACATGACATATTGTACTGAAGTATGGGGAAATACATATAAAACAAACATTTATCCAGTCTTTATGCTTCAGAAGAGAACTATTAGAATAATAAACAAAGCTGCTTACAGGGAACCAACAAACCCACTTTTTCTTAAATTAAAAGCTCTCAAGTTGAAAGATCTGGTTGACTTTAAAACTGCAGTAATAATGTTTAAAGTGAAGAATCTATCACTGCCCGCAAATATCCAAAAGCTGTTCCAAATAAGGGAGAAACAATATCATTTCAGAGGAACATGTATATTTCAAAAACCTTCAGTGAGAACTACCACCAAGCAACACTGTGTTTCAGTGCAAGGAGTCAGATTATGGAACGATTTTGGACCTGAATTAAAATCATGTACAACGCTTGGACAATTTAAACAAAACTAAAGGAAGAAATACTCCAAACATACACTACCGTTCAAAAGTTTGGGGTCACTTAGAAATTTCCTTATTTTTGAAAGAAAAGCACTTTTTTTCAATGAAGATAACTTTAAACTAATCAGAAATACACTCTATACATTGCTAATGTGGTAAATGACTATTCTAGCTGCAAATGTCTGGTTTTTGGTGCAATATCTACATAGGTGTATAGAGGCTCATTTCCAGCAACTATCACTCCAGTGTTCTAATGGTACAGTGTGTTTGCTCATTGTGTCAGAAGGCTAATGGATGATTAGAAAACCCTTGTGCAATCATGTTAGGTCTGCAATGCTGTAATTGCTGCAAATGGAGGATTCTTTGACGAAAGCAAAGTTTGAAGGAAAAAATTATTATTTGAAATACAAATCACTATTTCTAACCTTGTCAATGTCTTGACTATATTTTCTATTCATTTTGCAACTCATGGTGGTAAATAAGTGTGACTTTTCATGGAAAACACAAAGCCATCACCCATTTTGGATAACTTATGTTGAACTGTATAATCAGAGGAGTTATTGTCTAATTTGACCTTGTTGGATTTTCTTTCCCCCTTTGTTATATTATTCAGTTTCTTTTAATCTGTACTTTTAATCTATCCGAAAATAAAGATTCATTTGTTGGTCCAGATTAAAAAAAAACATGGCAGATCTGTTTATTAGGCTGTTTACGCCACAATATCTGGGATATTTCTCCTCTCAATAACATGCCCCCCCCCCACACACACACACACACACGGCCTCAAGGCTCATTATAGGCTGGTAGTGTCACCTCTCCTCCCCCCTCCTCTGGATCATCTCTCTTTGTTTCATCGGGCCGCCTGCCGACATGTGCACAGTGGCCGTTCTTGGCTGTGATATTGAAAACTTGTGACACAGGCCCTTTATGCTCCTTCTAAGAAACGTCCGAGTAAATCTGGACACCCACAAGCCCTCAGGACCACACTGAGGTCTGTGTGTCAACTCCCCCTCCCCCCCCAGAAAAAAACATCCTTCCCCCTGCCCTGACGTCCTCCTCTTCATAGTATGTGGACGTTGCACACACATGGTCTGTTGTGGCCTGTAGCATGTCCCTGAGGGCCGTCCTGTGCAGCACAAGGAGCTGGCCTCAAATCCCCAGACACAGCTGACAAGCCCACATGTAGATGGTGGCAGCGGACGAACCTGAGGCTCTTGCCTCTTTTTCTTCTACTGCCCGTTGTGGCCACACAAAGCCAGACTTGACTGTACTGCCCGAAAGCACAGGAAAATCTGCTCTGTCTCACCATTCACTTGCCCCATGGAGCTCCGTCACGTGGCGTTAATTGGCTACAATTAAGACGTCTGGTGGCTTCTTGAACAGATGCACGACACTTTCAGTCAAGTTGTACAATGGAAACCTCTCACTTAGCCTGCCTTTGTTGTCAAAATCTGACACCACCCCCCCTCTAAGAAACCAACTAGTTTCTTCTGATTTATTGTGCCAGGAGAATAAGAAGAGTAGTCAAGATGCATATTTCATTGTCAGGATACTTTTAAGTAGGGCTGTGCAATATGACCAAAATTTCATATCACAATATAAGTCATCTTATATCACAATAACAATATAGTATATCACGATATATATTTTCTGTAAATTCTACAGTTTAGATAATCACATAAAAAGGACCATCTCTCTTTTTTACTTTTTTGCATGCCCCTCTTTCCCTCATAATTTTGCAGTGTTTATAGTTTTTTTTTTAATGTGCATTTGAGACTTGATTCTCATAAATTTGAGATTTTTCTTGTAAATCATTTTATATGAATAAAAAGTAAACATCAATAAGTTAAATATTTCCTGAGCCAGACCAGAATAGCAAGAACAAAAAACACAACATAAAAAATGCGCTGCCATCTACAGATAAATCAGCTGTTAGTTTAAATCAATGAAAATTTAAGTGTAGATCCACAGCCTGAAGATGCTATTCTGGCCTGATTTAACCGGTTTGCTTCTTAGTAAAAATATTTCAGATTGGTCATGATCTGAAAGTCAAAGATACAAAAGGGAATGTAAAAAAATACATCTGATGACTTTAACTGTATTCATTATCACTACTTGACTAATTAAAATGATTAGAAATCAAATAAATTACATTAAGAGCCAACTTACTCCTCCGACCTGTTTTATTATTTATTTTGCGTGTATGCGCCACCATCATACACTTTTGCAGCTTTAATACATTTTTTTTCAGATAAAACTAAGAAACTGAGCAGTAATTTAAACCAAAGAGATGATGGTCTGATACACTATAATGTTTCCAGTTAGCACAGCTTAGCCATCGTCATTTAGCTTTTGCTGTTTTATAATAGACATGGTGTTAACGTCACTTACCTCTTTTAAGACAAGGTTAGCTGACTGTCCTCTCTGACACAGCATGGTGGAAAACAGTCCCACACCCCTGGCAGACAGGAGTAGCAGCTATCTGAACTGGTAGTTTGGAGTTAGCAACCGCCAAAGCCTAGCCACCCACCACACACCTGTTCCGCTGCACACACTGTGGGGGAGAGGCAGGGTGCTGACAAGTAATGCGTGAGGAGCTTTGCTGAAGAAATGGGAGTATGTGCATTTTAAATCACGATATAAACGTATTTATTGAGTATTCTATAAAACAGACGTTTTTCTCTTGTCATCCAATATATATTGTCATATCGCACAGCCCTGCTTATAAGGAGCAGTGGCAGCACCAAATCCCATTAAAAAAGTAGGACATACTCTATGCATGACAAAGATGGCCTTGTAAAAAAGTTTTATGGGGCTAATCTATTCATCTATGATTATCAGGAAATTGCCATTTTTTTTCTAATTGCTCTTTTTAAGGACAGTGCAAGTTGATGAACATTGATATCAGTCAATGTAAGCTTGCCAGATTGTAGCCAGTGGATAGTTTTCATCTGTTGTCCGTGGTTTATGATTTTTCCTTCCCCCATTCTATTATGCTGAGCACCAAACTAGAGGGCAAAAAGCACCGTTTTTATATGGTCTGTAGTATGACCCTCCGGGGCTTGAACCCATGACCTCCCAGCTGAGGGGCAGGTGCTGTACCACTAGGCCACTACTCCAGAGGCCTAGTGGCAAATGGAGACACAACTGACTGTTAATGTTAAGGTCACCTGAGGAAACCCAACCGGACCGGAGTGGTGGCTCAGTTGGTAGAGCATCCGCCCCACACCCAGGAGGCAGGGGTTCAAATCCCAGCCGGGTCATGCCGAAGACCATATAAAAAAGCGGAACTTCCTGCCGTCCAGCTTGGTGCTCAGCAATAATGGAATGGAGGAGGGAAATCTGTGGCGGCGCCTTGCATGGCAGCGGCCCTTCTGATTCTACACATGGGGTGTGTGTGATTGACACTGTAGATAGGTAAAGCACAATTTCGTTCTACTGTACATGACTGGTTGAATGACAATAAAGGGTGATTTAATTTTTTTTTTAATTTTTGAAAGAGTGCAGGATTGAAGCCATGCAGTGTGTGTGTGTGTGTGTCAAGTATCCTGCCAGAACGTCTTCCATTTAGCCTGTCAGCTGCAGTCCCAGTGTGGGGCGTATAGCCTGTCAGCTGCAGGCGTGTGTGGGGAACAGCTGTTTCCCCGCACCTCTCAGGCCCCGTTCTGATCATTTGAGGCCTTCCCCCTTTTAGACTATTAATCTACCATTTACTGTACATGGTAATTGCTGTTAAAGGGAGCCCGGGAACAAGAAGCCATGATGATCTTGGCAGTGCAGCTTCCCTCGTCTCGCCCCTGCCGTGTATTCTCTACAGATTCATGTCTATTAACGCTAAACTTCAGGGACTCAGCCTGCTTTTGCTCATATTAAACTTACAATTCAAGTGAAATTAGGCCCTCACATTAGGAGAAAGTGTGAGACAGTGGCAAAGAGGTAATAGGAAAAGCCTCCAGACAGAATCATTTACCACTTAAAAGAATTCTCTTTATTCGTCCCCCCGGGCGGCATGGTGCTCGATGACCCCACCTGCAGGCTTTAATTGTGCACTGCATCATGAACAAAAAGTCAGTCGTCACTTCACACTCCACAACAATTGATTGTGTTCTGGCCTGGGGAGGGAATTACAGCAACAGCCTGAAAAGAAAGAGCCTTTAAATGAGTGTTGACGAGTTTAGAGAATTGGAGTCACACTGAAGTGACATCGGAGAGGGTGACGGAGTGCGCTGCCACATCATTATGGCCGCTGTACCAGGCGGGAGATGGGGAGAGGTGGAGACTGGGAGTCAGCCAATGAAGGACTGAGTCATTTTCTACGATGAAATAGAACAGTTTGGCTTTCAGGACAGAAGAGATTATTTAACACAGAAGCATAATACAGTACTACTTCTCTACAACTGGGCTGTTTTTTTTTCAGACTGTTATCCTAATTCTTTTGAGTAACGGCCCTCAACTTCACTGTTTTGGTTAGTTCTAGGTAGCACTGTTATGTCCATAACTGAGACTCCAATGATGAGTTACTTTGAGTAATGACCGAAACAACTGAGATCATGGATACAAGGCTGAAATGAGCTTCCTCTGTAGGGTGGCTGGACTCACCCTTAGAGACAGGTTGAGGAGCTCAGTCATCCGGGAGAGGCTCAGAGTAGAACCGCTGCTCCTCCACACAGAACAGACCCAGCTGAGGGGGTTTGGGCATCTCATCAGGATGCCTCCTGGACGCCTCCCATGTGAGGTGTTTCAGGCATGTCCTACTGGGAGGGACATGCCAGGACACGCTGAAGAAACTATGTCCTGGGAAGACCTTGGTGTCCTCCCTGAAGAGCTGGACGAGATGGCGGGGGAGAGGGAAGTTTGGGCTTCTCTGCTTAGACGGCTACCTCTACGGCCCAGACCCCTGGAAAAGTAGTAGATGATGGATGGGTCAAAAAAGTCATAAAGAAGATCCAGACAGTGAGAAGCTCCAATCCAAGAATTTTTACTGAGTGACATTTTGGGCATACTGGAAGGAAATGGCAAATGTAAGCCAATACTTGCCCCCTTGTGGCTGTAAGCACTTGTTTAAGCACATTACATGAGAATGAGTGAGGTGTCATGAATATATCGGCAGAAGACTGGCATCACTGTAAGTCACAACTATGCATCATAGTTATGACAATAAAGCATTTCTGAATGTTATTTACAAGTCAGTAGCCAATGAACATGCATTTTCCCTCACTTCCTTTCTCTGCTGTCACTAAAGTAAACTCAAGGCTTTATGTCAGGAGTTGGGAAACCAGTGGATGAGGGTTCAGGGATCACCTGTGCTGTCTTTGACAATATTTACCAGAAAGTGGAAAAAAATATGAATTTCAGCGTTTCCACTAGATTTACAGTCTTGGGGTGGATGGGGGTGGCAGCGTGAAGGTCGACAACGACAAACTCTTAAAGGAATCATGGTGTTCATAAGTTTCTTTTAATAACAACCATCTATCCATCTTCTACCGCTTAATCCTTTTCAGGTCACGGGGGAGCTGGAGCCTATCCCAGCATCTTTGGGCGAGAGGCAGGGTACACCCTGGACAGATCGCCAGTCCATCGCAGGGCCAACACAGAGAGACAGACAACCATTCACTCTCACAGTCATACCTAAGGACAATTTAGAATCTCCAGTTGATGCCAATTAACCTCATCTGCATGTCTTTGGCATGTGGGAGGAAGCTGGAGTGCCTGGAGTAAACCCACGCAGACACGGGGAGAGCATGCAAACTCCACACAGAAGGGTCACCGATGGTCTGGGGGTGGGATTGAACCCACGATGGTCAAGGGTGGAATTGATCCCATGACCTTCTTGCTGTGCTGCCACTGTGCTAACCACTGCACCACCGTGCTGCAGTAATAACAACCATTAATAACAACCATTTCTTTAAATAACAGTTTCTTTTAATAACAGCAGTCAGTATAAATAAAAACTGTAAAAAAAACAAATAATTATTGAACAAAACATCAGAATATTTGAACGACACTGAACAAAATATCTGAAGATTTGTTTATATGGCAATTTTCCACAAAGTGTGCAGCTTTTGTCACTGCAGTGTATTTTTCTGGGTTTTTGGAAGAACATTTCAAGAGCCTCTTGATATGGGAAGTCTGACACATCTGGCCTGTTTATTGAGATTCACATGCAGGCTGCAAGATGTTCTGGGTCAAAACCTGTCATACGGTGATGACCGGACTTTTGCTGCTTGTCGGGGGCAGGGCGTGTGTTTTTTTTTCTACACTTGGACCCGGAGCAGGAGAGCTACTTTGGCTGCTACTACCAGGAGAGCTAGTGTTGCAACCTTCGTCATCCTGGGTGCATTTAAAAAAAAAGATTTTTTTTTTTCTGCTTCTCAGTTGGCTGAAGCAACATGCTTTCCTACGCGCTCTTGCTCAGTTGGTGCAAGTGTGTTCACCTGTATGTGCGCACATGTCGTATCTGTGTTTATGTGCAGCAGTTACACCCCACTACATGATACAGAGTGCAGAGAGAAGAGACAGAAATGAGCTGCTGTCGTGTAAATAAGATAAATAACAAGGATATTTCATTTGTTTAATAAAAGGACAAGGTAAAGATTTGTTGTATAGTGAATGCATCTTAAAATGACTTCTGTTGTGATCTGTCGCTATATATATAGAAATAAAATAAAATAAAATAAAATTAACGTGGCACTCTAGAGGGCGCCCCCCCCCCCAACATAATGGTAGGGGAAACACTGTGTGATTTAACACTGCTGCATGAAATGAAAATTTCTGCCCTTCTGCTCTTATTTTACATACTCTGTTTCCAGACAGCTCCAGTCCCTGTTTTGCAACACTTCATCTGAGACACTGTTGGTAACAGTTGGAATGTTGGGATGTTTATGTCATCAAAATATGCATTTTACATTCAGCAGGCCCCATGCTTGTTTAAAAAGAATCTCTGCTCTCCTCAGCCCACATGGTGACCATGTGCGTGAGCAGCAGCAGCAAAAGTAGTGTCCACCATATGTTTGGCTGCCTTTCTGCTGCCTCTCAGGCAGCTGTGGCTTCGAATGTGTGTCGCTGCTCATCATGGTTAGCTGCGTCTTCACTCTCAACATGGGTCTCTCTGATAATAACTCCTGCCGTACAGAAACGGGTACATCTGGTTCATGAAGCGCTATATTATGGCATAATTTTTAACTTCATACAGGTTGTTTGTTCGATACGACAGGCAAGGTTTACATACACTGGATAAAAATACACAAAACCTTTTTTTTCTCACTGTCTGACATTAAATCAGGCTGAACTTTTCCTGTTTTAGGTCAGTTAGGGTTACCAAAATTATTTGTATTTGCTAAATGCCAGAATAACGAGAGAGATCATTTTTTTAAAAATTACTTTCTTGAAGTGAAACGTTTACATGCACTAAGACTATTATGCCTTTAAACAATTTAGGAAAGCCCGGACAATGATGTCATGGCTTTGGAAGCTTCTGTTTAGTTAATTGTCAACATTTGAGTTAACTGGAGGCACACCTGTGTATGTATTTTAAGGCACACCTCAGACACACTGCTTCCTTGTTTGACATCATGGGAAAATCCAAAGAAATCAACCAAGATATCAGGAAGAGAATTGTGGACCTCCACAAGTCTGGTTCATCCTTGGATACAATTTCCAGATGCCTGAAGGTTCCACGTTCATCTGTTCAAACAATTCTACACATGTATAAACACCGTGGGAATGTCCAGCCATCATACTGCTCAGGAAGGAGAAGGGTTCTGTGTCTCAGAGATGAACGTGTTTGGGTGTGAAATGTGTGTTTTGACCCCAGAACCTTGTGAAGATGCTGGCTGAAGCTGGTAAAAGAGTGTCATTATCCACAGTGAAACGATTCCTGTACTGACATGGACTGAAAAGCCACTCGGTGAGGAAGAAGCCATTACTCCAAAAGGAACATTAAGAAAGCCAGATTATAGTGTGCAAATGCACACAGAGACAAAGACCTTAATTTTTGGAGACATGTCCTCTGGTCTGATGAAACTAAAATCAAACTTTTTGAACATAATGACCATTGTTCTCTGACGACTCTGCGATCGTCGGCCTCATCTCCAACGGAGATGAAGCTGAGTACAGAGGACTTATCCAGGACTTCGTGGACTGGTGCCATCGGAACTGCCTCCAGATCAATGCGAGGAAAACTAAGGAGCTGGTGGTGGACTGCCGCAGGCAAGGACAACCCCTCACAGCACCAGTAAACATACAGGGAACAGACATTGAGATGGTGACATCCTACAAGTACCTTGGTGTTCATCTGAACAATAAACTAGACTGGTTACACAATACCGACGCACTCTACAAGAAGGGACAGCGCAGGCTGTTCCTACTGAGGAGGCTCAGGTCTTTTGGTGTACAAGGGGCGCTGCTGAAGACATTCTACGACACAGTGGTGGCATCAGCCATCACTTTTGGAGTGGTCTGCTGGGGCAACGGCATTACAGCAGCCGATAGGAAGAGACTAAACAAACTGATCAAGAAAGCTAGCTCTGTCCTGGGGCAACGCCTTGACCCAGTGGAGGAGATGGGAGAGACTAGGATGGTGGCTAAACTGTCATCTCTGCTGGAGTCCGAGTCCCACCCTATGCAGGACATATTGAACGCACTGAGGAGCTCATTTAGCAGCAGACTACATCATCCTAGGTGCACAACCGAGAGGTTTCGCAGGTCCTTCCTACTTACGGCTGTCAGACTGTATAACCTAAGCAGGGTTGCTCGCAGAGATAGCAAAAAACGTGATGACCTAGTAGTATTGAATGCAAAAGACGCAACAGACTTGCACAAATGGTCCCCTCCAGTATACAACTAGGACAATATCAGTCGCTACAGAGGGTGACAATATGTATGGGTACATATTCATACTATGTAGGATAACTAAGTAGACAGTTATGCTGTTTATTTCATCTTGCTACAATGCTCCGCACTTTGTATATATATTTAGCCTGTATATTTATGTGTACGTATGTATATCCGCTGCTCTTATTTATATTTTTCATATCTTCTTAATTATTGCTCTGAGTGTTGCTATCCCTGTGCTGTTGCAATCCTGGAATTTCCCCATTGTGGGTCTAATAAAGGCTTATCTTATCTTATCTTATCTTCTCTTGTTACATTTGGAGGAAAAAGGGGAAAGCTTGCAAGCCTGAGAACACCATCCCAACTGTGAAGTACGGGGGTGGCAGCATCATGTTGTGGGGGTGTCTTGCTGCAGGAGGGACTGGTGTACTTCACAAAATAGATGGCATCATGAGGAAAGAACATTATTTGAAAATATTGAAGCAGCATCTCAAGACATCAGCCAGGAAGTTAAAGCTTGGGTGCAAATGGGTCTTCCAGATGGACAATGACCCTTAACATACCACCAAATTAGTTGCAACATGGTTTAAGGACAACAAAGTCATTGTTTTGGAGTGGCCATCACAGAGCTATGATCTCAATCCCATAGAAAATCTGTGGTCAGAGCTGAAGACGTGTGAGAGCAAGATGACCTACAAACCTGACTCAGTTCCACCAGTTCTGTCCGGAGGAATGGGCCAAAATTCCAGCAAACTATTGTGAGAAGCTTGTGGAAGGAGACCCAAAACGTTTGAGCCAAGTCAGACAGTTTAAAGGCAATGCTACTTTGAAGAAAGTAATAAAAAATTCTCTAAAAAATTATTAGCAAATACAAATAATTTTGGTCATCCTAACTGACCTAAAAGTTTCATTCGATTTAGTGTCAGACAGTGAGAAAAAAAAACGCTTATGTGTGTTTTTATACTGCATATATAAACTTCTGGTTTCAACTGTACTCTTGCAAGTTTAGTCTAATATAATAAAAAATAAAGAAATAAAGAATTTTTCAGATTTCTTTGAAATTATATTATCACAGCAGTTTGTGATTATGACAAACCATTCTTACCCTTTTTATCTGTGTTTATATTATATCATATCCTGGACTCTGGTTGCAGGATTGAGTATATAGAGAGATAGATAACTTTGTCTGTCCCAGTCAGTGACAGATATTCTTCTTAGACACGGCTACAACAATATAACACCTTCAACACTCTCAAAAACATGTTCAAACTCACAGGATAAAAACAGTTTAAAAAAGTAAACACAGTTAAAAAGGAAACAGCAAATAAAATCATGTGGCAGAAAATATTAATAACTATTAAAAATTAATAGTGATTAATAGATAAATGCTGATAACTAATATTGAGAGCTAAGTGAAGTATGATAACTGTTTGATTTTGTTCAGGATTGTTACTGCAGAAGGAATAAATGATTTCTTGCAAATGTTTTCATGGACCAATGGAACTTTGTATCGTCTGCCTGATGGCAGTAACTGAACAGAGTGATGGAGGGGGTGAGATGGGTCCTCTGTGATCAGGGTGGCTTTCCTGATCCCAGAGCGCTGATACAGTTCAGACAACGGTGTCTGTGGTGAGCCAATGATTTTGCTAGCCTGATTAACTATAAAGGAAAGCTTTGTTTTGTGCTTGATGAAGAGGGAGCTGTACCAGGATGAAATGTTAAGTGAGAATGGATTCAATTAACTAAGTGTAAACCAGAGTTAAAATGTGTCTACTGACATTAAAAGTCCTCAGTTTCCTCATCAGGTGGAGGTGTTGTTCTGCTTTTTTATAAACAGAGTCAACGTGGTGTGCAAAAGACAGGCTACAGTCCATCTCTATTCCCAAATATTTAAAAACTTGAACTTGTGCAATAGCCTAACCCTGGATACTGAGGGGTGTAAAGAAAGTAGTTGAAAGTTTCTCTTTGCTCCCACAGCACAACTCCTTAGTCTTTGTGGTGTTTAACTCCTGAGAGTTTTGATTAAAAATCTGAGTTAGATCGTTGACTGCCTGCTGATAGCGGGTCAGTGCAGTACTGTCTGTCAGATGAGCCACCAGGGCCATGTCATCTGCATATTTAAAAAGAACCATTCCTTCACTGTCACAGGAGATGTTATTTGTGTATACAGAGAACAGAACCAGAGATAAAACACAACCTTGAGGAAGACCTGTGTTTAAAATCGACTTGCTAGATGTAAAACCATTTAAAAACACTGGGACTTCCGGTTATGGCGGCCACGTAGGAAGACGTGTTTCACACTGCTCTGCTTGTCAAACTAAAAATTTAACTAAAACTCTCTCAATTGGAACAAAAACCCATCCCAGCGTTTTGGCGTGGATATGGTAAAGACCAAAGTTGGAAAATCAGGTGGAGGAAAAGGCGACTCGTCAAAACAATCTAAGCTAATGGACTTCCACGCTCAAGGCGAGGCAGGGAAAACTCCAGAGACAATGGCGGAGGATGGAGCCAGCGGCGGAGCGGGAACTGCTGGGGAGGGGACAAGCGTAGTGCTCGCTGCCATCACCTCCATGAGAACAGAGTTTTCGTCTAAATTTGACGGGATTATAGCAGCGATAGAAGGAATGAGGAAAGAAATAAACGACTGTTTGGAGCGAGTGTCGCAGGCGGAGCTCCGAATATCAAGCGCTGAGGATGACGTCACCAGCCTGCAAATTAAGCTGCAAACACTGGAATTAAAATGGAAACGTCTGGAAGATAACGTCCTAGACTTGGAATCCCGCTCGCGACCGAATAATTTGAGGCTGGTGGGCCTCCCGGAGGGAGCGGAGGGACGGGACTCATGTTCCTTTTTGGAAAAGTGGATTCCAGAAGCGCTGAACTACGCGGACCTGCAGTCATCGGTCCTTTTAGAGAGCGCCCACCGAATCGGCCCACCGAGAGATAATGAGACACCACCGAGGACGCTGATTATGAAGTTCCTCAACTACAGAGACAAGATGACAGTCACCAATGCTGCGCGAGCTAAAGGGGAAATTAAATACCAGGACCAACAGGTGCGGTTCTACCCAGATTTGGCTGCAGGAATACAACAATTAAGGAGGCAGTTCGACCCTGCTCGCAAAGAGCTGCGCAACCTCGGGATTTGTCACGGAGTAATTCATCCGGCAAGACTGCTGGTCACATATAAGGGGAGAACCCACACCTTCAAGACCCCTCAAGAGGCGCAGGAGCTCATCAAGCAAATCCAAAAGCAGACTGGTGGGAGCTAAGCATGAACATGACAAAGGTAGAACATTTAAGCATATGCACAGACATCTGATTGATCTGAAACATATAATAAGTCTACAAAATACAGACTGTTTAAAAAAAAAAAAAAAAAAAAAAAAAAGCTATTATGTACAAAGTTGCTATAAAACTTTGAAGTTATGCTGAAAAAAACTACAGAAGAGAGTTAATGTTATAAGAATGGTAGTAGTGTCAGGGTGATTGAGAGGAGAAAGAGAGAGTGGTTTGACTGATCCTCGCAGGTGTGGAACAGTCACTAGCTATAACGGGAGACGGAATTTTTTTGATTTTGGGGGGATTACCACGAATGTGGGGAAAGGGAATTTGTTTTTGTTTAGTTCGTAGGATGAATGTTCCATCATCCATGTTTTTGCCTCTCTGTAAGAGTATGTTCACATTGCAAGGTAATCTCAAACTCCTTATTGATCATAGATCAAAGCGTTAATCTTAATTTAACTTCATGGAATTGCAGAGGTCTACAAAATCTAAAAAAACTTAAACAAGTTATGAATAAAATAAAAGACATAGATTGAAAAATTGTATTTTTACAAGAAACTCATCTAATAGAGGAGGATGTAAAAAGAATTAGGAGAAGATGGCAAGGTAACGTGTTCACCTCATCATTTTCATCCCGAGCCAGGGGAGTTATGACTCTCATACACAAAACAGTCCCATTTCAAGTGAAAAATGTAATTGGAGACAAATTTGGAAGATATCTAATCATTCAAGGATCTTTGTTATTAGAAAATATAAATCTGGTGAACTTATACGGTCCCAATATAAATGATCAAAATTTCTTTGCTAATTTATTCCTTACTTTATCATCACTTACAGGGCAACATATAATAGCAGGGGATTTTAATTGTACATTGAATCCCAGTATAGACAGATCAACAGGACTGGACTGTACGCACAATGGATGTAGGATGACTATTAATTATTTTATGAAAGAATTGAGATTGCTAGATATATGGAGAGAAATGAAACCACAAGTCAAAGCCTATTCTTGTTATTCTAATACCTATAAGACATTCTCACGTATAGACTACTTTTTGATCTCTACAGAATTAAGGTCCCAGATTCAAAACTGTTTCTATGATAACATTGTGATCTCTGATCATGCACCCTGCTGTCTAATATATGTAGATAAGAAATTGACAAAGGATCCAGGTAGGTGGCATTTTCAGCATAAATGGCTTCAGGATGAGGAATTTGTTAAGTACATAGAAAAACAGGCAGATGAGTTCTTTGATATTAATACTACACAAACAACGGCATGTATAAAGTAGGAGGCTTTCAAAGCTTTTATTAGGGGGCATATTATTAGTTATACAGGTTCAAAATCTAAGAAGACTCGAGAGGAGAGAGTCCAATTGGAACATAAAATAAAAATTCTTCAAGAAAAGGTGTATGTAGGAAGTAACTCACAGTTAGAGAACGAATTACTGATTCTGAGAGCTGAATATGACAAAAAATCAGCGAATAGAGCTGCCTCGAGTCTTCTAAGATTGACGCAAACTTTTTATGAACAAGGTGAAAAATCAGGAAAATTATTGGCATGGCAGATTAAACAATTGGAATTTAAAACACCAATTATCAGTATTATAAGTAACAGACAGGTAGTTATAGATCCTTTAGAAATTAATAGGGCCTTTAGAGATTATTATGAAAAACTATATGGTACAAAAAATGAAACTGACTTAACAAAACTAAATGGGTTTTTGGGTGGATTATCTATACCGTGTATTCCAAATGAAAACGGGGAGATACTGGAGTCTAAAATTAGTCAAGAAGAAGTTGGGCAAACCATTGATAATATGAAATCAGGGAAAAGTGCAGGACCAGATGGTCTTCCAGTTGACCTCTATAAAAAATTTAAGAATAAATTAATAAAACCACTTTTGGAAATGGTTTTAGAAGTATTTCAAAATGGTAATTTACCACCATACATGAATAATGCCTTAATTATACTGTTGCCAAAACCAGGTAAACCCCCTAATAAATGTGAAAACATGAGACCAATAAGCCTATTAAATGCTGATCTTAAAATAATCTGTAAAATTTTAGCAAAACGACTACAAGAAATATTACCAAATATTATTAACCGAGATCAGAATGGCTTTATAAAGGGAAGACAAGGCTTCCATAATGTAAGAAGACTATTTAATATTATTTATTCCAATAAAGAAGCACCGGATACAGCTCTCCTATCATTGGACGCCGAAAAGGCCTTTGATAGGGTCGAATGGCCCTATCTTTTTGAAGTCCTACAAAGGTTTGGACTTGGAAATAATTTCATAAAATGGGTCCAAATAATATACAATAATGCTACAGCAGAAATCCTAACAAACAGCAATATTTCAAAATCAATAAAAATCAACAGAGGATGTCGACAAGGCTGTCCACTTTCACCTTTACTGTTTACTATGGCAATTGAACCTTTAGCGATGGCAGTACGTTTACATCCACAAATATATGGAATTAAAGTAGGACCAACAGAACATAAAATCTCCCTGTATGCCGATGACATAATTTTATGTCGAATTTTAAAAAATCAATTCCAACCAACTTTGGGGAAATATCAGGATATAAAATAAATAAAACAAAATCTTCAATATTAATGCTAAATGAGACCCAGAGAAATCACCCAGCTCCTGAGGTAAATCAATTCAATGTTGTAAATCAGTTTAAATATTTAGGAATTCAAATTTTGCCTAAGCTAGAATCAGTCACCAGTGCCAACTATGAAGCCTTAATGACAAATATTAATGAGTTGCTTCAGAGATGGATGTCACTACCAATGTCGATGATCGGGAGAATTAATATACTTAAAAGTAATATCTTACCAAAAATACTTTATTTATTTCAAAACATTCCTTTACCACCACCTTCAGATCTATTCTCAAGAATTAAAAAAAAGTTAGTGGAATTTATATGGAACAATAGGAAGGCTAGATTACGTTTGTCCTTACTATATTTACCATTTGATCGTGGAGGTCTGAAATGTCCAAACTTTATGTTGTATTACTGGTCAGCACAACTGAGGTCTATGACATATTATTTTTCATCAAATGATCTCCCTCACTGGACCGAAATGGAATCATACAATTTACCTTTACCTCTTCCCATATTCATATACTCAGACTCGGCAAAAAAATTACAGAAACAAGTTAAAAATCCATTTGTAAAGCATATGATCAAAATATGGTGTGAAACCAAAAAATATTTAAAAGAACCACACTCACTGTCACAATTTAGCCCAATATGGGGTAATCAATATTTTACACCAGGGAGAGCGGATGCTGTATTTAAAGTATGGAATTTAAAAGGGATTCAAAAGATTCAAGACTTATATTTGTCACGTTCAGATAACATAATGTCTTTTGAAGAACTGAGGATTAAATTCAATCTTAATAGAACACATTTTTTTTAAATATCTTCAGCTTAGAAATTTTATTTGATCAAATCAAAATAATGCTCTCACCCAACCTATTTATTCATCCTTGGAAAAAATTTTGACGGAAGATAATAAGAGAAAGGGTATTATTTCAGAGTTTTATAACTCATTGACACTATTCTCAAAACTCACAGAAAAGACTGAATTATTGGAAAGAAGACCTGCAAATTGAAATTTCAGAGGAACAATGGGAAATGGCTTGTGCAGAAGCTCAAACCAAATCAATAAATGTACATCTTAAATTGATACATTTTAAATGGTTAATGTGGATGTATGTTACACTGGTGGAGTTAAATAGATATAACAAAAACATATCAGATGCATGTACAAAATGTATGGAAAGTAAAGGAACCCTATTTCACTGTTTATGGGAATGTAGAAAAATCAGAATGTTTTGGGAAGAGGTGAGGGTAACAATTGAAAAAATAATTTCAAAACAATTCACATTGAACCCTAAACTGTTTTTGTTGGGTCTGTATCCAGAAAAACATAACTTTAATAAGAGTGAAAAAGTATTCATAGACCTCAGTTTGCTTAATGCTAAAAAATGTATTGCACTACTGTGGAAAAAGACTCATAGACCAAGTGTGACTCAGTGGTTAAGACAGACGTTAACAAACCTTCCACTAGAAAGAATAACATATATACTGAAATTAAAGGAAAATGTGTTTGAGAATATATGGAGACCTTTCATTGATTATGTAAAGAAATTAAACATAACTTCTGAAGAAGAAGGTGAATGATGTGTGTGGACCTTGCAAATTCCAAACTGGTGAATGTATATTATGTATTCTTATGTAATGGATTACCTAGACTAAACAGAGGAGCATTGTTGTTGACTTGCCTTTGTTAATGGTTGTTGTTGTTTTTAGTACATTTTTTGTTGTTGTTGTTGTTAGTGGGTTTTTTTTAATTTTTAAATTACTTTAGTGTTAGTGTTTGACTGTTTGTGCCATGTTTGTAAATAAAGGTTCAATACAAAATATTGTGGGGAAAAAAAACCACGTTGTGGCCTGTCATATAAAAAAACTCTGAATCCATAAAATCAATGTTGGGTGAACCTGCAGGTCCGTCAAGTGATGTAACAAGGTGCCTGTGTGTACAGTGTTAAAAACAGAAGAAAAGTCTATAAAAAAAATCCGTGGGTGTGAAGAATCCAGTTGTTTTTGAGAGATTCTGGTGTTTCAGAGATTCTTGATGTTGGTCAAAAAGTCACAAACCCTCGCTCCATACATTTACAGAGCAGAGAGGTCAGGGCCACTGGTCTGTAGTCTTTCAGGTCCTTAGGGTGAGTCTTTTTTGGGGATTGGAATCATGGTAGATTCCTTCCACTGATCAGGGACACATCCAGAATCCAAGAGATGCCGAGAAGGTCTGGGAAGGACTCCACCTAGCTGAGTGGAACATTTCTTGAGGGTTCTGCCTCTGAGCCTATCAGGGCCAGCGGCTTTGTGTTGGTTGACCCTATGTAAGATGGATGTCACAAGTTGCTCCTCAATGATAAGGGGTTCATGGGGGGAGATGGAAGGTGGGGAGATCCCACATATAGAAGTCTTCAGGCTATTAGCCTTAGGCAACAGTTTATAGTGTCAACTGCAAGATTTGGAGGTCCCATTCACTGAAAAAATGTGTTTTGTAGGTTTTAACCTTCTGAAATGCATCTATTGGTCAGGTGATTATTGGAAAAAATATCAAAACGCTCACTTCTCTTAAAAACAACCACAGCCTTTATATCAACTCTGTCTGCGAGGAACCAGTGTAACTTCCATCTGTGTTCCAGTAAAATGCCTAAACACTTAAAATCTAATCTAAAATCTCAGACCAAACGCGAACGGGCAAATTTTTTTTCACGGCCCAATTACATTTTACCTCAATGTAAAGACGTGAATAGACATGAATTAACCGTCTGAGTGAGTTGCAGACAGGCAAAGTTGCCTTTAGAACTTCTGCAGCTGTGTTCAACCTGCTGTGGAAATTCCCAAAACACCGTCACGCTTGGGTTTGTCCGACGGGGGTCTCACCTGAAAAAATAGTCCCTGCCCCCAAAATTTTACCTGGATGATGGTTGTTTACATTGCTAGCCTGCTAGCCTTGTTAGCACGTCCGTGGCAGGAGTCTGTGTGTAAAAAAAACTCCGCCACTCCGATTCAGCTGCAGAGCTCCAGTCCTTCTGTCTCCAGGGGAATGTCAGTCTCATTTTCAAACTCTCCAGTGTTGATAATTTTACTCTGGTGATGGCAGAACCTACAGCCCATTACTAGCTAGCTGCTCTCCCTTGGATGTGAACGCACGAATGCACGAGATTCGTGTGTGCTTGCTCCTTCCATTGACTTTGTATGTATTTGTGCCGGCCGTTCATGTTTGGTCTGAAGGCACTTTAATACTGCTGTGACTGTGGAGAGAAATGGCCAGATTATGTGACAGGCAAGGCACAGGATTGGCACATTTTTCATATCCAAAGTCTGGACCCACAATGTCAGTCAGCTGTGAGTCTCCCGGCTGCTACGCGGCATGGGAGCCAGGAGCAGCTCTGCCATGCTTGTGTGTCCTCCCAAGTCTTGTGATGCATGGCTACCACTGAAGAACTGTTGTTCAGACCCTCCACAGTCACAGTAGCATTAGATTTTAATCTTACAGGCATTAGCTCTTCATTATGCTCTTTTTCTGGTCAAAGCTCTCATTTTCTTGTTTTGTGTCCTGTGAACAGTCAAACTTCTGGCCCTGCTGAAGGTTATGCCTCCTCACTTGTGATTGGCTTTGCCTCACGAAGCTTTCAACCAGATTAGAGGCTCATGAATAACACCGAGGAGGCCTCAAACGCAGTGTTTTCTGGGACAGAGCATAGATTGGCTTTCTAGATCCCATTTAAAATGACACAAAAACATTTTTTTTTAACAAAATACAGATATATGTTGTTGATGATGTCAGAATCTGAAATTAATCTACAAAAAGGCAATAAATGAGACCTTTAAATGTTGTTGAATCTGATATAATTTTCATTTTATAGCTTATGGTCTCCATTCAAGTCAAATAAGGGCTGTGAAGTAGACCAATGCACTGAAGGGCACATGTCTATGTTTTGTTTTTGTTGCTTTATTGTTGATGTGTTATTTGTGTTGTGTACCTCATTTGTGTTATTTTGTCTTGTGGGCTTTCTTGTTGTCATTGTCAGTTGCAAATTTGAAAAATGGACCTACAATGTGATCAGCTAACGCCACATGATTCAAGCTGTTCCAGGCTGGATAACAGAAATATCTGAAATGCATAGCTGATAGGGGTGGGGACTTCACAATAGCCACCGTGATACTTGGGTCATGACAGAATACTATCACGATAGTACCATTCCTTAAGAATTGTGATACCATATCACCCCCCACCACCCAATTCATTGTCAAATTGTGTCCCCAAAGTACAACTGTCTGTTTCTCATAAGTTTTCACTCTTTTCAACTCACCACGGCTGCTTTTGGCTGCAGGCTATCAGTCCTCCGTGGGATGGTCTCCATTCAAATCTCTGAACTTCTTGTCAGAAGAAGTGACCAAAATGGTTAGCCAGCAGGCCAAAATATTAGACCTAATGGAAGAAGTCTGAGAATTAAAATTAACAATTCAGGAAAAAGACAAAAAAATTACGGACTTGGAGCGACGCGTCGAGGATCTTGAACAATGTTCTCGTATGGATGATCTAATTATAAGTGGACTAGACATCAAATATCAATCATACGCTCATGCTACAACAGGACTGAGAGGTGAGGAGGCTCCCGCAAGTGAATCAGTCTCCCTGGAAAACCAGGTGCTTCAGTTCCTTGATAGTAGAGATATAAAGGTCGAAGCAAATGCAATTTCAGCCTGTTATGCTTTACCCAGAAAAGATAATAAAACAAAGAAATCAATTGTGATGCGCTTTGTGAACAGAAGGGTAAAGAATGACATACTGAGGCAGGCCAGAAAGCTACGGGGAACAGAAGTTTACCTAAATGAACACCTAACAAAAACTAATGCTGAAATAGCACGGCAAGCACGGATACTGAAAAGACAAAATAAGATACAGGCAACATGGACAAGAAATTGTAGAGTTTGGATCAAACTAAATGGAACACCTGAGGAAGCAAAGAGTATAATGATCAGAGATGTTACTAACTTAAATAAATACAGATGAACACTGATTAAGAAAATTAAGAGACAATGATAATCCATATCCACACACACGGCAAGAATAGTTCTTTTGACATACCATGTCAATGTACTTTAAAAAAAAAATAAGCAAAACAAACAAAACACTTATGACTGACTTGAGTAGACATCAATTATCCCCAGTTGGAGGAAGTCATTTGACACAGAGTGATCCAAGATGGCGCCCACAGCGGTCGACATGGTGCTTCGCTGCGCTCTTTGTTTGTTTTTGTTTGTCAATTGTGTGTCTGCTTGCACTTATACCCGTGAAGAACTTCTAAATATCAGGACTTTGACCCCCACGGACCTCCTCCCAGTTTTTCTAGCCCCTGCCACCGATCTGGTTTATTGTTTGGCTCGGAAAGTGAGACGGCGGAAGAGAGGTAGACGAGCGGGCGCTCTCGTACGACTTCGCAGGAGAGGCTCGCGAACGGCGCTGCCTGGCATATTTCTGTCCAATACCAACTCTCTCTCTAACAAGGTGGATGAACTGAGACTGCTGATGCGTTTTAAGGACCTCGCCTCCTCAGCTGTCCTCTGCTTTACTGAGACCTGGCTCCGGGAAAATATACCGGACAGCGCGCTGCGCCTCGACGGCTTTCAGCTCTTCCGTGCTGATCGTGACACAGAGCTTTCCGGCAAGACCACAGGAGGCGGTGTCTGCTTCTACATCAACTGCAGCTGGTGCTCTGATGTAACGGTAATTTCCAAACACTGTTCTCCTGCCTTGGAATTTCTTGTTATCAATTGCAAGCCCTTCTATTCCCCGCGGGAGTTTGCTTCTTTCATAATGATCGCTGTGTACGCCCCTCCCGACGTGGACACGCGCGAAGCTCAGCGCGTGCTCGCGGATCACATTCAACACACAGAGCGGAGTTTCCCAGACTCGCTGATTATTGTGGCTGGCGACTTTAATCAGTGCAATCTAAGCCACGATCTCCCCCGCTACAAACAGTTTATTAAATGCCCCACCAGAGGATTAAACACACTGGATCACTGTTACACCACAGTGAAAGACGCATATCGCGCTGTCCCTCGAGCTGCGCTGGGATTATCTGATCACGTGATGGTTCACCTCATTCCCACATACAGACAGAGATTGAAGCTCACTAAACCTGTTGTGAGCACTACGAAGATACGGACCAGTGATGCTGAGGAGAAGCTGGAAACGTGCATGGAAATATCTGACTGGGGCATGCTTAAAGGAGCCACGCATGATCTGGATGAGTACACGGACACTGTGAACTCATATATCCACTTTTGTGAAGAGAACATTCTTCCATCACGCACCAGGGTGAGTTACTCTAATGACAAACCCTGGTTCACAGCTAAGCTCAGACAGATCAGGAAGGAGAAGGAAGCAGCGCTGAAAAGTGGAGACAGGGACTGCTACAGGGAGGTTAAATACCGGTTTAACAGAGAGCTGAAGAGGGCTAAATCTCTATACTCAGAGAGACTCCAGCAGCAGTTCACTGCTAATGATTCGGCTTCCGTGTGGAGAGGACTGAGGCAAATCACCAACTATCGACCTAAGGCTCCTAAAGGTCAGGATGACAAAGCCCTTTGTCAGAGACTGTCCCAACACTATGCCCGTTTTGACACCTCGTCATCTGTGTCCAACTCCCCCCCTCCCTCCAGCTCCACAGCCTCTACATTCCCTACTTCATTTAAGGCACACCCCCCTCCTCCCCCCCTCCCCTTATCATCAGTGAGCAGGATGTGCTCAAACAGTTCTCCAGACTGAACCCGCGCAAGGCCCCCGGCCCAGACGGCGTGTCTCCCTCCACCCTGAGACTCTGTGCGAAACAGCTGGCTCCTGTATTCACAGACATTTTTAACACCTCCCTTAAGTTATGCCACGTGCCGTCCTGCCTCAAATCCTCCACCATCATCCCTGTCCCCAAGAAGCCACGGATCACTGGACTTAATGACTACAGACCTGTAGCGCTCACCTCTGTAGTCATGAAGTCCTTTGAGCGCCTGGTCCTGTCCCACCTCAAGTCCATCACCACCCCTCTCCTGGACCCGCTGCAGTTTGCCTACCGAGCCAACAGGTCTGTAGACGACGCAGTCAACCTGGCCCTCCACTCCATCCTGCAGCACCTGGACTCCCCGGGAACCTACGCCAGGATCCTGTTTGTGGACTTCAGCTCCGCATTCAACACCATCCGCCCCGCTCTGCTCCGGGACAAGCTGTCCCTGCTCAACGTGCCTGACTCCCTCTGCAGGTGGATCATCGACTTCCTGACGGACCGGAGGCAGCATGTGCGGCTGGGAAAGACTGTCTCAGACTATACTAGCATCAGCACCGGATCACCCCAGGGCTGTGTACTTTCCCCCCTACTCTTCTCCCTTTACACCAACTCCTGCACCTCCAGCCACCAGTCTGTCAAGTTGATCAAGTTTGCGGACGACACCACCCTCATCGGGCTCATCTCCAACGGCGACGAGTCCGCCTACAGGAGTGAGGTGGCCCAGCTGGCGTCCTGGTGCAACAACAACAACCTGCAGCTGAACGCTCTGAAGACAGTGGAGATGATTGTAGACTTCAGGAAAGTCACTACTCCTCTGCCCCCCCTCACCCTCTCAGGCTCTCCCATCACCACTGCTGATTCCTTCCGCTTCCTAGGCACTACCATCACCAGGGACCTCAAATGGGAGCTGACCATCAGCTCACTCATCAAAAAAGCCCAGCAGAGGATGTTCTTCCTGCGGCAGCTGAGGAAGCTCAAGCTACCCACCAAGATGTTAGTGCAGTTCTACACAGCCATCATCGAGTCCATCCTCACCACCTCCATAACCGTGTGGTACGCAGGAGCCACTGCCAGGGACAGACTAAGGCTGCAGCGCGTCGTGCGCACTGCTGAGAAGGTGATCGGCTGCAAGCTCCCATCTCTCCAGGATCTGTACATCTCCAGGACCCGGAGGCGTGCTGGCCGGATCATAGCCGATCCCTCACACCCTGGTCACGTACTGTTTGCCCCCCTCCCCTCTGGTAGAAGACTTCGGTCCATCCAGACTAAAACCTCCCGTCACATGAACAGCTTCTTCCCCTCTGCCATTAGACTGCTGAACACTAAGTGACTCTCGTGCACCATGTACAGCAGCTCAACCAGACTCATGTTAATCATCACTGTTTTCTTCCTGCATTACCGACTGCACTATATAGTTCTCCACAGTATCTGCTGCTGGCTAATATATATTTTAACTGTTGACCAGTATCACTTAATCTTATCCTACACTTTATTACATGTATAGTTTATTTCTCTTATCTTATCATGTTTAATGTTGCAGCACTGTACCGAGACAAATTCCTAGTTTGTGTACTACATGAACAATGGCAATAAACCTGATTCTGATTCTGAAACTCAGACTCTGAAAATATGCCATTATGCTGAACATAAACTACAAGAGATGGAGAATGATATTGATCCTGATAACCACTTTTTCAATAATATTCATAACCATTGTGAATATTACACTGAAAAGCAATTCAAAAGTCAAGTGCAACTAGATGGTAAACTATCAATAATACACTTCAACAGCAGAAGTCTTAACAAAAACTTTCCACAGATTCAGGACTATTTAAAATAGCTAGACAGAAAATTTACAGCTATCGCAGTCTCTGAAACTTGGCTTAATGAAGAGCAGGCTCCCCTGATGGCAATAGAGGGATATCAGATGTTTCATATTAACAGATCTCAAAAAAAGGGTGGTGGTGTTGCACTGTACATTGATGACCTGTATAGGTGTAAGCTTGTAAATGGAATGTCCTTTGCACTACCAGGGATTTTGGAATGTGTTACTGTTGAGATTGACCAAGATAAAACAAAAAATCTAATTAAAAGTTGTATATATGGGCTGCACGGTGGCACAGTGGTTAGCACTGTGGCAGCACAGTTTACCCTTGGCTGGGGGATTGTGGGGATCATGGGATCATGGGTTCGATCCCAGCCCCCGACCAACAGTGATCTGTGTGGAGTTTGCATGTTCTCCCCATGTATGCGTGGGTTTACCCCGGGATTTCTCCGGTTTCCTCCCACATGCCAAAAACATGCAGGCTAGGTTAATTGGAGACTCTAAAGTGGCCCTAGGTGTGAATGTGTGTGTGAATGGTTAAGGGATAGCGCCATATCGTGGCTGTTTCATCCATCCAGGTGGTGGATGACCCTCAATTTCCCCTCTGGGGATCAATAAAGTATACTAAAAAAAAAAAAAAAATCTATATATAGAACGCCGGGAACTTGCATTGAGACATTCAGAGATAAATTAGTCGAGCTGTACAATAATATTACTAGTAAGAAAATGGTAGTAATTTGTGGAGATTTCAATATTGATCTACTAAATCCATATCAACAAAATGTAATTACAGAGTTCATGAATTCTATGTACAGCATGAGTCTATATCCCACAATAACATATCCCAGTAGAATCACAGTTCACACTGCTACACTTATTGACAACCTGTTTGTTAATATTATTGATAAGAAAATAGAAAGTGGATTATTGATAAATGATATAAGTGACCACTTGCCAACCTTTGCACTTATCCATGGCCACACGGGGGCCAATACAGAAAAAATTTTAAAATCGTTCAGATACAAATCACTAAATGTAATCAGTTCTTTTAAAGAGGACTTGCTGAGGCAAGACTGGACAGAAGTCTATGTATCAGCTGTAAATGAAGCCTATGACACATTTATAAACATTGTAACCACTTTTTATGAAAAAAATTGTCCATTAGTAAAGAAAAAGCTTAAACATAAATTTGCCGATAAGCCATGGTTAACCAAAGGATTAAAAAAGGCGTGTAAAAAGAAAAATTTATTATATAAAGCTTTCCTAAAGAAAAGGACAAAAGAAACAGAGCAGCGGTATAAAACATACAAAAATAAGTTAACATATATAATAAGATGTAGTAAGAGAGACTATTACAGTAAAGAACTGGAGAAAAACAGAGACAATATTAAAAATACATGGACAATACTTAACAGTATTCTTGGAAATAAAAGCAGAAATACAAGCTACCCAACCGATTTTTCAAAAAATAATAAAACGGCTCAGAGTGTGAATGCAGCTTCACCTGCAGATGAATTTAATAACTTTTTTGTTAACATTGGTCCTAATTTGGCTCGAGAAATACCCATTACGGCACCTACAGGTGATACAATAAGCAAAAACACTGCTATAAAAGACTCCATTTTCATAAAGAACACAGACGAGAAAGAGGTCATTGAAACTGTTAAATCGTTTAAAAGTAAAACATCTACGGACTGTGATGGTATTGACATGCTCTTAGTCAAAACTATTATTGAATGCTTAGGTTACAGATATACGTCAGTGGTTTCACTGTCTCTCCAAACAGGTATATTTCCCAATGCAATGAAAATAGCTAAAGTAATTCCGATATACAAGACGGGTGACAGAGGGGAATTCTCAAACTATAGACCAATTTCACTATTGCCGGAATTTTCCAAGATACTTGAAAAAATATTCTATGAGAGAATTGACAACTTCATACTGAAAAATAATTTATTGTGTGAGCAGCAATATGGGTTCAGACACAAGAGGACAACTGCATTTGCTCTTATGGAATTTATAGAAAAAATATCAACTGCCGTTGAAAATAAAGAGTATTCAGTTGGGGTATTCCTGGATCTTAAAAAAGCATTTGATACAGTGGATCATAATTTATTATTAAAGAAACTACAAAATTGTGGTATTAGAGGGGTAGCACTGTCTTGGTTATGTAGTTACTTAAAGAATAGATATCAGTATGTATGTGTTGGTAACAAAAACTCACAGTTACTGAAGGTTACTTGTGGAGTCCCACAGGGTTCAGTTTTGGGGCCATTGTTATTCAATATGTATATAAATGATATATGTGAAGTTTCAGAAAAAATGGACTTAATATTGTTTGCCGACGACACTAATCTATTATGCAGTGGAAGCAATTTGGAACAACTTTTGGATACACTCGGAAAGGAATTAGGAAAGCTTAAACTGTGGTTTGATTCAAACAAATTAACGCTCAATTTAAGTAAGACAAAATTTATAGTCTTTAACAACCATCACAACAACTTAGTATCTAAACTCAGTGTAAATGGTGTAGAGATTGAAATGGTATCTGAAACTAAATTTCTTGGAGTAATAATTGATAATAAACTGTGTTGGAAGTCACATATTAATTATATTAAAGGTAAAATATCCAAATCAATTGCAGTACTACACAAAGTGAAATATTTGCTGAATCAACCCACACTATATACCTTGTATCATTCATTAATACTCCCATACATGACATATTGTACTGAAGTATGGGGAAATACATATAAAACAAACATATATCCAGTCTTTATGCTTCAGAAGAGAGCTATTAGAATAATAAACAAAGCTGCTTACAGGGAACCAACAAACCCACTTTTTCTTAAATTAAAAGCTCTCAAGTTGAAAGATCTGGTTGACTTTAAAACTGCAGTAATAATGTTTAAAGTGAAGAATCTATCACTGCCACAAATATCCAAAAGTTGTTCCAAATAAGGGAGAAACAATATCATTTCAGAGGAACGTGTATATTTCAAAAACCTTCAGTGAGAACTACCACCAAGCAACACTGTGTTTCAGTGCAAGGAGTCAGATTATGGAACGATTTTGGACCTGAATTAAAATCATGTACAACGCTTGGACAATTTAAACAAAAACTAAAGGAAGAAATACTCCAAACATATATACAAGATGACATGTAAAATCACATAAGGATTGTCATATTCAGCCTGCGTTGTGTTGTAGCTTAGTTTTTTGTCACATTTTGTCTTAGCTTTGTTCTGAATTGTAATCGCTCTTGTTTTGTTTTTCTTTTGAATTCTTGGATGGAATATGGGTGGGCAATATAAGCTGCGACTTCAGCCATCACCCATTTCGGATAACTTATGTTGAACTGTATAATCAGAGGAGTTATTGTCTAATTTGACCTTGTTGGATTTTCTTTCCCCCTTTGTTATATTATTCAGTTTCTTTTAACCTGTACTTTTAATCTATCCGAAATAAAGATTCATTCATTCATTCATTCATGGTGTGCTGTTGTGGGGTCTTTTCTGTTGTGCTTGGAGATTTCTCGGCCTTGGGTTTCACTGCTCTGTGCCATTTGGGGACCTTTGTGGCAGCAGGATGGGTCACATGCCTGTGCTCCACCGTCTCACATTCCAGGACGGGCTTCAGGACAGGCAGTTCGGTGGCACAGTGGTTAGCACTGTGGCAGCACAGTAAGAAGGTCACGAGATCAACCCCACCCCTTGACCATCGGTAACCCTTCTGTGTGGAGCTTGCATGTTCTCCCCATGTCTGCTTGGGTTTACCCTGGGTACTTCAGTTTCCTCCCACAGGCCAAAGACATGCAGGTTAGGTTAATTGGAGACTCTAAAGTGGCCCTAGGTGTGAATGTGTGTGAGAATGGTGAAAGGACTGGTGCCGCACTGTGGCTGCCTCATCCATCCAGGTGGATGCCCTGAATCTCCCTCTAGGATTAATTAAGTATACAAAATACAAAAAAAAAAACATACAAAAAAATTTTCCGCAGTGACCCAGTATCTGCACACGGGGAGGGTATTTTAAGTTTGCCAGGGCTCAGCACCACTTGTGGACTGTTTTTAGCTTAGCTGTCATTTGCTAACACGACAGTTGCTGGATGGTTCTGAGAGAAATGCGTTCTGAGTGGGTTTTTTTATATTAAATGACTCAGTATGGTTATAAAAACAATCAAAAGGTGAAACACGAACTTTATAAAGAAAAACCAATCTGCCCACACACCATTTCCAGTATGTACTTTCATAAGTGAAAGTGATTTATTGATGAAAAAGCACCAGGGAATGGGCAAATATAATGGAACAGGAACTGGAGCTGCTCAGAGTCCAGAGTAAGGAATTACGTCACTCTACATTGTGCCAGAGGTCCATTTTGTTCTGGAAAACATGTTAGGAACTTCAGTCAAAGAAATATATGTAGGTCTATTTAGATATTTAAGTGTAACTGGATTAATTAAAAGAATTTAGCTTTTATTTTCCCTGCCATTCTCTTGTCCACACTCCAACCCAGTGGATGGCGGTAATGCACCTGTAAGCTGGTTGCCAACTGCCAATCATATCTGAAAGAAGAAAAAGACGGCCAGGAAGAAAATATTACTTAGAATGTGTAATATACTTAAATGTTTCAATACATGTTTTTTGGGGGGATTTTGAATGATGCAAATTCACGTGACTGAAAAAAATATGTTCTGCAATGTCACAGCTGAACAGCAAATACTGTCCATGAATTAAACACAGAGGTGCAGGGTAGCTCCTGTTGTTTCTGGGGCATCTGCAGGTTGTAATTGACCAATAATAATAATGGATTGCATTCATATAGCACTTTCCATGACACCCAAAGTCATTTACAGTGAGTCCATTATTCATTCACTCCACAGACAGAGGTAGTGGTAAGCTACAGTGGCATGAAAAAGTCTTGGCCCCCTTCCTGATTTCTCATTTTTTTTGTATGTTTGTCACACTTAAATGTTTCAGATCATCAAACAGATTTAAATATTAGACAAAGATAACACAAGTAAACACAAAATGCAGTTTTTAAATGAAAGTGTTTATTATTAAGGGTAAAAAAAAAAAATCCAAACCTACATGGCCCTGTGTGGCTACAGACTACACGTCTGTAGCCACAACTGCCCTGGGGCAGACTGACAGAAATGCGGCTGTCAGTCCGCACCAACAGCCTCTCGGACCACTTATTCACATTCCTACACCAGAGTCATAAAAACACCGGAGACAAGGGGGGAAAGCCTCTTCCCCAAGGACACAGCAGCATGGTGGGTGGGATTCAAACCACCAACCCTCCGGTTATTGGACCACCTGCTTTACCTCCTGAGCCACTCCCACCCATACACCTTCACAAGTTAGTGAACGACTCAGAATTCACACACTCAGTCTGCCATGCTGAATACGTCTTATTAATATATTTTTCTAAAACCCTGTTTAACCTTCACACCACTTGTGTCATTGTGCTTGTTTTCCATGTCGTGGTCACAGTGTTCCTGCTTTGAGGCTGTTGCTCTGATCATGCTCATTGAGACAGCACTCTGTTGTCCATGGGCAGTTAAGCATTCTTGGAAACTGTGGGTCACACAAACAAACAGGTGGATGTTGCTTCCAGATGAAGTGGCACTGAGAGCTCAAGCTTTCTACTGCTTCTTATTTCTTTGACTTTGTTTTCCTCAGCATTCTCAGCACGGTTCATCTGATTCAGGTGTTCGCCTCATTAATTGTAAAGAAAAGTATTTTCCCTCCACATCTGTATATCAAAGGCATCCCACAGCTTAACTTTTCAGTTCCACCAGTCCAGCTGAGCCAAACAGGACCAATTATTTTTAGTGTCACTGCTGAAAAGCATGGGTGGGATTGTCTGGGTCTCCTCAGGAAATCACTGCCATGTCCCAGACCAACTAACAGGCCATTTCCACACCCATTTCAGACAATGAAACTAAAATACAACAGTAATGGAAGAGATGTAAAAGAAAAAGTTGTTTATTTTCACCACTGAGTTTATTTCCAAGTAAATCTGTGATTGTGTGTCAGTGCGGTTATGTGAAGGAAGGACAGAGCCTCTGCAGCAGGGGCCTCGTGGTTCTGTCAAGCCCTCCCCTGCACTCTATGAGGCAGCGTTTTGGACCAGGGCCCAGGACCAAGCCAGAGGCAAACAGCTCTGCTCCAGCCTCTCCAGAGCGCCGACACTCACTGACATGACATCAGCTGGGGAGACACAGTGGACTAGTGTGTGTATTTGTGAGTGCTGGGGTGTACATGCTCCTTTCAGCTTGCTGCGCTGACTCAAAACAAAGTGGTCCGGAGATCAGGTCCTTATCTGAAACCGCGAGGTAGAAGAAGAAGAGCAGGGAGAAACAGAACTCATGGCTGTGAGCATCATACGTGGGATGGAGGATCTGGTGGCATCGGGCAGCCAGTTCGTCTGGAGCCTGGCACATCAGACGCTGAGGAGGTGGTACAATCGTGGGCTGATGCCATGCAGGCGCTTCCTGGAAACCTGGCTCAGGATTGGGAAATGCTACCAGGTACGAGAGCAGCTTATATCTAAACGCAAGTTCAAATGCAGCAGATTTAAGTGGCTCCCTTGGCAGCATTTGTCATTAATTACCAAATTGACTTTCGTTTATGGTTCAACTTTCCCCCATGTGAGGCGAGTCAGTACTTTTTCCTCATCTGGCTCATTACTCTGTGTGTGTGTGTGTGTGTGTGTGTGTTTATTTGTATGGAGCAGAGGCGGCACAGGCTGCCTCTCGGTGAGTCACAAAGTCTGTTTTTTAACAAGGGTTCTTCTCGTTGCACATATGGCAGTCATTAGAAAAGCAGCACGACCTGCCTTTTGATCTCACTGTCTGGCTGAGGAGGAGGACTTTCAAAGTTGCCTTTGAAATGCATTGTCGCTAGAACACCTGAACGCTGTCGGCATGGTTAACATATCCTCCTCCTGACATGTCCTCTGTGTAAACTTGGTGGCACTCAGGTTTCTTTTTGTCTGGCAGGGTCTTATGTGAAGTTATAACATGACATCTTTTTCAAGCACATGAAAAAAACTGCTTTCTTGTACAAGGAGTCCTTCTTAGAAAAAGTATGAGATAGTATAATGTAATTAGTGATTTAACATGAGTTAGAATTTTTTCTAATTGCTTGATATGTTCGAAATCATGGGTCAGCAACTTCAACTATGGCAAAAGCAATTTTGAGCAGTTTATGGCCCAAAAAAATGTGCATGGCACCACAAAACATAAGTCTACCACTGAAGAACATCACACTTGGTTACAAGTTGGGGAAGGCCAGGCTGGTTCTAGATCTCAGAGTGTCAAGTGACCAACTTGTCAGGAATACGGGTATCAAAATCCAAATGGGAAGAAAATGGAAAGCAGAAGAATGCGTGTACAGGGTTATTTCAAGATTAAAACACCAAGAACTCATCGGACGAACCCAACAAGGAAGACATGATTTGGGCTGGGGGGAGACGGTAAAATTTTGGTCAAAGGCATCCAAGAAAGAGCGGAGGCAGTTGGTGGTCACAGAGGTGACCAAAAGGGAGGAGGACAGACTATTGATAAAAGCAGTCAACCAGTACCAACAAGGGCAATGGACAAGATGGGAATTCTACCAAGGTCATTGGGATGGAGAGATCTGTGGAGGATCCCTCAGGCTCGTCTGAGTTTCTTGATCAGAGCCACTTATGGTACTCTGCCAAGCCCAGGGAACCTCACTAGATGGTTCAACTCAAAGGAGAGTTGTGGCTTGTGTGGAATGGCCCAAGCATATCTACAGCACATCCTAAGTGGCTGTAAAATTGCTCTGGCTCAAGGCCGTTCAAGGTGGCAGCATGATCAGGTGCTAAGGAAGCTGGTAGACATTACAGAAAACATCAGAGTCTTGATCAACAAGAACCCCAAATGCCATCAGTAGAATCTTATCCAGTTCGTGCCAGCAGGGAAAACAAGGCAATCCTGCCCACAACTAAGAAGAGCATCAGTCCTAGCAAGAAACGAATGGCAAATGAGAGCAGAGCTCTGCAGATCAAGTTCCCTACTGAGATAACCACCACGTCATTTCTACCTGACATTGTTCTATGGTCAACAGCTAGCAAATAGGTCATGATGGTTGAGCTGACAGTACCATGGAAAAATGGCATTGAGGAAGCCTATGAGAGGAGGAAACTGTGATATGCCGACCTAGTGGCAAACTGCCATGAGAATGGCTGGGGAGCAACAACTTACCCAGTAAAGGTTGGCTGTCATGGCTTTGCCAGCCTCTCAGTTAAGTGTTTCCTGAGTGACATTGGATGTAGTTTGTCAACGATTAATAAAGCTCACCAAGAACTTGCTGAAGAAGCAGAGAAAGGGAGCTTCTGGCTGTGGCTATGAAGAAATGACAAAAGTTGAGGGATCAAAGAAGCCACATAGGTTGCCCGAGTACCTATACCCAGCTGCAGGGAGCAGCATTGAGACGTCCCTGTATGGTGCCCCACCATCTGGAGATGTTCTGAGATTAAAGGGGCGACACATCAGTGAAAGATGGTTCTCAGCTGAAGACCCAGCAGCTGGGTAGTTGGGCACTGGCGGAGGTGTGTCAAGCAGAAATGATTTGAAGGCAACAACATCAGCCTGCCTCTAAATTTGAATTATGAAAAATACAGCCACAAGTGGCAATCATTGGGTTCCAAACAGCTGTAGACTTCAAGGAATTGTACTGTTTATCGACAGCATTTAAAACCTAAAGTGTTGCTACATGTTAAGCTTTAAAATGTACAGAAGAGGCATGTTGTACTTCAGCTGCTGTTCAGAAGAATAAGACTGGAACCCAGGACTTCCTGCATACCAGTGAACACCTTACCCACTACACCGCAGGCCTGTTTTGGTTCGCACTCTTTTTTTCTCAAATCAAAATGTTTCATTGACAGGACACAGAGGCTGATAGACATTTCATGCAGGTGATTTTTGCTGTTTGGAACCCTAAAAGTGGGAATTCACCAGTTGGCCGATATTCACCTTAATGATAAGATACTGGCTGATGGGTCGAGATTTTACTGGTGTTTCCCAGTAGTGGGACATCGATTTAGTAATGAAACAAAAAACAGTAGACTATAGTGCAAATTTAGAAAATATCTGGGACTGAACCATTTTAAGTGTTACAGTCCAGTCATTATTTATTATGCACATTTATTTGTCTCCCTGGTAATGAAGGTGGAATAGATGAAAACAAAAATAACAGAAAAACAATCTGTATTGACTATCAGTCATTGGACAACATTATTTTCAACACTGGTATTAGTTTCATAATTGGTGCATTTCTAGCAAAACGTACAACAGAAAATAAACTAACCTGTTAACATATATGTTGCTATCCCTGTGCTGTTGCAATCCTGGAATTTCCCCATTGTGGGACTAATAAAGGCTTATCTTATCTTATCTTATCTTATCGTATATATAAATAGGAAGGTTTTTACTTCACCTTTTAGACTTTGGTTCTTGTAGATTTCCAACTTTATTTTCATAAATATGCTGTCTTTCTTGTAAATTTACAATTTTTTTTATTGCAAATACATTACTTTATTCTTTTAAATTTGTTAGTCTTTCTGAAATTTGCATATTTTTTATCTTAAATTTCAGATTTTATTTCTTGTTCATTTTAACTTTTTTTCTCGTAATTTTGCGACTTTACTCAAAAACTTGCAAGTATTTTCTTGTCAGTTTTGGATTCTGTATATTTAGCGAAGCATCGATATATATATATACATATGTCGGTATCAGCCTATATTCACCTTGAGGATTGATATCCTTGAATAAGAAGAGGTTCACCAATGGCAGTCGAATATTTATCTGGTGTATCCCAGTTGTGTGGCATGAATTTTGCCTGGAAACTGAAAACGGTGTACAGGCAGCTGCAAATTCAGTTGACATTCAGGACTGAAATGTTCTGAAGTATTTCAGTTCCATTATTTATTGTAGTACATATTTGTTTGTCTGCCTGGCATTAAAGAGAGAATAGATGAAAACAGAATAAATGGCATCATCCATTGGATAGTTTTTATCCCTCGCCAGCCGACGACCAACGTGAGATTATGTTATGGCGATGTCCCTCTGTCCGTCCATCTGTCCCACAAAAGGTAGCCATTTTGTGAAAATGGTTCCTCTTATAGTTTTGCTCCAAATGTTTTGAATCTTGTTACCAGGGTTTGAGATACACTGATGATGCACATATTATGATTTGACTCCAATCAGGTGATTTCTGCGGAAGTCAAACATGACCACTATTAATAATTTTGCCCCGTAACTTCATATGCTGATTTCACTTTATTTGGCAAAAACTACTTGTATTGACTAATGAAAGTCTCCTTTTGAGTTCCAGATGTTGTAAAATTATTTATGTTGTATATTCATGGATGACAGGCTTATCATGATTTGGTTCTGTGCCAATAATCATATGGAAAAATTGAAAACTGCATCCCTTCAGTGAGATATTGGGATCTTCAAAGAAAACAGAGGTGGAGTATATTGTACTCACCTCAGAGTGTTCTTGTTTAAAAATTGGTATCGGTCCAAAGTTTCACTATCAGTGCATTGCTGTTGTTTGGTCTATAGTCACAGGGAGCCGCTGGTTATGGCATAAGAGCTGCATGTGGCTCCAAAGCCACAGGTTGTAGGTCCCTGGTTGGGACTCTATCTTGGATATAGATGTAGTCCCCATTTCTGGAGTAAAGTGTGAGTGTATTCCTAAGGGAGAGAAAAGTACTGCAACGTGAAGTAAAAGCGAAGCATCCCATGGTCAGGGACATCTTGCCTCCTCCATGGCCAGTTTCAGCACGGTACTGACGCACAATCTTTGCTTTGTGTGACTGGCTGGGCTGCAGTATAGCAGTCAACAAAGTTTTAACATCAGAATTTTATGTAATTTTTTACGACGATGTACAAGCAAATCTACCCTCATATAATTTAATGAAATAAAATTCTAGTAAGATTTACTGTATTCAACATGTACTGAAGTTACTTGACTGGGAACTAAGTTTGTCAGGTTCCTTTCAGCTGCCGGTCTCCGGAGATAACTGCGGACCATGTGGTCAATGAAGGCCATTTCCAAGGACGGTTTGTGCAGTATACAGTGGTGTGAAAAAGTGTTTGCCCCCTTCCTGATTTCTCATTTTTTATGTTTGTCACACTTAAATGTTTCAGATTATCAAACTAATTTAAATATTAGACAAAGATAACACAAGTAAACACAAAATGCAGTTTTTAAATGAAGGTGTTTATTATTAAGGGAAAAAAAATCCAAACCTACATGGCCCTGTGTGAAAAAGTGATTTCCCCCTAAACCTAATAACTGGTTGGGCCACCCTTAGCAGCAACAACTGCAATTAAGCATTGGCGATAATGGGCAATGAGTCTTTTCCAGTGCTGTGGAGGAATTTTGGCCCACGCATCTTTGCAGAATTGTTGTAATTCAGCCACACTGGAGGGTTTTCAAGCATGAACCGCCTTTTTAACATCATGCCACAGCATCTCAATCGGATTCAGGTCAGGACTTTGACTAGGCCACTCCAAAGTCTTCATTTTATTTTTCTTAAGCCATTCAGAGGTGGACTTGCTGGTGTGTTTTGGATCATTGTCCTGCTGCAGAACCCAAGTGCACTTCAGCTTGAGGTCATGAACAGATGACTGGACATTCTCCTTCAGGATTTTTTGGTAGACAGCAGAATTCATGGTTGCATTTACCACAGCAAGTCTTCCAGGTCCTGAAGCAGCAAAACAGCCCCAGACCATCACACTACCACCACCATATTTTACTGTTGGTATGATGTTCCTTTTCTGAAATGCTGTGTTACTTTTATGCTGGATGTAATGGGACACACACCTTCCAAAAAGTTCAACTTTTGTCTCGTCAGTCCACAGAGTATTTTCCCAAAACTCTTGGGGATCATCAAGAGATTTTCTGGCAAAACTGAGATATGAGCCTTTATGTTCTTTTTGCTCAGCAGTTGTCGTTGTCTTGGAACTCTGCCATGCAGGCCTTTGTTGCCCAGTCTCTTTCTTATGGTGGAGTCATGAACACTGACCTTAACTGAGCCAAGTGAGGCCTGTAGTTTTTTGGATGTTGTTGTGGGGTCTTTTGTAACCTCTTGGATGAGTCGTTGCTGTGCTCTTGGGGTAGTTTTGGTCGGCCGGCCGCTCCTGGGAAGGTTCACCATTGTCCCATGTTTTCGCCATTTGTGGATAATGGCTCTCACTGTGGTTCACTGGAGTCCCAAAGCTTTAGAAACGGCTAGAAAATTGAACTCAACTTTCCAAAGATGTGATAAACCACAGTTAATTTATGCTTTAACGGGGGGGGGGGGGATCACTTTTTCACACAGGGCCATGTAGGTTTGGATTTTTTTTTTTACCCTTAGTAATAAACACCTTCAATTATAAAACTGCATTTTGTGTTTACTTGTTACCTTTGTCTAATATTTAAATTTGTTTGATGATCTGAAACATTTAAGTGTGACAAACATACAAAAAAATGAGAAATCAGAAAGGGGGCAAACACTTTTTCACACCACTATATATCTGTGCAGATTTTGCCCTGTTTTCAACTCTGATCTCGACCCACTGAGCATCTGCTGAACATGGTTTCTTGTCCGCGGTAAAGCTGGAAACGATTGTACGTCACTTCCACCCAGTGATGGCTGCCCCCCGTTGGTTTTGACCAAGTGGTTTTCATGGGATAAAATTATTCAGTATACTGACTCTAGGGGATCATTTTTACTGAATAAACACATTTTTGGTGTACAAGTAATACGTAAAGCAGGATTATTGTTGTTATAATGACCAGTACAGGTTTCCTTTCAGCTCACTAATGCAGTTTTTAGGTTCCTAAATGTACCAGAAGCAGCATGCTGCAGACCTGGCCAGAGCAGCTGGATGACCCCACATGGGCCTGAGCAGGTCGGTGGATGAAGGTCATGAGAGGAGATCAGCAGTACTTCTCCCTTCCGATAATAACAGGGCTTGAGGGGATGACCTTCCTGACACGGGGTGACCTTTCTTTTTCATCATCAGGGACACTCCTCTAAAGTTCAGCTCCTCATTTCAGCTGGACTGAAGGGACTGACCTCTGGGGGGGGGGGGGGGGGGGGGCTTTGTTACTGGGGCGCACCATATATTCTAGAGGACACCATTATTGGGATCACTTTTAATGGTTCTTTTGATGTTTTATAAAAACTGATGTTTTGTGCATCAGCTGGGAGAACAGACTTGGATGAGGGATTCTGAGAGTGAGAGCGAACTGCTGCTTGTGAGGCTGAAATCAGACTGGGCTTTTGTCCCGTGGTTTAGGTTTTGATGTCAACAGAATACAACAATGCAGCACTGACAGAGGGACAGCCACAATGACTATATGCAGTATAGATTTATTTGTTTAAATAATGAATATTGATCTGAGTGTGCAAAATATTCCCTCCATTTAAGGTAAACCTTTTAGAGAGATGTTAGAGGTTTCCTTTTTCAGGTAAACTGCAGTGGTTCTTTCTTTCTTTTTTTTTTTTTTGGTCAGTGAGGGATTTTCATCTTCTCTGGACCACTGAGATATGAAGCTTAAAGACACCCCACTGTGCTGCCCGCATTGTACTTGGGCGTGCAGAAGAATGACCGGGTATGGTGTTAAAGGCAGAAGTTAGGGCATAACACCAATTTAACATGACGCACAGCTCTGCCTGCTGGTCTATAAATCTCACTGAGGTTTAGGGCGTTGAAAAACAGCAAAGTGGAAAAGTGGCCTGTGCTGCAGAAAAGTGAGGCGACTGCTCTGTTGTGGTACTGCGAACAATAAGTCCTGGCAGGCTGGAGTTTAACGGCATGCCAGAAGGCGTCCCAGCGCCCTGCAGTCTGACTGACTGGACGACAACATGACCCTCACTTTCCACCACAGAGCCCGAGCGGTGTGCATGCCAGATGTTTTTCACTGAAGTCACAGGGATAGAAAGTGTTGGAGACACATTCATTGGCAGCAGACTGCTTCCCGTTAAGACCTGCACGCCCTCTTGGCTTTAATGCTCTGCTTAGTGTTTGAATAGCAGCTTTCTCATAGCAGCGTCTAACTTTGCAATAATTTCTAAAAAAAAAAAAAGGGCACTTTTTTCACTAGATGAACCAAATGCTTTGAATTCCTTTAATTCTATTGTATGGCATGAAACTAGATGGCTCAATAATGCGCTGTGGCTGTTCTCAGAGGCTGTTTTAAAATCAGATGACTGTGACTATATACAGTGCATCGCAATAAATTAGAATGTCATCAGAAAGTGAATTTATTTCAGTAATTCAGTCCAAAAATGAAACTCCTATATTATATAGATTCATTACACAGAGGGATATATTTCAAGTGTTTATTTCTTTTTAATTTTGATGGTTATGGCTTCTAGCTCCTGAAAACCCCAAATTCAGTTTCTCAAAAAAATTAAGACTATTACATAAAAATAAATGTTTAAAAAATTGATTTTTAATAAGGTGGATTCACACTAGAACGTTTGGACCGACTTTTACTGACGTTTTGGCAAACATCTGGCTCTGCTGACAAAAGTCAATAATAGTTGACTTTTGTCAGCAGAGCCAGACCCCCCTTGGGGGTCCTCAGACCATAACGCTGTTCATCTGATTCCTACTTACAAGTCAGAATCAGAATCAGAATCAGATTTATTGCCATTGTTCATGTAGTACACAAACTAGGAATTTGTCTCGGTGCAATGCTGCAACATTAAACATGATAAAATAAAAGAAATAAACTATACATGCAATAAAGTGTAGAATAAGAGTGAGTAATACTAGTCAGCAGTTTAAATATATTAGCGAGCAGCAGATAATGTGGAGAACCATATAGTGCAGTCGGTAATGCAGGAAGAAAACAGTAATGATTGACATGAGTCTGGTTGAGCTGCTGTACATGGTGCACGAGAGTCAATAAGTCACTTAGTGTTCAGCAGTCTGATGGCAGAGGGGAAGAAGCTGTTCATGTGACGGGAGATTTTAGTCTGGATGGACCGAAGTCTTCTACCTGAGGGGAGAGGGGCAAACAATACGTGACCAGGGTGTGAGGGATTGGCTATGATCCGGCCAGCACGCCTCCGGGTCCTGGAGATGTACAGATCCTGGAGAGATGGGAGCTTGCAGCCGATCACCTTCTCAGCAGTGCGCACGACGCGCTGCAGCCTTAGTCTGTCCCTGGCAGTGGCTCCTGCGTACCACACGGTTATGGAGGTGGTGAGGATGGACTCGATGATGGCTGTGTAGAACTGCACTAACATCTTGGTGGGTAGCTTGAGCTTCCTCAGCTGCCGCAGGAAGAACATCCTCTGCTGGGCCTTTTTGATGAGGGAGCTGATGGTCGGCTCCCATTTGAGGTCCCTGGTGATGGTGGTGCCTAGGAAGTGGAAGGAATCAGCAGTGGTGATGGGAGAGCCTGTGAGGGTGAGGGGGGGCAGAGGGGTTGTGACTTTCCTGAAGTCCACAATCATCTCCACTGTCTTCAGAGCGTTCAGCTGCAGGTTGTTGTTGTTGCACCAGGACGCCAGCTGGGCCACCTCACTCCTGTAGGCGGACTCGTCGCCATTGGAGATGAGCCCGATGAGGGTGGTGTCGTCCGCAAACTTGATCAACTTGACAGACTGGTGGCTGGAGGTGCAGGAGTTGGTGTAAAGGGAGAAGAGTAGGGGGGAAAGTACACAGCCCTGGGGTGATCCGGTGCTGATGCTAGCAGAGTCTGAGACAGTCTTTCCCAGCCGCACATGCTGCCTCCGGTCCGTCAGGAAGTCGGTGATCCACCTGCAGAGGGAGTCAGGCACGTTGAGCAGGGACAGCTTGTCCCGGAGCAGATCGGGGCGGATGGTGTTGAATGCGGAGCTGAAGTCCACAAACAGGATCCTGGCGTAGGTTCCCGGGGAGTCTAAGTGCTGCAGGATGGAGTGGAGGGCCAGGTTGACTGCGTCGTCTACAGACCTGTTGGCTCAGTAGGCAAACTGCAGCGGGTCCAGGAGGGCGGTGGAGTCTTTGCTTAAAAGCAGCAAACCACAGACAAAGACAATCTTCATATGGGACAATGTTTTTCTTGTACCGACTGGGGACTCTTCCATAACTTGGAGTTGGAGGAGGCCACAGATACCATAACTGAGTACATAAAATTATGTAAAGAAAATGTTTTACCTCAGAAAGTAATCACTATGTACCCCAATAATAAGTCTTATATTTCCAAGGAATTAAAACGGTGCATAGTACAGAAAAAGATTGCTTTTAAGAATGGGGACATGTTAAGTATGAAAAATATACAGAAAGAAATTAATTATAAACTAAGAGCAGCTAGAGATGAGACGAGGAAGAAATTTGAATCTGAATGCCTAGGAAAAAGTTCTAGGAAATTGTGGGACTCAGTTAAAGTTATGACAAAGATGACTCCATCCAAAACCAGCATTAATGTAATGAATGAGGAAGAAAAGGCAAACGAGTTGAATAATTTCTTTTGTAGATTTGAGACTAGAGATTTTTCTCATGAACAAAAAGCTGCTCTGGACGCTATATCAGGTTCAGGCTCTGCAAAAATTATAGCTGACCAGCATGTTGTGGAAAGATTTTTCTCACGTATGTACCCCAGGAAGGCATCTGGACCAGACGGGATCTCTAGGCGCTTACTGAAGTCATGTAGTGAGGAGCTAGCAGAAGCCTGGAGTCCCATCTACCAGAAGTCTTTAGATACGTGTTCTGTCCCAGTAAATTGGAAAAGCTCTATTATAATTCCTGTACCAAAAAAAAGCAAGCTGCAAAGAGAATAATGATTATCGTCCTGTTGCACTGACCTCACTGGTAATGAAGCGCCTCGATAAGATTGTCATTGACATTCTGAAAACTGATTTTGGAGGACTTTTGGATCCTCTGTAGTTTGCTTATAAAAATAATAGAAGTACAGAGGATGCCATTTTAACCTTAACTCATTCTGTGTTTAAACATTTGGAGGAGACAACTTCATATGCACATCTTTTATTGGTTGATTTTAGTTCAATTAAGAGGTTAAATGATTTTAAAGTGCATCCTGTCATTATTAAATGGTACCACTCATTTTTAACTTATCGTAAACAGCAAGTTAGTGTAAATGGAACTTTATCTAAATCCAGAACCCTCAGCACAGGGGCTCCCCAAGGCTGTGTTAGTTCACCATTTTTGTTCACCTTGTACACTGATGAGTGCAGAAGTGTCTATCCAGGCAATCAAATTATTAAATTTTCTGATGACACTGCTATTTTATCACTACTTCAAAAGACTCATGATCCGCCAAGCTATTTTATAGAAATTCAGAGGTTTGTCAATTGGTGTGATGACCGTCATGTCATTTTGAATACTGATAAAACAAAGAAGATGGTGTTTGACCCTCGGGGAGTTGGTGACCACAGGCCTGTGGTCATCCACAACCACACTATAACACAGGTTAGTTCCTATAAATATTTGGGAGTATTTATTGACAATTCATTAACCTGGAGCACACATATCGATTACCTCTGTAGTAGACTACAACAGCGGCTGCATTTCTTGCGTAGATTAAGAATACATAGTGTTGATAAAAGGATTATGTTAATATTTTACCAGGCTGTGTTGGAGAGCTGTGTTAGATACAGCATTACAGCTTGGTTTGGCAACCTCTCTGTGAAACTAAAGAACAGAGTGTTGCGTTTAATTCATACAGCATGGAAAATTATTGGAGTTAAAGAGTATTTACCCATGCAGATCTTACACGAACAGGCAGCCTGTAGACAAGCTCAAAAAATAATCAGTGACATGAGCCATGTACTAAACAATGAATATGTGCGGCTGCCCTCAGGGAGGAGATACAGAGTCCCCAGGTGCAGGTTCAATAGGTACAAGAACTCATTTTCCCAACGTCAGTAAAACTTTTAAACTCAGATAAATAGGTTAGGGACACTTATAACTCCTGTTCTTAATGACTGCTGTTATATGTTTATGTATGTATGTACCTGTATTATTTATTGGGTTTTATTTCACAACTACTACATCCATTGTGTATGTGTGGATTGTGTGGTTGCAGCACGGGTGACGAGCCCAAGACAAATTTCCCCTTGAGGGACAATAAAGTTTATCTTATCTTATCTAGTTGGTGTTTGTTGGCAAACGCTGCTGAAAGTTGTGTTTTTTGAAAATTTTCAGCATGCTGAAAATGCTGAAATTGCCGATGTTTGGAAATACACGGTGAAAGTTCTGCTCAGTTGATAAAAGTTCTTGAGCGCTGGGTGAAGTTATGCAGAGTTTGCCTAAGTCGGCCTGAGTTAAAGCTGGGTTCACACTATAGTGTTTGGACCAACTTTTACAAATGTTGTGAAAAATCAGAGAAATTAGTCCAAATGTCAGTGAAATTACATTTGTGAGCAGTTTTTTTTTTTTAATATAGCAGACACCAACTTTTACAAACTTTTGCTAGCATCTGCCAGCGTTGTATTCAGCATTGGCAAAGTTTTGCCAACTTAGGCTAGCGTATGTGTAGCTGTTGCCAACTTAGGTTAACTTAAGCAAACAAATACTCAGTGCAGGTCACCTGACATCAGCGTCAGGCAACACTCATATAAAGATCAGTGTTTGTGGAGGCCCTCACCCACCTGGACTCAAAGAACTCCTATGTGCGAATGCTGTTCTTGGACTTCAGCTCAGCGTTCAACACAGTCATCCCCCACCATCTAATACAAAAACTCAGACACCTGGGACTCAAAACCTCTCAAAAGCAGCGCATAGCACTGACCTCCATCACAATGAAGTGCTTCGAGCGGCTGGTCATGCAGAACATCAAGTCCATCCTCCCTCCCTCCCATTACCCATCTCAGTTCGCATACAGGTCAAACAGATCAACAGAAGATGCCATCTCTGCTGCTCTCCATCCAGCCTTTACCCACCTGGACTCAAAGAACTCCTGTGTGTGAATGCTGTTCTTGGACTTCAGTTCAACATTCAACACAATCATCCTCCAGCACTTGATACAAAAACTCAGACACTTGGGACTCAAAATCTCTCTCTGTAACTGGGTGCTGGACTTTCTCACAGGGAGGCCACAGAACGTGTGGATCAGCAGCAACATCTCCAAGACCATCACACTGAGCACAGGGGCCCCACAAGGGTGCGTGCTCAGCCCGCTGCTCTTCACCCTGCTGACCCATGACTGTGTACCAGCCTACAACACCAACCACATCATCAAGTTTGCGGACGACACAATGGTGGTGGGTCTCATCACAAACAATGAAGAGGCCAACTACAGAAATGAGGTGAGCCAACTGGTCCAGTGGTGTAAAGACAATAATCTCTTCCTGAATGTGGGAAAAACTAAGGAGATTGTGGTATACTTTAGGAGAGGACACACACAGCATCCCCCTCTGATCATTGATGAGAGCAGCTGTGGAGGGGGTGAGCAGCACCAAGTTCCTGGGGATGCACATCTCTGAGGACATCTCCTGGTCCAACACCACATCACTGGCCAAGAAGGCTCAAACTCGCCTCTATTTCCTCCCCAAACTGAGGAGAGCATGAGTCCCACCCCCCATCATGTGCTCATTTTACTGGGGAACCATGGAGAGCATTCTCACCAGCTGCATCATGGTGTGGTACGGAAGCTGCACCGCCTCCTGCCGGAAGATACTACAATGCACAGTGAAAGCAGCCAGCAAGATCATCGGTGCCCCTCTGCCCCCCCCCCCCGGACATCCACCACACCAGCCTCACCCGCAGAGCCATCAACATTGCAGGCGACACCTCCCACCCCTCACTCTCCCTCTTCAGCCCCCTGTCCTCGGGGAAAAGGTACCGGAGCCTCTGAGCCCGCTCCACAAGACTGCTAAACAGCTTTGTTCACCAGGCCATCAGGACCCTGAACTCTGCCCTCTACCTCTCCACCCCACCACCACCCCTGGACCGTAACACACTCACTCACACAATAACTACCTCAGCTGTTTGCACAGAAAGACTTGGCACACCAACAGTAATTACATCTGCTGCTGTACGTCTCTGCACCTTACTGCAACCATCTGCACAAATGCCATATCTGCTGCTGTCCGTCTGTTACTGAAATATTGTTCATGTACAGTCCAATCTGTCACTGTCTGCACCTAGGCACTACTGCACTGCACCGAACTTACAATTAAGGGTATTATGGCTCTACTTTTTCTGTATATAGGATGGTTGGGTGTTATCTTTTTTCTTTATTTGAACTACGGGTAGCATTACTGTACATACACTGCTGCTGAGTTGTTTTTCATCCTTATTCCTTCTTTTCTTATATATTGCGCACACCACTAAGAGAGAGAGAAACGGCATTTCAATTCTCCTGTATGTCCTGTACATATAGAAATACATCTACTTTTTACGTTATAGAAATAATAACAAATAAAAAATCTTTGAATTTTTGATCTTTGAGTCGGGTAGCGTGGTGGTGGAGTGGTTAGCACTGCGGCAGCACAGCAACTCACCCTTGGCCGGGGGATCCTGGGTTCGATCCCAGCCCCCGACCAACAGTGATCTATGTGGAGTTTGCATGTTCTCCCCGTGTCTGCGTGGGTTTACTCCGGGATTTCTCCGGTTTCCTCCCACATGCCAGAAAAAAAAAACAAAAAAACATGCAAGTTAGGTTAATTGGCATCAAACTGGGGATTCTAAATTGTCCTTAGGTATGACTGTGAGAGTGAATGGTTGTCTGTCTCTCTGTGTTGGCCCTGCAGTGGACTGGCGATCTGTCCAGGGTGTACCCTGCCTCTCGCCCAAAGATGCTGGGATAGGCGCCAGCGCCCCCACGACCCGAAAAGGATTAAGCGGAAGAAGATGAAAAGGAGTCCCAACCAAGTATTGAGTGTGTACATGGACACAGTTTTCAGTCGACCAGCATTTCTATAAAAAAATCATATTTAAAAAAAAATTGATCATATGTAATATTCTAATTTTTTGAGAAACTGAATTTTGGGTTTTCATTAGCTGTAAGACATGAACATTTTTTTTAAAATTCTTTTAACATCCGTTTTTCCACTACCAGTTGGTTGGACGGCGCTACGGCAGACATTGCTGTGTCCACCATAGTCTTTATAGTTATTGAGGCAAATGTTTTTACGCCGGATGCCCTTCCTTATGCAACTCTGCCCATTCAATCCGGGCTTGGGACCGGCACAGGGAGCACACCTGACTTGTGCACCCACTGTGGCTGGGTCACCAACATTTCCCTCCTCCGTTCCATTATTGCTGAGCACCAAGCTGGACAGCAGGAAGTTCCAGTTTTATATGGTGTTTGGCATGACCCGGTCGGGACTTGAACCCCAGCCTCCTGGGTGTGGGGCAGATGCTCTACCAGCTAGGCCACCGCTCCGGTAAGATGTAACCATCAAAAGAAAAAAAATAAACACTTGGAACATATGAATCTGTTTCATATCCGAGTTTCACTTTTTGAATTGAATTACTGAAATAAATACATTTTTTGATGACATTTTAACTTATTGCGATGCACTTGTATGTTAACTCTAACTGGTTTCTCTAAAAGATGAAAATTTCACAAAATCACAGCTGTCATTTATTCACCTAACTCTCAATAAGAAATGAAATGACCGACTGAACAATGTTTATAAATAAGGGAAATTGTCTTTTATTGACAATCTGTTGTTCATTTTCGACATTTAAAGAGGTAAATTAATGCAACAGACACAGCCCACAATGCTGCAATGATTATACTTTAACTCATTAGTTACAGTAATGAAAGCTGAGGTAGTGCTATTATATTTCACCAATGCTTCATTGGAATTTGTTGAAGGGATTTGTATTTCTAAATATCACAACCTGAATGTTGGCAGCTGTTTAACTGCATGTGACTTGATTGCGATTCATTGCAACACAATAATATTTAATATGCTCTTCAGTGAAAGGCATTTGTGCCGACAGCAGCAGAGGGAATCAGGAACCATTCACTGGAAACAATAGGGCAGAAATTCAATTAAACCCTGAAGGAGGACTTTGTTGTCTTTCACTTTTGTTTCTTTACAAGGGAGGAAGAAGTGGGACGACAACTTTATAGCACCTTTTTTTTAGACCAGTGCTGATGCAAAGGAAGGATGTGTGGCAGAAAAGGACAATAGCGTGGTTGGGCTCCGTGTGGCAAAATGAGCTCTAGTTTTGTGTTTGACACACAGACCTGTCACAAAGACCTGACTGGAGGCTGAAATGTCACTGCTCTACCTTTTAGAGCTACTTAATGAAAGGATGAGGAGCATCACGTTGTAGTAAGCGTAGACCCAATGTGGATGCTTGTCTTACTTTTTCATTTGTGAGCATGACTCTGATGTGAGTCACTGTCCAGCTACGGGACAACAGGAAGGTCATTTCATCCCAGTGAACCAGGAAGCTCATCGTTGAGGTGGGAGGTCGCATGTGCCCAGGGATTGCAATGTTGTCTCAGTGGATTTGTCGTGTCTTACGTCATCTTTTTCATTTTACACTGTAGATGGCAGAGGGCCGTCTGTGCCAGGTCCACCTCCTTGATGACCGGAAGCTCGAGCTGCTGGTTCAGGTACATCTTGAGCTTATTCCTTCATACGTTATGGTGGTTTTGCTTCTCATCACCTCATGAATTATTACACAAGCAGTGTAACTGAGGTGTTGTGTGTTTGTTGTCGGCCATTCCACAGCCCAGGCTGTTGTCCCGTGAGCTGCTAGATTTGGTGGCTTCACATTTTAACCTGAAGGAGAAGGAGTACTTCGGACTGTGCTTCATAGATGACACGTAAGTAGGACCCCTCGTATCAGAAACACCTACCATTTCACACAAGTAAAAGCCATAATCAGGAGTGGCTGTAAGTCTTAACCCTTCAAATAACCAAATCTGTTGTCTTCAAACTGTGACTTACTGTAAGTTTGACTTAGTAAGACTTGAGCCATGAATTTGACCACCACAAATGTGTCTAGAAGTTATGTTTACACATAAAGAAAAGGGAGGAGTACAAACAAACTGACTATGTTGCAAAACATATGATTTAATCTTTCCTCTTCTGTCAGGGGCCAGAATAACTGGCTCCAGCTGGATCGTAAAGTCCTGGATCATGACTTCTCCAAGACTTCTGGGCCTCTGGAACTCAAGTTTCTTGTGAGGTAAGTTCTCGTCCTGCAAAAGCTTGCCAACTGTTGAAGAGTGTCTTCACTCAATATAAAAGGAGTTTCTTTTTTTTTTAAATTGGGAAATCAGGCTGGCTGTCGCACTGCGGGGTGGGCCTCACTTGTGAGGTACTGAGCCACAGATTAAAAGTGTCTGGGGAAACCACTATTGTTCTGAATTTGATTGCACTAAAATTCAACTTGGATTATAGTTATATTCCACATCTATCAATAATTTTGTGCTCCTGAAGTGGGACATGTCCGGGATCGTTTAGTGAGAGCTTCATGACCTCTTTAAGAGCTAGTGTGTTGTCCTGTCCAGCAGGTGGCACTGATGAACCATGGTTTAAATCTTTGCTGCAGTACTGGAAATGATCTTAGAATAATAGGCTATTAAACCTAAACGTGAAGAAAGAGATGTATATGCACAGTAGGAAGTGACTGGATTTATTTTTTTTTTCCAGTGAGACTTTCTGACCCCAAATAATAACCTCTTCACAGGTTTTATATTGAGAAGATCACCTTCTTGAAAGAGAACACAACAGTGGAGCTGTTCTTCCTGAATGCCAAATCTTTAGTGTTTAATGTAAGTGTTTTTTTAAGTAAAATGTGTCTGGTATTTATGATTGTTTAACCAAATTTGGGTATCTAATTTATACGTTATTGCACTTAAATATATGCCACCAGCTGATCTGCTGTCATTCTGGCTGCTTGATAAAAAACTGATTTTATTAGATTTCTGAGCAATGTATAAAAAAGCAATTTGCAAACAGGCTATGTGCAAAATAGTAAAATCAGTGTTTTCTTCTGGACCACCTTATATTTTACAGTTACGGCAATCGTTTTAGAATTTAACAAGTACATATAAACAGACCCTAGAGCAGTGTTTTTCAACCAAGGCTCCTAGGAACCTGGAGGTTCTGTGAGAGAACATTCAGGGTAATTTTACTTCTTAACTGGCCCAAAAAATTGCAAATAATTTGTACTTGTTATGCAATGGCTCTTGCATGTCAGTAGGTGGCATTATGAACGCAGAATGATTACTGTCTTCTTCATGTGTTTTATGGAGGTTACTGACCTTGTTAAGATGTGCTCGGTCATGGTGACTAGATGAAAAACAGCGATGGATAAATATTTGAAGAGGAAAGATTCAGACTCTGAATTTGGCCCTAGACAAAATTCTAAGGGAGTGTCTACAGATATGAAGACATATCCCTATATGAAATGTCTACTGATTCGGAAGAGTTGACAATCCGACAAAACCTTTTCAGATCACCTCAAGCTCGTTGTGTCTGTGATGCAGGTGCAGGTCGACCTCAGTGCCATGGCTGCATGCAAGCTTAGACATCTTCTTCAAACAAAACACCCATCGCTTCAAGATAAGAACACTGACTAGTTTGTTCATCTCTGTGAACACGTGGAGAAAGGGGGCACTTTAATGAGAAAAATTTGGGCTTTTCAAGCCTGACTGCTGTAAAAGCTAAAACAAGAGAGAGACTGAGGCTGCATTCAGACCAGGATAGTCCGGGGGTCTCAGTTTGACTGGGCAGGGACATTCTATGTATTGCTATGGTTACACAAACGCTGAGGGGCACTTCCACCCTTTGGTCCGCTAGATAGTCTGTTTGGATTCACACTGCAAGCGGAGCGCACCAGACTTAATTTGCAAGAGAATCCAGACCCCCGTTGTCAGGGGGTCCAGACTTCACTTGTTTGGTGCGGACCAGAGTTCCAACGCGCGTTCAGACAGCACCAAATGAACTGAACTATCCGGGGAGAGTCCTTTGGTTCAGACCAGACAGTGGCCCTCTGAATGCACCCTGAGAGACAGAGGAAGAGCTACGTTTACCCCTTTCTTTAGTTCTTGCCAGGATATCAGCCTTGTGTTAATCTAAAGAGGCCCAGGTTTCACCCTGAGCCAGTATAAACTAATTACAAAACTAAATTGTCATTACATATACTGTAATAGGCTACAGTGTGCTATTTTGTGACATTTTTGGTTGGTAGTGTTACATCTCAATAACGGAAGGAGCTGGTCTGAACATCATCACTTTATTTAGCCAAGTTCACAGATATATATATCCCCAGCCGCAGCCCGCATGACATCACTCTAACCCCGCCCCGGCCAAGCTACGGCAAAGTCCAAGGCCCAGTTCCCTTATGCCCCCCCCCCCTCCGGAAAGTCAAGAACGTAAACTGAACAGCCGAACATGTAAAGAACTATAAACATCAATAAGCACATAACACTTCAATATAGTCCACTCTCTACTTTACCAATCACCATAACAGGCCCTAGAGCACCTGGTTGAACCACCATCACCCTCCACCAGGCCAAAGTGTCCACTCCGTTGTTGAGTCCGACTGTCCTCAACCATTCCGGTCACAAAATCGTCCAAGTATCTGGGTCTCTGACGTTCCCTAGCCGGGCATCCCTCAGGAGGGCACACTGCCTCAGGTATCATCGGTTCCGGCTGTGGGTCGGCGTCCACCTGGACCCTCCAGTCCCAACTGTCATTCAAACCGTCCACGGCGGGGTCACTCACCACCTCCGGTGGGGACCTCCTCAGCCTACTCGCATGCCACCGGGACCCATCATCCAGTTCAAAAGTATCTGGTCCTCTCCATCTCACGATCATACGTGGCCCCACCCACAGCAGTTGGAGCTTGTGGGCACGGATGGTGTACTTGATCCAGACTCGATCTGCCACCCCAAGGCCGTGATCTCTCGCCCGATGTTTCGTGTCGAACCGTTCTTTCATTTTCCGTTGGCACCCAGTGACCTGGCGCCTCAGTGTTCACGAGTCTTCCCCCCACTCTGTCTGTGCCAGCCCCAGTCATCTCAACGGTAGCGGCAACTCGCACCCCAGCATTAGGGCAGCCGTGGAGCGTCCTGTTGTCGCGTGCACCGACGCCCTATAGTGGAGTAGGGTGTTATTCAGGGCATCAGCGAACGTAAACCCATCCGCTAAGTGGGCCCTCAGTCCATTCTTAAGAGTCCTGTTAATCCTGTCAACCCCCCCATTAGCCAGGGGGTGGTACACCGCCGTCTTTATATGTTCAACCCCTCTGACCCTCAGAAACTCCTCGAAAGCCCCGGAAATGAATTGTGGGCCATTGTCTGTGGTGATGGAACTCGGGGTCCACCACCTGGTAAATAACAATGCCAGAAACCCTGTGACCACCTCCGTTGTCACTGAGCCAGTCGGGAGTACCTCGGGCCAATTAGAGAACAAATCATAGACAACCACAAGGAACCTGCTACCAGGGGGTGCTGCATGCAGTTCTCCGCAAATGTCCAACTCATTGTGTTCCCAGGGTCCGGTAGGGAACGGGGTGGTGGCCCTCTGGTCTTCCCGCTCTCCAGGCATGGTACGCAGTGCTTCACCATCGCCTCTATGTCCTTGTCAATTCCTGGCCCCCATACCGATTCTCTGCTGCGCTGTTTGACCTTAACCACCCCCAGGTGCCCCTCATGCAGCATATCCAGTACACATCCTCTCAGAGCTGCTGGGATGACAGCGCACTGCCCCCTAGCCACATACACATTGTTCCAGCAGCTGAGCTCATCTCTAAACCAATGAAACGGGGCCAGTTCACCCAGCACTCCTGTTGGCCAGCCCTCTGTGATCGCCAGGCGCAGTCCTCTCATCGCCTGGTCACTTTCTGATACCTCCCTGAGTTCCTGAGGAGACACGATTTCTCAGAGTGCCCTATGCAGTACGTGGACCAGGTCCGTCTCATCTGGATCTGCTGCCCCTAAGTCTGGCACCAGAGTGCACATCAAGGCCCGTGACAGAAGATCCGCCACGACATTGTCTCTGCCTGGTGTGTACCTTGTCTCAAAATTGTAGGCTGTCAGTCTCTGACCATCTATGGATTCTCAGCGGCCTGTGTCCCGACCCTGAGGTCTCGAGCAGAGTCCTGAGCACCTGGTGGTCCGTTCTCAATGTGAAGTGTTGCCCGTAGAGGTAGATATGCCACCTCTCACAGGCCCAGACACAGGCCAGCACCTCCCTTTCACCTACGGCATACTTTTTTTCTGCCTCCGACAGAGACCTCGACGCAAAAGCCACTGGACGCTCTATACCATCCTGCACCTGTGACATAACTGCCCCCAGGGCGGAACCGGACTTGTCATAAGTCACAATGGTGGAGCAGTTCGGGTCAAAGTGGGCCAAAACCGGTGGGGAGGTGAGCTGCCGCTTCAACTTTTCCACTGCCGCCGAGCAGGATGGGGTCCAATTCCACGGTGCATCCTGCTTCAGCGGTGCCCGGAGCAGCTTGATCGTCTCCGAGTACCGGGGAATGAACCATCCATAAAAGTTAACCATACCCAGAAACAAAGAAATCTCAGCTGACGAGGAGGGGTCCGCGATCCGAAGCACCGCCTCTACATTTGAAACCAGCCGTTTCAGTCCGTGTCCGGACAATCAAAACCCCACAAAGTCCACTGCATACGCTGCAAAGACACATTTTTAGCCATTAAACATGACCCCATGTCCCTGTAGCATCTTCAAAACCTTTTCCAGCCTCTCGTCGTGTTCCTCTCGCGACGCCCCTTGCACCACAATGTCATCCAGGTACGCGACTATCCCCTCCAGGCCGGCCAGCATGGTTGTCATGACCTTCTGGAAGCAGTTTGGCACTGAGCTCAGCCCAAAGGGCATCCTGGTGTAGTGGAAAACCCCCATTTGGGTCACGAAAGCCGTCAGATTCCTGTTGTCCAGGTGTAGTGGCACCTGCAGGTAGCCATGGCACAGAACCAGTTTCGAGAAAACCTGCACCCTGCCGAATGCCGCTGTGAGTTCCTCCATCATCGGCAGCGGATACTTGTCTGGGATGACCGCCTTATTCACTGCTCTGAGGTCGATACACGGTCTGATGCCCCCTCCTTTCTTTCTGGCTACCACCAGATTGGAGACCCACGGTGATGCGTCAGTCCTTTCGATGACCCCTGACTCTAGTAATTTGGCCAGTTCTGCCGATGCGGGAGACATCTCAAAGGCTGTATCTTCGGCGTAACAGTCTCATTGACGAGAGGACGATGGTAAAATGCTTCGATGTGGCCCAGGCCCTCAAACAACGCAGGCCAGCGGAGGTGCCAGTCCGGGCCCACGGACAACACTTTTGACCCCTCCGGTCCATTATGGAGAAGCCCAGCTCTCCCAGCAGGTCAACTTCCAACAGGTCTGTTCCCCGGCGCGCCACCTGGAAAGTAAAGCTGGGAACCCTGTTGGACCCACAGGTTGCCTCGAAGTCTGCTGTGCCCGCCAGCTCAATTTCTGCATGGCCGTAGCCAAACAGTCTCACCGCTCCATCTTTAATTCTCTTCACGGGGAACAGTCTCCGCAGCATGGGCAGGCTCAGGATAGACTTCCCGGCCCCTGAATCCACCATGAGCGGCACATCAACTCCATCAAGCTGGAGCACGTACCACTTCAGTGGACCTTTCCCCATGCGTGCCGTGTGAACCTGGGCCAGACCCCCGGATCATCTCACCTGTACTGTCACCCTCTTTCTCGTCCGTCTTTTCTTCCTTCTCTTCCTAGCCCTTCTTCGCCGTACAGTTGCCGCGCAAATCTCCGCTAAGTCCAGCACTTCTTCCCGCGGCAGTGGCTCTTTAGCTACCCTCAGCTTAGTCATTAGCCATGTGCAATTGGTGCCGTGCGCTAGCTTGTCTCTGACTATGCCGTGCGTCCCTGCTCCAAAATCACACTTCCGTGCTAAGCTAAGTAGCTCCAATAGAAGTGACGGCAGCGACTCACCCTTCCACTGCTGATGGACGAAAAACTCACACCGTCTGCCCGTGACCGTGGAGGTGTCACCAAACATGCTGTCCATAGCCTTTAGACTATCCTCCAATGAACCGCCATGGCACAGCTCGAAGAAAATTTGCTGTCCCTCGGCGCCGAGACACTGACTCATTAGACTCCTCCGTCTCTCCTTGCTGACCGAACCCAGGCCTGCCGCTGTCAAATATGTAGCAAAGCTCTCTTTCCATTGAGCCCATGAAATCGCCGGCGAGCGGCATCTGTCCCATGCACACTGCCAGTGTTCTCCTTGTTGCCAAAAATATTACATCTCAATAACAGAGAGCTGAGAAGGAGCTGGTCTGAACATCATCACTTTGTTTAGCCAAGTTCAGATATATACAGTGGGGCAAAAAAGTATTTAGTCAGCCACCAATTGTGCAAGTTCTCCCACTTAAAAGATGAGAGAGGTCTCCAATTTTCATCATAGGTATACCTCAACAATGAGAGACAAGATGAGAAAAAAAAATCCAGAAAATCACATTGAAGGATTTTTAATGAATTAATTGGTAAATTCCTTGGTAAAATAAGTATTTGGTCACCTACAAACAAGCAAGATTTCTGGCTCTCACAGACCTGTAACTTCTTCTTTAAGAGGCTCCTCTGTCCTCCACTCATTACCTGTATTAATGGCACCTGTTTAAACTCTTTATCAGTATAAAAGACACCTGTCCACAACCTCAAACAGTCAGACTCCAAACTCCACTATGGCCAAGACCAAAGAGCTGTCAAAGGACACCAGAAACAAAATTGTAGACCTGCACCAGGCTGGGAAGACTGAATCTGCAATAGGTAAGCAGCTTGGTGTGAAGAAATCAACTGTGGGAGCAATTATTAGAAAACGGAAGACATACAAGACCACTGATAATCTCCCTCGATCTGGGGCTCCACACAAGATCTCACCCCGTGAGGTCAAAATGATCACGAGAACGGTGAGCAAAAATCCCAGAACCACACGGGGGGACCTAGTGAATGACCTGCAGAGAGCTGGAACCAAAGTAACAAAGGCTACCATCAGTAACACACTACGCCGCCAGGGACTCAAATCCTGCAGTGCCAGACGTGTCCCCCTGCTTAAGCCAGTACATGTCCAGGCCCGTCTGAAGTTTGCTAGAGAGCATTTGGATGATCCAGAAGAGGATTGGGAGAGTGTCATATGATCAGATGAAACCAAAATAGAACTTTTTGGTAAAAACTCAACTTGTGGTGTTTGGAGGAGAAAGAACACCATACCTACTGTGAAGCATGGGGGTGAAAACATTATACTTTGGGGCTGTTTTTCTGCAAAGGGACCAGGACGACTGATCCGTGTAAAGGAAAGAATGAATGGGGCCATGTATCGTGAGATTTTGAGTGAAAACCTCCTTCCATCAGCAAGGGCATTGAAGATGAAACGTGGCTGGGTCTTTCAGTATGACAATGATCCCAAACACACCGCCCAGGCAACGAAGGAGTGGCTTCATAAGAAGCATTTGAAGGTCCTGGAGTGGCCTAGCCAGTCTCCAGATCTCAACCCCATAGAAAGTCTTTGGAGGGAGCTGAAAGTCCGTGTTGCCCAGCGACAGCCCCAAAACATCACTGCTCTAGAGGAGATCTGCATGGAGGAATGGGCCAAAATACCAGCAACAGTGTGTGAAAACCTTGTGAAGACTTACAGAAAACGTTTGACCTCTGTCATTGCCAACAAAGGGTATATAACAAAGTATTGAGATGAACTTTTGTTATTGACCAAATACTTATTTTACCAAGGAATTTACCAATTAATTAATTAAAAATCCTTCATTGTGATTTTCTGGATTTTTTTTTTCTCATTTTGTCTCTCATAGTTGAGGTATACCTATGATGAAAATTGGAGACCTCTCCCATCTTTTAAGTGGGAGAACTTGCACAATTGGTGGCTGACTAAATACTTTTTTCCCCACTGTATATCCTCAGCCGTAGCCTACCTGACATCACTCTAACCCCGCCCCGGCCAAGCTACGACAAAGCCCAAGGCCCAATTCCCTTATGTCACAGGTAAGATAAGATAAGATAAGCCTTTATTAGTCCCACAACGGGGAAATTCCAGGATTGCAACAGCACAGGGATAGCAACACTCAGAGCAACAATCAGAAGGCAAGAAAAAAAAACAAGCAAGCAAGAGCAGCTAATATACATATGTACATATTACTATAAAATATATATATACACACACACACACACAGACACACAGTGCAGAGCATTGTAGCTGGATGGAATAAATATATGAATACATGAACACACAGTGCAGAGCATTGTAGCTAGATGGAATAAATATGTAAATATATAAACACCCACAGTACGGAGCAATGTAGCTAGATGGAATAATATGTAGATATATAAAAACACAGTGCGGAGCATTGTAGCTAGATGGAATAAATATATAGATATATAAATATAAACACACCCAGTGCTGAGCATTGTAGCTAGATGGAATAAATATATAGATATATAAATATAAACACACCCAGTGCAGAGCATTGTAGCTAGATGGAATAAATATGTAAATATATAAACACACACAGTGCAGAGCATTGTTGCTAGGTGGGATGAAACAGCATAACCGTCTATTTAGTTATCCTACATGGTATGATTATGTGCCCATACATATTCTCACCCTCCATAGCGACCGGTATGTTCCTAGTTGTATGCCGGAGGTAGGGTGCCACAAGATTTTTTTCACTCTAAAAAAGGGTTCCTTGGCTCAAAAAAGGTTGAAAAACACTTCCCTAGAGAGCCCTCAGTACTCATTTCCTCCCTTATCGCTTCATGCTGATGTTTATCTTCATCTGTAAAATTCTGCTTTACTGAAACGTGCCAACAATCCATCTTGTCAAATATGCACCGGCAACTCTTTGGGAATGGAAATAAGTCAGCATGTTAGACGCACAGGTGATTTTAGAGTCTCCTGGGGGCCTCTCCAACCCCCTTATTAGGTGGTGGGCCAAGTGGCTCCATCTGCTTTAGTTTTTCAGATGATCCATCCCCATCTAGACAGTAGTTGACTTTCACAGATAGCCTAACTCATATTTTTCAAAACATTAATGTGTTTGTTGGCAGGTTAACAATTTGCGTATTTTTTTTAATGAAAATTAAACTTTAGTTATGAAACCTGATAAGACGGCTCTGAGGCAATCGCTAAGGACCTCTACATGCTTAACCAATCAAAACAGCGCTCCATGATCACTTGACTTGAGTTTGACCAATGAGCTGCATCATTGTCGGAAGTAACCGTAAAGGAAAGATGGGCCAACAAGGCTGGAATTTCATCAGCCAGGTAAGCACAATGTTACATTTATGTTCCTGTATTTTCTTTTCGTGTTACAGATCTCCAGAGTTAATATTACAACCAAGTGCTGCTCCCCATTGTCTCTCGTCTTGTGTAGCATATCGCTAAATAAAGTAATTACACATCCTTCGCGTTGTCCTGCTGAAAGAAACAGCATCCACCAGCATCAGACCAGCACCAATAAATAATAGTTTATTGTAGATAGTAATTTTAGTATTGTTTGCGAGAGTTTTTGAGTGTTTATTGTTTTTGTTAAGTGTTTTGCCATGTTTTCGGAGCAGCGTCTTTTTTTCATGTTGTTTGTCTTTTTTCACGTTATTTCTTGTTTTTATCCACCTTATTCCTGGGGACTGGAACCTCTTTTTGTTGACCGGAGAACCCGGTTTGGTTGGAGATTTGTAGCGGAAGTATGTGGTTCTTCATCTAAAATATTGTAAAGGAGACAAAATTGGGTGGGATGCTTAATTTGGAACAACTCTATATTTACTGCACAAGTGTTCATTCTAAAGATAACTACATTGTGGTAACATCGTCTGTTCTGTTCTACAGGTACCTCCAGCTGCTCAGACATTCCTGACACACTCCTGGACCTGTCTGGATCTTTCTGTCTTGTCTTAAATTGACTATCGGGGCAGTGGCGAGACCTTGCTTGGAGCCGGTGTAGAATGGAGAAGTAAGGCGCCGCCTTCCCTCCACTAGCCTGAGTGTACACCTTGGGCAAGTGTTAGCACACCCTCGGCCTCCCTTGGCTGGGGATACGGCCTAGGTCACTACAGTTGGCGGTTCTGCTTGTCAACTCGGCATCAGTCCCAGCAATCCTTTTTGTGAGCATGCCACTTCTGGGCTTGCCTAGCCACCATATGAAGTCAGCCTTCATCGGAGAGCTTCGAACTATCAGATGCTTCAGCAAGCTGGATGGCGATCGCTGCAACGTGTTGTGGACTGCAAAGAGCGTGACAAGGCACAAGAAGTCACAGTCATCCACTGCATCTGTCTCTTCCTCCAGCCATCTTGACGATGTCTTGCTGTTGAATCCAGGAGGAGTTTGGACGAGAGAGTGAGGGCGACGTGTCGTGCAAACTCCTCCTCACTTTAAACAGTTTTTTTTTTTTTTCGTAAGTCACCTTTCAAATTGATTAGTAATGTTTACACTCATTAATGTACATGATCAGTTCAGCTGGAGTTCATCAGATTAAAAATGAATCCTCACCATCACCTGTGTGGACTGATTTCTGTGTCCTTTCTTGGGCTCTTTCAATATTTCTTGTATTAGCATACTGCATGTAGCATTGTCTACGATAGCCTATGTTAACTGGCACATCTGAAGGGTGGCTATAAGATAAGACAAGATAAGCCTTTATTAGTCCCACAATGGGGAAATTCCAGGATTGCAACAGCACAGGGATAGCAACACTCAGAGCAATAATTAAGAAGATAAGAAAAAATAAAAATAAGAGCAGTGAATATACATACGTACACATAAATATATAAATATACATACAAAGTGCGGAACATTGTAGCAAGATGGAATAAACAGCATAACCGTCTACTTAAGTTATCCTACATAGTATGAATATGTACCCATACATATTGTCACCCTCCGTAGTGACTGATATTGTCCTATTATGCAAATTATATATTTCTATTGCTTTTTCAGCTCTTTTTCTTTCCTTTCTATCAAGATTTACCCACTCTACTGAACACTGCACATTTTTTTCCAATTCCTGTCTGAAAACTGAGTTATATTTTCTAAAGAGCTTGTAACATGCACATGGCACTCCATAGCTGTCCCTGATAGTCGTGCTAGCTAATGAAAGCACGCGTCAGACTTGACATAATTGACATGTTATAAATATAGGCCCATACCAAAGCAAGAAACTGAGCAGCAGACATAAAGGTGGGACAAACTAGTTTAACATTCTGATCAGATCTAAATATAATAAGTGATGCTGGTGTAATAGTATATTATGAATAAATATATTTCCTAAGGATGTTGTGAGATTGTTCTTAATGGTATATATTTTGTTCACAGAATAAACCTGAAAATGTATGTGATAATCTCTGGGGTAATGAATCAAGGCTTATAAATGTATTATGCTCTATAATAATTATAATTTTATAGTTTTTTCAACAATCAATACATGTTTTTTTTGTAAGCTTGTTAAATTCTTGAAAATGAATATTCATGTCAGACCCGCTGCATTTTGATTTTCTTTTTTTACCCTGGAGGCGGGGGGGGGGGGGGGGGGGATCCTGATTAAGTCAAACGTGATTGGTGTATGCAGTCACCTACCGCAACCTGATTGGTTCGTCAGCTAAAGCTGTTCTGACAGATGCCAGAGAGGACTGACGATAAAAATGTAAGTTTATTATAAAAATAGGGGCAAACCAAAGCTGCCAACAAATTTTCTCAGATTTACCAAAAATAGAGAAGACTATATTTAAAAAATGGCATACTCTGCCGATGCGGATCGATCAATGACACAAAAAATGCACTTGGCTCACCACCAATATGTAATAAGCTACTGTAAATTAACTACTGTATTATTTGAACTACTGTCTGGCTTTCTTTTCTTCTCTTTCTCTTTTTTCTTGTCTTTTGTCAGTTAACTTCACTTCATTTTGACACAGCTGCTCTCACTTGTTTGCTTACATAAGACGCACACTGGTACCAGTGAGAGGTGGGGCCCCTTTATAAGGAGTTCTGTGCTGGCCTACCACTGTCATTGCAAACTCTCCACATTGTCACTGCTATAGTGATTCAAAGCTGGTCAGCCCTCGGGGCCCCCTTCTAGCTTCGAGCCCCAAGCATTTGCCTGCCTTGCCTGTCTGCACACAGTGCCTCTGGTTAGAAGTAGTAGAAATATGCATTTCTTAAAATTTCCCAGCTTTTTTCTGGTAAATTTGTGTTTTTTCTCTCTTAAATTTTATATTGTTCCTCAAAAAATAGATTTTCCTCTTATAAAAGTGTATTTTATTTTATTTATTTTTTTTGTAAATTTGCAGCTTTGGTCTACACTTACTATTTGACATATATTTGCATATTTTTTTCTGAAACTTTGAATTGTCTTTGAAACTCCTAAAAACTTCTCATAAATTTGGTATTTCTTTTCTTGTAAATTTAAGCTTACACTGTGGAGAATGTGCACAAGGATGAGACTGAGTTATTCCTCAGGTTCAGCTTTATTCACAGATCACATTCTCCAACAATCTCAAAGCAGGAAAAGGAGGAAGTATAATCTCACATCCGACTTTTATACCCCGGACCTCAAAACAGCAGTCACATGGTGTTTAATCAAACATACAATCACATGGTACTTAATCCCAGTCACAATGTAACCCCTTTGATCTTCACACCATTGTCCTTTAGTCTCCGGTGGTCCGGGAATCTCTCCAGGTCGTCTCCCTGAAACAAAGGCCGAATCTCACACTCTTCCGTTGTCTCTCAGAGGCTCAGTCCTTTTGTTCCATGAGACGTGCAGCACACAATAAACACACAGCAATACATTTGTGGAGAATATGTAACCAACATATGTGCCCACATGACCCCCCCCCCCCCAAACGTCTAAGATGGGACAAACATAACAGAGATACATGACATAATAACATTACTACATATCCACCAGTTGCCTAGCTCTAAGTCTCCTGCCGTATCTGCTGTAAGCCGGCTTTGCTGCTTCTGCAGTGTCCTCCTGCTCCTGTGGATTAGAACTGTTAGTCAATCTCTGTGGGTGTTCTGGAGAATGCCCTCTAGGGGGTCTGCCGCGATGGGGGGCTCTCGCCAACTGCACTGCTTCATCCGCCAAAACAAAAGCGGGTTTGAGTCTGTTTATACAAATCAACTCCTTTCTGTCTCCCAAATCTAGCAAAAAATGCTTCTCTCCTGTTTCCAGCACCCTGAACGGTCCGTCGTAAGGCGGCCGCAAGTTTGGGTAATGGGCATCATGTCTAACAAAAACAAACTCCGCATTTTTTAAAGCCTTCGGCACAAAAATGCGGGGGAAACTGTGATGAACCGGGCCAGGAAGCGTGTTTGATCCTGTGTCGCTCTGCAACAGCTGAGCGGGGGGGCAATTTGGCGCAGGATTATCGGGGAGAAATTCCCCAGGCAGATGGAGAGGCTGTGCAAACACTAACTCAGCTGGAGAGGCTTGCAAATCCTCCTTAGGTGCAGAACGCAACCCCAATAAAACCCATGGAAGCCTGTCTACCCAATTTGTGTCCGTAAGCGACGCTCTGAGGGCTGCTTTCAATGACCTATGGAAACGTCCGCATAAATCATTAGCCTGTGGGTTGTATGCGGTAGTGTGGTGGATCGTTATCCCTAGGCTGCGGGCCATCGATGACCAGAGCTCGGAAACAAATTGAGGGCCTCTGTCGGACATTATGTCTGACGGAACTCCAAAACGCGCTACCCAAGCCGTTAAAAACGCGCGCGCCACCTCCTCGGCTGTGGTTGATGCCAGTTGGACCGCTTCAGGCCAACGCGTGGTGCGGTCCACCATAGTCAAAAGATGTGTGTACCCCTGTGGCGACGGAAGGGGGCCTACCAAGTCAACATGCACATGATCAAAGCGCTTAGCCGGGATGTGAAAAGGCTCCAAAGGAGCTCTAGTGTGTCTGTGTACTTTGGCTCGTTGACACGCTACGCAGGCTGTCGCCCATTCCTTGACCTGTTTGCGCAGCCCCGGCCACACAAATTTCTCTCCTACCATTTTTGACCGATGCGCGCACCCCCGGGTGCGCTAGAGAATGGATCGAGTCAAAAACACGGCGGCGCCACGCAGCTGGTACCACCGGACGCGGCCGCCCAGTGGAGATATCGCAGATTAGCGGGGGCATACCATCTTGCAGCACCCTGTGCTCCAGCCTCAACCCTGTTGGTCCAGACTGGAGCGCGCGCACGTCCGCGTCGCTAACCTGCTCCGCGGCCATGGCTGCATAATCTAACCCTACGCGGACCGGGGCTGCGCGCGCTTCCGCGTCGCTACCCTGGCCCGCGGCCATGGCTGCAGAGTCTGCCCCCACGGGGCCTGGAGCTGTCACAGCACGTGAGAGGCAGTCTGCCACTACATTATGTTTACCTGCGACATGCTGGATATCGGTGGTAAACTCCGATATCGCGGCCAGCTGTCTTTGCTGCCGGCCCGACCAAGGTTCCGAAATCTTGGCCATCGCAAAAGTCAGCGGCTTGTGGTCCACGAACGCGGTGAAACGGCGTCCTTCCAGCCAGAACTGGAAATGGCGGATGGCCAAGTGTAGTGCCAACAACTCCCTGTCGAACGCGCTGTACTTTCGCTCGCTATCGCGCAAGGTTTTGCTGAAAAACGCGAGCGGTTGCCAGGTCCCAGCTACATACTGTTCAACGACCGCCCCCACTGCTAAGTCAGACGCGTCAGTGGTGAGTGCCATGCGTGCCGTTGGAACTGGGTGTGCCAACAAGGTAGCGTTTGCCAAAGCTGATTTGACTTGAGAGAATGTGTGCTCCCGCTCAGGAGACCATTCAATTTTATTTGTGGGTTTTTGTTTTTTTAGTGCAGCATACAATGGTTGCATGAGCTGCGCTGCACTGGGGAGGAAACGGTTATAAAAATTAACCATTCCCAAAAACTCCTGTAACGCTTTAACCGTTTTGAGGGTGGGGAAAATTTGTTATTGCGCGCACTTTATCGGGCAGAGGGACCGCTCCTTCTGGTGAAACGCGATGCCCCAAAAAATCAATCTGCGCCACCCCAAACTGACACTTCGCTGGGTTAATTATTAACCCGTGCTCTGCTAACCTCCGGAAAACTGCTTTGAGATGGCTTTCGTGTTCGTCTTCGGACGTGCTGGCTACCAAAATGTCATCCAAATAGACGAACACGAAAGGGAGGTCGCGTAGGACCGCGTCCATCATACGCTGGAATGTCTGCGCCGCACCCTTGAGTCCAAAAGGCATGCGCAAAAACTCAAAAAGCCCGAAAGGAGTTATTACCGCTGTTTTGGGTATGTCCTGAGTGCGCACCGGAACCTGATGGTAACTGCGCACCAAATCTATTTTAGAAAAAATGCGCGCCCCCGCCAAATGAACCGAAAAATCTTGGATGTGCGGGATCGGGTAGCGGTCGTGTGCAGTGGCGTTATTCAACCTGCGGAAATCACCGCAAGGTCGCCACGAGCCATCAGCCTTTGGGACCATCTGCAATGGTGAAGCCCCAGGGGCTGTTTGAATGCCTGATGATGCCCAGTTTTTCCAGGTTGGCAAACTCCTCGCGCGCTATGGTCAGTTTAGCTGAGTCCAGGCGCCGAGCTTTTGCAAAATCAGGCGGGCCGGTGGTAGTGATATAATGCTCCACCCCATGTTTAGCCACTGTCGCCGAAAACGTTGGGACTGTGAGTGCTGGGAACTGAGTGAGGAGTGCGTGGAACTTACCACCCGCAGCTGTGACGTTGGCTTGTGCAGTTGGCGGCGCCACTCGAGCTGTGCAGGGAATAGAGTGAAAAGATAGTGCATTAACCAGACGTCTATTAGCAAGATCAACCAATAAACCATGTGAGCACAAAAAATCAGCCCCTAACATGTTGAATTTAACTGCAGCTACAACAAAAGTCCACTCAAATGCACGACCCTGTAAAGACAGAAGCAGAGTCCTCTCACCGAAGGTCTTAATCGCTGAGCCGTTCGCTGCTGACACCAGGGGGCCCTTAGACGGTGTCAGCCGGTCCGCGTAGGAAGGCATGATGAAGCTCAGCTGGGAGCCTGTGTCCACAAGGAACTGCCTCCTCGAGCGTGCATCCGTCAGGTAGAGCAGCTTGTTCTCCTCCCCGAGGGCCGCAGCTGCTACCGACCCCCAGTCTTGGCGTTTCCCAGACGCTTGAAGTGGCACGGTGGGAGGCACTTGCGTGCCCTCTCTGCAAAGCGGCGATGATAGAAGCACAGGACGTCATCTGCTCCGTGTCCCTTGGTGCTGACTGCCGCCGTCGCCGGTGAGTCTGGTGCTGCAGCCACTGGCCCCATGCCGTCTCCGGACGTTGCTCCTAGCTCTGCTGCTGCGGCCGAAACCGCGCTCTGTTTGTGGGCGTCGACGAGTCGCTGCGCCTCCTTGCTCAGCCCATGGTAGTTTCGCCGGGCCAACTGAGGTGAGTCTGCCAGGGTAACTCTCACCGCTGGTGGCAGGGTCCGGAGGAAAAGGTGGGCGAAGATAAATTCGCAATCCTCGGAGTCTTTCAGCCTCAGCATTTTCACCATCAGGTCTACGGGTCTGTCGTTCTCCGACTCCGTCAACGTTAGGAGCCCTTCTGCTCGCTGTTGCACCGAGGGGGTGAAGTGGCTTAAAAGCGCAGCCTTCAATGCGCTGTATTTGTCGCTGTCCGGTGGGTGATTGACCAGATCTTCCACCCTCTGGACTGTGTGGCTGTCCAGCTTCGCCACCACATGGTAGAATTTCATGTCGTCCTTCGAGATTCTCCGGAGTTTGAACTGCCCCTCGACCGCGCTAAACCAGGAGCGCGGACTATGCTGCCAGAAGTCGGGCAGCCGGAGTGTGCTGGCAGCCAACAGGCTGGCTTCTGCCGAGCCCCGCTCGAGAGAATTATCTCTGCTCATTCTTCGTCGTAAGGTCACCAGTGTGGAGAATTTGCACAAGGATAAGACTGAGTTATTCCTCAGGTTCAGCTTTATTCGCAGATCACATTCTCCAACAATCTCAAAGCAGGAAAAGGAGGAAGTATAATCTCACATCCGACTTTTATACCCCGGACCTCAAAACAGCAGTCACATGGTGTTTAATCAAACATACAATCACATGGTACTTAATCCCAGTCACAATGTAACCCCTTTGATCTTCACACCATTGCCCTTTAGTCTCCGGTGGTCCGGGAATCTCTCCAGGTCGTCTCCCTGAAACAAAGGCCGAATCTCACACTCTTCCGTTGTCTCTCAGAGGCTCAGTCCTTTTGTTCCATGAGACGTGCAGCACACAATAAACACACAGCAATACATTTGTGGAGAATATGTAACCAACATATGTGCCCACAACACATCCATTTTTGTTTTGTTATAACTACTAGTACATACCCGTGCATACCCATCCATGCCCGTAGAAACCAAGTATAAGCAAGTATTTATGCATGCCCATTGCTGAAGGGTCTCCTCCTGTCTCAGACAGCTGTGTTGTTCACAGTCATGCCTGCAGCGTACTAATGGAACCTGAGGTGTTTCATGTTCACGGCATCTTTTCTGATGTGCAGCAGTTCTCCTTCTATTGCTCTCCATCTGGTGGGTCTTCTTCTTTGTTCAGGCCACTGGTTGAGGGATAGGTGCGTCGTAATTCCAGTTCATGGGCAGGATCATGAAAATAGATTGGCGCAAAAAAGTGGCTTTGGACCCTGTTCAGGAAGGCCCATGCATGCCCGTAGAAACCAAGAAACCAGAGCACCCGGAGAAAATCAGCGCTTTCCTTGGTATTTTACACATTTGAAGTGTAGACTGGCATTCTTCAAGGTTACACATTTTTACTGTGTCAGCACCTCTTTAAAAACGACATTGCTGAGAAAGCGACGCTTTTGCTTAGTTTCTTCATCTTGAGCAACAATACGAAGACTGCTTGATCTGGCAACTCTGCTTGCGGCAACGTAGAATTGTCCATGGCTGCAGAAATCTGTTGTGCAGAAAACACGAACGCGCTGTAAAGACTGGCCCTGTGACTTAGTATTCACCTTGCCAATTTTGAGCCATATGACATAAAGACACATTAGTCTAGGCATCGTGAGTGATGGTCTATATGACATCATAAAGACACATTTGTCTATGTGCCATATGACATCATAAAGACACATTAATCTAGGCATTGTGAGTGATGTCTATATGACATCATAAAGACACATTTGTCTATGTGCCATATGACATCATAAAGACACATTAATCTAGGCATTGTGAGTGATGTCTATATGACATCATAAAGACACATTTGTCTATGTGCCATATGACATCATAAAGACACATTAGTCTGGGCATCGTGAGTGATGGTCTATATGACACCATAAAGACAAGTTTGTCTATGTGCTGTCATATAGACGTCATATCTTTATGACGGTATCGTGAGTCCTATGATGCCTCAGACCACAGGAACATCATAGGACGATGTCCTATAAACATGACAGACACATTTCTTGAATTTATAGAGTGATATATGCAGGTTCTTGATTCTAGAATAAAACAATGGAGGACCAGAGGAACAGGAACACACAAGTTCAAGTGTATTTCATAAATATATATAACATACAGACATAATGGTAACTGAATATACTATGGCATTACATGAAATCAGGGGAACTTGCAACTCTGGAGCGTCACGTGACCAAACGCTGCGGTGCACTTCTCTTTTTTTCCGCGTGGAGAGCAGATTGGTCACCATGGAGACGCGGACTGTTGAACCTGCGTTCGGAGCGTACCATCTGACCGAGGGAAGGGGGAGTTGTAACTTCAGGCAGGGTTTTTAACGAGGCTTTCTTTGCAAAGGTGACTTTTCAGTTGATTTTCAAGTGACTTTCAAGGTAACTCCAGCGGTGACAAAGACTTGAAATCCTCCCAACTAACCGCTTTAATCGCCGCCTTATCTTCGTGGCGGTGGTTCGCTCGGTAACGGTCGGAGCGGGTCCGGGACGGGACCGGGCTTCTGTCCCGGGTCAAGTGTTTCAAACGGGCTCCGCGGTGTGTGTGTGAGGGCGTGGGAGCTTCTCCACCAGGAGCCGTGTCATTTTTTCCCTTCTGTGTTTCCACCAGGAGACCATTGAGGTGGAGAGTGACGGTGTTTTCCGGCTAGCCGCATACGCGCTGCAGGTAAGAAGGAGTTGGTGGCAGCCATTCCAGCGTCATCCGGCCGCCTGGCCAGACGGCAGTGACGGCGGCGGCTGGGCGCACGGTTGTGGAGAGCGCTGCATTCCGCCGAAACTAAAGAAACTTGCCCAGTTTTCACCCTATACTTATGAAAAGAGGCTTTTAGGTAGTCTGCATTTATGCTCATTAGTGCGATTAGACACGGGTCGATTTAAGTGCTAGCAATTTGTGTTTAACGTTTATGAACTAGTTATGCATATATATATTGTACTAATACTGTTCTTTTTCTGATTTTAAGGAGGCCAAAGGAGATTATAGCAGGTAAGATCATTTCTATACTGTAACGTAAAAGTTTCCACTGATTATTGTGTTTTCATCATTGACCAGCATGTTAGGAGGTGACAAAGCTAAAGCCACTGGGCAGTCAGTGTTGCGTTTAAAGTTCGGTCTGGCCACATGTGGTTATTATAACCAAGGCTGCACCATATGTTTTAACATCCCTGCAGAGCTGAAATTGTTATTTTAATAGTTATTAAAAAAAAAGTGTTTCACTTTTGTACTATTTGTTTGACAAACCAAGACAGGACAGAACTCCAGTGATGGACATTTTTGACTGATTTTTAAGAATATTTTCAAGATCAAATGATTAGTTGATTAATCAAAAAGATAGTCAGCAGTTTGATCAGTGACAGAAATGATGGTAATTCACAGCCCTACACGCCTGCCACTGTAACCTGTCAAAGGAAATCAGCTTTGCCAACTTTGCATGGTCAGTTGTTTAAATGAGGCCTGTCTGATCAATGCTCTGTGCTGGACTTCCGGAACTCTTGATGAATGACTCCCATGATTTCACCCTCGGGACGTTGAACCGAACCTCCGCTGGCTTGCTGCCATCTACGTGGTCAGAGCAGTAAAATGTGTGTCGCCCCTCGTTCTGTGTTCTTGCAGGGCATTTGTAATGTGTTTGTACTTCAACATGTGAACGGCTTTATGATTGCACTGTCGTCATACGGTGACGGTCACATACCCCGAAAATCACAGCGTGCTCTGTGTGAACATGCACAAACGCAGGGATGTTGTTTACATGGTTGGGTCAGTGACGTTGGTGGGGGATTCTGCTCCAGACCGCCGTAATCTGTGCCCTTGCTGTCAGGGGTTTAACTTGGAGATAAGGTGTGCCTTTTTTGTCAGACTTAGGAATGAAAGGCATTATCTGTCTTCAGTTTTCAGTCAACTCTCTCCTGTCTGAGTGAGAGCGCAGTAGAACCTGAGCGTGTTGTCCCTGTGCTTTGCCTCTAAAGGCCTCTCTGCCCTTTATTCAAACACAAAGATTTGTGCCCTGTAAGGAATAACGCTTGTATGCTTTGAATGGTGACATATCCAATGCTGAAAATGCAGTTTGTCCTCTTGTCAAAGCGCCGTCTTTGTTCTCTTGGGGGGAAAAAGGGGAAAAAACAAAACTTGGCTGCATCCATTTGTGCTCATTAACTGCTCTGTTATTTTCAAGCACGACTGATCTGGTGAATAATAATTTACAGCTTGTTAGTGCAGATTTACTTATTTATTATCATGTTTTATTTTAACATTTTTTACCCTAAAGAATACGCTCCACTGTAGAGTCTGAACTCTCAGTTTATGTGGGTGTAGGGTTGGGCTGTACTTTGTCCTGAAAGCACAATAAAAGAAAAGGAGCCAGCATATCTGCTAGATCAAAAAGGAATGGGGGCATGTACAGATCAAGCCATCCTTTTCTTCATTTGCACAGATATTGCATTACTGCAGCACATTCTGATAAACACACTCACAGTGATTTTCATGTAGGTCTGCATCCAGGTTGCGGTCAAGGTCATTGTCAAAGGTCAGGAGATCTGAGCATTTATGATTTCACAAAGAACATTCCTCCTCCTTGGCCACTAGCCTTGACTTCAAGCACATCCTACATGGGTCTGCATTTAGGCTGTGCTAAGGTCAGCAGTCAGGAGATCTGAGCACTCCCGGTTTGATTTTGTCAGGTCAGAATGAGCCACATTGTTGTCGATGGTCTGGTTTTTAAATTATGAATCATGCAAAATTCACTGAGTGAAGTTCAAGAAAAACATAAAAGGCTTGAAGTGAGCATAAAACATCTATGTAATGTAATAAAACACTCCGTAAAACATACTGCTTTTTTTCCTTCCTGCAGACTTCTAGTTTGGCACTCTGCTCCCCCACACCATATATCTAACATGATTATTGTCCTTTTGCATCCCCCACTGCCATGTGGAAGTAGTTCTCATCCTTGTCAGAATCTTCTTTATTTCAACTTCTTGAGAGAAGAGGCCGTAAGTAAATCCCTTCATGAGGCATATGAATGTGTCTCCTCCTACACTGTATCAGCAAAAGGTCCCAGAGCAGTGAGATTAGCTGTTGGAGGAGTTAGGGAGTCCTCCTCCTTCAGCCTGCTTTAAGAGGGATGAGCCAGACCCTACTGTCCAATTGCAGACAAGTTAGCGTCAGGGGGGCTCACTGTAGTCAGGCCTTTGTTGTGGTGTGGGCTCACCCCCTGCTGCACGTTGAATTAATGTACCACCAGGTTTCTAATTGTACTTGTACTATGCTAGAATTCACTTTACACCCCAGCATTGTATTGTATGGCCATACTGCGTGGCATTGTATAGCTTTTTTCTTTCCACTTGATGTAATCATCATCAGCAGTAATTCTTAGACGTTTGACAGAAAGAATTGTGGAAGTAGTTGAATTGATTGGATAGTTCTAATTATGGCTTTAAAATGACAGTGATGGGTCTTCAGAAGGCTCCAGATGTGTCTGCTGTATTTCACTATATAGAGCAGTTGTGTTCCAAAAGTAGCAGGCATGAACTAACACCCAGACAGTTTTGCCCACTTTTATTTGCAGGTGTAGCCTGTAGTTAGTGGTTCATTCAAAGCAACCAGCTTTCTCATTGTGCTCCCTATGAAGTTACCATGTCTCAACCCCGTGGAACAGCTGACACATAAGTATTATCCCGCTCACACTGAGTAGGCTGCGCCCGGTGTAGGAATCTCCCCCATGGTGCAGGCTGCGGGAAGATAACAGACGTAGTAATGAATTCCAGATTGCTGACACGGCAGCGTGGTTTCAGAGTAGATCACCCCGACAACACCGGGGCCCAGCTACCCCATAAAATGTATGCCATCAAACACTCGGCTAAGTGCCATGGCAGCAAAACCCAGTCAACCTAGAAGAGGTGGTAACAGGGAAGAGTGATTCAAGTGCCTCTGCCCTTGTGAGAGGCTCACCGCTGTTTTTGTTTAGTAAGCTGGTTCACATAACTGGATCATTGTGGTTCTGTTCTGCCACACCAGAGGATGTGAAATTCCATTACTTTCTGAAGAAGAAACATTTAATTGATGGTCACAGTGACAACATAAGGTCAAATAGCTTAAAGTAATCCAATACATTTATAATTTCCTTACATTTAGTGGTACAAGAGTTGATGTTCATACAGCTTTGTGTTCCATATTGTCTGATCTACAAATTGAAGTCCTGCTTATAAGGCAGTAGACTTTTTTTCCATCTAGCATCAGCTTATACAATGCTTTTCCAAATAGGCAGAGGCTGCCAAATGCAGATGAAAGGCTTTTGTTCCGGGTTCCAGTGAACTGGCTCACCAAGCAGACCTGTTTTTGTCTGACAGAAACTGTAGTGCCAGTGCTTCCTCCTACAAGAGGTTGGAGGGATTCAGGTTATTATCAAAGACCTTGACTGTGGTAAACACCACCAATTTATCTGTACAGATAAGACAGTCAGGTCTGTGTTTGTTAAAATACTCAGGGCTTGATTTAATAAAGGTTTGTGTTCTGAAAAACATGTACAAACTTGATGTTACCTGCAAAAATTTAGGGCTGCACAATATTTCAGAATTTTATCATTGCATCTTAATACAGAAGAATGCCAAAGGTTGCACTTTAGAAGAATGACATGTTACCGGAAGGATTTGAACCCAGGTCTCCTGTGTGACAGATGAGCAACTTATACACCACACTAGGGATGGGCATAATTAACCGATTAACCGATAATTGATCATTAAGAATTTCACCGAGGAAGTTCATTTTCGTCGACAAACCGTTTTTTTTTTTTTTAAACAATCCGAATGTAGGTTATTAGGCCTAGTGCACGGCCGTCCTCAAACAATGCAATGCATTTAACTGTGCCACTGGCAAAATTTGGGCACCAGGGGGCAACATTACACCATCGCCGTACCCTGGCGTGCCTCAGTTGATACATGCGAGCTTCCGTAGGGCAATCGCCAAATCATGAAGAGGTTGCGGCGAAGTGTTGCGTGGGACCATTTTAATTTAAAAAATGACCAGGTGTACTGCAATCACTGCAATGCAGCATACAAAAGAAAAAAGTAAAAGAAAGAAATATATGTTCCGTTATGTGTCCTGTATGTGTCTCCCGTTATTGTCTGGCTCGCAACTTGAAGCCTCCCTCGTTTGCACAATGCGCATGTGTTCACGTTTTACTGCAAACTTGTCTTGTTAATAAATTCATCCTCGAAGAAAAACACTCTGTATTTTTTTTATTATTATTCTCAATACATAAGAGTACAGTGATCCCTCACTTATCGCGTCACCCATAAATAATACGTACGTTCATTCTCTCACTCTCTCTCATATGATACGTGTGTGTGTGTGTGTGTAAGTGTACATACATACGTAGATGTAAATAAAGTGTACATAAATATGTTTTTAGAACTCTTTTATTCTTATAACAAGATACGTAACTCAAGATAAAGATGATTTACTTCACAGGTTAATGAGAGCTTTACTGCTCCTCAGGTGCTAGAGGCGCAGGATCGTCGAGGGAAGCTGCAGGAGGCGGCGTAGTGGCTCGACGGGAAGACTATTTCGCACAAAATGGCACAAGAGAACAGCAAAAAGTTCCACGCGGCTAGACTAAGCAACACGAGCGATAAAAAGCAATGAATGCGGTCTTCGTTTGCTGGGTGGCCGCTCGGCAGGGAGAGAAGCTGGGTAAAACGTCTCGGCCAATCAGCTTGCGGGGTGAAACGTCTCGGCCAATCAGCTTGCGAGATTCCCGAGCCGAGCCAACACGAGAACAGCGAACAGAGAGGTGGATTTGAGTTGTGCGGCTCTCCGTGTTGATACCTGATGTTCTAATGTAGTCTACCTGCCTTGTTACCTACCTAAAAATGTTAATGATTAACCGATTATTAATCATTAATTCTCCCGACGATCGGTGAAGAAAATTTCACCGAATGCCCATCCCTACACCACACAACTGCTTTAGGTCACACACTTGACTTCCTTACACATTAACAAAACATTCCACTCACAAAAATTTCAAGCAATTTGGATGAATGGAGGAGTTCATTTTGAGTTCACTTGCACATTTTTGAAAACATGGTGCAGAAAACTTAATTTTTAGTTTGCCACCGTTGAAGAAAAGTTGTGGAAGGTTTCAGCAAATAGAATGATGAAAAAGGGACTTCCGGTTATGGTGGCCATGTAGGAAGACGTGTTTCACTCGGCTCTGCTCCTAAAAATAAAAAGTCGGCAAATAACTCTCTCAGTTGGAACAAAACCTATCCCAGTGTTTGGGCACGGATATGCCGGTAAAGCCCAAGGCTGGGAAATCAGGTGGAGGAAAAACTGAAACGCCAAAACAGTCCAAGTTAACAGACTTCCACGTTCGTGACGAAGCAGAAAAATCTCCAGAGACTATGGCGGAGCAAGCTAACGGTGGAGCGGTGACTGCTGGCGAGGGCACAGGTGCGGTGCTCGCTGCCATTAGCGCAATGAGAGCAGACTTTTCCGCTAAATTTGATGGGATTATAGCAGCGATTGAAGGAATGAGAAAGGAAATAAGCGACTGTATGGAACGAGTATCGCAGGTGGAGCTCCGAGTTTCCAGCGCTGAGGATGACGTCACCAGCCCTACAATTAAAGGTGCGCACATTGGAATTAAAAAATAAACGTCTGGAAGATAATGTCCTGGACTTAGAATCCCGGTTGAGACGGAACAACCTGAGGCTGGTGGGCCCTCCCGGAGGGAACTGAGGGTCGGGACCCATGTTCCTTTTTGGAAAAGTGGATTCCAGAAGCGCTGAACAACGCGGAGCTGCAGTCATCGGTTGTCTTAGAGAGCGTACACCGAATTGGCCCACCGAGAGATAATAAGGCACCACCGAGGACGCTGATTATGAAGTTCCTCAGCTACAGAGACAGGATGACGATCTCCAACGCGGCGCGAGCCAAAGGAGAAATTAAATACCAGGATCAACAGGTGCGGTTCTACCCAGATTTGGCCACAGGAATCCAACAATTAAGGAAACAGTTTGACCCCGCCCGTAAAGAGCTGTGCAACCTCGGGATTCGTCATGGAGTGATTCATCCTGCAAGACTGCTGGTCACATATAAGGGCAGAACCCACACCTTCAAGACCCCTCAGGAGGCGCAGGAGCTCATCAAGCAGATCCAAGAAGAGACTGGTGGGAGCTAAGCAATGAAGCATGAACAAAATATAAGGTAGAATATTTAAACATTTGCACAGGCATCTGACTGATTTGAAGCATATAGCAAGTTTACAAAATATAGACTGTATTATATATTAAAAAAAACAAACAAAAAAAACCCTATGATGTACAAAGTTGCTATAAAATTTTGGAGTTAAGTTGGAAAACTACAGAAGAGAGTTAATGTTACGTCATTAAAAGCAGTAGAGTTAGGGTGATTGGGAGGATGAAGAAGGAGTGGCTTTGGCTAGTCCTCGCGGGTATGGAGCGGTCGATGGCTATAGCGGGAGATGGAATTTTTTTTTTGATTTTGGGGGGATTACCACGAATGTGGGAAGGGGGAATTTGTTTGTGTGTAGTTTGTAGGATGAATGTTCAACCACTCATGTTTTTGCTTCTCTGTATGAGCATGTTTACATTGCGAGGTAATCTCAAACTCCTTATTGATCATAGACCAAAGCGTTAATCTTAATTTAACTTCATGGAATTGCAGAGGTCTACAAAATTTAAAAAAAACTTAAACAAGTTATGAATAAAATAAAAGACATAGGTTCAAAAATTGTGTTTTTACAAGAAACTCATCTAATAGAGGAGGATGTAAAAAGAATTAGGAGAAGATGGCAAGGAAGTGTATTCACCTCATCATTTTCATCCCGAGCCAGGGGAGTTATGACTCTCATACATAAATCAATCCCATTTCAAGTGAAAAATGTATTTGGAGACAAATTTGGAAGATATCTAATCATTCAAGGATTTTTGTTATTAGAAAATATGAATCTGGTGAACTTATACGGTCCCAATATAGATGATCAAAATTTCTTTGCTAATTTATTTCTTATTTTATCATCACTTACAGGGCAACATATAATAGCAGGGGATTTTAATTGTACATTGAATCCCGGTATAGATAGATCACCAGGACTGGACTGTACGCACAATGGATGCAGGATGATCATTAATCATTTTATGAAAGAATGGAGATTGCTAGATATATGGAGAGAAATGAAACCACAAGTTAAAGCCTACTCTTGTTATTCCAATACCTACAAGACATTCTCACATATTGACTATTTTTTGATCTCCACAGAATTAAGGTCCAAGATTCAAAACTGCTTCTATGAAAATATTGTGATCTCTGATCATGCACCCTGCTGTCTAATATATGTAGATAAGAAATTGACAAAGGAACCAGGTAGGTGGCAATTTCAGCATAAATGGCTTCAGGATGAGGAATTTGTTAAGTACATAGAAAAACAGATAGATGAGTTCTTTGATATCAATACTACACAAACATCAGCATGTATAAAGCGGGAGGCTTTCAAAGCTTTTATTAGGGGGCATATTATTAGTTATATAGGTTCAAAATCTAAGAAGACTCGAGCGGAGAGAGTCCAATTGGAACATAAAATAAAAATTCTTCAAGAAAAAGTGTATGTAGGAAGTGACCCAAAGTTAGAGAACGAATTACTGATTCTGAGAGCTGAATATGACAAAAAATCAGCAAATAGAGCTGCCTCGAGTCTTCTAAGATTGAAGCAATCTTTTTATGAGCAAGGTGAAAAATCAGGAAAATTATTGGCATGGCAGATTAAACAATTAGAATTTAAAACACCAATTACCAGTATTATAAGTAATGGACAGGCAGTTGTAGATCCTTTAGAAATTAATAGTGCCTTTAGAGATTATTATGAAAAATTATATGATACAAAAAATGAAACTGACTTAACAAAACTAAATGGGTTTTTGGATGGATTATCTATACCGTGTATTCCAAATGAAAACAGGGAGATACTGGAGTCTAAAATTAGTCAAGAAGAAGTTGGGCTAGCCATTGATAATATGAAATCAGGAAAAAGTGCAGGACCAGATGGTCTTCCAGTTGACCTCTATAAAAAAATTTAAGAATAAATTAATAAAACCATTTTTGGAAATGGTTTTAGAAGCATTTCAAAATAGTAATTTACCACCATACATGAATAATGCCTTAATTATACTGTTGCCAAAACCAGGTAAACCCTCTAATAAATGTGAAAATATGAGACCAATAAGCCTATTAAATGCTGACCTTAAGATAATCTGTAAAATTTTAGCAAAACGACTACAAGAAATATTACCAAATATTATTAACCGAGATCAGAATGGTTTTGTAAAAGGGAAGACAAGGCTTCCATAATGTAAGAAGACTATTTAATATTATCTATTCTAATAAAGAAGCACCGGATACAGCTCTCCTATCATTGGACGCCGAAAAGGCCTTTGATAGGGTCGAATGGCCCTTTCTTTTTGAAGTCTTACAAAGGTTTGGACTTGGAAATAATTTCATAAAATGTGTTCAGATAATATACAATAATGCTACAGCAGAAATCCTAACAAACAGCAATATTTCAAAATCAATAAATATCAATAGAGGATGTCGACAAGGCTGTCCACTTTCACCTTTACTGTTTACTATGGCAATTGAACCTTTAGCGATGGCAGTACGTTTACATCCACAAATATATGGAATTAAAGTAGGACCAACAGAACATAAAATCTCCCTGTATGCCGATGACATAATTTTGTTTATGTCGAATTTACCCAAAATACTTTATTTCAATACATTCCTTTACCACCACCTTCAGATGTATTCTCAAGAATTAAAAAAAAGTTAGTGGAATTTATATGGAACAGTAGGAAGGCTAGATTACGTCTGTCCTTACTATATTTACCATTTGATCGTGGAGGTCTGAAATGTCCAAACTTTATGTTGTATTACTGGTCAGCACAACTGAGGTCTATGACATATTATTTTTCATCAAATGATCTCCCTCACTGGACTGAAATGGAATCATACAATTTACCTTTACCTCTTCCCATATTCATATACTCAGACTCGGCAAAAAAATTACAGAAACAAGTTAAAAATCCATTTGTAAAGCATATGATCAAGATATGGTGTGAAACCAAAAAATATTTTAAAGAACCACACTTACTGTCACAATTTAGTCCAATATGGGGTAATCAATATTTTAAACCAGGGAGAGCGGATGCTGTATTTAAAGTATGGAATTTAAAAGGGATTCAAAAGATTCAAGACTTATATCTGTCATGTTCAGATAACATAATATCTTTTGAAGAACTGAGGATCAAATTTAATCTTAATAGAACACATTTTTTTAAATATCTTCAGCTTAGGAACTTTATTCGATCAAATCAAAATAATGCTCTCACCCGACCTACTTATTCTTCCTTGGAAAAAATTTTGACGAAAGATAGTAAGAGAAAGGGTATTATTTCAGAGTTTTATAACTCATTGACACTATCCTCAAGTGAAAACTCACAGAAAAGATTGACCTGCAAACTGAAATTTCAGAGGAACAATGGGAATTGGCTTGTACAGAAGCTCAAACCAAATCAGTAAATGTACGCCTTAAATTGATACATTTTAAATGGTTAATGCGGATGTATGTTACACCGGTGGAGTTAAATAGATATAACAAAAACATACCAGATACGTGCACAAAATGTATGGAAAGTAAAGGAACCTTATTTCATTGTTTATGGGAATGTAGAAAAATTAGAATGTTTTGGGAAGAGGTGAGGGTAACAATTGAAAAAATAATTTCAAAACAAATCATATTGAATCCTAAATTGTTTTTGTTGGGTCTGCATCCAGAAAAGCATAACTTTAAAAGTGAAAGAGCATTCATAGACCTCAGTTTGCTTAACGCCAAAAAATGTATTGCACTATTGTGGAAAAAGACTCATAGGCCAGGTGTGACTCAGTGGTTAAGACAGATGTTAACAAACCTTCCACTAGAAAGAATAACATATATACTGAAATCAAAGGAAATTGTGTTTGAGAATATATGGAGACCTTTCATTGATTATGTAAAGAATTTAAACATAACTTTTGAAGAAGAAGGTGAATGATGTGTGTGGACCTTGTAAATTCCAAACTGGTGAATGTATAATATGTATACTTATGTAATGGATTGCCTAGACTAAACAGAGGAGCATTGTTGAAGACCTGTCTTTGTTAGTGGTTGTTGTTGTTTTTAGTACATTTTTTTTAAAGTAGTTTAGTGTTAGAGTTTGAGTGTTTCTGTTATGTTTGTTAAAAAAAAAAAAGTTTCAATAAAAAATATTGTGGAAAAAAAAAAGAATGATGAAAAAATTTTTAGTCTAGGGCCAGTCGTTCTCGAGATATTTTCAAAAATGTAAAAGTGTTTATTATAGCGCCACCTAGGTGGCCTTTATACATACCTTGAGTTTTTGTCTCTGAGTAGTGGGGAGAGTTTCTGATCAGACTGGAAAATTTCAAGTTTCCACGTATTACCATTTTTGCTCCCTATGCACTTTTAGTGGAAAGGAATCATAATAAAAACAATAGGTTTCCCGCAACATAGCTGCTTGGAACCCTAATTATCATCTCTACTTGTATTGCAGCAAGGAATGTTAATGATTAATTGACTTTCGATTAATTGTCGATAAGAATTTAGTCAACTAAATTAAATTAATTTTCAGTTAATTGATAACTCAGTTGTCCTTTTCAGTGGGAGATAATTCTATGAAATGTAGGGGTGTTGCTGTCCAGGCGGGGGCGTATGCAGTCACTTACTGCCGCATTGCAACCAAAAAAGCAGAAGACGACGCCAATCCCACAGAGAGCATGAGCTGTGCAGAGCAAAAAAACTCGCCCTTCCGGTACGTCGGAGAGCCACAACAAGTTTTAATGGCACGCGAGCTTGAAGATCCACCCATCTGCTTAAAATTAACAGGGCAGAGGAACTGACCAGAGCAAGGAAAAAGACTACACGAGCACAAGAACGAATCCCCGCTGCCTTCATCCCACCGCTAGACAGGAAAGCAGACCGGACTCAAGTTACCACTGACGTAACAGAAGGTGCCCAGATCGCTCTGGGTGTGCCTGGATTGCCAGAGTACTGTGATAATGTTTAACATGCAACAGATGAAGCAGCTCACAAGTTATTTTCCTGTTAAAACAGTCTACTAGTGCTTCCAGTAGGTTCATCCTGTCTTCTATTTCAGTTATTAGTTTTTTTGGTTTTCTTATTTCAGACAAGGATGAAAAGGAGATGGTTTAACTTTACCTTGACATGTTTCGACTGCCGTCTGCAGTTTTCCTCAGAAGCATCAGCTGATCGCTGTGACATGTCGTATATCAGCTGTTTTTCCTAGGCGTGGCCAGCCCAGCCGCCTGCCATCCGGTGGTCTCTGGAGAATGTAGTCCCAGGTGTGAGAAAGCATAAATGCCCCCTCATCCCGTTTCATGTTGTCATTGTCTTTTCATTGGATCGGAGAGCAACAGACACAAACATTAGATCAAGGAGGCTATAGAAATCAGGACGCGGGGCAAAGACATCATGAATTGGGAGACGGGGCATTTATGCTTTCTCACACCTGGGACTGTGTTCTCCAGAGACCATTGGATGGCAGGGGGCATGGACAGCTGATCAGCTGACGCTTCTGAGGAAGACTGCAGACGGCAGTTGAAACATGTCAAGGTAAAGTTAAACCATCTCCTTTTCATCCTTGTCTGAAATAAGAAAACCAAAAAACTAATAGTCTACTAGTGCATCTCAGTAAATTAGGACATGAAAGTTATTTTCTTGTAACATAACTAAATAAGATAAATGTTATGGTATTGGTAATAGTTTTTAGAATAAATTAAATCACAACATTTATAATTTACTGAGATGTACCAGCACATAGAACACACTATACAGTACAGAATTTATTAAACTACAAAAATGCCACTGTAGTAAAAAAAATGCAAATGGTACAATAAATCATGAGGAATATGATGTTCATGTTTTATTCAGTATATCAAAAACAGTAATTAACTTTTGATATGTTAAAGATAGACTGTATTGTCAATCCATCCATCCATCTTCTGCCGCTTTTCTGGAGGTCCAGGTCACGGAGGCAGCAGTTCAAGCAGAGAAGCCCAGACTTCCACGTTTGTGGCAACATGGTGGCAGCGTGCGTCTGTGCAGCAGCTCTTTGCTCCCTACTTTTGATGGCTGCTTGGCCGCAGACCACAAAGCTTTACAGAGAGTGATTGAGACTGCGCAAAAAATCACTGGCTGTTCTCTCCTGGAAGAGATTTCCAGGTCTCGGTACCTCAGCAGAACTACTGCCATCATTATGGATTGCACTCATCCAGGTCATGATTTCTTTCACTTGCTCCCCTCAGGGAAGCAGTACAGATCTCATAAAACCCGAACTACCAGGTTTAATTATAGTTTTTTTTCCCAACAGCAGCACGTATTTTGAATGGATGTTGTCTCCCTCCATTTGTCATATGCAGAAGTATGTACTGCTGGACTTGTAGCTTCATTACGGAGACCAGCAGAAGCAAAAGTACCGTCTGAATAACACAATACAGGTCCAGTTCAAAAAGAGACACAAAGCGGGGTTTGTTTACATCGGAAGTTGCTTCTTCTTCTACTGTTTCCGGAATGTCGGATAATTGTGCGCATGTCAAAATGATTTATTCCGTTCAAACGTGACACATGGAAACGCATGTCCTAATCGGATCAGATTTTTCAGAATCCATGTAAACAGTAAAGTTCTGATCTGAATTGTAATCAGATTGAAGAAATTTTGCCCATGTAACCGTGGCTATTGTAGATAGGAGAAATGTCATTTCGTTCTACTGTACATGATTGGACTGAATGACAATAGAGATGGCTTCTTCTTCTAAAACAAATGCCACACAAAAAATAAAAATTGAGCAAACATTCACCTACACTGTAGCATACAGAAAATACTTTTTTTTTGTCGTGGTTTTTCCCTCGTCCAAAGATACCAGACACAAAATAGTTAACGTTTCAGCTTATCAGGACTGTTGTTTTTGGTGATTTAGCCCTGGGGCCCATTATCGGGTTTCACCTTTACCATTTTCTCACAGGAGTGATACATTGTTCTTCCTCTCAGTTTTTCTTTTGAGTTTACACTCATTCTCCAGACTCTGCATGTGGGGTACCAGTGAAGCTGCCTCCACTTTTCATGTCAGTTATGTAGCTTTTTCTCAATCAGCCGCCCCTGAAAAGCCACTGACCAACTACTTTTTTTGAGATTGCACATGCAATTTAGCACTCACTATCTGGTATCTTAGTAAATCAGCATCTTGGATTTTATTATGTTTTGAAAGTGTGGATGCTAATAAAAACATACTAAAGTCTACTTGTAGTAAATCTGGTGATTGTGGAGAGTACATACACTGTATATTTTTTGTCTTTGAAAAGCTCCTCATGGTGTTGGGGCATGGTGTGTGCTTTTGTAATAAAATAACTTTGGCAAGAGATGAGTGAGCTCCAGTTTAGGTCTGGAAAGCAACACTGCTGTTTATACAGTGAATAAGAAAGATTAAAACCGTATCCTGACGCTGCACATTTTCTAAAGGTTTCACAAAAATGAATCATTGCTGTCATGACTTCAAATAAAAATTCAGACCTCAGCATGAAAGGCTAAGAACATGTGGAGAAATGTTCTCAAGGCATTTTTAGACTTTGCACCAACATCCTTATGCAAACATTTAAATTTGCTTTACTCGTGGTCCTCAAGCTGTTGTGGATCACTCATTGTTAACCCTCTGTTGGGTGAAGAACCATATTTGGTAACTTCAGGAGGCATAATATACTGCAACACTATAATAATAGTAATAATCATTGAAACAATCTTCTACTATCTGCCAGTAATGGCCTAGGGTTGAAATTTTGAATTTTCAAGTATATTAATGAGTGCCCTATAAAGGGTGAAGGGCATAACATGATATAACTCACTTCTGAGTCTGAACCTGTCATATATATAGAAACATTTAACCTTAGACAAAAATGTGTAACATTTGAGCTGTGGTGCCTCATTGTGACTCATCCAGCACCTTTCCACTGAAAACAAATCCAGATGTTATTTAATGAACACATTTGCCTTTTATATATATATATTTTTTTACAGTGAAGAGACTGCTGCATCAGAGCTGAAGCAGCTCCCTGTTCTTCCCACCAGAGTATTAAAGGAGCACCCATCTCTCAATTACTGGTAAGACCATCACATTGTTACGGTCGAAAGGAAAACCACACAAAAAAGATGTGTGGTGATTGGTGTGAGTTACTCTTGAAGTGGTTCTGTTGATAGTTGAGGTTCACCCAATACCAACGCCTGCCCGTGATCATTTGTACAGATCAGCTCACCTTTTAGTCTAGTCTGACTGTACGATGCAGTGGTCTTCCAAGGAGTGCTTTTAAGCAGGTGATAACATTTGAGGACTTTGACAAGTTCATAAATTGACAATAACTGTATCTGTTGATGTATATATGTAAAAACAAATTTCAAAAGTAAAATGTTTTTAAAATATGTATGCTTTGAAATAATTGGGTTAAGCTATATTGAATAAACATTTATAGCCTTGAGCATGCCCTGCTATGGAAAATATGACACAATTCTTTTCTCAACATGAAACAGAAAATTATCAAACCATCAGGGGTTTGCGGTGCAGGAAGCTTTTATCACTGGCCTATTTATTTCTCATAATGTATTCAGTTCTGCAGTTTCTGCCATCCATTAACCCAGTATCCAGACTCGTTACAAACCGGACTCTGACTGTCAAACATACTGTAGTTGCCACACTTTGCTGTCATGACCACCAGGTTGTTGTTGGATTCCTGTCTAATCTGAACCTAAGCATAGGGATCGTTTGCATTTTTAACTTTCGCCTCTTTTACACAAAAGCAGAGCTGGGGAATCTATGTAAATATCCTAGTGTTACCACTTTTACCCCGCTTGGCAACATCCCAAAATACCTTCTAGAGCTTATGACTGTTGCAAAGAAGTTGTAGGGAAGCACACAGATATGACATGACACTGTTAGGTTTCAGTTGTTTACCATACCAATTCAGTAAGTCCTCTATTTACTGTTAGCAAAATCCAGCAGCCACCCTACACAGCTGTCCAGACATTGCTCCATCATCTGAGGTGCTGTGAGAGAATAGTGCTTCATGTTCACAGAGGAAAGCGGGCTTTGTCTTTTCTGGACAGGCAGCCACTGGAACTGCACCAGCCGAAGGTTAATTGTCATGAAAAATTCTAATTGGTTTAGTTATTTGATTATATCTGAGAATATTTATTCAGCTTGACTGATGGGTTTGTATGTGATGGGGTGACTCATTAGTGCCTGGGTGGTGTTAATTACATTTGCTCATTAGGGCTGAAGAGAACACTGGGAGGTGCTGACAGTCACTGACTGAAGGATTGTGGTTTGTCTCTTCAGTCGTCATTGCTGCTGTTGCTCCTCTGCCTTATACACCAGTGTAGTGTTTATGATGTAATAATTAAAATTACAGCTTCGTGACAACATGTACTTGACCGTCTGTTTCCCTTTTTATCCATTTGGAAGCAGTGAGGCTGCAGTGCTGCTGTACTCTTAAAAGAGATGATTATAGTGGGATATAAATGGGAAAACATTTGCAGCAAGGGTAGGTGAGAGCCATCTGCAGACTCTTAGTCCAGACTGCATTTTCTGCATGAGCAGACAGAATATGTGTGAAAGACAGGGCCCTCTCACAACAGTCCCTCTGTGGCTCCAACGCTCTACACTTGATGGATTATTCATTAAATGTTTTATCTATCCATTTTACAGTGAGGACAAAGTAATTGAACATTACAAGAAACTGAAGGGGCTGACCAGAGGACAGGCCGTTGTACAGTAAGTCATCAGAACAACATTGTATTTTTGCAATTAAAATGTGAACTTGTCGCTTCCGGTTATGGCTGCCACGTAGGACGGACATGTCTCGCTCTGCTCTGCTCCTGGAAAAAAAAAAATCGGCAAATAACTCTCTCATTTGGGACAGAACGTATCCCAGCATTTGGGCGAGGATATGTCGGCGAAGCCTAAGGCTGGAAAACCAGGAAAAGGAAAAAGCGAGCCGCCGAAACAGTCCAAATTAACGGACTTTCAGGTCTGTGACGCAGTAAACAAAACTCCATATATGGCGGAGGAGGCTGGCAACGGTGCGATGTCTGCGCGGGGAGGCGCAGATGCGCTGATGGCTGCCATGAGTTCAATGAGAGCGGACTTTTCCTCTAGATTTGATGGGATTATGACAGCGTTGGAAGGAATAAGAAAGGAATTGGGTGACTGTGTAGAACGAACGGCGCAGATGGAGTTCCGTCTCGCTAGTGCTGAAGATGACGTCACCCGTCTTCAATTAAAGGTGCGCACTTTGGAAAAAAAAAATAAATCTCTGGAAGATAATATTTTGGATTTGGAATCTCGGTCGAGACAGAATAATTTGAGGCTGGTGGGTCTTCCAGAGGAATCAGAAGGTCGGGACGTATGTTCCTTTCTGGAAAAGTGGATTCCGGAGGTGCTGGGCAGCGAGGAGTTGCAATCAGCAGTGGTTCTGGAAAAAGCACATCGTATTGGCCCACGGAGAGATAAGGGACCGCCGAGGACCTTAATTATGAAGTTTCTTAGCAACAGAGACAGGATGAAGATCTTCAACGCTGCACGAGCTAAAAAAGGAGAGATTAAACACCAGGACCAGCAGGTGCGGTTCTACCCAGATTTGGCCACAGGAATCCAGCAATTGAGGAAGCAGTTTGATCCCGTACGTAAGGAGCTGCGCAACCTTGGGATTCGTCATGGTGTAATCTATCCTGCGAGACTGCTGACCACGTATGAGGGCAGAACCCACATCTTCAAGACCCCAGAGGAGGCGCAGGAGTTCATCAAGAAGATCAAAGAAGAAGAAGAGACTGGTGGGAGCTAAGCATGAACAAAATATAAGGTAGAATAATTAAGCATTTGCACAGGCATCTGACTGACTTGAAGTAAATAGTAAGTTTACAAAATATAGATTGTATTATATATTAAAAAAACAAAACAAAAACAAAACAAACAAAAAAAAACTATGATGTACAAAGTTGTTAAAAATTTTGGAGTTAAGTTGGAAAACTACAGAGGAGAGTTAATGTTACGTCATTAAAAGCAGTAGAGTTAGGGTGATTGGGAGGATGAAGAAGGAGTGGCTTAGGCTGTTCCCCGTGGGTGTGGAACGGTCGATGGCTATATCGGGAGACAGAATTTTTCTTTTGATTTTGGGGGGTTTGCCACAAGTGTGGGAAGGGGAAATTTGTTTGTGTGTAGTTTGTAGGATGAATGTTCAACCACTCATGTTTTTGCTTCTCTGTATGAGCATGTTTACACTGCAAGGTAATCCCAAACTCTCTATTGATCATGGACCAAAGTGTTAATCTTAATTTAACTTCATGGAATTGCAGAGGTCTACAAAATTTAAAAAAACTTAAACAAGTTATGAATAAAATAAAGGACATGGGTTCAAGAATTGTGTTTTTACAAGAAACTCATCTGATAGAGGAGGATGTTAAAAGAATTAGGAGTAGATGGCAGGGAAGTGTATTCACCTCTTCATTTTCATCCCGAGCCAGGGGAGTTATGACTCTCATACATAAATCAGTTCCTTTTCAAGTGAAAAATGTAATTGGAGACAAATTTGGAAGATATGTAATCATTCAAGGTTCTTTGCTATTAGAAAATATAAATCTTGTGAACTTATATGGTCCCAATATAGATGATCAGAAGTTCTTTGCTAATTTATTTCTCATCTTATCATCACTTACAGGGCAACATATAATAGCAGGGGATTTTAATTGTACATTGAATCCAGGTGTGGATAGATCAACAGGACTGGATTGTACGCACATTGGATGTAGGATGACTATTAATCATTTTATGAAAGAATTGAGATTGTTAGATATATGGAGAGAAATGAAACCACAAGTTAAAGCCTATTCTTGTTATTCCAGTACCTACAAGACATTCTCACGTATTGATTATTTTTTGATTTCCACAGAATTAAGGTCCAAGATTCAAAACTGCTTTTATGATAACATCGTGATCTCTGATCATGCACCCTGTTGTCTAATATATGTAGATAAAAAATTGACAAAGGAATCAGGTAGATGGCAATTTCAGCATAAATGGCTTCAGGATGAGGAATTTGTCAAGTATATAGAAAAACAGATAGACGAGTTCTTTGACATCAATACTACACAAACATCAGCATGTGTAAAGTGGGAGGCTTTCAAAGCTTTTATTAGGGGACATATTTTTAGTTATACAGGATTAAAATCTAAGAAGACTCGAGAGGAGAGAGCTAAATTGGAACATAAAATAAAAAGTCTTCAGGAAAAAGTGTATGCAGGAAGTGACCCAAGGTTGGAGAATGAATTACTGATTTTGAGAGCTGAATACGACAAAAAATCAGCGAATAGAGCTGCCTCGAGTCTTCTAAGATTGAAACAATCTTTTTATGAACAAGGTGAAAAATCAGGAAAATTATTAGCATGGCAGATTAAACAATTGGAAATTAAAACACCAATTACTAGTATTATAAGTAATGGACAGGTAGTTATAGATCCTTTAGAAATTAATAGAGCCTTTAGAGATTACTATGAAAAATTATATGATACCAAAAATGAACCTGATTTAACAAAACTAAATGGGTTTTTGAACGAACTATCTATACCGTGTATACCAAATGAAAACAGGGAGATATTGGAGTCTAAAATTAGTCAAGAAGAAGTTGGGCTAGCCATTGATAATATGAAATCAGGAAAAAGTGCAGGACCAGATGGTCTTCCAGTTGACCTTTATAAAAAATTTAAGAATAAATTAATAAAACCTTTTTTGGAAATGGTTTTAGAAGCATTTCAAAATAATAATTTACCATCATACATAAATAATGCCTTAATTATACTGCTGCCAAAACCAGGTAAGCCCTCTAATAAATGTGAAAATATGAGACCAATAAGCCTATTAAACGCCGACCTTAAGATAATCTGTAAAATTTTAGCAAGACGAATACAAGAAATTTTACCAAATATTATTAATCGAGATCAGAATGGCTTTATAAAGGGTAGACAAGGCTTCCATAATGTAAGAAGACTATTTAATATTATTTATTTTAATAAAGAAGCACCGGATACAGCTCTCCTATCATTGGACGCCGAAAAGGCCTTTGATAGAGTTGAATGGCCCTTTCTTTTTGAAGTCCTACAAAGGTTTGGACGTGGAAATAATTTCATAAAATGGGTTCAAATAATATACAATAATGCTACAGCAGAAATCCTAACAAATAACAATATTTCAAAACCAATAAAAATCAATAGAGGATGTCGACAAGGCTGTCCACTTTCACCTTTACTGTTTACTATGGCAATTGAACCTTTAGCGATAGCGATACGTTTACATTCACAAATATATGGAATTAAAGTTGGGCCAACAGAACATAAAATCTCCCTGTACGCCGATGATATAATTTTGTTTATGTCGAATCTAAAAAAATCAATTCCAACCTTGTTGAATTTAATAAAGAATTTTGGGGAAATATCAGGATATAAAATAAATAAAACTAAATCTTCAATATTAATGCTAAATGAGACCCAGAGAAATTACCCAGCCCCTGAGGCAAATCAATTCAATGTTGTAAATCAGTTTAAATATTTAGGAATCCAAATTATGCCTAAGCTAGAATCAGTCGCCAGCGTCAACTATGAAGCCTTAATGTCAGATATCAATGAGTTAACTCAGAGATGGATGTCACTACCAATGTCGATGATCGGGAGAATCAATATACTTAAAAGTAATATTTTACCTAAAATACTTTATTTATTTCAATACATTCCCTTATCACCACCTTTAGATCTATTCTCAAGAATAAAAAAAAAGTTAGTGGAATTTATATGGAACAACAGGAGGGCTAGATTACGTTTGTCTTTATTATATTTACCATTTGATCGTGGAGGTCTGAAATGTCCAAATTTTATGTTGTATTATTGGTCGGCACAACTGAGGTCTATGACATATTATTTTTCATCAAATGATCTCCCTCACTGGACTGAAATGGAATCATACAATTTACCTTTACCTCTTCCCATATTCATATACTCAGATTCGGCAAAAAAATTACAAAAACAAGTTAAAAATCCATTTGTAAAGCATATGATCAAAATATGGTGTGAAGCTAAAAACTATTTAAAAGAACCACAGTTATTGTCACAATTTAGTCCAATATGGGGTAATCAATATTTTAAACCAGGGAGAGCGGACGCTGTATTTAAAGTATGGAATTTAAAAGGGATACAAAAGATTCAGGATTTATATTTGCCATGTGCAGACAACATAATGTCTTTTGAAGAGCTGAGGATCAAATTTAATCTCAATAGAACACATTTTTTTAAATATCTTCAACTTAGAAACTTTATTCGATCAAATCAAAATAAAGCTCTCACTCGACCTATTTATTCATCCTTGGAAAAAATGATGATGAAAGATAGTAAAAGAAAGGGTATTATTTCAGAGTTTTATAACTCATTGACACTATCTTCAAGTGAAAATTCACTGAAAAGATTAAACTACTGGAAAGAAGATCTGCAAATTGAAATTTCGGAGGAACAATGGGAATTGGCTTGTACAGAAGCTCAAACCAAATCAATAAATGCACGCCTTAAATTGATACATTTCAAATGGTTAATGCGGATGTATGTTACACCGGAGGAGTTAAATAGATATAACAAAAATATACCAGATACATGCACAAAAAGCATGGAAAGTAAAGGAACCCTATTTCATTGTTTATGGGAATGTAGATTAATAAGAATGTTTTGGGAAGAGGTGAGGGTAACAATTGAAAAAATAATCTCAAAACAAATCATACTGAATCCTAAACTGTTTTTGTTGGGTCTGTACCCAGAAAAGCATAATTTTAATAAAAGTGAAAGAACATTCATAGACCTCAGTTTGCTTAATGCCAAAAAATGTATTGCACTATTATGGAAAAAGACTCATAGACCAGATGTGACTCAGTGGTTAAGACAGATGTTAACAAACCTTCCATTAGAAAGAATAACATATATACTGAAATCAAAGGAAATTGTGTTTGAGAATATATGGAGACCTTTTATTGATTATGTAAAAGATTTAAACATAACTCTTGAAGAATGATGTGTGCGGACCTTGTAAATTCCAAACTGGTGAACATAATATGTATACTTATGTATTGGATTGTCTAGACTAAACAGAGGAGCATTGTTGAAGACTTGATTTTGTTGGTGGTTGTTGGTGTTTTTAGTGCATTTTTTTTTTTTTGTAGTACTTTAGCGTTAGTGTTTGATTGTTTGTATCATGTTTGTTAAAAAAAAAAAGGTTCAATAAAGATATTGTGGAAAAAAAAAAAAATGTGAACTTGTGTGTCCTCTTGTGCATTTCCTCTCTGATGTCACAGCGTTTACTTCAGTTCTTACTCTTTACTCTGTGTCTGAACTGTTGTGGCTGCTGTTTTAAGAGGTGATTGTCACAGTGCCAGAAAGTGCCATTAATTAGAGGAGGTGCTCACGGAGTAGGCAGCCTGCCGGGCGTGGGAGGTGTCAGTCCTCCACTTTGTTTTTTTCCCAGCACTGGAACTCTGTGCAACCCTGAGTTATTTACACTCAGATGATGTGTGCCCTTGAACTGATCGATCGACTCTTGTCACTGCACTGAAACAAATTGACCAGCTTGCCACTACAAATGACTGTGGCTTCCCAGTGGCTGTAGTTTAAATCCTATTCAGTTTGTTGTATTACAGCCACGAGTGACAGTGATGAGTGTAATTGGCTCTATTCCTGCCAACATGTTCCTCTTTCTCTGCAGGTATCTGGCCCTGGTGGAGTCCCTACCTACATATGGAGTCCATTATTACCCAGTGAAGGTAACAGCTGTGCATGAAGTCAAATGGGAGCTTGACCTTTCAACAAGCTCATGGCTACATTGTAGAGAGAAATGAGCAGGCGAGACGGCAAGCTGGATCAGCACAGACTTTATTCTCTCCAACATCAAGTCAACAAGAATAATTCCACAGGTCGCAGGCATCTCCCTTTTATATCTTACATGCCTTGCCTAGCAGCCTGGGGGCTCACACCACAATACACATAATAACAAAGCCAATCGGCACATTAACATAACAGTACAGTGGGGAAGCCACAGCCTGCACGGCGCATCGACATAGCAGTCCTTTAGCGTCTCCACCTCCACTGTCCCGTCCCCCCCCCCCCCCCCCCGTCAGCTTCTCTCCTCCTGTGCCATCAAGTCTGGGTGGCGAATATAACATCTGCGCCCCCCCCCCCCCCCGAACACCTAGAATGGGCCCTAACCCCCATGTCCTGTGGGCTTCAGCCGACGTCCGTAGCGGCTGTAACGGGTGGTCGCCTGCTCCGAGGTGCTGCTGTGCCGGTGGGGCGCTCCTAGAAGCATGTCCGTCTGGGGGGGAACAATGGGGGGGGCACATCCTCATCATGCATTTCTGGCTGAGCTGACAAGTCATTTACCTGCAGAGCTCTCAATGGGTGGCGTCCACGTCGAGGAGCTCGGGCCAACACCACCTGCTCATCTGCTAATACAAACGCGGGCTTAAGCCTGTCTATGCAGACTGTTTCTCTATCCCCCCCCAAGTCTAACACGAAATGTTTAGCCCCAGGTTCCAACACTCTGAATGGCCCGTCGTAGGGCGGGCGCAACGGGATCCGGTGGGCATCGTGCCTGACAAACACAAATGACGCATCCCTCAAGGTCTTTAGGACGAAAGCGCGGGGAAAACAGTGGTGGGCCAGGCCCGGTACTGTCCCTGCCTCTGCACTACGTAGTGAAGGCGGGCATGGCTCGGTGTTAGGCGTGGGGTTGTCAGGCAAAAATTCGCCAGGGAGCCGCAGCGGTTGGGAAAAAAACAGTTCTGCTGGGGAGGCTGCCATATCCTCCTTCGGTGTGGAATTCTACCCTAACAGAGCCCATGGCAGCTGGTCCACCCAATTTGCGTCCGTAAGCGAAGCCCTGAGCGCTGCGACCTATGGAAACGCTCGCATAACCGTTGGCCTGGGGTTTGTACGCAGTCGTGCGGTGACTGACGCCCAGGCTCCGGGCCATCGTGGACCAGAGGTCGGAAACAAACTGCGGGCCCCTGTTGGACGTGATATCTGAGGGGGTGCCGAACCGTGCCAACCATGTGGCCAAAAAAGCGTGTGCGGCTTCCGTAGACGTGGTGGAAGCTAGCAGCACTGCTTCAGGCCAGCGCGTGGTGTGATCTACCACTGTCAGGAGGTGCGTAAACCCCTGCGATGGCGGGAGGGGCCCCACGAGGTCCACGTGAATGTGGTCGAACCTCTTAACCGGGACGTGGAACGGCTTGAGGGGGGCCTTTGTGTGCCTGTGCACCTTGGCCCGTTGGCACGCTACGCAGGCCGCAGCCCACTCTTTCACCTGTTTACGCAGGCACGGCCAGACGAACTTTGCTCCCACCATTTTGACTGATGCGCGCACTCCCGAGTGCGCCAGGGAGTGAACCGACTCGAAAACCTGGTGGCAGCAAGCGCGCAGAACCACCGGGTGCGGGCGGTCTGTGGAAATGTCACAGAGTAGGGGGGGCCCCCCCGTGCTGCAGTACTCTGCTCTCCAGCCTTAGCCCTGTTGGTCCAGACTGGAGCGCACGAACATCCGCATCATTGACCTGCTCAGCGGCCATGGCCGTGTAATCTATTCCTACATAGACTGGGGCCACTAATGCGCATGAGAGGCAGTCTGCCACCACGTTGAGTTTCCAGCCACATGCTGAATATCAGTCGTAAACTCCGAGATAGTGGCCAGCTGTCTCTGCTGCTGGGCCGACCATGGTTCCGAAACCTTGGCCATAGCGTACGTTAGCAGCTTGTGGTCCAGCCAGAACTGGAAATGGTGTATGGCCAAGTGGAGAGCCAGCAACTGTCTGTCGAACGCGCTGTATTTATGCCCATTGTCGCGCAAAGACCTGCTGAAAAAGGCAAGTGGCTGCCGAGAACCTGCGATGCACTGCTGCACGACAGCCCTTATGGCCACGTCCGATGTGTCGGTAGTGAGCGCTGTCCGAGCCGTCTGGTCCGGGTGCGCCAGTAGTGCGGCCTTGGCTAGTGCTGTTTTGGCATCAGAAAACGCCTGCTCCCGCTCCGGGGTCCAGTCGGTGCTGTCCACCGGTTTCCGTGTCTTAAGTGCGGTGTACAATGACTGCATGAGCTGCGCTGCACGGGGGGGTGGGTACGGTTGTAAAAGTTAACCATTCCTAAAAACTCCTGCAGCGCCCTTACCGTGTGAGGCCAGGGAAAATCTGCTACTGCGCGCCTTTTGTCTGGTAAGGGGATCGCGCCCTCCGATGAGATGCGATGGCCCAAAAAGTCGATTACTGTAACCCCGAACTGGCACTTTGCTGGGTTGATTATTAACCCGTGCTCTGGCAACCTCTGGAAAACCATCCTGAGGTGGGCTACGTGTTCGTCCTCGGACACGCTGGCCACCAGGATGTCATCCAGGTAGACAAACACAAAAGGCAGATCACGCAGCACAGCATCCATCATGCGTTGGAAGGTCTGCGCCGCGCCTTTTAACCCAAAGGGCATGTGTAGAAAGTCAAAAAGACCGAACAAGGTTATTACTGCCGTTTTGGGTATGTCTTCTGCGCGCACCAGGACGTGGTGGTACCCGCGGACCAGGTCCACCTTGGAAGAAATGCGTGCCCCGGTGAGGTAGATGGAAAAATCCTGAATATTGGGGATTGGGTAGCGATCGTGCACTGTGGCATTGTTTAATCTGTGGAAATCACTGCATGGTCACCACAATCCCTCGGTTTTATGCACCATGTATAGCGGGGACGCCCATGGGCTGTTTGAGCACCTGATGATGCTCAACCTCTCCCAAGTTGGCGAACTCCTTACGTGCACTGGCCAGTTTAGCTGTGTCCAGGCGCCGAGGTCGTGGGAAAACGGGCGGCCCTGTGGTGGTAATGAAGTGCTCGACCCCGTGCTTAAGTGACAGCCGCCGAAAATGTTGGAACCATGGGTGCTGAGAACTGGGTGAGTAGTTGGTGGAACTTACCCCCTGGAGCTGTGACGTTGGCCAGTGTTGTGGACCCGGCTTCTCAAGCTGTACAGGGCAGAGAATCAAAAGACAGAGCATTAATCAGGCGTCTGTTACTAATAAACCGTGTATGACCCTTTTTCTCAGATGTAAATTGTATTAATACAATTGTGTGATTTTATTTTGAAAACCGATTCTCTTGGGGAAGAGGAAGTGCGATCCTCGTCATCCAACTTTTGAATTCATGGTTACGTTGGGTGATCTGGGTCTTTCTATTCGTTAAGAGTAATATTAGCCCCGCCTTCCAAGCAAAGAGCTGAGACGCTATGCTGGAAATCGTTCTTTTCACGATCTGCGAGCAGAAGGAGAGGAACTGTGGGACGATCTGTCCTCACGTTGACACCTCTTCTTGTTGATGGGAGCACGAGCTTGAGAGGCCGTGAAGCGGTGACTTCCGCTGTGTTCACCCTGAACCTCATTCTGCTGTGTTCACCCTGAGTCTCATCTTTGGCTAGGGTTTTTTGGTTGCCGATCAAGAACCTTCTGGAACCTGGATTCTCTCCGAATGGAGATGGCGAGCCTGACCCAAGACTGAACCAAGATTGAACTGAGATCTAACCAAGATCTCGAGTGAAGAGCATCCTTCCTCTCTCCAGTGCCCAGGATTGGAAACCTGAGTCTGGAGATACGAGATATCCTGACTGGTCAAACGACTAACCCGAACGGGCAATCAAACACTGAGCTCAGTGGGACATCTTTGGGGTTTTATTTCATGCCGGCCGTTGTTATATTTGTACAGTTATAAATTATCTGTATATTTTGCTCACTTTATCACTGTAAATAATAACCATTATTGCTCATTTCTTGCCTCCAGCTATTTCATTCCACACTCACTTTAATTCCCTATTGTAACCCTTACGAACCTAGCAACTGGTCTACACTTAATTAATTCCCTTACCTAATTAACATAAGGCAAGGGTTACACGTGCGCACACAGGAGATCTGCACCCAAAATGGGGGAGTTACATGCCGCTATGACGAAGGACCATTGGTAGATATGGCCGTGCAAACATATGGTCAGTGTCCTCTCACCAAAAGTCTTAATGTCTGAGCTTTTGGTGGCTGCCAGCTCGGGGCTGCTACTTCCAGCCAGCCGGTCTGCATTGGACGGCAGGATGAGGCTCTTTTGGGAGCCAGAGTCCACAAGGAATTGTCTCCCCGAGCGCGAGTCCGTCATGTAGAGCAGCTTGGTTGTGTCACCGGCGGTCGCAGCTGCTAGCGACTGCCGGTCCTGGCGTTTCCCGAGCACTTGAACTGGCACAGTGGCATGCATCGCCGTGCGTCATCTCCGAAGTGGTGGTGGTAGCAGCAGAGTGTGCCCCTCTGGTGCTTCTTGGCCTCTGCGGCGGCAACCCTCAATAGCTCCTCGCCCTCGCTGGCCGTCTCACTGGGGTCCGGCGCCACTGCGTTCACAACAAAGGTTCTGGTCACCAGGATAAGATAAGATAAGATAAGATAAGCCTTTATTAGTCCCACAACGGGGAAATTCCAGGATTGCAACAGCACAGGGATAGCAACACTCAGAGCAACAATCAGAAGGCAAGAAAAAACAAGCAAGCAAGAGCAGCTAATATACATATGTACATATTACTATAAAATATATATATACACACACACACACACACAGACACACAGTGTCACACAGGATAATCCGGTCCGCCTCTTGCTCCAGCATCTGGTAGTTCTGCGTGGCCAGCAGCGGCAAGTTGGCGAGGACCGCTCTGGCCGCTGTCGGGAGGTTCCGGAGAAAAAGGTGGGCAAACAGGAACAGCTCGCCATCTGTGCCCATCAACGCCAACATTTTCTCTATTAACTCGACCGCCGACCCGTCTCCCAACCCGGAGCGCATCAGGAGCCTTTCTGCTCTCTCGCAGTCCGAGAGCGTGTAGTGCTGGGTCAGCGCAGTCTTGAGAGCGTCATATTTGCCATGGGCTCTGGGCCGTTGGAGCAGGCTCGCCACCTGCTGTGTTGTGCATCCGTCCAGTGCTGCAATCACGTAGTAATACTTGGTGTCGTCCGCCGTCACTCCACGGAGCGCGAACTTGGGCCTCTGTGTGGAGGAACCAAGCCGTCGGGTCGTGTAGCCAAAAGTCTGGGACCTTGAACGAAACGGCGCACGCGGTGCTGGCGCTTCCAGTCCGGGCCATCTCCGGGGTGGTTGCCTCGAGTTCCATTTTACATCAAAGGTCACCAGTGTAGAGAGAAATGAGCAGGCGAGACGGCGATCTGGATCAGCGCAGACTTTATTTTCTCTAACATCAAGTCAACAAGAATAATTCCCCAGGTCGCAGGGCATCTCCCTTTTATATCTTACATGCCTTGCCTAGCAACCTGGGGGCTCACACCACAATACACATAATGCGCCGACTGGCTTTGTTATTAACAGTTCAGTGGGGAAGCCACAGCCTGCATGGCATATCAACATAGCAGTCCTTTAGCGTCTCCACCTCCGCTGTCTCGCCTCGACCCCCCGTCGTTTTCTCTCCTCCCGTGCCATGAAGTCTGGGTGGAGAATATAACGTCTGGGTTCCCCACAACATCACCATTTAGTTTTTGGACTAAATTTGAAACATCACTTTTTCTCCTTTTCATCCCCCGCCGGTCGAAGCCCAAAGGGGTTGAAGAGCCCTTTGGGCAAAGACTGAAGGGGGATTATGTTGTGGGTCCGTTGTGTCTGTCCGTTTGTCCCACTTCTGTGAAATCAACTCCTCCTCCAGTTTTGGTCCCATTGTTTTGAAACTTGGTACCACGGTTTGATATACTAGCATTCTAGTCACACTATTTCTATAAAACGGGTAAAGCTAGGGCCACCAAACGTGGTACACAGGTTCACCCTGTGACCCTGAAGCGTGACTATGGTTTTGGGATCACAAGGTCAAAGGTCAAAATCAAAATGGCTTAGAAACTATATATCAACAGGAAAGAAAGCTAGGGTCCCCAAACTTGCTACCCAAGTTCACCTTGGGATCCTGACCTCTGACTATGGGTTTGGGGTCAGAAGGTCAGGGTTAACATTCCTTTTGCATTATTACTGTACAACAAGTAAAACTAGGGCCACCAAACCTGGTACATATGTTCACCTTGGGATCATGACCTCTTGACTATGGGTTTGAGGTCTAAAGGTCAAAGATCAAGATTAGCATTTGTACTATTACAATAAAACAAGTAAAGCTAGGGCCACCAAACCTGGTACACAGGTTTACCTTGGTATCCTGATCTCTGACTATGGGGTTGGAGTCAAAAGGTCAAAGGTCAAGGTTAACATTCCCTATGCCATATTACTGTACAACGAGTAAAGTTAGGGCCACCAAACTTGGTACACAGGTTCACCCTGTGACCCTGAAGTGTGACTGTGGTTTTGGGATCGCAAGGTCAAAGGTCATCATCAAAATGGCTTATAAACTATATCTCAACAACAGGGAAAGCTAGGGTCACCAAACCTGGTGCACAGGATCACTCTGAGACCATGACCTCTGACTACAGGTTTGGGGTCAAAAGGTCAAAGTTCAAGGTTGCCACTCCCGAAACACACTTACTACAGAACGTGTAAAGCCCTCTAGGGTCACCAAACTTGCTTCATGGGTTCACCTCGGGATCCTGACCTACAGCTTTGGGTTGTGTACTTAGTTGTATATTTGTGGATGATGGATTTACCATAATTTGGTTCTGCCACAGTAATTATACTGAAAAGCTGAAAACTGCTCTCTGTCACTAAGTATTGGGATCTTCAAAGAAAACGGAGGCAGGGGATATTGCCTGTCACCTCAGAGTGCTCTTGCTGCATAAACACTACTGTTTGAGATTTAGCCATTCAACCATTCAACCTTCATAAGTTTTACACACATTTGCTGACCTTTTTTTTTTTTCCCCGCCAGTCCAAATGAATCAAGGTGTGTGAGAAGCTCAAAACATCAGTGTCAGGATTGGAGAAATTTTAAGGCTTCTCTGATGTATTTGATCTTTTACTGTGTTACTGCTGCTCTGAGCTTCACAGGCTAATTGCTATGAAAGAATGCCTCTTGTTTTCAGACTCCCTCCAATAAAGTTGCATCTAATGAGTTGACTTGTGGAATGTGTTTGTGCATTCTCCTGCAGGACAAGCAAGGGATACCGTGGTGGCTGGGAGTGAGCTACAAAGGCATTGGCCAGTATGATTGGCAGGATAAGCTGAAACCTAGAAAGGTAAGCTAATTAGGTAGGGCCCAAGCCACTGACAACATTAGTTGTTAGAATTTTTTCTTCTTCTTCTCCATCTAAGATCTCATTTTTGGGGTAGTGACCGTGCGTGAAAACTCACCATTTTTTGCAGGGACCTCAAGACTGGCAAAAAATTTAATATTTTGGAGGAAATATGAATAACCCCACAAAAACGGCTTTACAGCACCACCTCACATGTGAAGTCAATGGGGAGTGGCACACGCTTACTTTCGCGTAGAAAGATGAAAATCGGGTGAGATGTTTATCATGTCAAGACATGCAAAAAAACCCTCCATAGAAGTGATGGTCTACTCCCAACAGGAAGTCGGCCATTTTGGCAGGAAGTGGCGGTGACCTGATTTTCACCTCGCACATTTGATCGAACTTGTCCTAGGGTTTTAATCCGACTGAGCTCATTTGTGGTGACAAGCATCTATACCTATGTGCCATTGAAAGTTATTGAACAGTTTTCCAAAAGCTCGACGGTTTGGCCGTAGGGGCGTGGCAAAGTTTGATGCCTTGCCATAATCATTCTATGACCATTCTGACGGCAATAACTCTGGTATGCATTGTCGGATTTCAATCAAATTCAGTATTATGGATATCAGTCCAATTCCAAACAGTTCTATAGAACAGTATTCATAGAAATCTACAGTGCCACCTATAGGAGGCAGAAAGCTTTGCATCAGAAAGTTTGCATCATATTGTTTTTTAATACCTCGGGAAGGGAATGTCGGATTGGCACCAAGATTCAATTCAATTCAGTCAACTTTATTTGTATAGTGCCATTTCACAACAACAGTCATCTCATAGCACTTTCAACTGTAGGGGGAACCCCCACAGTTTTAGAAAGACCCCAGCAATCAGGCGATCCCCTGTGAGCAAGCACTTGGCGACGGTGGAGGGGAAAAAACTCCCTTTTAACAGGAAGAAGCCTCCAGCAGAACCAGGCTCAGGGAGGGGCAGTCACCTGCTGCGACTGGCTGGGGGGTGAGGGGACAGAGAAGATGAAAAGAACAGACATGTAGAGAGCAAACAGCACGATGGGGACTCAGTCTATGGAAGAGAACAAACAGATGTTAATGACCAGCAAAAAAAAAAAAAAAAAAAAAAATTTCATTGAGAGTGAAGAAAGGAGTGAGGCCCAGTGCATTATTGGAGGTCCCCCGGCTGACTAAACCTATTATCAGCATAACTAAGGGAGGGTTCAGAAACACATGATCCCTCCCTAATTGTAGGCTATATCAAAAAGGAAGGTTTTAACCCTATTCTTAAAAACAGATTGAGTCTGACTCCCGAATCCAGATTGGCAGCTGGTTCCACAGGAGACGAGCTTGATAACTGAAGGCTCTGCCTCCCATTGTACTTTTGGAGATTCTAGGTATTACAAGTAATCCTGCATTTTGGGAGCGTAGTGCTCTGTTAGGATAATACGATGGTATCAGATCTTTTAACTAAAAAGGAGCCTGATTGTTTAGAGCTTTGTAAGTAAGAAGAAGGATTTTAAACTTAATTCTAAACTCTATGGGAAGCGATATGATCTCTCTTTCTAGTACCTGTTAAAACTCTTGCTGCAGCATTTTGGATTAGCTGAAGACTTTTTAAAGATGTTTTAGGACAACCTGATAATAAAGAATTACAATAATCTAACCTCAAGCTAACAAAAGCGTGGATCAGTTTCTCAGCATCACTCTTGAGACAAGATGCTCCTAATCTTGGCAAATTAATATGGGAATTGAAGGACAGATCTTGATCAAAAATAATTCCAAGGTTCCTCACAGAGCTATTAAGAGAAAGAGTAACCGCATCCAAACTGAAAGTTTGATTTGGAAAGGTATTTCTAAGGTTTTTTGGACCAACAAGAATGACTTCAGTCTTATCTGAAATTTAATAGCAGGAAATTACAAGTCATCCAAGCTTTGATTTCCTTAAGACAGACTTCCAACTTGGCTAATTGATTACTATCATCTGGCTTCATTGACAGGTATAATTGTGTGTCATCTGCATAACAATGAAAATGTATAAAGTGCTTTCTAATAATGTTGCTTAATGGAAGCATATATAAACTAAAAAGAGTAGGGCCTAGCACAGATCCCTGTGGAACTCCATGACTAAGCTTTGAGTTGAAAGAAAACTCATTATTGACATGAACAAACTGGAACCTATCAGATAAGATCTAAACCACTGCAACGAAGTTCCATTAAGTCCAACATAGTGTTCTAATCTATCAAGTAGAATATTATGATCAATAGTATCAAAAGCTGCACTAAGGTCTAAAAGGACAAGTACAGAAACCAGTCCATTATCTGATGCGATGAGGAGGTCGTTAGTGACCTTCGCTAAGGCTATTTCAGTACTATGATGGATTCTAAACCCAGATTGAAACTCTTCAAGTAAACCATTTCCCTGCAGGTGGTCAAATAATTGCGTAGATAGGTATGATGTATATGGGTATGCCTCCGAACAATTACAGCTATGAATATTCATGAGTAGCAATAGCGCCCTCTCTTGGAGACATGAAGGGTACACCAAAGGTTTTCTTCATTATCTCTGAAATAAATTGTCTGATTGGTACCATTTATGGTGACAGTCATCTATACCCATGTGCCATCAAAAGCTGTTGAAAACTTTTCCAAATGCCCGATGGCTTGGCGGAAGGGGCGTGGCCAAGTTTGCAGTATCACCATCACCCTTCCAATGGATTTTACTCTGGCATACATTGACTGATTTCAACCAAATTTTGTGTAGTGAATAGGTAGCCAATACTGATAATTTCTATAACTAGTACATACCCGTGCATGCCCGTGCATACCCGTGCATGCCCATAGAAATCAAGTATTGGCAAGTATTTCTGCATGCCCGTAGAAAGGAGGTGTGAGCAAGGGTGTAAGCAAGCACATCAGCACTCATTCAGTGATGGCTGCCTTTGATCTTTGATGGTGTCTTAGTGAGTTCCCTGATCTTGGATGATGTCATAGCAAGTGCTATGATCGTGAGTCATATGCCTGCATTTGATCTTTGAAGATGTCCTAGGTCCTATGATCTTTGATGATGGCATAGCGATGATGTACTGCTTTGAATGGGTGTAAGATTTCCAGATTTACACACAAACTGACAGAGATTTATTGAATTTATTGAGTGATATTTTTTAAGATTTCCAGATTTACTGCTTTGAATGGGTGTGGTTTAAAGTGCTGTGTCCTACTGTGTATATGACGACATGGCCCTTTTGTCTGTATGACGGTATCGCGAGTCCTGATGTTCACTGTATATGACATCATGAAGACATCAAGGACAGCATCATATCATACGCTGTCAGGTAGGCATCACTGTATATGACATCATAAAGACATGAAGGCAGGCTTGATGTATATGAAATCATAAAGACCTGAAGGATCATAGGCTGTCCTATAATGTCCTATGATCGTTACAGCCAGACACACACACCCAATTTTCTGAGGTTTATCAGACCCACCTGGTTGATCATAACTGCACATCACCTTTAGCATGGCGTCTCTACTGTTACCATGAACACGCCCTCCTCACCATTCAATCCGTGATCTTGTTGGGATTGTTGGGAATGACCTAGAGTCATGAAATCTGGAACATAGGTTGAGGTGACTGTCATATGTAGTCCTATATGGGTGGGCAACACATAACTGACAAGGAAGTGTTGCCATGGCGAAGGTTGACTCCTCACCATGGAACATCGGAAAGTTGTAACTTGGACAGACTTTGTCTGATTTTCACCAAATTTTCTACGATGGATATTAGTCCGGCCCCACACGCTCCTACATAAAAATGATTGACAAAAGTTATAGCACCACCTACTGCTCACGGGAAGTACTGCGCCAAACGATTTACTTTATTATTCACGCAGTGCTTGTAGTGACAACGGGAAATTTTCTGAGCTAACTAGGTACGACGGGCGCCGAGTTCCGCGGTTGCGCGGGGGGCGAGGGCCCACTTACAGCTGCTTGCAGCTTTAATTACCTCAGCCAGGAGGTTATGTTTTTGCCGGGGTTTGTCTGTCTGTCTGTCTGTTGGTTAGCAAGATAACTCAAAAAGTTTTGGATGGATTTCGATGAAACTTTCAGGCGTTGTTGGAAATGGTACAAGGAAGAACTGATTAAATTTTGGGGATGATCCAGATCACCGTCCAGAAGAAAACCACCATTACGGAAAATGCCATTTTCGTGAATAACTACTGAACCACTAATCCTATCATTGTCAATCCAATTGCTAGTCATATGTCTTCATGGTCAAGGAATCTCAAAACGTACACACAAACACTGTATGGGGGGAACTGTGGCCGCCATTACGGAAAATGCCATTTTCGTGAATAACCACTGAACCACTACTCCTATCATTGTCAATCCAATTGCTAGTCATATGTTTTCATGGTCAAGGAATCTCAACACGTACACACAAACACTGTATGGGGGGAACTGTGGCCGCCATTACGGAAAATGCCATTTTCGTGAATAACTACTCAACCACTAATCCTATCATTGTCAATCCAATTGCTAGTCATATGTTTTCATGGTCAAGGAATCTCAAAACGTACACACAAACACTGTATGGGGGGAACTGTGGCCGCCATTACGGAAAATGCCATTTTCGTGAATAACTACTCAACCACTAATCCTATCATTGTCAATCCAATTGCTAGTCATATGTTTTCATGGTCAAGGAATCTGAAAACGTACACACAAACACTGTATGGGCGGAACTGTGGCCGCCATTACGGAAAATGTCATTTTCGTGAATAACTACTCAACCACTAATCCTATCATTGTCAATCCAATTGCTAGTCATTGTCAATCCAATTGCTAGTCATATGTTTTCATGGTCAAGGAATCTAAAAACGTACACACAAACACTGTATGGGGGGAACTGTAGCGCTTGGCGGAGGTCTGCGCTCTCCGAGTGCTTTTCTAGTTATTATTATTCCGCCTAAACAATCGCATTTTTGACCCTCTCAACGTTGATGAAAATGTGATTTATTTATTTTTTTCGCACACACCTCAGACCCGGTGAAAAATTTGATAAACTGGAAAAAAAAATATGTGCCCCCCCCACCCCCAATTTTTGTGGGTGGGACCAAACATACAAGGTCTATGGAGACTGGCGACCATAAAGTTTGCCGTACAGACACGAAATTCAGGCGAAGTGTGCATCACCTCAAGACGTGCAAAAAACATAATTGTGGCCCTTACCCATGACCAACAGGAAGTCTGCCATCTTGCCTCAAATCCGTCCCGCCTCAAATTTGGCCAAAAACCACCCCTCGCATTTCAACAAATTCCTCCTTGGGGCCTAATCCTATTGAACTCATTTTCACATGGCGGCATCTATAGGCATGGGCCATTAAAAGTTATCAAATGTGAGTCACAATCTCAAAAGGTGTGGCCACGACACCATGGCGAATTTTGACTCCGCCCCTTACAACATCATACAGCTGTAACAAGCAAAACTTGTCCCATGTCCACCAAGGTTTCCATGATGGATAATAGTCCCGCCCCAAACGCGTCTATGTAAAAATAATTGACAAAAGACATAGCGCCACTGAGTGGTTAAAGGAAGAATTGCTGAAAACTGTTTTATTTATTACTCATGCACCACTTGCCAGAATGACGTGAAAATTTTTGAGGTTCATCAGACCATAGGGATGATCATAATTGCACATAAACTTTGGCATGATGTCACTGCTCTAACCTTGGACACGCCCTCCCCATTCGATCCATGATCTTATTGGGAGGGTTGGGAAGGGCCTGGAGTCATAAAATTTGGAACATAGGTAGAGGTGACTGTCACCTGTAATCCCATATGGGTCGTCAGCACATAACTGATATGTAAGTGTTGCCATGGCGACATGGCGAAGGTTGACTCCTCGCCATGGAACATCAGCGTGGTCTGATGAACCTCAAAAATGGAAAAATTTTGTCTGATTTTCACCAGTTTTTCTACGATGGATAATGGTCCCATCCTGCATGCTCCTATCGAAAAATAATGAACAAAAGTTATAACGCCACCTAGTGGTTAGAACAACTGACACTTCTAACTTGGACAAACTTTGTCTGATTTTGACCAAATTTTCTACGATTTATTTTAGTCCCACCCCACACGCTCCTACATAAAAATGATTGACAGAATTTATAACGCCACCTACTGCTCACGGGAAGTACTGCATCAAACAGTTTTCTTTATTATTCTCGCAGCGCTTGCCGTGATGACAGGAAATTTTACGAGCCAGCTGGGTCCGAAGGACGGCAGGGTCCGCGGGCGCACGGTCGGGGGGTGAAGGCCCGCTTTCAGCTGCTTGCAGCTTTAATTATTTTTACAGTTGCCCCCCTCAGTGTCCACAGTAGTGTAACATGGAGGGACTGCTGTCTCTGATTCTACTATAATCAATGAATGTGCCCAGCAGTCACAAATATATGCTGCAGTGATTGGCCAATCAAACATTAAAAATAAACCTGTTTTTTTAGAGCAAGAAGTGTGCCATTGCCAGTAAATGGTTTCATCTTGCTTTTATTAAGCTGCTACTATATAGGAAATCACTCTTACTGTCAGCATTTGTCAGTAATGGGCAATTGCTTAGTAACATGACTACTGTGATTGGTGGATGTTAATTTACCTGTCATTAGCAAAAATTGTCCAAAAGCTGCAAAAAGAAAGATTACCATCTCAGTTTGCCCAACATATAGAGCTCAGTGCACACCCATGAATTGCAGCTGCAGCTTAAGTGCACTTCACATTCAGTCTAATCATTGAATTAGTTTATTTCCCTTGGCAGAGATATGTTTTCAGTGCCGCTGATTTGTAAAGCTATGAAAAATATTATCTGGGCAGGATTTATTGGAGCTTGGTGGAGTTGAAACATCGACACAGAAATGACTTTATTAATTCAGTGCAGATTAAATTATTTAAAAATTATGAGATAGGGCATGAGGTATGTGTGTGCATGCGTGCGTGTTACTAACTCAGGGTGTGGACTTTATAAATAGACTCAACTTGGCTTTCTTACTAGTGACATTTAATTCTCAAATGTAAATGTAAAACTACCAATATTAAGCACTGTTTAAATTCAACGGATTATTAGTCAGAAAGAATGTTGTCATCTGCAGGTTACTTTGCTGGTTAATCTTCCACCCAGACTGTAAATGGGTGTAATTAAAGATGCTGGTTCCCATGCCAGTCAGGACAGAAAGAGGAACACAGATGGGGAAAATATTATTGAGTGTGGCTGCATGCTTAGTGTGTTCAAGGCTGCGCTCAAACAAATACAGGAAGAACCAATACTAGCAAGTGTGGCGTGAACAGCAGTGGAGATCATGAAAATTGACCTGCATGCATAATTTAAAAGGTTAATTGCACCAATAATTACATGTAAACAGTTTTTGGTTTTAAAAACATTATACAAGAAAATGAAATGATCTCCTTTTAAACATTTATATTTTGAAAATTCAGTTGCTGTATTTTCAATGATAAAAAATGAAATGAAGCAATGGCCTGGACAATACTCCCCAGCATGTTTGTGTAGACTTATCATAGCTGTTGTTAGATGGCTAAAACTTGCTGACATTGCTGGGCGTGCAACACTAAGACATTAATGGGCACGGGCACAGCGCGGCTGTCCCCACCACTCCTAGTGGATGTGTAATTATGGTGCTTCGTGGGAATCTTCGGGGCTCTGTGGCTGGCACTGAGCCAGCAAAGAGGGTGGTTGTATGGAAATTTGAGTGTTGGGGTGCTGGGAAGGCTCTTAAAAACTAAACTTTGCCTTTATTATTTTTTTCACTCAGAGGGTAACTTAAGCCAGGCTCACACTGCCTGAATTTTTTTTTTTTTAAGTTTTTGTAAAGGGTATACATGTCATTACAGCATTGCATTGTTTACATTTTCATCACATATTCCCCCTTTTTTGTTTTTTGACAACATTGGGAAAAAAATTATTACAACATCCTTTTTTAAGTGAAAGAAAAAGAGAAATTAAAAAAAAGAACAAAAAAAACCCCCAAAAGAGCAGAAAAATAAAAGAGCATCTGAGTAGCGTTGGAACAAAGAGAGGTGCCATTATTGAAATGGTATTTGTCAAAGATTAGATCTAATGGAAGACACATATGCGTTCCAGGGTTGCCAGAAGTTCAAGAACCCATCCATGTCCTGTCTCAGTGCAAATGTCAACTTTTCCATCAAATAAATGTCCTGAATCACGTTAATCCAATCTTCAGGTGTAGGACAGTCTTTCAACATCCATTTTTTTGTTAGAGCGTTTTTACTTGCCAATATTAAAACAGTGAATAAGTATTTTTCTCCTCGTCTTTCCAGTGATTCCAGTAGTAAACCCAAATGCAAAGTTACAAAAGAAAAGGGAACTGTTACTTTGAATATTTTCCCCAATATTGTCTGTACATTGGTCCAGTATTGGTGGATAACTGGGCATGACCAAAACACATGAAAATGATTTGCAGTCTTTTCACCACACAAGCGCCAACAATTCAACCCTTTACGAGTAAATTTATTTTGTGCAGGTGTTCTGAAAAATCTTAGCAAATTTTTCCATCCATATTCTCTCCACAGCAGGGATGAAGTACTTTTCCATTGTTGTTTATTTAGCTTTTCCCATATTTCCAGTTGTAAAGTGAAATTCCCCTCCTTTTCCCATCTCTCTTTTATATATGATGTGTTGTCTCCTTTTAAGTCTTGAAGACCATGGTATATTTTAGAAATGTATCTGATCCCTGGGATCCCTTTATATGCCATTAAGAAAACCTTCAGAACACCTGACTGGGCCCTTTCCAAATCCTTCTTTTTAAGTATTTTGTTTATGTGGTGTCTAAGCTGAAAGAACCTGTAAAGGTCTTGATTTACTAGACCTTGTTTTTTCAAATCTTCAAAACTTCTTAAAGTTTGCCCTTTAAAAAAAATAGTAATATTTTATCAGTCCATTCTCTTTCCACTTTTTAAATCTAGTGTCTGTTTTATTAGGAGTAAAGTCCTGATCATAGGAAATCCATTGCAATAATCGATAGGGTTCTTTAGTTTGATTCTCTCTGACTATCTTAAACCAAATTTTTAGCAGGGTCTCCATCCATGGGTTAGTGTTATTCAAAAGTTTAGGTAAGGCATTGTTCCCTATTATCGCCTGTAGGGGAATGTCACTTGTTAAATGGCATTCTATCTCCTTCCATTGTGCAGTGTAGTCTGGGTTACATATCTCTACTAAAGTTTTAATTTGCGCGGCTTTAAAATAGTCCCTGATATTTGGCAACGCGAGCCCACCTTTGTCTTTGTTTAGCTGTAGGGTTCTATATCTGATTCTAGGTCTCTTGCCCTGCCATATGAGTCTTGAGATCCTTCTGTCCAGTTCTTGCCATGTTTTTTTGGGAGGTTCTACCAGTATTGTTTGGAAAAGGTATAGAAGACGTGGAAGTATTATTCATTTTGACTGCTTCAATTCTTTGTGCAGTACCCAAGAATGGTATCATATTCCATCTTGCTAGATCAGATTTTATTTTTGCCATCAGTGGATCATAATTTAGTGTTATAATTTTGTTGAGTTGTTTTGGGATATTGACCCCCAGATATTTCATAGATTCCATCTCCCAGTTAGTTTTGAATTTGCTTAGTAAATATTGATTTGGGTCATAGTTGAATGTTAAAATTTGGGTTGTATGCATGTTTAATTCGTACCCCGATAACTGGTGTCCGGCTGCCCCAGGTATATTAAAATGTCATCAGCAAAGAGTGCTATTTTATGTTCCTTCTGACCAAGTGTAATACCTTGAATTTTTTGATTCTGTCTTATCCTTTGGCTCAGAGGTTCTATGAAGATTGCAAAGAGCAGTGGAGACAAGGGGCAGCCCTGACGACATCCTCTTTCCAGTTCAAAAGATGATGATAATTTACCGTTAATCCTTATTTTAGCTGTTGGTTTTTTATATAATGCCTGGATAGTTCTAATGAAGTTGTTATGAAAATTGAAACTGGATAAGATTCTATATAGGAAAGACCAGTCAACCGAATCAAATGCTTTTTCAACATCTAACCCCAATATGGCTGCATTTAAATTATATTATTTTATATGATGAATTATGTGTAAAGTGTGTCTAATGTTATCTTGTGTCTGTCTTTGTCTTCTAAAACCTGTTTGGTCTAAATGAATTAGGTCTGTCAGTATATTTTCTAACCTTTTGGCAAAGATAGCGGTAAAAAGTTTATAGTCCTGATTTAACACACTGATTGGTCTGTAGTTGGAGCATTCTAGTTTATCCTTTTCAGGTTTAGGTATGACTGCAATGACCCCTTCTCTCCAGGAGGGGGGGATTTCCCCTGTGTGGAGGACATAGTTAAATGTTTTCAAGAGGAGAGGAGATAGTTGCTGTTTAAAGGTTTTGTACCACTCTGCTGTATAGCCATCTGCTCCTGGGGATTTGTTAGCTTTAAGTTTCATAATTGCTTTTTCTAATTCTTTAGGTTGTATTTCTGACAGTAGTGTTTTATTTTGTGACTCAGTAAGTTGGGGAAGATTTAATGTATTTAGGAAGGCTTCTGATGCGTTTTTGTGTTTTTTGAGGGAGTACAAGTTCTTGTAGTAATTCTCGAAGCTTTTAAGAATTTCCTGAATTCTAAATTTTATTTCCTTTGATACTGGGTCTCTGATTTTGTCGGTTGCTCTCTCCGTTTGTTGTTTCCTCAATTTATAGGCTAGTAATTTTGCTGATTTGCTACCTGTTTCATAGTATTTTTGTTTCAGAAGTCTAAGTGTCTTCTGGATTTCTATTGTGTAGATCTCGTTTGTTTTTTTAATTTCCTTAATTTTGAGCGAGTCATTAAAATGAGTGTTGTCTTTGTGCTCTTTTTCTAGTTTCTTAAATTCTGACTCTAATGTGATTAGTTTTTGTCTGTGTCTTTTGGATTGCCAGTTTTGCCATAATCTTTCCCCTTATTACAGCTTTGCATGCGTCCCACAGTATTAAAGGGGATACTTCTCCATTATCATTTTCTTCCAAATATCTGGGAATATCTGATTCCAATTCATCTTTCAGTGGTCCTTTCAGCACATTTGAATTTAACCTCCAAGAAAATGTATTATTTGTGTATTTTTGGATATTTAAGTCCATATAGATCGGACTGTGGTCAGAGAGATTCATCAGTCCTATTTTACATGTTTTTACTCTTCCAATGTCTCTATTAAACATAAAAAATAGTCAATCCTTGAGTATGATGAATGTGGTGCTGAGTAAAATGTGTAATCTTTTACACTGGGGTTGAATTCCCTCCACACGTCACAGATTCCCATTTGTTTTAGTAGCATCCGAGTTTTTCTACTTTGAGTGTTATTTTGATGTGGAGAATTACCTGATGCATCCCAGTATGGATTCAGTCTTAGATTGAAGTCTCCACCACATATCACTAAACCTTGGGCTTTAGTTATCATTAGGTCAAATACATTTTTATAAAATTTCCAGTTAGCCCCTGGAGGTGCATATACATTCAACAGGGTGATATCTTCTCCCTCTAGCCGACCAAGTACCATGCTGAATCTCCCTTCTTTATCTTTGTGTTCTGAATTTTTTTCAGTTATAATTTTGGTTGAGATCAATGTCACTACCCCCCTCCTCCTCCCTGACTTGTATGAAGATGAAGAGATCAGTTTAAACCCTTGTCTATTAAGTTTAGTGTGCTCCAAGTCTGTTAGGTGGGTCTCCTGTAAAAATATTATTCCTGCTTTGTCTTTTTTCATTTTGCCTAGAATCTTGGATCTTTTAACTGGATTCAGGATCCCTTTTACATTATATGAGATTATTTTGGTTACACCCTGTTTCTCCATTGTATTGTCTTATTTAGTATAACAGTGTAGTGGCCCTCTTTTATGCTACTCAGAAACTGAAAGAACATTAAGAACATAAAAAACATTAAGAACATAGTATATTAAACTTTAAAACAAAAAACTGTCGAAAGATCTTCCTGAACTGAGGTCTTTTCAGCGACCTTAGAAGAGCCTTGTGGTTGGTGTGTTGGCTCTGAGGGAAATTCCTCAAACTCTGTTACGTGTTGAGGGCCCTCTCTTACCCCTGTAAGTTGTCCCATGTTTTTAACGTGAATTTCAGATCCCAATCCGAACTTGTAATGATTTTTTTTTTTTTTTTTTTTTATGCCTATACCCTATGAAATTGTGCGCGATCTCCCACCACCATCACAGCAAACAATCACGTTAATACAGTATTTGTTAGTGTGGAGAGTTCATGTGGTTCATTGTCACATTTCTATTTTAACAAGTTTTTTTTTTTTTAAAGACTTATTTGTTTCTAATATGACTGTTCCATGAAATGTTTTACCACTAAATACTTGCTGAGTCTGCATCTCCTTTAATGTTTGTTACCTTGTAGGAGGAGGTTTGGATGCGCAGATTGATTAAAAATATCATTATTTCCTCCTGAAAGCGTCCAGTTTTTCCTTATAGCCCTGGTGCTGGGTTTCCCGCTGCTGGCCCGTGGATTTTGAGGGTCTCTGTGTGCACCACGTTTGAGCCTTGATTCTTTCGGTCAGGTCTGCTGCGGGTTTGTACACCGTTACCGGGAGCCCTCCTCTCACCATATCCCTGGTTGCTTCTTCTGCCGAGTTGTAGAGACATGTCTCTTCCCCGTAAAAAACCCTCAGCTTCGCCGGAAATGGAGTTTGAAAACGCAGTTTCTTCTCTCTTAGTACCTTTTTAGCGTCATTGTATTCCCGACGCTTTTTAAGGATCTCCGGGGCGTAGTCATGCTCCACAAAAACTTTTCTTTCTTGGTGCATAAATCCTTTTTTCTGCCAAGCCAGTCTCAAAACATCTTCTTTTGTTCTGAAGTTGGAAAACTTCACCACCGATCGTGGGGGAGCTTCCGCCGACGGCCTTGGGGCTAATGAACGGTGCGCCCTTTCTATTTTCAAATCGGTGGATTGGGGAATTTCCAACTTCTCTCTCAGTATGGTTTCCACGCATGCAGCCATTGTGTTGAAACCGTCCTCGACGCCTTCTTTCAGACCATGAATTCTTATGTTGTCCCTTCTTAGTCTTCCTTCCTGGTCGGTTAGCTTAGCCTCCAGTCTTGTCTGTCGTTTAAGTAATTCCAGCGTGGTTTCTTCCAGCCCTTTTATTCTTTCCTCTGCTTCCATGATTTGGGTCGCAGCCTGGTCCACTCTGTTGTTTGTCCTTTTTATTTCGTCTTTAATTTCACGAAATTCGGCCCAACACTCTCGGCGAAATTCTCTTAATTCTTGAAGTACCGTTTTTAAGCTAACCGTGTTGCTAGCCTCATTCTTCTCTATTTCTGAGTGGTTGTTGTCCTCCAGGTCAGATTCTCCGGCCGATGCGCGTCTTGGCCTGGTAAATGTCGCTCTCTTCTGTTTTCCTTTAGGCATAATGACTTTGTCTTTTGATTTTCACTCTTCCATAAATCCGTTAAATCTGATTTTCATGGTATTTTCACGGATGGGGTCTGGGAGCTTCAGCGTTAAGCTGCTATCACCATGGTGTCCAGACCGGAAGTCCCACACTGCCTGATTTTAAGCCTGATTTCAAGTCTGCAATGAGTCGGTGAAGGGGTTTTCACCGGTTGATCGGCAGTCTCATCAATAACACCATCATGTAGAATATGTGGGGCAAGTCACTGCCAAGCTACAGCCAGTGAGCGTGCAGAGGTGAAAGAGGTGCAGACTTCACAGGGCTGACAGCTGTGAGAATCGATGGAGAATCCACGAAAAAGAGAGCACAGCTGTGTCGTGATGGGCTCCTGCAATTCCTCCTTCCCTCCCTGTCCTAAGTCACTCCCCGTCTATTGTGCACGTCTGTGACATACATCAGCATTTGTAGATCATCTAATAGCAAAGTCTCCAACTGACAAGACCTGGGATTAGGCAAAGAAACTATCACAGATGTGAAGTTTGCTGCAGGTTGAACAGAGCCCAGAGGATGTGCAGTGGGGTAGTTGTCCTGTCAGAACATTTGAATCGTTATAGGATGAGAATTGGTTGAGTTACAAATTCAAACCAAATTAGTCTGCCTGCTTCAGCTTTAACTGAGCTTTGACAGGAGCATCTGAGCTTCTTTTTCTGTGGTTTTTCTAAACGAATTATGGTCCAAACAACTCGTAGTCCTTGGTTTCTCCCATATCTTTTCATGTCAGAATATTGTTTTGGAGACCAGGTGGACCAGTCAACGTGAAAGTTCGTGGAATGTGTGACCCCTCCGTTGCTGCTCATTTATAATGTAGTATGAATGAAGTCATTACAACCCCGACTACCGATCATGTCAGTAGGTTATGTATTGTCAACTGTGTCTCTGATCCGATGACTTTCAAGCAGTATAATCTGAACCTTCCCTTAATGTGAGAACCTCACAAGAGTTTCCTGTCAAGCAGAGTTCAGAAGCATTTCATTTAGTTGAGTCTTTGCTGCACTGGCTGATAATGCTGAGTAATTGTGAGTTTGACAGTACTTTCCCTGGCTCTGGATGGGTGACTTCTTTTTCAGGTCCTCTGTCCAGACCCTCCTGTTCTCCAGAATAACCAAACACAATAACCCTCATCATCCCCAAAATGAATGAAATCGTGATCAATATAATTTTCCTTTTTTAATGAGAATTTGCATTATAAAACGTTTTAATATCCCCTCTGTGGATTGCCACCTTATCGTGGTGGAGGGGTTTATGTGCCCACATGAGCCCAGGTAGGGTCTCCAAAGACAAACTGGTCCTGGATGAAGGGCCAGACCAAGAGTGGTCCAGTAGATCTCCATGAAAAAAGCTACATCAGGGACCCAGTGTACCCAAAGGAGGCACATGGGTCTGCCCTCCAGTGGGCTCACCACCTGCAGGAGGGATCATGGGGACCATGGTGCTGTGTGAACCGGGCAGCAGTCAGGCTGCTCTGCTTGGACTGCTGCCCCCGTGACCCGGACCCCTGGATAAGCAGTAAAAGATGGATGGATGGGTGAACTCCTTAATATCAAAGTGAACAGATTTCTGCGAGGTATTGTCAACATATTCATAAATATTTATCCTATATAAAATGATGATTTATCTCATTTTATATATTCCTGAAGTAATTGAATGCTGCTCAACTTCACATTCTTTCCTCTGTGCACATGCTAGTTCAATCCTTAGTGCAAAACCTGAAGCTCAAAGACCTCTTTCCCTGCTGTGTTTCAGAAAAGTAACATTTAGCAGTGTGACTGCACTGTCATTTCCATTATGCAAAGACAGAGTGTGTCTACACAGAGATAAAAAGTCTTGGTTATGCATTCCAAAAGTTTACAGCTTTTAGCTACTTTATGAGCCTTAGATCCTATTTTATATGAAGAAAAATGGAAGACTGCCACACTACATTTCTGAGACATTCAGTGGAACTGATGCAGATGCCAAAACAACACCAAAATATTTCTTCAATTAAACCAGAAGAAATTTCTGTCTTTCTTCCTGTGACTTTGACTCTCTGAGAGACGACCACATGCTGGTCCATACAGATCCGATGGGCCAGCAGGACCAAAACTAATCTGCACTTTATTATTAGGCACATTGTATGTTTTGAATAGTAATGAGATGATAAGAAGGTTTTATTTGGTTACTTGAATATTCATCTAGCTCCCCCTGTCATGAATCCAAACAGCATAAATCTTCCTTTGGTGTCGTCCTGTCGTTGGTTTTCACAACTCTGTGCGTCATGCTGTTGAACAGTGTAGCCAGTCAGAGCTGGTATGTGACACGCTATCTGAAGGGTAGGGCAGGTCTTTTTCTGTACGGGCATGTGAGTCAGGCCTTTGACACATTTTCAATAATGTACAGAATGATTATGTGGACTCATTGCCCTGGGGGGGTCCATGGAATTGGGTGTGAACTGGATCTGAGCAGCCTGATCCCATTTCAAACCACATCCATTTCTGGCACTCTTCCACTTGCCTGTGATGACACATGTGGCAGAAACAAGATAGATCTAAACACTGAAGACACAGAAACTGTTGTGTTCCATTAAGATGGTGTTTTTCCTAGGTTTAAAGGGCTCATTGACTGCACTTTTTCCACATTTTAACCGTTCACTCATGTCTTAATGAAGTGTTTGTGACATATTTTGTGCACATTTTCTTTTAATTTTGTAATTATTGAAGCAAATTTGTGTTTCCTGGCTTTCTTGAAATGCTCTGATTTAAAGCCTGTGACTTTAAGAAACATCCTTCACCAGTTCAGCTCCACCCTCCCTCTTACATCAGTTAGCCATTAGCCGACTAGCTTCTAGCCTTTAGCTTTTAGCCTCCTCCTAGCTCGGATGAGCGATGCTGGTTCACTGATCCACAGTCGATGGTGTATCTCACGTCACTCTGGCCTATTTCCCAATAATTTTGCTGTGATTCCACAACCTATTGCTAGCACCGTGCACCACACCACCCCCCGATGGCCGCAACCAACCTGGCCTGGGACCCGAGGCTGCTGGTCGAGACAAAGCTTGACAAGCCACAGGATCTCAAAGGGCAGTGTCTCACTCTGCGGGACGCCGCTCCACTCCCACAGCCAGCTGGGGGATGCCCGTGATGAGGCAGCTCTCCTATGCTGCCCGCGAGAGCGGAGCAGAGTTGCGCCAAGCCCCGGATAACAGTGGGGGGAGCTGGCTGTGAGAGCCAGCAGCCTTGGGTCCCAGTGTGGGCACTGGGCCAGGTTGGTTGCTGTGACCAGCACTGGCAATTTGCTGTGGAATCAAGGCAAAATTATTGGGAGATGGGCCGGAGTAACGTAAGGTATATTGTGGACTGTGGACTGGTGAACCAGGTGGTAACAGGGATGGTTATTAGGGTGACTAAGATCTGAAGAAAGTAACAATATAAGCCGTGCTTGGTGTGAGCCTCATGGTACCAGTTTAGCTGGGGGGCTAATAGGCTACCTTTAGCACCCCTTCCATCTACATGACAGGCAGCTAGGTGGGCCAGTAATAGAGCAGTGGTGGGTCTCAAGGATGGCGGTGGGTTGGCTATGTCAAATCATGACATATACGATTTACTCGGAAGAGTCAAAAATGTTTCTGGGTGAGAAAAACAATATAAAAGGCTGTTTTGGGTTTTTTTTTTTTTAAGAGAATTGACTATTTTGATATTTTTTGATAATTATGGGACCAATAGACACATTTCAGACAGTTAAAACCTACAAGCACACCATTCTTCAGTCAATGACCCCTTTAAATTGGACATATTATGAAAATTTTGCTTTTGCCCATCAGTTTAGGCATCCGGAGAGGCCACCAATGGGAAATCTCTGAAAAAACTCAATCCTGTGACTTTGCTAGGGTGCACTTATGTCACGGCACCTCTCTTTAAATGAGTGGTTTTAATTTGTCTGCAGTTGTGATGTGAGAACCAGATCTCAGTGGAATGATGCCACCACTCCTAACTTTATCCCCACAAATACTAATGACATTTCCCAGTGAGCATCAGAACCCACACACTTAAAGTGCCACTAGAGAGTTAGTCCAGTGATTCAACCAGGGTTTTATGGCTTTTTGCTGTAAATTCTTGTTGACGTAGCAAAAACAAGATAGATCTGTTGTTCTAGTTTTCTCATTAATCCACAGTCTATTACAAATCTCCTGTTTTCTGACCTGTTTTTTGGCTGGGTTGGCCCAGTAGATAAGGTGGATAGTGGAGTTGGCTCAGCAGTGTGACCAGGGTTTTTATGTCTGTTTTTCACCCAGCTAGACATCCATGCTCTCAGCTGGCTCATTAATTCATAGTCGACTATATATTTTGAATCATTTTGGCTTAATTTGTTACATTTTGGCCACGATAGTCCTGTAATGTCACTGATGGCTAGCCTAACTTGGCTAAAGCTTTAGGGCTCATGTTTAGTTAACAGTGCTAATAATTCAGTCATCCGGGGTTGTTTTTGTTCTTATTATTCTCCAGGGACTGGTCCTGTCCTATCGACTACTCAGACCATACAGTCCTGTTGTCAGTGATGCTTTATTCCCATTTTTACATTCTCACATTCACCCAATTCTACATTAATTAGCTTAGGCTGGCTTTGACAGCATGAGATGCTAATGCTAGCTGACATTTCACAGACCTCTGGGAACTGTGTCAACATTAGGGGTGGAGGAAATAATAATTTTTCCGATTAGGGCTGGGCAATACACTGAATATATTCGCTATATCGATACAGTCTACTATGCACGATATATACAATGCCTTTATCACAAATATTGAGCAGAAATTGTCACAGCAGTGTAGCAGTGCAGCTGTAACATTTATTTGTCCGGTTGAAATTCCTCTCTCCTCTCACACAGCTGCACTCACTCGCTCCCCCTCACCCCTCGCCGCACCACGTTTCATTTCAGGGTCGTTGCCAGGTCTTTTTTTTTTCTGCAGTTTTTTTCTTTAGAAACTGCTTCTTTTCAGCCTGTTTTCGTGGAGCAGATGCACTTTTTATGCACAATCTGGCAACATTGGCAGCACACAGCGAAAGGGGGAAAAAATAAAATGACACTGGCTGCAGTGGAAGCAGACTTGAACGAAATGATTTTGAGGAGAAAAAAAGCATTGGCTGTGTTGTCTGGCAGTGGACTTAGGAAGGTAGAAACTGAACAAAATACAGTTTTGTGTAAATTATGTCAAAAAGCTGTTGTCTTTAAAGGTAGCAGTAGCACTAATTTGTTTCACCACTTGAGATTTCATCCACTGTAACAAAGAATGCATTAAAATTCACTCTCAACATCCCAGGTAGCCCCTACAAAATAATTAAAGGAACCAGCCCTAAGAAAATGACTACATGGCTTCTTCATTTGGAAAATTTATCCCATACAACAAAAGTGCTAAATGGAAAGATCACACCTGCAGTCACAAATTATACTGCCAAAGACATGGCCCTTATTGTTAAAAACATAACCAAACAGAAAAAGTGGACTTTAATTTATATGGTTTTAAAATATCTTTCTCTAGAATTCTTACTTAATGCCCTTTTTATTGTGTTGAGTCCTTTTGTTTTGGTTTTAATGGTTTTATTACAGGCCATAATAGGAAGGCCTACCATTATTTATTGTGATTTGTTGCAAATTTATGAGTGGGGTTGTCTGATTGGTTCAATAAAGTTGGCTAAATTTAACATGATTTTATTGCCCCCGTTTTGTATGCAATTTTTAAAAAAATGCAATGCATTTTTGTATTTTCTTTGATATACTTTATTAATCCCCAGAGGGAAATTCAGGGCATCCACCTGGATGGATGAGGCAGCCACAGTACGGCACCAGTCCCTTCACCATTCACACACACATTCACACTTAGGGCCACTTTAAAGTCTCTCGTTAACCTAACTTGCATGTTTTTGGCCTGTGGGAGGAAACCGGAGTACCCGAGGTAAACCCACTGTAATGTAACGGAAATATGGAATATTAATAAATAATAAATATGATCAGGTATGAATTATTTAATTTATATTGATGTATTGGAATCTGAGCTCAAATCTCATTTCATATACATCAGAAAAGTTAATAACACTCGTAAGGGGCACCAGCTTCTGTCTTTAAGAAGCAATTTGATCTTTAATTTCACTTTATACCTGTTTGATCACTCAATAAATTAATCAATAATCAGTCTCAAAAATGTTCCGTGAATTCGATACCTGGGCTTGAAACAGACTCAGAATGAAATAAATTCCCAACAACTTCTCATTTTTAAATATTTATTAAACGAAATGATTAACAGACATTGTAGTAATTTCATTAATAATTATAAAATCAATCTTGTAAATGATAGATTAACAATGTCAATATTTTCGGAACCAGGGTTAAACTGAGAAACGAATTTCTATCAGTTTGAGTTAACAGATTATTAAAAACAACGCAAATTTATGGAGAAAGTTTACTGATTATGAAAAAGTCCTAAATTAATCTTAAGAAAATAAAAACAGAATTTTAATGAAGAGTTATGTTAAGGGCTTCTTAATTTGCATCTGATTAGATATACAAATTATTACCGAACCTCAGACGTTAATTCAGCAGTGGAATTAAAGTTTGCAGCTCACGTGTTCCTCGGTCGATGATAGTTCTGTCGTCGTCCTCATGAAGTTTTGAAGTGTTGTTCAGGGGCAAAACCCAGAATATTTGTCCTGCAAATATTCTCTTGACGATTAATGATATTCATGAGATCGTAAGTTGGATCTCGATGGTTGAGATGCTGCAGAAGCGCGCTGATTCCTCAGCTGCGCGTGATGTGGAGAGCTGCGTCTTTTCTTCCTGGTAGACAAGCGCTGCAGGTCTTCGGGAATAATTAAAAGATATCTAATCCGATCTCAAATTAAAAAGGCTTCGGACTTTAGATAAAAATAGTAGCTTCTGGTGGGTGCTTGGTCAAGAAAAATATTATAAAAATAAAGTCAAGATTAAGTTTACATTAAAATCACACAAACGGTGGTTTTACAGAAAGTTTAACAAAGAAAAAGTGATGAATAAAAATTGGAGTTTAACTCCGATTAAGAATTGAGCTCAAAGAAATAGGAATTCCTAGGTATTTAAGAGAAAAAGAAAATACAAAGTTACATAAATTACAAGTTATCTGCTCTGTGTTCAGAAAAGCGACATGTGGTCGAAGTCCTTTTGTTCTTCCTTGCTGTGTGTAGACAACGAGAGCAGCCGAAAAGAGAGAGGCAAAAAGAGAGGATGAAAAAAGAGACTGGGGGCAGGGGTCTCTCTGCTTTTATAAGCTCTGTTGAGTTTCGCGGGCTCCCGGCCTGACCGGAATCTCAGCCAATGAGCGTCCTTCGTGGGCGGGCTCGATGAACTTTTAGTCCAATGAACAAACAGTCTATTGTTCGGAGTCCTTTGGGGTGAAGAGTTGTCATGCAGGGATTGGCTGTTGGAGTCACATGTGATAGAGGCGAAACTCATACATACTGGAAGTTAATATTTGCCTTTATGTATTAAACTAAGATAACTTTAGTGATTAGTATAAATTATAAGCAGTGCTTCTAAATCAACATGCAGGAATAAACATTCATATAAACATTAGCATGCATATATATAAAATCACAGATTAATGCATTTCACACATATTTTCCACATCAAAAATATCAGAGTCCATCTGCATTTTCATAGTTCTGAAAAGAATGAAGGTTTAGAATTGAGTTTGTAATAATGTACTTTTAAAGTTCACTGGTTAAATCCAGCGTTTCCCAGAATTTAAGGAAATTTGTGGGTCTGTGTGGCCAGGTCTGTTGCATGTTTATGGGGGCAATAAAAGTGAAGCCGGACATTGGGGGAAATTCCTTAGGCTGGTTTTAACAAAAGAAAGGGGGATTTCAGCTGTGGCCTGGGGGAAGAAAATCCATTCCTTTGTGTTATTCCTGGATGAAACAAAAATGTCTTTAAGCAGGAGAATAATTATTGCTGAGCCAAAGTGAGATGATGCTACAGTCCCCCCTCTGGTATCAATGGTGACGTTGATTCAGCGTTGATAGCAATCCTAGGCATCAAATCCCAATTTGGCGAGGCTTGATCCAAATGCTGAACTAAAGTTCTGATGTCGATAAGTCTTAAGCTTGTGAACAGTATCTATTCCAAAGTGTAGGTCCTTAAATTTGGTTTTCTGAAAAAACTTCTGGAAATTTCAAAAATAATTTTGGCATGACCAAATATAAACATTGTATAATTGTCTAGGATATACTAAAGTTCTGTATAAGCTTGTAAAGACTGTGGAAAAAAATGAACTAGAAGTATGTGGGTTTTGACATACTTGATGTAAATGTTTTGGGTTTGCTGAAAAATATCTATTCAAGCTTTCAAAAACAGTTTAAATGTGCATAAAATCTAAAAGTATAAAGGATTATTTGTATATACACAAGCATGTATCCAAAAATCTTAGTCAAAAGCAAAAAATAAAATTCTTTCATACTTCAGGTAGATTCAGACTAATCAATATTGAGGTGACTCAAGGAGGTTCAAATTGAATTTGTTTAGTTAGACTAAACCATGGTTCCACAGATGTCCAAATCATAGGGTGTTTGAGGCTTTTGTTCAGAAAAACTGAGTGGGCATAGGATGTCGTTATCATTCTTTGGATGGCAATGAGAAGTAAATTTGGATTTACGGCAAAAAGGATATGATGAGAGAGCATATTCATTGCTAAAGCGTTAACTGAAAAGCTAATGTTTCTAGCTACTTCTGAGAGTAACATAGACCTTGGCTGTGTGTGAGCATAGTCAACCTTTAACACAAAGAGCAAAGAGTTCAAGACCTTGTTGAGTTTGACTGAAGCTTCTGAGCAAGCATTCAAAACCAACACAGTAACGATTTGTGGTTTGACAACCTGGCGTTTTGGTTTAACGGTGTTGACCGAGTTAACAGTGGGCATGCTAAGGTTAACTAGAGGCTCTAACGATGAGGCTGTTATTAAGAATCCATCCGAGGATCTTTGACCTTTCGTTTTGGCTTGGCCCAATTCTGACTGGGTAACAGTGGGTGTGATTGCTAGGCAGATGGCTAAACTGATAAACAGGAGGGCCATCATCTCGGCAAACAAAAGTGAGTGGTTTTGGATCTTAATCTTCTTGTTGATCTTTCTTTAGATACCTGGTTGGCAAATGAAAATTCCTCTTAGAGGTGGACTGATTTCTTTTGGATGGATGTACTTTATTGATCCCAAAACTGGGAAATTACAGAATAGAGCTTAAGAGATTAAACTCTAAACCTTGTGCTTGTTTTTCACCTTTGATGGGAGTTTTAAGATTATTAGCTCAAGCTAATGGTGTTGAATGTCTTGTGTATACTATTTGGTAATAGTAAGTTGATTGAAGTTTATTAGATTTTACAGAGGTCTTTGAAATTAGTTTAAGGGCTAATTTGGTTTTAATATACCCTTTCCTTTCTGGAGGTTTGGATGCAGTTAACTGATTGGAGAAATTTGACTGAGTGTACCTGAGGCTAGTAGTTAGCTACAGTTATTTCTCAGACGTAGGTTTGGTTTTAATCTTATTTATGGACTTACTTTGACAGTGTTGTACCCGACAAGTCCCATGGGGTTTTGGTAAAGGTTACACTGATTTTGGTGAGCCCATTTGAAAATGGGGTCCTGGATTTGGCTCTTGAGTGGCCAAAGTTTGTTGTTGACAATGTGTGGATTCATCCATTCGGGCAGGAATTTAGGAGTGATTTTCCTTTCCTGTAAATTTATTTCAGGTGTCTGTGGTACGAATGTGGGGTGGAAGATCTTGTCCCCCCTTCGCAGTTTGTCATGCGAAAGTTTTTGATCGTTGTACGCTTTGTGTCGTTTGGCGAATCGGTCCGAATGGTTTTGAAATACAGCCTTGGGAGCTTTGTATGTCGTTTTGACGCTTTTGTGCTCTGCAGCTGGAATGTTATGGGCATTGGCAGTCATCACCCCCCTCTGGTTTTGAGGAACTCTGAGCGGTGGCGATGATGGGTCATCAGAAGCATGAACAGGAGTGCCATTGCATAGCTGCAGAGAAGATTGTGTCGCATGAAGTGGTTTCAGTTTTGGTATGTTATAGGGTTTAGATGCGGGTAGCGCATGTACCGTTTTATCCAACCGGTGTTTGACGGTTTTATGGATCATTTGGTTGCACGGTTGAGTGACTGGGTGCCTTGCGTTTGCAAAAGTTGGGTTCTTTGTCGCAAAAAGTTGAGGTTTTAGAGGGTCTAGAGAGCCGGTTGGTGTGGCTCTTGTGACCATGCAGGCCTCATGGGCGGGTGGGTGGGTTTCAAAATGTGACACCACCATTGAATCATGGGTATCAAGGGTTTTAAGAGGGCCGTTTGGGGTTTTCTGCTCGGCTGTTGAGTTTTCAAGATCATTTGAGTGTTTGGCTTGACCTTGTATTTGAAGGTGACTTTTGACTTCTCGTGGACAGTACTCACCTTGGTCTTGGCGGTCGCTTTCACTCGGTTGCAGTTGTTCCAACAGTGCTAGTTGTGTGAGACTTGGGGTGTCCAAAGTGTTCAGAACAAAGCACTGTGATTCAGTTGTTCTTGTTGGGTCAAATGGGTGAGGGTGTTGCGTTTGAGCCCATAGTTTGAGGTTCTTGAAATCAATCAGTGGCTCAAAACGGTTCAGTAGGTCTTTGCCAACAAGCAATGGAATGGCGTCAAGTTTGGACACGTAGACCGGATGTGTCAAGGTCATGGGTCCAATGGACATGTTTAGTAGCGATACGCCCAACAGGGTTGTTTTAGTGAGCGCATATGGTCGCACAGCTAATGAACAGGGTTCCAGTTTCAAATGTTTGTTAGCGCGGTTCGCGGCTACACGTAGTTTGTCAAAAAGGGTGTGTGACATGAGAGTGATGTCAGCAGCGGTGTCTAAAACAGCGTCCTGACACACCATGTCTTCAAGGGTCAGTGGAAGGTAGAATTTCCGTGCCACCCCCCTCTCGTTTAAATCGCATAGAAATTGTGGAACCGGCGGTTCGACACAGAGTTGCGACATGTTAGAGGAGGGGTCTGTGACCTGTGGTTGGGCTGCCATGACAGCACTGGACTGTGTTGAGTCCTTTGGTCGTTCCTCATTTGCATGAGGGATTTTCTTCTTGCGTTTCCTTCGTTTGGAACGCTTGTTTTGAGTTGGCACAGCTGATATAGCTAGAATATTAGCAGTTTTATTCTCTTTGTAGTTTTGAATCTCTGCTAGAAGGTGTTGGACAATTTCAATAGCTTCTCTACTGAATGTAGAAGTTTCTTCTTCCTTCCAAGGTTTGTGATAGGTCTCTGCTTCTGAGCTTCTGTGATGGGATGGAGACCATTTGTCGCGGTTACGCGTGTCTTCGTATCGGTGTCTGTCATCATGGTAGTCCGTATCGCGTTCTCGTGACCTATCCCGTAGATATGGTCTACGACGGTAGTCGGGTTTTCGCAAAGTTGGTCCAAAGTGGTATCCAGAGGACCTGGTGTGGCTTGGACCTTGATGAGGTCGGTTGGAAAAATGCTTCGGCTGTTGATGTACTCGCGGTGTAAGAGGTGGAGTAGAGCGAGGGGCTCCTTCCAAATCCAAGGTGTTAGATGCATCGCTAATAGCTAGCACTGTGGCAGGCTCAGCGTGCTTGTTGCGACTTTGTTGCTGTTTTTGGAACGCATAGTGTGCAAACTCTCTCAGCTGACTTATTGAGTTTGACCTTGGGTTAGCTGTAACTCCCAGGTAATGACTCACAGTGGGATGGAGGTTTTGGATGAAGAGGGTCTTGAAATTGTGGTCTTCTTCCATCCCTGGTGTATTCTGAGATCCAAAATATGCAAGTAGGAGTCTCTGGTAGTAGGCTTGTGTTGGCTCTGAGCGTCCTTGCTTCACGGCTAGGGCTGCGGTTAGCCCTGCCTGTAGGCAGTCGTCGGAGAACTCCTTTTCGATGGCTTCGCGGAGCAGCATGTAGTTTGCTTTGATGTTTGTCGGTTGTCGGTCTATGAATTTTGACACTGACCTGTTAGATGTTAGTTTGATCAGGTAGATGCGATCGTCTGTCGTAGCATCAGGATACTTACGCAGGTAGTAATCAATGTCCTGTAAATAGACTTTGGCATCAGGTGAACCCGTAGGTCCTGGATCAAATTTGGTGATATTTCGCGCGATCTTGTCAAGGTCGCGGTCTGAAGGGGCACACGCACCACACGCACGCTGTCCACGCGGTCGTCCGTATTCGAAACGGGAATCGGGCAAGGGAGCGCGGTGGGTGTCCCGGTGTTCATGTCTTTCCTTTAGAAGCAGTTGACATTCCTTGTAATCCTTCTTCACATTTTCAAGTGGACCTTCAACTCTTCTGAGTTCCTTCTTTGTGTCTTGAAGGGCATCTTCAAGTTCATTGTTGTCTTGGTGAAGCACGTCATTGTTATGCATCAACCGTTCCTTTTGTGACTCTGCACGGTCCAAATCTTGTAATGCTTCATCCAGTTGATTTTGAGTTTTGTCATTCTCCTCTTGAGATTGTTCCAAATTTCCTTTCAGTGTCTCGTTCTCTTCTTGGAGAGATAGGATCGTTGTTTGTTGATTTGCTAGCTCGTTCTCGGCTACCTTTAATCTTGCGACTAATGTTAGTGCAAACTTACCTAACACACTGGTGAGGTCCTTGCCTTCTGGTGGTTTTTCAGTGTGTTCATTCAAAAGTTCTTCAGTGAGTTGCTCCAATTCTTCGGGCTGCGTTTCCTTGACCCGTGTTGTGAAGCTAGAAATTAAATTAGAAGTCCATGCTTCCAATGTTGTTTGAAGGTCATCCAGTTTGGTAAATTGGTCGGTTGTCTGATGACTCGTCATGTTTGACCGTTGTTGTTATTTAGCTTTAAAAAAAAAATTCAACTTGTTGATTATTCTTAAATTTGTTCAACAAGGTTTAACCTTGAGTGTTTTATTTTACAACCGTGATAGTTAAAAGTTCCTTTAGAATTTGTTTCAACTTGTAGGCTTGCAGGATGGGAAATAGAATTTTGAAATTATTTAGAAATGTAGTGATGCTTCAAATAATTCGTTCGTTGAAACCGTACGTTGATAAATAAAGTTGAATTGAAATTGGATTGAATTTGTTTCGCAAAACAACTGAAATTTCAATGGTGTGGATTGACTTCTTTCCTTTGATTTTCAAGTCTAGTATTGGAATTTGTCATCAATAACTAGCTTTGGGATTTTGCAAAATGTCACTTTGAAAGTGAGGATTTTATTTACAGAAGAAATCCAAAAGCAAAAGAGGCTAAATGCTTTAAAGATTTAAGTTTATAAGTTTCCACTTTCTTTTAAAGTTAAGGCTTTCCTTTGGTTTTATTTGTTAAAGCCTATTTTCATTTGAAGCATTAAATGTTTAAAATATTTACAAATTAGAAACAAGTGAATTGTTTGAGTATTTGATATCCAAGGATTTCTTAGGATTGAAGCCAATAGTGATCTTTCTTGATTGTGATCTATAAATTTCTTATTTACAGAATAATCAATGTTTGCACCTTTTTGACTTTTCTTTTAAATCCTGGGAAAAATTTGAAAATTATGCTGGTTGGTTAAATGTTTTTCTTTTCCTGTAGATAAAGCATGAATCCAGAAATGACACAATGAGTTTAAATAACGCCTAGAGCTTCTCTTAAGTGTTAATTGCTTGATGTGGTTTCCTAAATTTGAGAAAGAGGAAAAATTATAAATATTCACTAAGTCTGTAAATTTGTTAAAATGCACAGGACTAATCCTACTTTAATGCTACTCTTGAGTAAACATCAGCATTAGAATCCTTAAGCTAAAACTGGGTTTCTGTGGGAAGGGAATCACACCATATCACATTTAAAAACAGCAAAATAAGCACACATATAGCTTCAAAGTTTGCAACTTTTTGCTTAAAAGTGTGTAAACATGTTTGCTTTTAGCTTAAAAGATCATAATATGTGGTTACATAAGTGATTAAATACAATAGAGGTGTTTGTATATGTTCCTGCTATAGGTATGTATGCAATGAGTGGGATTTCACCACTGAGAAAAACTTTCAGAAGCCAACAGGTCCTTTTCCTTTTATTCTTGGCATAAAAGTTTGGATTAGTGTTAAATTTAGTTTATTCCGAATAATATGAATGGCTTTGAAGTTACTTTGAAGACTTACTTTGGTTATAAATCGTCTTTAAAGATTAGAAGTTTAAATAAAAATTGCAGTCCCTATGTTTCACCACAAGATGGAGGCAGTTTTTGTCTGCACTTCCAGAAGAGGAAACCCAATGACGTCGCAAGGAGTCAAGGATCTCTACTCAAAATGGCGGCTACAGGGAACTCTACCTAGACTTAAGATGGCGTCGCTGAGCCGATCTACACATGCGCAGTTTTTTCATGCACAGCTTGACGGTCGCGTGCGCGACTGAGCGTGCACGTGCCACGTGGATGCAGTTCAAGCTTCAGTCCATAAAACCACGCCTTGCTTTCCAAAGGCGGGAAAACTTTAGTCTTCCTAAACTTTATTCAACAAGTTTATACAATGATTAATTCAATTAAATCCCCTAGGGTTTGCTTCGCCTGTGGGGTGTTGAAATAATGGGGAAAACAAATAGCATTTCTTCGCTATTTTGTTCCCAGGCCTATTTTAATTATTCAGCGTGTAATCACGTTTAAGCATGCATTAAACAACAAAAACTAAAAACTGACTAGAGTGCAGTGGGGTCTTCACCCCCACCTTCTCTTGGTCAGCAGACACACACACACACAGCAATCAGGGGGCGAATTCACCCCCTCCCCCTCGTGACACAGAGACAGACAATAGACTGGCTGCAGGCAAATGAACCACCTTTTTTGTGAGTTAAAATTTGACCAAAATCACACAGCTCATGTATTAATTTTTCATTCTTGAGTCGTTTCAAGTTCAGCCAGGCCTCCACGCGGGGTACCAATAATTAATGTAACGGAAATATGGAATATTAATAAATAATAAATATGATCAGGTATGAATTATTTAATTTATATTGATGTATTGGAATCTGAGCTCAAATCTCATTTCATATACATCAGAAAAGTTAATAACACTTGTAAGGGGCACCAGCTTCTGTCTTTAAGAAGCAATTTGATCTTTAATTTCACTTTATATCTGTTTGATCTTTGTGACTAGAAAAGCGCTATATAAGTGCAGGTTAGTTAGTTAGTTAGTTAGTCAATAAATTAATCAATAATCAGTCTCAAAAATTTTCCGTGAATTCGATACCTGGGCTTGAAACAGACTCAGAATGAAATAAATTCCCAACAACTTCTCATTTTTAAATATTTATTAAACGAAATGATTAACAGACATTGTAGTAATTTCATTAATAATTATAAAATCAATCTTGTAAATGATAGATTAACAATGTCAATATTTTCGGAACCAGGGTTAAACTGAGAAACGAATTTCTATCAGTTTGAGTTAACAGATTATTAAAAACAACGCAAATTTATGGAGAAAGTTTACTGATTATGAAAAAGTCCTAAATTAATCTTAAGAAAATAAAAACAGAATTTTAATGAAGAGTTATGTTAAGGGCTTCTTAATTTGCATCTGATTAGATATACAAATTATTACCGAACCTCAGACGTTAATTCAGCAGTGGAATTAAAGTTTGCAGCTCACGTGTTCCTCGGTCGATGATAGTTCTGTCGTCGTCCTCATGAAGTTTTGAAGTGTTGTTCAGGAGCAAAACCCAGAATATTTGTCCCGCAAATATTCTCTTGACGATTAATGATATTCATGAGATCGTAAGTTGGATCTCGATGGTTGAGATGCTGCAGAAGCGCGCTGATTCCTCAGCTGCGCGTGATGTGGAGAGCTGCGTCTTTTCTTCCTGGTAGACAAGCGCTGCAGGTCTTCGGGAATAATTAAAAGATATCTAATCCGATCTCAAATTAAAAAGGCTTCGGACTTTAGATAAAAATAGTAGCTTCTGGTGGGTGCTTGGTCAAGAAAAATATTATAAAAATAAAGTCAAGATTAAGTTTACATTAAAATCAAACAAACGGTGGTTTTACAGAAAGTTTAACAAAGAAAAAGTGATGAATAAAAATTGGAGTTTAACTCCGATTAAGAATTGAGCTCAAAGAAATAGGAATTCCTAGGTATTTAAGAGAAAAAGAAAATACAAAGTTACATAAATTACAAGTTATCTGCTCTGTGTTCAGAAAAGCGACATGTGGTCGAAGTCCTTTTGTTCTTCCTTGCTGTGTGTAGACAACGAGAGCAGCCAAAAAGAGAGAGGCGAAAAGAGAGGATGAAAAAAGAGACTGGGGGCAGGGGTCTCTCTGCTTTTATAAGCTCTGTTGAGTTTCGCGGGCTCCCGGCCTGACCGGAATCTCAGCCAATGAGCGTCTTTCGTGGGTGGGCTCGATGAACTTTTAGTCCAATGAACAAACAGTCTATTGTTCGGAGTCCTTTGGGGTGAAGAGTTGTCATGCAGGGATTGGCTGTTGGAGTCACATGTGATAGAGGCGAAACTCATACATACTGGAAGTTAATATTTGCCTTTATGTATTAAACTAAGATAACTTTAGTGATTAGTATAAATTATAAGCAGTGCTTCTAAATCAACATGCAGGAATAAACATTCATATAAACATTAGCATGCATATATATAAAATCACAGATTAATGCATTTCACACATTTTCCACATCAAAAACATCAGAGTCCATCTGCGTTTTCATAGTTCTGAAAAGAATGAAGGTTTAGAATTGAGTTTGTAATAATGTACTTTTAAAGTTCACTGGTTAAATCCAGCGTTTCCCAGAATTTAAGGAAATTTGTGGGTCTGTGTGGCCAGGTCTGTTGCATGTTTATGGGGGCAATAAAAGTGAAGCCGGACATTGGGGGAAATTCCTTAGGCTGGTTTTAACAAAAGAAAGGGGGATTTCAGCTGTGGCCTGGGGGAAGAAAAGCCATTCCTTTGTGTTATTCCTGGATGAAACAAAAATGTCTTTAAGCAGGAGAATAATTATTGCTGAGCCAAAGTGAGATGATGCTACACCACACAGACATGGGGAGAACATGCAAACTCCACATAGAAGGGTCACCGATGGTCAGGGGTGGAATCGATCCCGTGACCTTCTTACTGTGCTGCCAGAGTGCTAACCACTCTTCCACCGAGCTGCCCAATACATGGGCCTGTTTCTATTATCATGCTGGTGTCATTTTATGTAAAGGTTTTATATTTATACAGTGGTTGGAGGAGATCTAAAGATATCGTGATGTATATCGTGTATTGCGATAAAACCCTAAATGTATCACGATACATGTTAAAAGCCGTGTTGCCCAACCCTATTTCCAATGCATCACAATGTGGATGTGGACAATTCTTGATCGATGCACAAATCTCAATAATTCTAGTCTTAAATATTAAATAATAAAATTAATTTTGGCAGAATGAAAAAAGCGGAACTCAGAAACGTGGATTCTGTACCATTCAAACAGTTTATGGCACGATACACAACAGACGCCTCACCATGGTGACTGCGGAGTGGAACTTGGCAGAACCTGGACCACCGTGAAGCCAAAGGGGAAAAAAACCTGCATAAGACCCACACTGCATACACTTTCCACCCAACCAAAATACCCCTGAAAAATGTGAAACCAAACTGCACGCCTATACCTGGAGGAGAAAAACAGCCACTGCCTACCACCAAGCAACACCAACGCCTCCACCGAACCTGAAAAGGGCGCCCACACGCCACAGTAGAACCAGGGTCGCCACGCTGCACACCGGACCAGAGCCACAGAGCGACGCCCCACCATGGAGACAGCAATCCCCACATGAGACCAAAACTGAAGTCATGGACTCACTGAAGACAGCACATACAATTGCTTTGTAACTTCATTAGAAGTCTAATAGTATTTTTGGTTGAAGGACTGTGTTACTTGTTGCACAGAAGAGGAGAATGTTGTTAGAAGTCGATTATTTGTTAAATTTCAGGGCACTCTGAGGTCTGTCTTACAACAAATATGCAGCTACAGGTGTACTTTACTTTTTCTTTTTTTTTTGAAGTGCTGGAATATATGCTGGCAAATGTAACATTTCATGTGACTTGCCACATCTCCATTGGTTTTATTATTAAAATTATATGATTAAAATATATTACATGATACATACATCATCATAGCAGTCCTGTCGTGGGCGACAATGACGTGTTTCATTTAGGTCTGATCAGATTCCTCCACACAGCTCTGTCCTTAGCCTTCCGCTGCCAGGAACTCCTGTCTATATCCAACTTCTTCAAGTTTCTTTTTACAGTGTCTTTAAATCTGAGCCTTGGTCTACCCTGATTGCATTTGCCCTAGTATAACTGTGAGTAGAGTAACTGCCAAGGGAGACGCTGGTGATCCATCCTCTCAACATGTCCGAGCCATCTCAGGTTTGTCTGTATTAGCATGTCCTCCATTGATGGTAGACCAGCTCGTTTCAACACTTCTATGTTGGTTATCTTGTCTTCCCATGAGATGTTCATTATGGCTTGAAGGTGTCTCATCATGTACGTGTGGAGTTTCTTCACCTGCACTGTAGACAGTCCCAAGTTTCAGCACCGTACAATAGAGTAGCCAGTACTGTCGCTCTGTACACTGCATTTCACACGGATTGCATTATACATACATAAATACATTGTAAATACTTTGCTTTAAAAATACCAAGTTGTCTCACCATGGGAGGAAAAAAGAACCTGAACAGAAAAAATATGCATTGAGCTGCACCGAGAATCGCTGTAGAATTGCATCAGAGCCCACTGAATTGTAACCAGTTCGATTTGTGAGTTTCCTGAAGATTCCCACCCTTGGTCAACACATGGGAAAAGTGCATAATACAGTACGTCCTGTAAAGAAAGCATCTTTTCTTCCTTCTTTACAGATGAGTCACATTTCTTTGGTCATTTCCTACTTGCCATCTTGTGATTTTTGAGTTTGAGGTGTGTCACATCCTCCGCATATTTTGGCAGTGGCTTACACTTGTCAGGTAGGAGAGTCATCCTTTGGTTTCATCTGTGTATTGGCAGACAGGTGCAGAGTTTCTCTTATGGGATGAATTATCCATTGAAGGTGTCTGCTGCCACTGCGTAAAATGTGCAGCGAGATAACTATGGGGTGTGAATTGGTTTGGCTCCTTCCTTAATCAAATTAGGCTTTGGATGCATCCTGCTGGCTGCTTCCCATTGTTCCTTAAGCACAATGGTTGTCCTTTCATCAGCAGCGTGAATGAGTAGTGGAGTATTGTGTGCAGCAGCTTATGGAACTCGCTACAGTTCTGTTATCACATAAAGCATTTAAATTGAGAGGCCAGCTTTATAGTTTGATATTCAGGTTAGAGGCTGGGAAAATAAAATAGTTTGTGTGATCTGCTCTGTACTTGCTTTTTGAAAGAAAGTTGCCCCTATTAATGATTAGCCTGTAGTAACACATTACCAGCATGTTTGCTTGGTGGGGGGGCTGTAGTGGATTTTACTACACAGCAATATGTTGTGTAGCTTTTACAGTACAGAGAGAGATTCTCTCATATTAAACGTTAAGCATTTAAAGTCTGTCGGAAATTGGAGCAAAGGTGGAATGCCTTCAAACAAGGAGGAAACTGGCCCCACGAATGCTTGTGTTCAACCTGCTTATCTGGTTCGGCTGGATGGGAAGAGGAGGAGAGAGAGAGCAGGTCCAGACCTTGAGGTTGGTCTGTGATGTCAGAGGAGGAGGGCTTGTGCTTGAAGGGGTGTGTCCATCTCAGCCAAAACTCTTGCAACACCTATCTGACTCTAGCAGACAAGAGAACGTATTGTTCGAGGAAGTTCTACCCTGTGGGAAACTCGGGAGTCAAAGGATTCAGTACAAACCCCACAGAATTCCTCCGGGGTTTGAAAAGCACAGATAGAAGCGTTACGGTAAGCCCTGCTGTTCTCTGTAATATTTACCCATCAAGCTGATTTAAATAATGATGCATATTGGGCACTGTTCTAAATAGTTTTAGGAGTGTGCTGTTAGAGACTGTACTGTGCTTTCTCTAATGTATACATGCACACCATGTGTTGTAAAGACAAGCCTCTAAAGTGCTGTAGTTGCATTGTCAACAATGAATTCAGCAAATGTTTTTCTCAGTGAAACTGAAGATGTCAGCTTATACAGTTTTCTTACCCACTGCACATTTTTTTCTCTCTCAGCCTGCAAGGTGACAGAAAAAAACCTTTGTGACATTTAGGTTGATAGCATCTGTGTTGGCGTCGAGTATGCTGTGACGGTTTTCTGCATTTTTCCCACTCACAGTGGCTCAGGTCTGTTCGCTGCTGTATCACTACAGCAGATGCTATGGAGAGAAGCACTTCCTCCGCCTTTGCTCAGTAGAATGAAATGAGGATCTGGCTGCTGCCTGGCATGATTTAGCTCCCTGCAGTTGTAGTGTCATCATAATTTCTCCTGGACCTGCACCTGACTAGCCAGCCCAGTGACCCATATTTAGTGGTTCAGCTTTTAGATTGCATTTAGTGTATTTCAGTCTGTGCTAGATAGAAGGTAGGCTGCTTTGGATAAACAACACTGGTCCTGCGTTGTCTTGGGCAGCACGGTGGTACAGTGGTTAGCACTGATGTCTAACAGCTAGAAGGTTCCAGGTTTGAATCCCCAGGCCGGCAGGGCTAGGAAGCGTTCTGTGTGGAGTTTGCATGTTGTCCCTGTGCTGTGTGGATTTACTCAGGGAGCTCCAGTGTTCTCCTACAACCCAAAGACGTGCATGCTAGGTCAATCGGCCATTCTAAGTTGTAGTTAGGTATCTGTCCTCTATGGGCCCTTAGAATAGAGGGTTGGTACTAGTGAAGCACACTGAGACTAGAAAAAGACTTTTGGTGAGATTGATTCCTGTCAGAGATGAAGCTTTTTGCCATTAATTGATTGGAATGTGTGTTAGTGCCGTTTTCTGCCAAGTTACTTTTCTCCTTTTATGCTGTGAATCCACATATTAATGAGTAGCACTGCTGGTTTCTGTAGTCAGAGGTATGCAATGTCTCCCCACCCTCCCCACTCTGCTGAACTGTCTTTCTCTCCACAGTTGTTTCGGTGGAAGCAGTTGGAGAATTTGTATTTCCGTGAGAAGAAATTTGCTGTGGAAGTGAACGACCCACACAGGTCAGCAGACAAAACACTTTTTATCTTAACTGACCTCAGCAAGTGCTTTCCTTGTATTTTTCAAGTGCGTTCCCATTTTAGCTCCTAGATACTCTTATCTACCTTTCACACACTGTGAAGGGCGTCTGCAGCCACTGGCCCATTTAGGACACCTTGCTAATAGCTTGAACCTGTCTGTGAAATTAGGTTTTTCCTGTCATTAAAGGCCATCTTTATGGTGCTAATGCTGACCTCTCCCAGTCACAGTGTCTTTAATGCGGCACATCCAGCATATCAAGCTGTTGTTGCATCTTAGATTGTTTCCACTTGGCAGAAAGATCCTCAAGTGTAATTGCATATTAATTCAGTTTAATTCCCAAGCATTGTTTTTGGCTTTAAGAAGCCATATTAATGCTTAACGGGTTTTTCCTTGGGGGGGTTGTCAGCAAAGTATTTAATGCTCCTCTGCAGTAGAACCAGTTCAATGCAGCACATTAGATAAAGCTTTGCACCTATCAGGACCTTGTTAATTTTATTACTAATACTTGTGTTTCTCAGCTAATCTATGTAAGAATGCTGCTATGATATAGGTCTTTGCTTGAAAAAAAACCCCATCCACTCTTAATGCATCAATTTTCACAGGTGCATATGTCACCATGTTGCGCATTTGCATGATGCCCACCAAGCAGCTCCATGGCATACTGAGAAGGAGGCGCTGCCAGCCAAGCTGCCATTTTATTTACTCACTCGAGCCGCTTTTGTTATCTCTGAAATGTCTCAGTGACAAACATAGCACTCTGAATTTTTAGCGTTGAGCTACAAAAGTCTGCCAGAGTTTGTGTTCCCTGCACTCATCTGATTGGCCCAGAGGATTACATTTACTTTTGACGGAAGTGTCTTCTGATAATAGGAAATGCTTATTGCTGCACTTGTAGCATCTGCAGGGTCCAGTTGGATTATGATCATAAATGACAAGGCTCAGTGTTCTCCAGCAAGCATAGTATAACATTAACTTATGAATGATGGTATAACCCAGGGGTGTCCACTCATGTGCCATGGAGGGCCAAGACCCTGCAGCTTTTCTCTTCTACCCAGTCTCTTCAGCAGGTGCGTTCACTGACCAGCAGTCTGTGGGAAGAAGTTCAGTGGAGTCTGCCGTTGGAGGTAAAGCCTGCAGGGTCTTGGCCCTCCATGGCACATGATTGACAGCCCTGGTATAACGGCATCTGTACTAAATGCTGTGTTTTTCACCCATTAAATACACTTCTTTGTCTGCAGTAAATCTGCTTTTTGGATGCGCAGCAGAGTTGAACTTGAGTCTTTATTTTTATCACCCACAGAAGAACAGTGACCAAGCGAACATTTGGACGGACTGGCCTGGTTATTCACTCATGGTATGCCAGCCATTCTCTGATTAAGACCATCTGGGTGATGGCCATCAGTCAACACCAATTCTACCTGGACATGAAGCAAAGCAAAGTGAGTGTCTGTTTTCTCCGCCACGATTCACTTTGTTTTGTTCACATTTTCTGCCAGTTTTATTACTGTCAAAGGAAAATATTCTAAATTTACACCAGTGCTTTTCACCATGTGGCATTTATTCAGAAACCGAAGCTATGACACAAAGATAGATATCAAGGTGACTTCTAGACAACCAGTGTAGTTATGGACAGTATCGACCCATGCTGTCTGTGCTGTTCGGTTTGTGTTTTTTTCTTGTGACCCATTTTTACAAAGCTGGAAAATGAGTTGCCGCAAGCCAGAATAAGCACACCAAGGTTGTCTTTCTCTTTTAGTTTGAACAGGGATAGAAATGCTGTTTAAACTGCTGGCATCACAGCTTCTCATGACAATGATTCCTCACTGTGTGACGCAATGTGTGATCCGTGTCCCATGCTCGTGACTCGTGTAAATATCTTTATTACAGGCTGCGGCTTCCTAAGTAAATGGATTTCTCACCTGATGGCTTTATGTTGGGAGTTGTTACGCATTTATTGTAAAAGCTATTAGAAATGTGCTGTTTTATCAACCGGTCTTCATTATGCACCTTTTAGTAAGGAGAATAATGTGGATTTTTCTGTATACTTTTGGCCTTTGAAAAAAGCATGTATGTACATATGTCTCAAGTGTTTGATTGGCAAGATATATGGGATTTTTATACCGGCACCACTGCAAATTAAAAGTAAAGTCACAGTGTGTTGACACCCTAAATCCCCTGTATGCCCTTGAAAACCTGGTCTGTACCCTTTAGACTCACTTGTATTTGTTTCTGATGCAGAAATTTGGGGTTATAGTTTCCATGTGTTGCAGTATAGGAGAGTGTGTGTGTGCATGTATGGCTGCAGTTAAACGAGGTTCTTCAGCAACCATTGCTCTCAAAGGCAGATGGTATGTCAGTGTTCATCCAGGAATAGAGCCCACACTGATTAATGAGGGAGGCATGCACGTGAAGTAGCAAGCAGGAAAATGAGCCTCCGCTGTACAGAGAGCACTCATTAAAACGAAATGGTCACAGTCGTTTCCATCTCCTAATGGTCTCTATGCTCTCCAACAGCAAAAGATGACCACTGCCAGGAGTTCAGGAGACATCGCCATGGACCTCACAGAAATATGTGCCCCGCGAATCAGTAAGCTTTCCAGTATAGAGAGCAAAGATCAGCTAATAATGGCCAGTAATGGAAGCCTTATTTCAACTGGTAAGCAATTTAATCAGTTAATGACTTGCGTTCCACATCAAATTGAGAAGTGAAGATTTATAGCCATGATTTGATGCTAACCAAGCTTGTTCTTATTCTAGGGTCTGGTGACTCTGAAATTAATGAGGAGCAGAAGAAGGAGAAGATTTCTGAATTAAAAAAGAAAGAAAAGGAACTTCAAGACACACTGGCAAAGAAGATTGAGGAGCTCAAGAAGATCTGCATGAGAGAAGCTGTGAGTCTTAACATTTGTCACGTGTCGGTTTGTTTTCTGAAGTGTTCAAACTGTCATCTAGTTGCTGATTTCAGTTCTCATCACCAGGAGCTGACAGGCAAACTGCCTGAAGAGTATCCCCTGGCTGCCGGGGAGAAGGCTCCTCAGGTGCGACGTCGTGTCGGCACGGCCTTCAAACTGGACAATCTTTTCCCCTATGATGAGGTTGGTACACATATTGGTATTCCGGGGGTGTTTTTTTTTTTATGACATACTGACGTCTGCATTTAACTCATGACACACACACACAAATGTTGCACCACTACAGTGAGACGTTTCAGTTAGAAGCTAATCATGAGTTGTGACACCACATCTGCTTTCCGTGTTGCAGCTCCATCTAAAGAGCGCACATGATAAGAACGAGTGAGAATGAGTGTAGATGATTGCAATTCCAGAAGCAAAACTGAAACGCCGACACCTTCCGGCCCGCCCCCTTTATGTCAGGGGGAGAACTTGTGTAAAAATGTAGGGTGAAGTGAGAAATGCTTTTCTTGGGAGTATTGTGTCCAATATGCTGCTTTGACTTGTGTACATCATTTTTTGCTTGATAACATGTAGTGCATCTCAGGAAATGAGATCACTGTGAACGGGTTAATGTATTTTTTTGTAATAGAATTCAAAAAGACAAACTGATATTGTCGCTGTTGGCCAAAAACCTTCTAACCCTAACCCTTTTTTATAAACAGTTTCTCTTGATGACCCGTTTTGCCTCTGGATTTTGTTTTCAGTCATTTCAAACCAATGATGGGTATTAAAAAAAAAACGTGAACAATTCATGTGAGGGTTAAATTATTTAAAAAAACAAAACAAATTTTTTTCATTTCTTTAAAACTGTCATTTTTTGACATGTGAGCTTTGTACCCAAAAACAGAGATTTATTTATTATTCATTTTATGCACTGTGAAATGTTTCAAGTCTTTCTGATTTAAGTTTGATGGTTCAAGTTGTATTTTTGAGGTTTAATTAAAAAATCTGACATTCTAATTTAATGAAACGCACTAGTAATTAAATCATGTTAGTGTGGCAAAAGCTGTACTGCTGAAGGATGGTAGAAGGAAGAGTTTAGTTTATCTTACATTCACGATTAAATCCTGACTGAGTGATCACGTCCTTGGTAAAAAGAATTTTTCTCCATAATAGATACCAGTGTCTAATGTTGGTTGAATTATGATCCTGGACGGTAGTTTTGTCACGGTAGGGTAGGGGTGCTTGAAGTCTGCTTCTTTTCTTCAGAGGATTGCCTCTGATCAGGTCTGTGTGTAGTCCTGGAATTCCCCCTTTTATCTGCGTATTCTCCTACAGGACCCACATCTGAGGAATTTGGAGAGCAAGTTTGCCTTGCAGCAGAAGATTGTGGAGGCAGCCATGAAACTAGCCAGTGAGGAAGACCTTGGTAAAACGGTGAGAAGAAAAAGGAAAAACAACTGTCTGGATGCCATGAGGAAACTGGAGGGTATTGAGAAGGAGATTAACGCCTATAGGATCCAGAAAGGAAAGAAACCCACCCAGAGAGCCTCGCTGATCCTAGCAGGTAGATGTCAGACACGACTGTGGTGCTGATCAGAGCCTGTAGAGCATTAGTCATGATCATACAGGATTGTAAATAAGTGTCAATGTTGGAGCCATGTCTTTAAAGCCTTTTTTTTACTCTCTAATCAGATGACGGCAATCCTTCAGACCTCAGCTCTCTATCAGACAGTCTCAATCTGGACGATGGTAGGTGCACTCAGGAGCCACGTCTTCCCTTGTCTCTCTCTGTGTTGTCCATCAGTTTTACTCAAAGATTCTTTTTATCTCCCAGATGATGATCTTGGGTCCCAGAGGCCACGGTCTAGCTCTATCCAGCACTCCCCCAGACCGCACCATGCAAACACTCTGGACATTCATTACAACCAAGACAGACGAGCCTCTGCCAATGACCAGCTTACAGACAGCAGGTATTCAGCCATCTCTGACACTCATAAGCCCTGTTTCCACTACAGGAACCAGCTTTAGAGGACAGGAACTTTGGTAATAGTAATTATTTGACAGTTCCAACCATGATGCATCACACCAAAGTAAGATGTGTTAAAATCAGAGGTGATTATGCCTGAAATCACTCTAGAGTGGAGTGCACAGGACCAACTTGTCACCACTGCTATGTAATGATTGCAGAGCAGGATGGATTGATTATAAAGCAAAGCTGCACCAGCGTGGCCTCTGTCCTCGGCTAGCCAGTGGTGTGGATCTTCACTACGGCTACAGACAGTGCGAGCCTTGGCTGTGCTTGTGTCCTCCTGATATAGCACTGTGTGGCCATATACTGTATGGTGTGTATTAAATCTGGCTCTTCCTCTCCACAACTGTACTGGTATTAGGTTTTAACTTTTAAAGCATTACACAGTATAGCTGCTACAGTGGGAGCAGCACCAGCGGGGACTGGGGGTGCTTTCACACCTGCAGGTTTTAGTCCGTTTCAGTCAAACTCGGGTTCGTTTTCTCCCTTAGTGCGGTTTGTTTTGTCTGGCGTGAACACAGTAATCACACTAAAGTGCGTACCAAAACAACCGTACCGAGGTTCGAATTAAATGGCGAACTCTGGTGTGGTCCTGCAGGTGAGAAAGTGGCTGCACTAAAACGGGACCAGCAGCAAATGGTAAAACATTTTATGTCACTGTACATACTTGATGGATCTTTGAACATATCTGTGGCTGAGAACGTCACGGTTCTGGAGGATTAATGAACGTTAACATGTTATTTCCCATCAGTAGCAGCGCTTCATTTTCAAAGTGTACGATTTGCCAAAAGTGGTATATGCACATATGTAATAAACGATAACCAAGGCAATGAAAACCTCCTGTAGATTATGCTACGATTCATATTATTTTCTCCCAGAAATTCATAAATACACGGTAGTCATCCTACTTTCTGTATTTACCTTTCCTATTCTCACGGCAAAAAAAATCTGACCAATAAGAACAGAGAACTTTCTGACGCAAGTCTCACGGGATTTAACGTGACGCAGTTTGGTCTGCTTCTGGTCTGCCTCAATTTTTGCCTTTGTGAAAGGGGACCGAACCGAGGAGAAAATGATACAAAGTAACAAATTTGTCAACTGATTTGGACCAAATTAAACGAATTTAGGTGTGACAGCACCCTGAGTCTCCTGTTGGCTGGCTGTGTGGGTCTGCGTCCAAGCTAAGAAGAGCAGGAGCGGCTGGTGGTGTGTGCCATGCCTCTCCGCTGAACACTGGTGTCCTCCCAGCACTCCTGTCCTCTCAGCGCTCGTGCTGCATGGCTGTTTATGCCAAATAATTTTTCTGACACCCGACCAGCATGTCCATGTGGGTTTGTCCGTGGGTTTCATGTTGGCCCATCTGTGTTTGCCCACATGGACTTTACATGTTTATCATTTTCATTTTTCATGTTTTCATAAATGTGCTGTTTTATTGTAAATTTTTGACTTTTTCCCCCATAAATTTGAGACATTTTTCTGGAAAATTTGAAACTTTCTCATTAATTTGTTCGTTTTCCTTGTAACATTGTGACTTTTTGGGGGGGGGGGAATTTAGCATTTTCTTGTAATTTTGGAGCTTTCTCAAAAATTTTCACCTGTTTTTTTTTTTAAACTGTAAACTTGCAACTTTTTTTCCTAAATTTGTGACAGTAGCTCCACAGAAGGAACTTCTTTTCAGCGCAGCAGCGGTGCTGTTGTCATGCTGTGGCATAGCCAGAACCCAGAAGCAAAGATCATGTAGATGAGTCTAAAAAACAAGAAGAAGAAAGACACTTGGGTCCATGTTTTTCAGCGTTCCACAGCCAGTGTGAACAGCTAGATTGATTGACATAAATAAGCGTTTGTCCCAACAGAGTCATCAGGGTGAAACGCTGTGTAGACCCGTCACACTCGCTCCTTCAGAGGGTAGAATCACAGAGCTAGTCCAGACCTGCAGAGGAGCTCCACAGCTGCATTCCTGCCACTCGCCTCCTCCCTGCTGCTCCTGCCTCTCCAGCAGTCCCCCCCTTATCAGCCCAAACTCACTGCGTTAAAAATAGAAGGAAAACAAGCATGTCACTGCCTGTAAAGGAGCAAGTAAACCCAGGCAGAGAGGAGAGAGGAAAAGGAAAATGGGAGAGTGGAGCTGGAAGCTTTGTTTCTACAGCGACCACTGCACGAGTGTTTGCAGAATGAAGCAGGTTCTCTTCTGCAGTTTTAAATTGCTGTCGAGCTATCATGCTTGGTGTTGTGTGAAAAGAAGGATCAGTGGCCAATGTAAAAGTAGTTATTCAGTTGGAAATAATTACCAGATTGCCGCAATCAAGTAAACCCCATTTATATTTGTGCTTAATGTCTAAATTTAGAAGAGATTTTGCTGTAAAGAAAAAGGCAAATGGTATAAAAACACAATTCTCAAATGTCTTCCAGATTCAATTACAACCAGGAAACTCTCCTCTACAATCATCACGATGCCTTATCAAGCTACAGCAGCCCATACAAACCAGGTGGCAGACAGCCGTGTGACGCTCGCAGCATGCCCCCAACTCCTCTCCTCACCCGTAACGCCTACAGCAGCACACAGCTCCGGTAAGGCCTCACGGGGTTCAGCTCAACTTTGTCTTTGGCTCGGCCCTTAGTAAACCACTTGTTTGTGCTTTAGTGCAAGTCAGAACTCAGCTCTCGAATTCTCAATTTTATTTTAGATCAGAAGATTCTCCACAACATTTCCGCCAGCGTAGCGGGAGCCTGGAATCCCAGTCCGAGTTTGGCACAGACACCAAGCCTCCCGTGCCGGCCTTCACTACCGTCTCTCCAGTTCGACGCAGCAACAGCACTGAGGTCCTCGATGACGGCTCTTCCTACACCAGCCAGTCCAGCGTGGAGTACAGCGCTCCTGGAAGCCACGCCCACAGACACAGGAATCGTGGCCGCCACAGAAAAGACGTGTACGCCAACACAGGCAGCATGCCGAACCTGGCTCAGCCTGAACCCAGGTGCTACACCTACCAGCCTCGAGCAAGACCCACCACAACAGCCTACTATGTGACAGGCTACCCCAACTATGTCGAACCCGAGCCGTACTCCAACGGCGTCTACATGTATGACAATGAGACTGAAGGACACTATAACGTCAACGCTTCATACCACCACACACAGACGGCTTACCAGGGTCATGATATGCATGGCCATTATGGTACCGATGACATCGACGGTATATCGCAGCACCCGTACGCCACATTGCGGCCGCCCAGACACAGACAGGCTCCCCGCAGCAGCGAGCAGGTGAGCAAGAACATCCAGAAGGCGCTGGTGGCTGAACACTTGATAGGCTGGTACCAGCGCAACACTGGACACAAACCAGCCACGTACGACTATGACAGAGGCTGCCAGCAGAGTCTGGGCTATCAGACCATGAATGCACCCCTCAGCTACAACAGCAGGAACGTCTCCTACTCATCCAGTAAGGAAACTGGACCGTGAACTTGGCTCGTATATGTAATGTTGTTTTAGATATGGGAGCGTTGCAGGCTGACTTGTACCATTTGTATCTCTTGCAGTGTCGACAGTTTCATCCAGTGGAAACTGGCACGGTCGTGTGAGTGGTGGTGGTGGTGGTGGTGTGCGGGAGTACAGCCTTCCTGTGCCTGCGCCTCAGTCCTACGCTTACAGCACAGCCCCATACAGTCACTCCACCCACAGCAGGTGAGGAAAAAACTTGGCCTCAGATCTTCTCGTGATCCAATAAGCCACTCCCTGATCCTCCTGATCCCCAGAGCTAAGCGCTAGTGTTTAATTACCTAGCATGGATGGCTACAGAAAACATAAGCTGCTATTTACTTTTGTTATCCCCTACACACAACAACATTGTGGACTAATGTGAAGCCCGCCTTACCTTCCCCTCAACATCACCCCCTCCATTTTAAACATAGTGCAGTTATTTTTTTTATTGTAACAACAGGTCTTAGCAGGAGGATTATAGGATTTGTAATCCCAGCAGTCATTTCTTCCACGAAGATTGAGACTGCTTCTGCTGACACTAACTGTCCCCTGGCCCCTGCTTTCTTGTAGATATGGCGGCTCCTGGCATAGCCCCGATGCCCAGAGGCGCTCTGCCTTTTTCCCCACTAGTCCTCCCTCCTCTAGTTCCCCTTCCTCATTTCCATTCCCCTCCTCCCCCTCCTGCTACTACTCCCCCGGCTGTCGGGTCAGGCAGGTTGCCTCCAGCCCTGCGCAGTCACAGTCGTCCAGAGGGGACAGGCTCAGTAAGGTGTCTTTTACTAAAGGTAGCTCCTAGTAAGTAAAGTGCATGGGCTGGAGCCTGTGTGTGTTCTTGTTTCAGTGGGTCCACGGCGTGGCTCCATAGTCTGCCTGTTGATGTTTTGAAGTGTATTTTGCCTTTGACATGTTTGGCTGCTCCCTCATTGTTGTGTATGATAAGGTAACTGCATGGCTTCGTGAACACGCCTGCCGGACTTCTGCTGCCATATTGTCATCCAGTGGTCACATTTCTCCAGAGTGTGCCTGTACTGCTTAGATTTTTCTTTTGTTTTCTGTTCACCTTCTTCTTGGACTTTTTAAGTCTGCCTGCCTCATGCGCTGCTATTCATCCTCCACTTTGCCCCCCTCTCATGCACAGATGTCCAACAGAGTTTGAGTGGCAAAGCCTTGATAAGATGCCGTGCCCTTGTGGGCCTTTAGAGGGGTGTGGTGATGCTGTTGTGTATTTGGCTGGTGAGGAAACCCCGTTCCTCTAAAATACTCAGTCACAGCACAAGAAGAAAGGGTGAGAGATGTGAGTGTGAAATTACCACATGGTGATGGTCACGTTGTGTGTGTGTGTGTGTGTGTGTGTGTGTGTGTGTGTGTGTGTGTGTGTGTGTGTGTGTGTGTGTGTGTGTGTGTGTGTGTGTGTGGCGGGGGTGGGGGTGGCAGAAAACATCTAATCATCATTTTATCTCACTCCTGATTTTGGGTTGATCTCTCTGGGTGTCTTATGGTGGTGGCAAAGGGAAAATGTGACCGCTCAACGTCATTGCATTGTCAGGCTCTGTGTTTGTGTTTGTGTACATCTACGCTTAAGCTGGATTTATGCTCCACCCCCGCTCTGTGCGTCTGCTAGAGCATTGTACGACGTAGATTTCGTTGTCCTTTCCACGGCTGTGGGCACACAGCCAAAAATTTTGTGACCATGTTGGCTGTGTGCACCGACTGCACACGTGCCGGACCCGACCTGCCATTCAAAAGGTGGTGCCACCGACAAATACGAAGGGAAAGAAGAGGAATTAAAAAGAAATGCAACAAGGCCAGAGAAGGGAAAAAGAAAAGCCATAAAAACAGGAGTTTCTTTCCTCGTTTTTGTGCCGTCACTATTGTTGTTGCTAAAACATGTGTGCCTGTGGTTTTTCTCTTGTATATAGCCAATGAACCACCTGGCACGTCAGGGAATTTGTGCTACTTATCGGGCCAGAGTAAAACTGCAGATGATGGTTATGTGCATGTGTCAAACACGCGGCCTAGTAGACACAAAAAATGAAGCACATATACACAGCCATGTGCTCGCCAGCCTCTTTCAAGCATCACAGACATGCAGAGCAGAAATGAGCATAAACCCAGTGACCCGGGGCATGAAAGTGACATTAGCATTACTGCACCCAGAGCATAGTAATGGGCTTGTTGCTTTCACTGACAATCCTGCTTTACTTTTTTAAAGTTTAGCCCCTAAGCTCAGGGTTAATTTCTTCTGCGCCAACCCCACAGTTAAACAGCCGCTGATTGCATTCAGAGTGCAGCCTAATGTGTTTCAATCTTGTGTTCTCATTACAGATCCTGTGTAGATGTCAGACAAATGGACTCGCACATCAGCACCCAGACGCACACCAGCTTGGACCCAGGAGACCAGATTTACTGGCATGAAGACTCAAAACCAGGAACAATAGTTTAGTTTCCCATCATGGACATGTGAACAGTTTTCACACTGAATAATAGTCACTGTGCCTTAAGACTGCACTTCCCCATTTTTGTAGAACAGGGACCTAATGAATGAAGGAACTCAACTTTTGTGAAAGTTAGGACATCGAGCAAATGAAGCAGTCATTTTCAGTTCCGCAGTTGCCAAAATGACGCACAACCTCCCCAGAGGACCGTGGACACACCTGAAGTGTGGGTGTTTGTGTTGATAGGACTGCTGCAGTGGAGCCGTACCATGGGTTCCACGGTGAAGCCAGAGGGAATGTGGGCTAAACTTATGCAGCGTCATCTCCACTAACCCAGGACTCAAGACTGTGTCTGAAAGAGGATACCGAGCAGCACCGAACAACGAGAATGACTCATCTGCACACTTGTAAAAATGAAGGATTAGAGAAGAATTGATAAGGACGTTGTCATAATGAAGGATTGAACTCAGTAAAATGAGGGTGGAATAAACAGCCACCCCCTGGAATGTTCTGCAAACATCAGGTCCTGTCTTTAACCACGGCATTCCATGAAACTTTACGTCTGACTTCCCGTTTGTCACTTACACACTGTTCCGTCTGTCTCACTGTCAGTACTTAGTATTTGCAGTACTTGAGCCAAATACTTAAGTATTACCCAAAGTAACAGGTTTTGTGATATTACTGCCACTGCAAGAAGACAGGGAACGCCGTTTATTTTTAGAGTAATTTCATCCATGCTGGAAATCATGGACTGGTGCTCGTAGTTCTGAAACTGTAAATGTTGGTTTGTAAATACACTGGGTCAGTCCTTTTTCAGACCACTTTTGTATGTATTTGAAAAGCATGTAATATATAGTAAATACTTATTGTTAAGCTGGTTCTTAGTAATTTGTATAACCGCATTGGTTGGAATTGGAAAAAAAAATCTTGTCATTTGCTGTGTTGGTGATATTTATTCCTTAAAGCATTTCATCCCCCAGGGTGCAGAACAACAGAGGATTTCAGTCCAAATCCTCTGAATTAGCTAGAAGAACGTCTGTTGAGACAATTCAATTAAGGAAATTGAGTTGAAAGTGCAATAATCACTGCTTGGAGCGAAGAAAAACAAAACTTCAGGTCTCATTAGCTTTTTATGATGTAAGAAACACTTCACTGGAACTCAAATGTAATCTCCATACATAAACAGTATGGAAATCAATTATTTGGAGGCTGCTTTCAAGGGAGCAGATTATAGTTGGAGGGACAGTCACATCCCCATCCTGAACCCACGAAAGATGAATGGAGTCACGGTGACGGCCAAGTCTGAAAAACCGATCAGGCTTTAGAAATGCAGCACTCTGCCCTGCTGTCGCTGCGTTTCTCACCACTTCGGTTTGATTCCAGACTTCTTTTGGGTGCGTGTAAGAGCTGCACGGCTTTAAACCAACCAAACCAGTCTTTAAAACCCGTCACACCCACTATGAGCCACAGAAACGACACACTGGTGTTTACAGCACTGTACACTCCCTGTGGGCTGCCTACCGTACACATGTTGGCCCCTTCCTCTCTTTCTTTAACATTTGTGCTGCAACTTTTCACCACCTCTTCCCCTTCCTCCCTGAGCCGCCACACATTTTTCCACCATCCATTTGTGCGCCCTGCCGTGGGTCACCTCTGGAGGAAGAGCAATCGAGTGGCTTTTCCTCACCGTCATGCTTCTTGTGGGAACTGGCAGATCTCAGACACCACTCCTCAGGCAGAGAGAGCGAGAGAAGAGGAGTTCTCATCCAGCTGTCCCGCTCTCTTTGCTGTTTCACACCAGCTGCAGTTAGACATCGGCGGGGGGGGGGGGGGGGGGGGGTTCCAGCTGACACTAGACTACATAAACAATAGGGCTTTATCTGCTCCCCCTTCATCTATTACACACTAGAGAGAGGAGGGAGGATTAGAGCCGTGTATAGGCCTTTCTTTTGGTACAATACACAAAGAGCTGAAACCTGTGGAGTTGTCTGACTTGTTGCAAACAGAATGGTTTCTGATTCAGAAAGGTGCCCCAACTAATGACATTAACACTGTTAATTAGTGTGTGTAACCAGTCTGAGCACCACTTTCATCAACCTTTAATTTAGTATGAAACTGAACGCTTTTGGAAGCGTTCTAACCAGTGTTGGGCGTTACTAAAAAATAGTAACTAATTATAGTTACTAGATAGATAGATGGATAATAGATGTACTTTATTGATCCCAAACTGGGAAATTACAGTGTAACAGCAGCATGACAGTAGACAGCCAAATGACAGAAACACACACATGACAAAGGGATTACCTATGGAAAGTAAAACCAACACTACTATGAAAAAGTCTATATACATCATAGCTGAATAGATGGTGACCCGTATAGACACATGAATCATACCCACTGTGCAATGAAGGACTATCAGGAGCAGAGTGAAATGTGAGGTGCCAGTTAGTCTGTAAGGTGCAGTGTGGCAGCATAGTTATGACAAGATTACAACATCAAAGTGAGTTATTGTACAGTGAAATGGCATGTGGCAGGAAAGATTTCCTGTACCTAACCATTCGACAACGAAACTGTAGTAGTCTACTGGAGAAAGTGCTTCGCTGTCTATCTAGTGTGTGGTGGAGGGGGTGATCAGGATTGTCCTTGATGGATTGCAGTTTATTTAGTGTTCTCCTCTCCACCACTGTCTCAAAGGTCTCTCTGGCCTGAGACCAATTACAGAGCCAGCCCTCTTGATAATCTTATCAAGTCTGTTGGTGTCTCTGGCCCTTAATACTGCTACTCCAACAGACAGCAGCAAAGAAGATGGCATTGGTGACAACAGTCTGGTAGAAAAGCTCCACCATCCTGTTGCACACATTGAAGGATCTCCGCTTCCTCAGGAAGTAGAGTCTGCTCATCCCCTTCTTGTGCGCAGCATCAGTGTTGGATCTCCAGTCCAACCCACTGCTGATCCTGACACCCAGATATTTGTAGTCCTCAACCACTCCCACATCCTCCCCCCTAATCTGCAGTGGCTGAGAAGGCATCCTCTTCTTCTTGAAGTCAATCACCATCTCTCTGGTCTTGCTGACATTCAGCCTCAGGTGATTCTGCTCGGTCCACTCCACAAATCTGTCAACCAGGTGGTTTCCTGTACTCCCCCTCCTCTCCTCCTCTTATACACCCCACAACAGCTGAGTCATCAGAGAATTTCTGCAGGTGGCATGACTCAAGTGTTTTACTGAAAGTCAGTGGTGTATAAGGTGAAGAGAAGAAAAGGAGGGAGCATAGTCCCCTGTGGAGCTCCTGTATCACTAGCCACCACTTCAGACAAGATACTGCCCAGCCGGACAAACTGTGGCCTGCCTATCAGGTAGTAATCCAAGAGATCATAAGAGCTGTCGATCCCCATCACCTGCAGCTTCTCACCCAGCAGCAGTGGCTGGATGGTGTTAAAGGCACTGGAGATATCAAAAAATGTGATTCTCACAGTGTCTCCTCCACCATCCAGGTGCAGATGGGCTCATTGCAGCAGGTACATGACAGCATCTTCAACTCCTAAATGGGGCTGATATGCAAACTGCAGAGGGTCCAGCCACGTCTTCACCTGCGGCCTCAGGTGGGCTAAAACCAGTCTCTCCAGGACCTTCATCACATGAGATGTCAGGGCAACTGGTCGATAGTCATTCAGGTCCGATGGAGATGACTTCTTGGGGACAGGAACCAGGCAGGACGTCTTCCACAGCACCGGTACTCTCCCCAGACTCAGGCTCAGGTTGTACAGATGTTTCAGTACCGGAGCTAGCTGGTTGGCACAGGTCCTCAGGGTCCTGGCAGAGATGCCATCAGGGCCCACCGCCTTCCGTTGACGGAGTCTCTTGAGCTGTTTCTAAACCTGGTCTGTAGTCACAGTGATGTGAGGGAAGAGCCTGGTGTCCCCTGAGGAGGAGGTGGGGGGTGAGGGGGAGATGGAGAGAGGTGCTGCACAGGAGGGTGTGGGGGTCTGGTTGTGTTGGGGTGACAGACTGTGAGTTGAACCTATTAAAAAACAGATTCAGTTCCTCAGCTCTCTCCTGGCTCCCAGGTGCCTGCCTGACTCTTCCCTTGTACCCAGTTATTTGCTTCATTCCCTCCCACACATCTTTAGCATTGTTTTGCCTGAGTTTATCTTCCAACTTCCTCCTATAATTGTCCTTGCACCTCCTCAGCATCTTTCTCAGCTCATGCTGCACTCCCCTCAGCTTCTCCTTTTCTCCGAACCTAAAAGCTCTCTTCTTTTTGTTCAGAAGTGCTTTCAGGTCACTGGTGACCCATGGTCTGTTGTTGGAGAAGCAGTGTACAGTCTGAGCTGGCATGGTCGTGTCTTCACAGAATATGATGTATTCTGTGATGCAATCGGTCATATTGTCTATGTCCACCCCATGTGGTTCACAGAGTACGCCCCAGTCCATCATCTCGAAGCAGTCCTATAGTGCATCAGCAGCCTCCTGTGTCCACCTCATAGTCCTTGTTTATAAGCAAGCTGCCTTTGCACAAGGGGAACGTACTTGGGTGGTAAGATGACCATGCAGTGATCCGATTTGCCAATGGGGGGTAGAGCTGTGGCACTATATGCATCTCTAGACATTGGCATACAGTAAATCCAGTGTTTTGTTCTCTCTGGTGGGACAGTCAACAAACTGGTGAAAGTTTGGTAATGTTTTTCCTGCTACTAGTTACTTCTTTTCAAAAGTAACTGAGTTACTTTACCAATTACTGCATGTTTTAAGTAACTAGTTACTTGGAAAAGTAACTTTCATGTTACTTTTAAATGCATACTTAAATCATCTTGCCCACATAGCAGTATAATGTATATGGATTATACTGTATATGTATAATGGATTACATTACAGGCTTATTAATGTCAGGCTGAAAACAGACAGTTTCAGACAGAGCTTTTAGAACATGTTCAGTCTGCTTTATCCTGCCTTGAGAACTCTTATTGTGGAAAAATCTGAAGAAAATCAACACAAAATTGCCAGTAATTTCCTCATTCTGGAGTGAGAAATGGGTAAAAAGAGTGAGATGGCAACACTGCATAAAGCTGTCAGTGTTTATCTTACTGGACTGGCGAGCTGTCCAGGGTGTACCCTGCCTCTCGCCCAATGATGCTGGGATAGGCTCCAGCCCCCCCGCGACCCGAAAAGGATTAAGCGGAAGAAGATGGATGGATGGATGTTTATCTTACCTTTATGATATGGATTTAATCTGATGTGCAGTGATCCAAAGAAAATGCCCATTATCCACAGTCCAAGTGTCTGCTGTGACAGAGACATGACCCAGTCCCTTAAATTCCTTTTGGAGATCAAAATCCATTTTTGAATAATCTTTATTCAGGTAGCAAGTAAATGTGTTTTAACTTCAGTGGCTCACAGTCTCAGCTGTCTGATGGAAAATGACCGTCAACACATCTTCATTCTGTAACAATGTATCTGGCAATCAGTTGGTTTCCCTTGCTGGGTCACAAACTGTCCAGATGCATACCTGTGCTTGAAATCCAGCCGTGGGTGTTCAGATAGAGTTACAAACTGACTTGACATCACTAGGATCCTGGTCAGAGAAATGGCTGTTGAAGTTCAATGAAACTAAACGCAAGTGCATGCATCTTGCCATCTTGTTTTTAGCCAAAGTCAAATTCCTTGTATGTGTTGTGCATACTTGGCCAATAAAGCTAATTCTGATTCTGATTGGCAGGAGAAATCTGCAGAACGAGTATGAAATTGGAGGAGTGCAATTGGAATCAGTCATGAAAGGGACCTAGGTGTCATATTCTCCCATGACGCCAAACCAAGTCTCCAGTGCATCCAGGCTTTAAAAAAAAAAGCTGTACACCCTGAGACTCATTAAAAGGACTTTTAACACTAGAAGACCCAGACATTAGCCCTCTTGTGGCCACTTGATGGTCCCCCTATGGGTTTTCTAGGCAAAAAGGCCAAATGGCCCCTCTCTGGGTCTTCTTAAACACTTAGACTCCCAAGCGTTTCATGATAATCTACAAGGCATATGTTAGACTTCACCTGGAATATTGCATCCAGGCCTGGTGCCCATTCTATCAGAAGGACATTGACATTCTCGAAAGAGTCCAACGACGTGCCACAAAGCTAGTGCCAGAAATCAAGTCCCTGTCATATGAAGAACGCCTGAAACGTTTGAGCTTTGACACCTTGAGACAACGAAGAATCCGTGGAGACAGAGGCCGACAAAATCCAGCACGGGCTGGAAAAGCTGGATGAAGGCAAATTCTTTGTAAGATCATTATCTGGACTAACAAGAGGGCACAAACACAAATTATGCAAGAAACAATTGAATAAAGGGCTAGAACTCCGGAAGAACTTTTTCTCTCAAAAAATAGTTCATGCCTGGAATTGTCTGCCAAACCATATCGTAAATGCTCCTACTTCTGTCACCTTCAAAGTAAGATTGAATAGACACTGGAGAGAAATGGGAAACATACAAGGCTAGCTTTCTAAATTCCCATCAATCCGTAACTCGAGTTACACGTGTTTTAGGAGAAAGAGGGTAAATGGCCGTGGAGGGAGCAAATGTTCAATGCTCAAACTAAATGTGGATTTGGAGTGTTTGGGCTTGAACATAAGCCTATCTGCAAATATAAAATTTAATATAATTGTACTTTATAACCCCGCCCCCCATGATGTCAGTTTCTATAATGAATTTAAGAATCTTCTCTCTGCCGTTGAAAACTGTCATGAATGTATTCTGTGTGGAGATTTCAATATTAACTGGATGGATAAAAAGGCTAAAACAAAATTAAAATCAACTGTTGAGAAATTCCAGTATAAACAACTGATTGATAGGCCAACTAGAATCACAAGAACAAATGAAACTCTTGTTAGATCTGATTTTACAGACCGTCCAGAGTGAATAATCAAAACCTATAACTTTATTACTGGCTTATCTGATTACAACCTGACAATGATTGCAAGAAAATAAAAAATGTTTTATTTATCACAACAAAAATCAAACCCATATAATAACTGGAATACCCAAGGCATAAACAGCCGAACTTGAACAAAATTTAAAGTGCGGCGGATGATAAAAAATATAAGCAGCGATGCTGTGGTTTTAAGTAGAGTTTATTATATCATACCGCCATCACGAGCTCCGCTCCTGGCGCTGTGCATGCGCACCAAGAGCGAGCCCACGGCTCTCAGAGAAGGAGGACACAATGTCCGTGTCCAGCAGCAGCAGTTGCAGAATCAGAATGAGAGTGAGAGAGCTTTGCGTTACAGAGTTGCAGCATATATACCCAACTACAACAATACATCAAAGAGCATTCCCCAGCAGTTGGTCCGATCAAAGGGACTGCAGAACAGGCATGAGATATTTGCATTTGAAAGACCTACATAACAATAGGCAGATTTGCCAGTCTCTGCTCCAGGTGTAGGACAAAGAGGTTACAAGGCACATCTACATATTGATCTCAGCCTCTAGGTCACAGGACAGGACGCATGAACACTATACATGAATGGCACATTGCATCACGATACATGAATGGCACATTACATCACAATACATGCATGGCATATTACATCACAATACATGAATGGCACATTACATCTCAGTAGTGCAGCGGGAAAAACCAAGAGAAGAGAGCTGACTGTCCTGTGTGTTGTGGGGGGGTTGAATCAACCCGCCACACGCTCCCCCCCCAGAGGGCACGGCAGGGGGCCGAGACCTCGATAATCCATCTATGGGAGCGAGCTGTGGGAGAAGCTCGCTGCAGGCGGAGGGGGAGGGAGGGGAGGGGTAGTAAGTGCCAGCAGGGGCGGTGAAATCGTCCGAGCCGCGCAAAAATTACTTGCTGCTCTGCGACGTCGAGGGGCTGTCCCGTTGCGCGTGCGGAGATCACAAGAAGAAAAATTTGTCTCTGACTCCTCTCGTGGCCATGAAGAAAAGCAGGAGCGGCTGTAAGAAAAAAAAAAAATAAAAGCAGAGGGACTGGCGTGTTGACTTTAGGGCAGGCGCAACTCTAAAGCCTCAGGAACCGCAGACGGCTGAATTCCCCTTGTGTGCCGTGGCTAAGACCATAAAATCCAGTGAGCAAGCTGCGGGCCTCAGGTGTACAAGCAAACCTGAAGGGCCAGTGTGCAGCAGAAGGAAGGCGGTCAGTGAAGCCGTTATTGTCCCGTGCGTGGTGTGCCGTCCTCGTAACTCCCCGGTGTGCGCGCGGGGGTTCCGTTCGTGGGTGGGCCGCTGGAGTAGCGAGTCAGGGTGCAGAATCTTGGTGGAGATCGGCGCAGACGGCGCCGATAAAATCCAAGTTTAGGCTGTGGCTGCAGCTTGGCCATGGTGCATTGGAACGGTGGGAGGAAATAGACGATCTTTTGTCCCTCAGGCTCGTGCAGATGCGTTGGAGCGGTGGGAGGGAATAGACGGTCTTTGGCACCGCTCGGCCGTGGTGCGTTCAGGTCCACGTGTTGCGTTCTCCGCCGGCCATGGAGGACGCTGTCGTGGAGAGGGGACGAGGTGCCTGCGCTCTCGTGTGGAGGAACTGCGAGCGCGGCCGGTCCAGGGTGGATGAGCAGATCTCAGACGTGCAGATCTCATCATGAAGAACGGGTCACCAGCGCAGCTGTCCAGATCGGAAGGTTGCTTTGCACAAACGTGTGCATGATCGGGGCCGCCAGTGAAGCGTTCACTGGCAGCGTGTTCCTTTCTGCCTTCAGGTCATGGTGCGTTGGGGCGGCGAGAGGGAGGAGACGTCTTGTGTCCCTCGGCCGGTTCAGCGTGGATGTCCAGACCAGAAGGCTGCGTCGCACAAAGCGTGTGTGTCTTCGGGGTCACCAGTGCGGCGGATGATAAAAAATATAAGCAGCGAATGATAAAAAATAAGGCAGGGCGAAACTCGCCCCTGCGCTGTGAGCGCGCGCAGGAGTGAGCCCTGTGCCTCCAGTCCGCAAGCAGGTGAAGTGGAAGAATGAGAGAGAGAGAGCTTTGCGTTACAGAGTTGCAGCATATATACCCAACTACAACAATACATCAAAGAGCATTCCCCAGCAGTTGGTCCAGTCAAAGGGACTGCAGAACAGGCATGAGATATTTGCATTTGAAAGACCTACATAACAATAGGCAGATTTGCCAGTCTCTGCTCCAGGTGTAGGACAAAGAGGTTACAAGGCACATCTACATATTGATCTCAGCCTCTAGGTCACAGTAAGGACAGGACGCATGAACACTATACATGAATGGCACATTACATCACATGAACGGCACATTGCATCACAATACATGCATGGCACATTACATCTCAGTAGTGCAGCGGGAAAAACCAAGAGAAGAGAGCTGACTGTCCTGTGTGTTGTGGGGGGGTGAATCAACCCGCCACAAAAGAAAATAAACAGAACATGTAATCAAAGAGTCAGAAATAAATAATAGTGCAAATAATTTTTCCTCCATCTTAACCCATCTGATAAATAAACAGAAAAACCTGGAAGGTCGGCCCCAAAAACACACTCTACCATGGTTTAACAGCAAAATTCTTCAAATAATGAAAAAGTGAGATCTTGCTCTTAAAAAGTCCTTAACAACAAAAACTAACTCTGATCACCTAATTTCCGCAGGTCTGAGGAACAAAGTGGTGAGGGAACTGCGTAAAGCAAAAACTATTTTTTCTAAAATCATAGAAGAGGCTAAGGGCAATAACAGAAAACTTTGGCAGCAAATAAACACTCCAAAATTAGTAGATTAAAAGTAGATAGTAATATTCAGTTCAATTCAACTTTATTTATATAGCGCCATTTCACAACAACTGTCATCATAGCACTTTCAAATGCAGGGGAAACCCCCACAATTGCAGAAAGACCCCAGCAATCAGGCGATCCCCTGTGAGCATACACTTGGCGATGGTGGAGAGGAAAAACTCCCTTTTAACAGGAAGAAATCTAGCAGAACCAGGCTCAGGGAGGGGCAGTCATCTGCTGCGACTGGCTGGGGGGTGAGGGGATAGAGAAGATGAAAAGAACAGACATGTAGAGAGCAAACATTAAAGAAGTGAAGCCAAGTACATTATTGGAGGTCCCCCGGCAGTCTAAATCTATTAGCAGCAGAACTAAGGGAGGGTTTAGAGACACATGATCCCTCCCTAATCGTAGGCTATATCGAAAAGGAAGGTTTTTACCCTATTCTTAAAAACAGAGATGGAGACTGACTCCCGAATCCAGATTGGTAACTGGTTCCACAGGAGAGGAGCTTGATAACTGAAGGCTCTGCCTCCCATTGTACTTACGGAGATTCTAGGTATTACAAGTAATCCAGCATTTTGGGAGTGTAGTGCTCTGTTAGGATAATAGGGTAGTATCAGATCTATCCATCCATCCATCTTCTTCCGCTCAATCCTTTTCAGGTCGCGGGGGGCTGGAGCCTATCCCACAATCTTTGGGCGAGAGACAGGGTACACCCTGGACAGATCGCCAGTCCATCGCAGGGCCAACACAGAGACAGACAACCATTCACGGTCACATTCATACCTAAGGGCAATTTAGAATCCCCAGTTTTGATGCCAGTTAACCTAACTTGCATGTTTTTTGGCATGTGGGAGGAAACCGGAGAAATCCCGGAGTAAACCCACGCAGACATGGGGAGAACATGAAAACTCCACACAGATCACTGTTGGTCGGTGGCTGGGATCAAACCCAGGATCCCCCGGCCAAGGGTGAGTTGCTGTGCTGCCGTAGTGCTAACCACTCCACCACCGCGCTGCCCAGTAAAAGAGGCCTGATTGTTTAGAGCTTTGTAAGTGAGAAGAAGGATTTTAAACTTAATTCTAAACTCTATGGGAAGCCAATGAAGGGAGGCCAGAACCGGAGAGATATTATCTCTCTTTCTAGTACCTGTTAAAACTCTTGCAGCAGCATTTTGGATCAACTGAAGACTTTTTAAAGATATTTTAGGACAACCTGATAATAAAGAGTTACAATAATCTACTCTAGAGCTAACAAAAGTGTGGATCAGTTTCTCAGCATCACTCTTGAGACAAGATGCTCATAATCTTGGCAATATTATTAAATTATTCATGACAGCAAATTGTTGTATCTCTAATTGTGCCCTTCAGGGGTAAAGTGGGCTATCCCACAAAACCATTATTTTGAGAAAATGAGCTCTAAAGTTGAAATATTCTCAAAAAATCAGTGTGCCTATATCATTAAAAAGTTACCTCCTATAATTATTATAGGGGGTAATTTTTTGATTTTTGATTTTTTGAGAATATTTCAACTTTAGAGCTCATTTTCTCAAAATAATGGTTTTGTGGGATAGCCCACTTTACCTCAGAAGGGCACAGTTAGGAAGGAATCGAGGTGATGTTTTATAGTTTTATTGAGAACGACAACACAGGAACACAGGAGACTCTAACGAGAGCATAGGAGCCACAGCGAAGAGACAAGATGTCTCCCGCAGCTGGCTTATATACCCTAGGCCTAGGTGATGCCACCTCCCAGAGGCAGGGCATCACCCCTCTCTAGCCCAGGGCACTGCCATAATAATATATATATAATATATGATCTAACACAAATCTATCACAAGAGCTTTTAATTGCTTTTTTTATTGAGTCAGTGCAAGAACTGGCAAACAAAAAGGACTTTTAAAAGGGCCTTTGATACAGTTAATCATAGTATTTTAATTAAAAAACTAAGTCATTTTAAAATTTCAGCAGAAGCCCTGCAGTGGTTCTTGTCATATTTAGGAGGTAGGCAGCAATGTGTCAGTCAGTGGAGTTAAGTCTACTCTACAACCTAACAACATGGGAGTACAATAGGGCTCCATACTTGGCCCATTGCTGTTCAGTATATACATAAATGATCTCCCAAACTGTTGTCCAAGAGTCGTGTCCAATTGTTGGCCAGGTCATGTTTGTAAATCAGAATTGGTTCTAAAACATTTTACCTGGTAAAAGTCAAATAAAAGAAAAACTGCCAGATCTATGCTGATGAAACAATTATCTGTGTCAGCAAAAACACTCAGTTTGGCAGGGAACAGTTTGACTCCATCTCTGGCACTACAACACATGGCTTGTGTTGTCTCACTTGACCCTCAATGTTAAAAAAACAAAAAACAACTTTCTATGTGTTTTTCCACATGCGACAGGTCTGAAAGGTTTGAAACTCACATAAAAATAAAGTAATCAAAGTGGAGAACAATGTAAAATATTTAGGCATTATATTGGATAAACATTTGAAATTTCAAAGTCAAATAGCACATATTTGGAAGAGGTCAAACCAATTTTAAGTTGTTTTATCAGAAGAGACCTGTCACAAAAAACTGCCCAATTATATACTGTATATGCACGTATGCATTCAGTAATTTTTCACATTTATCATACTGCATAACATCATGGTCACAATCTTCCACTTCTATTTTGAAACCGGTATTGTCATTATATAAACAGGCAATAAAAATTATGGATCAGGAGCCAATGAAATGGCATCATTGTGATATTACCCCAAAATGTAATCTTTTAACCTTTTGAAAATTTCATAAATTTCTGTGTCATTAAATTGGTTTTTAAGTGTTTAAATAATCAGGTACCGCCACTGTTCGGTGATGTCATTAAGAGACGACAGAGCTCTGGAAGAACCACAACACGGGGCTCTGCCCGGGGAGACTGTCATCACAATGTACTATAAGACATCTTTTGGACAAAGCTGTTTCTCTGCTAAAGGGGCAAGACTTTGGAACTCTTCGCCAGCTGAATTCAAACAGCAGTCTGATTTTAAGGTTTTTAAAAAGAGCTTAAAAATGCTTTAGTCAATGTCCACGATAGGGCTAAAAATTAAGTGACCATGGCCTGATGGTATAATTAGTTTTTTCTTTTTCTCTTCTACCTTTTTGTGTGCGTATATGAATGTATGTAGATATGTTTTTGTTGTTTTTGTATGTGGATATATGCACACATAAATTACTTTTCTTTTGCATTTTTGTAAGTATTAACATCTTAATCCTCCATTTATTGTTAACATTTTTTTTCTGTTTTCTCTGTTTTACTCTTTCTTTTACTCTTCTTTTCCAAAAGCCTCCTATGGACTAGTGTTGGGAATTAGCATGTATTGATAAAACACTTAAGCAAAATATCTGGTTTGTCCAATACATTTGTCTGTCCATATCAAATAAAATAAATAAAAAAACCATACCATACATCAGAGGGATAACAGAACCAATTCAAAGGATCATGAAAAAACACAAAATAAACAGCAGTAAAACCACGCAAAAAAATTAAAGACACTTATTAGTACACCCCAAGGACAAAATAGAACAAGGCAAAAAAATGCAACATAATATATGAAATATCATGCAGATCATGTAACAAGACTTGCATCGGAGAAACGGGAAGATCATTCACCACAAGGAAAAAAGAGCACCAGAGGGAATGTGAGAAGGAAACACAAGGACGACTCACATCGCAAAAAGAAAAGGCAGAACAAGCGATACTAAAATCAACAATATCAGATCACTGCAAAAGAAATAATCACATTGTGGAGTGTGCAAATAACGGAGGTAGACTTATGCAGCAGATGACTTTATTCACTCTCAGACCAGACATACACAGAAAAAGCATATATCAATACACCAGGGTCTCTCCTTTTATATCATCTGCCCATCTCACATCTGCATGACATCTCGCATCACAATACATTCAACCCTTCTCCCCCCACTACTTCTTCCTGCTACCTCACCATAATCTCTCTCATCTCAATACCTATTGTCCTTCTCTGTTTACCCTCTGCATCCAGTCTGAGATGATTAACCCAGCTTCTACACCGCCCCCCCAGAATCTCAGACCGAGTTTCAGTCCTCACGTCCTTTTGGCTTCAGTCTCCTCCCACATCTGCTGTAACGGGGGTTTTCCGCCTCCGCGGCGCTGCTGTGCCGGTGGGGGGCTCCTGGGGTTGTGTGTCTGCAGGTGGGCAATGGTGAGGGGGGGGAACCTTCGACTTGCCCGTGTGGCTGCTCTGATGAATCATTTACCTGGGGAGTTCTCAGTGGGGGTCTTCCACGTCGAGGGGCTCGAGCCAACATCACTTGCTCATCCGCTACCGCAAAGGCGGGCTTAAGTCTGTCTGTACATATTTTCTCCTTATGACCCCCCAAGTCTAACAAAAAATGTTTGTCCCCTGTTTCCAGCACTCTGAACGGGCCATTGTAGGGTGGGCGCAATGGGGGGGGGGGGGGGGGCATCGTGCCTGACCAACACGAACACTGCATTCTTCAAAGTTTTTGGCACAAAAGCGCGTGGAAAACAGTGGTGAGGATGATCCGATCTGCCTCCTGGGCTAGCGCCCGGTAGTCACGCGTGGCCAGCAACGGCGAATTGGCAAGAACCGCTCTCGCCTCTGTTGGGAGGTTCCAGAGGAAAAGGTGGGCAAACAGAAAATGCCCGTCGTCCATGCCCATCAACGCCAACATCTTCTCCATCAGTTCAACCACCGATCTCCTAACTCGGAGCGTCTCAGGAGCCTCTCTGCTCTCTCACAGTCCGAGAGCATATGGCGCCGGGTCAGCGCGGCCTTGAGTGGCCCGTATTTGTCGTGGGCTGGAGGCTGTTGGAGCAGGCTCGCTACTTGCTGAGACTTGCGAGCGTCCAGCGCTGCGACCACATAGTAATATCTGGTGTCGTCTGCCGTTATTCCCCGGAGGGCGAACTGAGCCTCGGTGTGGTGGAACCAAGACCTCGGGTCGTGCAGCCAAAAGTCCGGTAGTTTGACTGAAACAGCGCACGCGTTGCTGGGGCTTCCCGTTGGGGCCGTCTCTGGGATGCTTGCCACGTTGCTGGGGCTTCCTGTCCGGGCTGACTCCGGGGTTCTTGCCTCGTGTTCCATAATTCGTCAAGGGGTCACCAGTGTAGAGAGTGCAAATAACGGAAGCAGACTTATGCAGCAGACGACTTTATTCACTCTCACATCAGACATACACAGAAAAAGCATATATCAATACACCAGGGTCTCTCCTTTTATATCATCCGCCCATCTCACATCTGCATGACATCTCGCATCACAATACATTCAACCCTTCTCCCCCCAGCTACTTCTTCCTGCTACCTCACCATAATCTCTCTCATCTCAATACCTATTGTCTGTTTACCCTCTGCATCTACTCTGAAATGATTAACCCAGCTTCTACACCATCATGGACTGGGACAATATCAAAATCATTGGATCGGAGCGCAACAGACACAAATGTTGAATCAAGGAGGCCATAGAAATCAGGAAGCGGGGCAAAGACAGCATGAATTGGGATGAAGCGGCTGTTGTATGCGTGTTTGGCCCTTGGAGCTTGTTGTAGCCACCCTGCGGGATGACGTCAGGCGGATGGCAGTGCTGTGTTTATTTGTGTGTGTTCTCAATAAAGTTCAGTTGGATGTTTGGCACAAGACGACTCGCATCTCATTAGTTACAGACATAAGTTTGCTGAAGAGGATAAACTATAGAGGCGTACAGGGCACCTCTACCACTGTTTCTACAGTATCCAGGAGAACCAGCAATCCTGTGGCCTAACTGGTTCGCCATGTTTGAGGGGTACATCGCAGCGTTGGGCCTGAGTAAACTCGACGGAATGCGAAGACAAGCACTTCTCGTTCACCATCTCGATGTAGAAGATCAGAAAATTTTCCACACTTTGGGGGAGACGGAGTCTTATACGGATGCTGTCGGGCGGATGGCTTGAATACTTTGCCGAACACACAAGGAGCATGAAGCTGTGGGTGGAAAAGCTGTTGGCACCAAAAGAAGGTAAGCTATCTAGCTCGGGGAAGCTAACAGCCCAGCCAGTGGCAATGGTGAAATTAGCCACGGAGCTAGGTGGGCGCCAAACACTAGTTAAAAGCTACAAGCTAGTTTTCACGGTGGAGTCAGAGCCACAGGTGAAGGAGCCCGCGTCCACAGAAAATGACAAGCCAGACGAAAACTACAGCATGGTGACTGAAGATTTATCGGGCACCATGGAGGTTGAGCAGGACCAGCCTCGCTCGGGGTCGACACAAGAGGATCTCAGTGCTGGAGCTCAAGACGCCTTGGACGAGAGTACTGGGCGTAACGGCGAGGCACCTGGGTCGACAAGTGACACCGACGAGTGAGCTTCAGTTTTCCCCAGAGCTCAGCCGCAGGGGGCCAGAGGATCTGGGACTACAACAGCGACCGCCGCAGCAGTTTTAAAAGCGGTCGGGGCCAGACCGTCAGGCACGGAGAAACCACATGCCAAGCAGCGACACTGCAAGCCGAGCAAGACCCCTCTGAGAGTCGTGGATCTGGTTTGGGCTCGTGAGGAGGGACAGCCACGGTGAATATGGACCAAACGACAGCCTGAAGATCATCAGGGGCGGCTGTGCACCGTGACTAAACGAGGTGCAGCCTATTTTCAACTGTTGGATGGTTCGTGGAGGCATGCCAACGAGCTGTGGTGTGCCCGGGAGGAGGCTTCGGGTGGCGGGTCCGGATGAGAGGAACGGTTGATGGTGAGAAGAAGAGGCACTCTCGTCTGTGAGTTCAGTTACAACCCCGGGGGCAGGCTGCTTCCAGGGGTGCACCTACCGAGGGGCTGCCCCAGGCCCCCCCAAGCCGGTTCGACCCTCTCCTGCTTGAAGGACAGTAGTGTGGTGTTGAAAAATATTAATTATAATGATAAAAATGTTTATATGTTTGCATGTGTTTTGAAAAAAAAAATCTGAACTATTATGGTCTTGGGATTGTTTTATGCATTGTTAGTTCAGGAACATGGCAGCACTTTTAATTTATAAATGGAGTTTTTTTTAGTTTACCAGTGGCAGAATAATCCACTGTGCTGTGCAGGCTGTGTGGCAGTCTACCCACTAACTCTATTTGAGTTATGTTGTGTGAATGTGTTAGGGCATTATAGTACATCGTTTTCCGTTATTTTAGTGTAAGATTTGGGTCCTAAATTGGGGAGGTTTTCAATTGTGTGTGTGGTTTTGGACTTTTCTATGGGGGGGGGATGTTGTATGTGTGTTTGACCCTTGGGGCTTGCCATAGCCGCACTTCGGGATGACGTCAGGCAGACTGCGGCCGCTGTATGTACAGTCGTGAAAAAATTAGGACACCCCATTAAATATTCAGTTCTTTATTAAGAAATGTTCACATATCTATGTCTAACCTTGTTTTTGTTTTTTATTTGCATTTTTTAACATTTATTTTAGCCATTTTAAGTGGGAATGAATGTGGGGGTGTCCTAAAAAAGATGTGGGGGGGGATCCTAACTTATTCCTCACTATTTGTTTAGAATTATATTTTACAGAAAATTTGAAAAAAAGTCTTTAATTCATTTTTAATTGTATTACATGAATCTCCCAGCATTTAAACACTGATATTTATCCATTTGTTCAAATATGTTAAAAAAAACACACAAGCTTATACAGGGTATCCTAATTTTTTCACAACATATTTGCGTGTGTTCTCAATAAAGTTCAGTTGGATGTTCGGCACAAGATGACTCGCATCTCATTAATTACAGACATAACCGCGGCATTTATGCTTTCTCACACCTGGGACTACGTTCTCCAGAGGCCATCTGACAGTGGAGGGAGTGGCCAGCCCAGTGGATCTAACAGTTCTGCTGGGCTGGCCATGCCTAGGAAAAACAGCTGATAAATGACACTTCACAGCGATCAGCTGACATTTCTGAGGAAGACTGCAGACGCCAGTCAAAACATGTAAAGGTAAAAACATCTTTTTATCCTTATCTGAAATAAGAAAAGCAAAAAACTAAAGATTCTGCTAATGAATATCTAGAACCTTTAAGCAAAGGGTTGCAATTTTGGTGCTGTAATCTTTGCATTTGTCAGCCATGTGCTATCCCAGTGCTGACCAATCCCTTTTAAAGGTGCAAAGTATAATCCAGTATTTACACTGACTCTGGATGCAGTATGTTGCAGATACAATGCGGATGACATAACGTTGGGCTCAGGAGACGCACACACACAGGCTCAGAGTAGTTCAAATAGTTTATTGGCAACAGGGGTGAATGGATGTGTGTCTGCGAAATGTTAATGTGTTGGTGGTGGCGTCTGCTTCAGGCACAGAGGCAGGAGACCGTACAGCCGGCAACCCTATGGGAGAGAACACAGAGACACAGGGTGACGGGCACACACCAACACAGGAGGAGAATAGGCGAGGGAGAAGCTTACTTGCTAGGGACAGATGACTGGCACAACAAGGACGGAACCCGGGAGACAGCCACCTGCAGGACGTGGTGCAGCAGCGAGGAACGACGAGGGAACGGGGTTGTCCGCCGCCGAGGAATCCACCTGTGCACAGGGGAGCAGACTGGAAAAGATGAGGTAAGGATTTCTTACCACACAGCGTCGTGCTGAAGAGTAGGTTGCTTCTCGTTGAAGGGGGGATGAAGTCTGACGGCTTCAGGCCGAAGCTCAGGGCGAGGCGGCTTATATCCCTCGCCGCTGATGATGAACAGGTGTGTGAGCAGGTGGCACCGCTGATGAGCGGCGCGGCGTGACAGTACTCCCCCCTCTAGCAGCGCCTCCTGGCGATGGCTTCTCTGGGTGCGCTCGGTGGAAGTCAGCGATGAGCGATGGGTCCAACACGAACGACGAGGGTACCCACTGTCGATGCTCGGGCCCATAGCCCTCCCAGTCCACCAAGTACTGCAACCCACGACCCCGGCGCCGGGAGTCCAGGATGGAGGCGACGGACCAGGCCGGATGGCCACCAATCATCCGGGGCGCGGGTTGCGCAGCAGGAGGAGGGCAAAGGGGGTCGGTGACTGCCAGCTTCACCTTAGACACGTGGAAGGTGGGATGGATGCGGAGGGAGGGGGGAATAGCCACGCGCACAGCCACCGGGTTGATGATCCGGGTGATGGGGTAGGGACCCATGAATCGCTGTGCCAGCTTCCTCCTCTCGCCTTTTAAAGTTACGTCCTGGGTTGACACGTAGACACGTTGCCCAACTCTGTACACCGGGGCAGGTCTTCTGTGCCGGTCCGCCACAGTTCTGTTGCGCTCCGCTGTGCGTAAAAGCGCATTGTGCGCGGCAGCCCAGATGGAGCGGAACTGCCTGAGATGCGCCCTAACCGAGGGGACAGTTACCTCACTCTCCTGCACCGGGAACAGCGGGGGGTCATAACCCAGGGACGCCTTGAAGGGGGACATCCCTGTAGCAGAAGAGCGAGCGGTGTTGTGGGCGTATTCAACCCAGGCAAGATGGTTACTCCAGGACGTGGGTTTAGATGCTGTTACACAGCGGAGCGCAGCCTCCAGCTCCTGATTGGTCCGCTCACACTGCCCGTTGGATTGGGGGTGATGGCCGGAGGAGAGGCTCACCTTGGCTCCGATGGCGTTACAGAACGATCTCCAAACCTCAGAAGAAAATTGGGGCCCCCGGTCCGAGACCACGTCCACCGGAATCCCATGCAGCCTGACCACGTGTTGGACGAGGAGATCCGCCGTCTCCAGGGCAGTTGGAATACCTTGCAGGGGGACGAAGTGCACAGCCTTGGAGAAGCGGTCCACGATGGTCAGGATGGTGTCATAGGAGTTGGAGGCTGGGAGTCCAGTGACGAAATCCAAAGCGATGTGTGACCAGGGCCTGCCAGGGACGGGCAGGGGCTGGAGCAGACCCGCTGGGGGGGCGTTTCCCGACTTGTTGGTGGCACAAATTGGACAAGCCCGGGCGTAGCGGGCAGCATCCCTCCGCAGGCCCGGCCACCAAAAGGACCGCTGGAGGAGGTCTATCATCCGGGAGGAGCCAGGGTGACAGGTGAGCTTGGAGGTGTGCATCCAGTGGATGACCTCTCCACGAACCGCGGATGGCACGAACAGCCTCCCCTCCGGTCCGCCGCCAGGGTCAGGTTCCGCTTCCTGCGCCTTCCGGATCTTGCTCTCTATGTCCCAGGAGATGGCTCCCACGACGCACGACCTGGGCAGGATGGTGTGGAGCGTCTCCTCCGACTCCTCGGGGGTGAACTGCCTAGAGAGGGCGTCAGGCAGGCCGTTCTTGGAGCCAGGCCTGAAGGTGATGGAAAACTGGAACCTGGCAAAGAACAAGGACCAGCGCGCCTGGCGGGCGTTCAGGCGCTTGGCAGATCGAAGATATTCCAAGTTCTTGTGGTCCGTAAGGACCACGAACGGCAGGTCCGCCCCCTCTAGCCAGTGGCGCCATTCTTGCAGCGCGAGCTTGATGGCCAGGAGCTCTCTGTCCCCCACATCGTAGTTCCTCTCCGCCGGGGACAAGCGCCGGGAGAAGAAGGCGCAGGGCCGTTTGGCGCCGTCGTCAGGCGACCGCTGAGATAGCACCGCCCCCACTCCTGTGTCCGAGGCGTCCACCTCCACGATGCACTGCAGCGCGGGGTCGACCTGGCGAAGGACCCAGGAGGAGGAGAACTCCGCCTTCAGCGCCTGAAAGGCAGCAGCTGCCTCTTCGGTCCACCAGAATGGGACCTTAGGGGACGTGAGGCGGGTCAGTGGTCCGACGATGGAGCTGAAATTGGGGACAAAGCGGCGGTAGAAATTTGCAAATCCAACGAACTGTTGCACCTGCTTCCGTGATGCAGGTGTAGGCCATTCTACCACCGCCTTTACCTTCTCTGGGTCTGGGAGCACCTGGTCATGAGAGATGATGAAACCCAGGAAGGACGTCGTTCTGGCGTAAAATTCACACTTTTCAGCCTTCACGTATAGCCGGTTCTCCAGCAGTCTTTGGAGGACCCGCCTCACATGGACCTGGTGCTCGTCCTTGGACTTGGAGAAGATGAGAATATCGTCCAGGTAGACGAACATGAAGAGGCCGATGAAGTCCCGGAGGACGTCATTAATGAGTCGCTGAAAGACGGCAGGAGCGTTGGTGAACCCGAACGGCATTACCAGGTATTCAAAGTGGCCGTTCGGGGTACGGAAGGCTGTCTTCCACTCATCTCCCTCCCGGATCCGGACGAGGTGGTATGTGCTGCGTAGATCCAGCTTGGTGAACCAGGTCGCCCCCTGGAGGAAGTGGAAGGCAGTGTCCATGAGGGGCAGGGTGCAACGGTCCTTCTCAGTGATGTCGTTGAGAGCCCGGTAGTCTATGCAAGGGCGGAGGGATCCGTCCTTTTTCCCAACGAAGAAGAACCCTGCCCCCACGGGTGATGACGATGGGCGAATTATCCCAGCGCTCAGTGATTCTTTTAGGTAGGCGTTCATCGTCTCCTTCTCCGGCGCTGACAGGCTGTAGAGCCGACCAGAAGGTAAGGGAGCCCCCTGGCGGAGGTTGATGGCGCAGTCATAGGGCCGATGAGGGGGGAGAGACATAGCTTTAGTCTTGCTAAACACCATACCCAGGTCGTGAAATTTCGGAGGCACCAGAGACAGGCCCGGGGGTGCAGCGTCCGTAGCAGGGGGAGAAGCGGACGGAGAGCAGGCAGCGGACTGAAGGCAGGTGCCCATGCAGAACGTGCTCCATGCCGAGACCCCAGCTGACTTCCAATCCAGGACAGGGTTGTGGAGGCGTAGCCAGGGATACCCCAGGATGACGGGCGACACAGAGTTGGGCAGGATGAGAAACCCGGTGGTTACCAGAGATGATCACCGGGACCGGGACGGTCTGGTGTGTGACTCTCCCAAGGGAAGCACGGGAGAGGTTGACCAGGGAGATGGGGTCTTTGAGCGCCTGGCAGCGGATGCCCAATCGGGTTGCCAGGCTTTGTGAAATGAAGCTGCCTTCTGCGCCCGAATCCACCAGTGCGTGGGTGAGGTGCCCAGTGGGGTTGTGGCAGAAACGGATGGGCAGCATTAATTGAGTGTGTGAGTTTAATCGATTGAGATCCGCAAGGCCCCCTACAGTGACTCGCGGACCCCGCCGACTGGCTTTCCGTGGGCAAAGCTTCACCGTGTGTTGGTCATCTCCGCAATACATGCAGAGATCCAACTCACGGCGGCGTTGTCTTTCCGCAGGTGAAAGCTTTGTCCAGCCCGTCACCATCGGCTCCGACTCCTCGGGGCACGATGGTGGCGGCGCCGCCAGGGGGTGAGCTTGGAACAGGCGCGGCGAGGCTCCACGAGGGCGAGAAGAAGACGACTTCCGCCCTGAGGAGCGCTCGCGCAGCCTGTTATCCAAACTAATCGCTAAGGATGTCAGCTCCGCTAGCGTCTCAGGAATATCCCGCCCAGCCAGTTCATCCCTCAGATCATCATTGAGGCTGTGGAGAAAAAGGCTGCAGAGGGAGCGTTCCTCCCAGCCTACTTCCTCCGCCGCTACCCGGAAGTCGACCGCGAAGTCCGCTGCCAACCGGCTTCCCTGCTGGAGGGCGAGAAGCCGATCGACTTGGACCGTCTCGGTTGGAGTATGGTCAAAGACCTCCAGGAAGCACCTCACGAATTGGTCATATGTGAGGGCGGCATAACTGGGCCTCGCCATTACGGCGTAGGTCCACGTTAAAGCTCGCCCCTCCAGGAGATTCCCGATATAACCAATTCGGCTATGATCTGAGGGAAAGTCTCTGGGCACCCGGTGGAAAACGGACTCACACTGCATAATAAACCCCCGCGCTCCGCCGAGCTTACCGCTAAAGCGGGCGGGGGTTGGAATGGGTGTGAGCCGAACCGGTGCACTCGGAGCCTGCTGGACGGCCACTGGAGCAGCAGGAGCCGCCCCACCCTGACGAGCCAGGGGGAACGACTGCTGGGGGTCCAAGCGGCCCAACCGGTTAGTCAAATTTAATAATTGATTGAAAATCACCTGTTGCTGATAGGCTAATTGATCCACTCGAGCCTCGAGAGTGGAAAACCGGTGTGCGAGCCCGCCGTCTGCCGAGCCGCTCTGCTGAAGCCGTATTGACATAACGTTCGGCTCAGGAGACGCACACACACAGGCTCAGAGTAGTTCAAATAGTTTATTGGCAACAGGGGTGAATGGATGTGTGTCTGCGAAATGTTAATGTGTTGGTGGCGGCGTCTGCTTCAGGCACAGAGGCAGGAGACCGTACAGCCGGCAACCCTATGGGAGAGAACACAGAGACACAGGGTGACGGGCACACACCAACACAGGAGGAGAATAGGCGAGGGAGAAGCTTACTTGCTAGGGACAGATGACTGGCACAACAAGGACGGAACCCGGGAGACAGCCACCTGCAGGGCTTGGTGCAGCAGCGAGGAACGACGAGGGAACGGGGTTGTCCGCCGCCGAGGAATCCACCTGTGCACAGGGGAGCAGACTGGAAAAGATGAGGTAAGGATTTCTTACCACACAGCGTCGTGCTGAAGAGTAGGTTGCTTCTCGTTGAAGGGGGGATGAAGTCTGACGGCTTCAGGCCGAAGCTCAGGGCGAGGTGGCTTATATCCCTCGCTGCTGATGATGAACAGGTGTGCGAGCAGGTGGCGCCGCTGATGAGCGGCACGGCGTGACAGCGGATGGAGCCTTGCGTTTGTCCCTACCAAATCTGTTTGTGTTTTGCAGTGGCATGGATGAGAACAGTTTGAAATACAAGATCATGTGAGAATTATACAAAATAACGCGAGATCTCAAGAAAGACCCAAGAGTGACTGAGCTGAACCAATCACGATCATGCAGTCACACGATAACAACAAGGGAGTGCAATGTAGCGGCGGCTCCCCACCTAGATTTTTGGGCTCTAAATAAAACATAAGTAGTCTATTCATTTTAATTCTATGAAGTCTTTGTATGTTATGCCAAGTTTTTACCTTCTCTGACAGTGGTGGAGGAGTAGAACTCGGAAAATAATGGACGATCCTTAAATCTTTTTTAATGATCAAACAGCTATTAAATACTGTGAGATACCATGGGATTTCCTTGCAGATTGTATCCGGCACCCGTCAAAAATAGACTTGTTGAGTTTCATTAGTGAACCGAATCTGACAAGCCGGAGTCGTTCCACAGTGGTATCGACCAGGTGGGGATTAGAAAACTGATGAGAATGGGAACTATACTGCTCAAAAAAATAAAAGGAACACTTTTTAATCTGAGCAAGTTTTGGAGTGTTTTGAATTCAGCCCTCTGTAGGTTGTAGGTTGATATTTTTCATTTCCATCAAAAGATGTGTCATCTTTTCATTCTTAACACATTATCCAGTCCATATCAGTGTAGATATCCAGCTTATTTTTTCCCATTAAAATCTGATGTGTTTTCAAAGTGTTCCTTTTATTTTTTTGAGCAGTATATTTGGGCAGCGGGGTGGCGGAGTGCTTAGCACTGCGGCAGCACAGCAACTCACCCTTGGGATCCTGGGTTCGATCCCAGCCCCCGACCAACAGTGATCTGTGTGGAGTTTGCATGTTCTCCCCGTGTCTGCGTGGGTTTACTCCGGGATTTCTCCGGTTTCCTCCCACATGCCAAAAACATGCAAGTTAGGTTAATTGGCATCAAACTGGGAATTCTAAATTGTCCTTAGGTATGACTGTGAGAGTGAATGGTTGTCTGTCTCTCTGTGTTGGCTCTGCGATGGACTGGCGATCTGTCCAGGGTGTACCCTGTCTCTCGCCCAAAGATGCTGGGATAGGCTCCAGCTCCCTGCGACCCGAAAAGGATTAAGCGGAAGAAGATGGATGGATGGATGGGAACTATTTGCTGCGGAGACCAGATCGCAGCGCTAACGTACTGCATCCGGAGTCAGTGTAAATCCTGGATAATATTCAGCATTTGGGTTTCATAATGCATCACCTTCTTCCAAAGCATATAGCAGAACTGACAGAGGTTCTAAAGTATGACGTAAAAACAATGACATAATGGTGGTCCAAGGTGGCCACCTTCTCTTCCTGTGTATAAACAAGCTTATTTTAAAGTATAGGAAATGCAACAACTTTTGCTTAAAAGTGATTATAAAACAATGAAACAATGTGAAGATTTCATGCTGCATTAAATTTCAGAATTCAGTTTTCCCCCAAATTTTACACACTTGTACATCTAAAGTGGTCATTGATTAAAAAATGGAGTTTGTAGGTTTGAACCTTCTGAAATGCATCTACTGGTCATGTGATCATTGAAAAAAATATCAAAACACTCACGTCTCTTTAAAAAACATCTCCCAGCCCCATCCTTGATACCTGCCAGCTGCTCTAGTATTGGTCAGCATGTCTGTCATGTAGATGGAGGGGGAGCCAGAGCCGTTAGTGTCCCAGCTGGTACTAGGACGCTCGCACCAAGCATGGTTTATATAGTTATGTTTTTAGATTCCAGTCACCATAAAAGCCATCTCTGTTTCCAACTGGTTCACTAATCCACAGCTGATAATATAGCTCATGTCATTCTGGCTTATTACCTCCGCTAAAGGAGGAGGTAATGTTTCAGTGGCGTTGGTTGGTTTGTCTGTTTCCAACATAACTCAAAAAGTTATGAATGGATTTTGATGACATTTTCAGGAAAGGTGTGTAATGGCACGGGGAACAGATAATTAGAATTTGGTGATGATCTGAGAGTGCATACCTGCACCAAGGGCTTTGATGTATTTGTGCAGCAGGATAAGATAAGCTTTTATTAGTCCCAGGATTACACAAAAAGTACTGGATGGATCTGGATGAAATTTTCACCAGAGGTAGTTCTTGGGCTACAGATGAACCCCTTACATTTTGGTGATGATCTGAGAATGCATACCTCCGCCAAGGCTCTTATCTTCTCACAGTGCGTTAGCAACAACACTCCAAAACTAATGGACAGACTTTGGTAAAATTTTCACCACAAGTGGCTCTAGGCCTACACACAAACCCATTACATTTTGGAAGTGATCCTGAGAGACGGAAGGAGCCTTGGTGGAGATATGTGATCTATGCGTGCTTTGTTACCTCCGCCAAGGAGGTTATGTGATCATCGGCGTTGGTTTGTCTGTCTGTTTGTTTGTTTGTTTGTTAGCAAGATAACTCAAAAAGTTATGGACGGATTTTCATGAAATTTTCACAGATTGTCAGAAATAGGGTATCCTACAGATGATTACATTTTGGTGGTGATCCGGATCACCGTCCAGAAGAAAACTGCCATTATGGAAAATGACATTTTCGTCAATAACTACTGAACCACTAATCCGATCATTCTGAATCCAATTGCTAGTCATATGTTTTCATGGTCAAGGAATCTGAAAACATACACACAAACACTGTATGGGGGGAACTGTGGCGCTAAACTGCCATTACGGAAAATGCCATTTTCGTCAATAACTACTGAACCACTAATCCTATTGTAACGTCGGGGCCATGTTAAGGGGGGCAGGGATTTCCCAGCATGCTTTGCCAGTTGAAAACGTTACTGTGTGTGTGTATTAAATGTGTTATTACTGAGTTATTATACTGCTGTGTCATTATAACTGCGTTATAATGACCCAGCAGTGTTTAGCAGGATTAGGGCAAGATGTATCATGTGTGTATAACCATGATTGAAACGGAGGTCTGGGAGAATGACCTCCCCTCCTCTCTGTGCTCAGAAGTAGTTGGGGTTGGTGGTGTGTAAATAAAGCCTGTTCGTCACAACCATCTTGCTCCTCTTTCTTTGTGTGAATCCCGCAAACGTCACACTGGCGTCAGGAGTGAGGATGGAGCAAGATGAGGATCCAGGCGGAGGTCCAGCGGCCGGAGCGGTTCATCGCTCGGCTGGGAACGGAGCGTAGAGCTGAGACACCGGCCCCTGGAGAAGCTCGCCGCGATGGACGGAGCAGTGGACTCGATGGGACTGCCCTGCCTTTTTCAAGGCAGAACGGGCCGAGCAGAGCAAACCAGCCCTGTTTCCCGCCCTTTTCAGGGCAGGACGGGCTGGCGATTCCAGAGCAATTAGGAGCGGCGATCGACCGGGAGATGACCGTCCCATCCGTCCAGCAGCGGGCCAAGATTCCCCGCTACAATGGCGAGAACCTGTTGGATGACCACCTGGCTCAGGTCGAGTTGGCTGCCACGCTGAACGACTGGTCATCGGAGGAAACCATCGTGCTGAGAGCGAGTGGGAGGAGGAGCTACGGCAGACCGCGGAGGAGACAGCAGCGGCGATGCGAGGAAGGGGGGCTTCCGCTGCACAGAGCCAGGGTACTTCACACGGTTACTGCCCCGCACGCAGCGCACGACAAACTGGCCCCTCGCCAATGTTAAATTAGAGCGAGGTGGCATGGACGGGTAAAGGCCGCCTCCTGCAGATGCTTCCCCGGCGGTGACGTCACAGAGGCCTTTGGAGCGCAGCAGTAGCGGAGTGAGCAGGACGAAGATGCGACCATTTCCCAGGCGTGGCAAGGGCTGGACGCATGGACGCAGGCCAGCGGCCGCCTGGGAGACCTGGCAGCGGTGGGAGTCGGCCGGAGCGGGCATGGGACTCCCGCTGCCAGAGGAGGAACTGTGCGTGGTCCTACCGCCACCCGCAGATGCTTCCCCTTTCGGTGACGTCACGGAGGCCCTCGGTGCAGCAGCGACGCGCAGCAGCGGAGCGAGCAGGACGAAGATCCGGCCATTTTCCAGGCGTGGCAAGGGCTGGACGCAAGGACGCGGGCAAGCGGCCGCCTGGGAGACCTGGCAGCGGTGGGAGTCGGCCGGAGCGGGCATGGACCCCCGCTGCCAGGGAAGGGACTGTGCGTGGTCCTACAGAGGCTGTCAGATGTGTCCATCCGCCCGCTGGTGGCCAAACCGGAACCCTACCCCAACCAGATACTCCGACCGAGATTCAGATGGACACTGGATGGCCCGTGCATGCCGCCCCGGCACCAGGCTCACTCGCGTTGGATTTCTGAAAGTGGACTTTGAATTTTCTGGGGACAGAAACCAGTCCAGGGGAGGGCAGTGTAACGTCGGGGCCATGTTAAGGGGGGCAGGGATTTCCCAGTATGCTTTGCCAGTTGAAAACGTTACTGTGTGTGTGTATTAAATGTGTTATTACTGAGTTATTATACTGCTGTGTCATTATAACTGCGTTATAATGACCCAGCAGTGTTTAGCAGGATTAGGGCAAGATGTATCATGTGTGTGTAACCATGATTGAAACGGAGGTCTGGGAGAATGACCTCCCCTCCTCTCTGTGCTCAGAAGTAGTTGGGGTTGGTGGTGTGTGAATAAAGCCTGCTCGTCACAACCATCTTGCTCCTCTTTCTTTGTGTGAATCCCGCAAACGTCACACTATCATTGTCAATCCAATTGCTAGTCATATGTTTTCATGGTCAAGGAATCTGAAAAAGTACAAACAAACACTGTGTGGGGGGAACTGTGGCCGCCATTACGGAAAATGCCACTTTCGTGAATAACTACTGAACCACTAATCCTATCATTGTCAATCCAATTGCTAGTCATATGTTTTCATGGTCAAGGAATCTGAAAACGTACACACAAACACTGTATGGGGGAACTGTGGCGCTTGGCGGAGGACCAGAACCACGAGTGGACCAGCGTCGCGTTCGTCTGACAATGAGGAAGAGAAGTTGGCCAGGACAATGTGGCTGTGAAGAGGTAAGGTGTTATAAGCTAAATTATTTTTCATCCCTGAAAATTGTAATCAAAAATGACTTTTGACCGATCGGTAAATTACAACTGTGCGGCACACGATGTCCGAAGTGCGTGCGCCGCAGTATACGGTTCGTTCGCCGCCTCCGGACCGTGAACGCCCCCCCCCCCCCGCTGCTACTATTCTGTAGCGGGGGGGGGGCGCGCGGTGACAGCGCTGCTGTGGCCACATCGCCACATCCGAGTATAATCCGTCATGTAGCGATGGCCGATCTCTGTCCTCTGTAGCGAGGGGGGGAGGGGACAACCCCCCCCCCACACACACACACAGTAGCGAGGGGGGGGGGGAAGCCGCGGTGACAGCGCTGCTGTGGCCACATCGCCACATCCGAGTGTAATCCGTCATGTAGCAATGGCTGATCTCCGTCCTCTGTAGCGAGGGGGGGGGACAACCCCCCCCCCACACACACACACAGACACAGCCCTGAGTGTCACCTTTCATTAGAGCCCAAAATGAAGCTTCTACATTGAATCATTCAAAAGTTACAGACGTTTTTCCAAACTGTGCCATTTGGCACAATTTGGCACAGTTCCAAAACGCCTGAGAACTACCTGAGAACAAAGCTGTGTAATATATTCATTTTTTGTGGTATTGTTACAAAATTTGGACCTCAGCTGGATAACACTTGGTTCTACATTTCTGTTGCATTTTACAGCCCGGATCTGAAGCTGTGTGTTATTTGCAAGCATTTGTATCCAAAAAAACACCCAGGCCAAATTTATTTTCTTCAAGTTCAGTATGTTTAGATGACTGTCACTCAGTGGCCGGAGCACTTAGAGAGATTATGACTGTTTTGCCAAAAAATTCAAAGTGTTTTCTTTTAAATGAGACCAACCCCATGAAGATGCTGCAAAGGGTTGAAGAACAGCTTTCGATTTACTTTGGGCACATTATTTTTTGGCGTTTTTAGGAAAATTGACCGGAGTGCAAGGGGTTAAACTCCTCCACTTGGACAGGAGCTCGTCCCCAACCCGGAGAGGACAATCCACCCTTTTTCGGCTGAGGACCATGGACTCTGACTTGGAGGTGCTGATTCTCATCCAAGCCACTTCACAATGGTAGAAAACCATCCCAGCAAGACCTGTAGGTCATTGCTTGATGAAGCCAACAGCACAACATCATCTGCAAATGGCAGAGATGAGATCCTGTGGTCACAGAGCATGACACCCTCCGTTCCTTGGCTGCGCCTAGAAATTTTGTTCATAAAAATTATGAACAGGATCGGGGACAAAGGGCAGCCCTGATGGAGTCCAACTCTCACTGGAAACAAGTCCGCATGAGTGTTGGCAATATGAACTAAACTCTCACAACGGTCGTATAGAGACCGGATAGCTCATAGCAACAAGCCCGATACTCTATACTCCCGAAGAATCACCCACAAAAAAACATGAGGGATGCGGCTGAATGCTCTCTCCAAGTCCTCAAAACGTGTGTAGACTGGTTGGGCAAACTCCCACAAACCCTCAAGGATTCTTGAGAGGGTAAAGAGTTGGTCCGATGTGCCATGGCCAGGACAAAAACCACATTGCTCCTTTTAAATCCGAGGGTCAACTAACGGCCGGACTCTCCTCTCCAGTACCTTGGCATAGACCTTCCCAGGGAGGCTGAGGAGTGTGATCCCTCTAAAGTTGGAGCACACCCTCCGGTCCCCCTTCTTGAAGAGAGGAACCACCACCCTGGTTTGCCATGCTAAAGGTACTGTCCCCAACTTCCACGCAATCGTGCAGAGGCGTGTCAACCATGACAGCCCTACAACATCCAGAGCTTTGAGGTACTCGGGGTGAATCTTGTCAACCCCTGAGGCCCGGACACTGAAGAGTTTTTTTAACCACTTTGGTGACCTCAGTCCCTGTGATAGGCGAGTCAACCCACTTGTTCTCAGGCTCTGCTTTCTCTGTGGAAAGCATGTCAGTGGGACTGAGGAGATCCTTAAAGTAGTCATTCCTTCCATCACCTGACGATATCCCCAGTTGAAGTCAGCAGCACCCCATCCACACCCTACACAGTGTGGACAGGGAGCTGCTTCCCCCTCTTGAGTTGCCGAACAATTTGCCAGAATCTCTTTGAGGCCAGCCGAAAGTCTTGCTCCATGGCCTCACCGAACTCCTTCCACACCCGAGTTTTTGCTTCAGCAACCACCCGAGCTTCACTTCACTTGGCCTGCCAGTACACCTCAGCTGCTTTGGGAGTCACACAAGCCAACCAAGCCCAATAGGACTCCTTGTTCAGTTTGATGGCCCCCCTCACCACTGGTATCCACCACTTGGTTTGGGGGTTGCGACCAGGAGATGTACCAATGATCTTGTGGCCACAGCTCTGGACAGCCACTTCAACAATGGAAGTGGAGAACATGACCCATTCAGACTCAATGTCTCCAGACTCCCTTGGAATGTGGTTGAAGTTCTTCCGGAGGTGGGAGTTGAAGACCTCCCGGACAGGGGCCTCAGCCAGACATTCCCAGCACATCTTCACTATATGTTTGGGTCTACTGTTGTGTGTAGAATGTGGTGTGTGTGTGTGTGTGTGTGTGCTTGGCCCTTAGGGCTTGCCGTACCCGGCATGCTTGGTGTGATGTCAGGTGGGCTATGGCCAGACTGTATATAGTTGTGTGGGTCACGAGGAGCTCAGCACAATATATGACCGTAGCGCTGGTGATGTTGACAGCGCAGTGAGGAACAGCAGCATGAAGGGAGAGCAGCGGCCGGAAGCAACTAAGTCTTCCCCGCAGCTGGAGTCTGGGCAGCAAGAGAGCGGGAGCAAGCAGGCTGAAAACCCCAGGAAGCAGCAGTGACAGCTGGGTGCAGAGGCAACGCAGCGGAGCACCTTGGACGGAGGTGCTGGGTGCAGTGGCAAAGCGCCTGGGTTGACGGGCAACGCCGACTAGAGTGACGCTGGGAGCCCCGGGAGAGAACAGCGACAGTCGGACAACAGAGAGGAGGTGCTGGGAGCCACAAAGGTCGGGCAGGACCTCAGTGCCGGAGCTCAAGGCACCTTGGACGAGGGTACTGGGCGTTACGATGAGATGCCCGAGTCAACGAGTGACATCGACGAGCAAGCGTTAGTTTTCCCCGGAGTTCAGCCACAGGGGACCAGAATGTTTAAAGCTACAAAGGCGGTAGCTGCAGCGGTTCTGAAGATGGTCGGGGGTGGACCGACAGGCACGGAGGGACTGCTTGCCAGGCAGCAGCACTGCGGGTCCAGATGAGAGAAGCGGTCGAGGGTGAGGAGAAGGGACTTTCTTGCCGGGGAGGTTGGTTTTGATCCTGGGGGCAGGTGGCGTCCAGGGGCACGCATGCCGTGGGGCTGCCCTGGGCCTCCGAGCCGGCTTTATCCTTGGCTGTCCATGGACTGCGGTAAAATGTAGAAATCCCAAGTGTAAATATGTTGATAGAGTGTAAACAATATATTCATATGTGCATGTGTTCTAAATAAATGTTTGATGTGAGTGGGATGCACATGTAAATGTAATGTGTGTTGTTTGGGGATTAATTTTATATGTGTTTTGTCTAGTGTAGCAACACGGCAATATTTTAGTTATAAATGGACTTTTCTTTTAGTTAATTAGTGGCAGAATAATCCACTGTGCTGTGCGAGTTGCGTGGCAGTCCACCTACCAACCTAGATTTTAGTTATGTTTTATGTGAATGTGTTAGGCCATCACAGTTCACTGTTCGCCATTATTTTCCTGCATGCATGATTCGGGTCCTAAATTGGGGTGGGCCTGAATTGTGTGTATGCATTTTAGACTTTTGTAAGGAGGAAGGGAATGTTGTGTGTAGAATGTGGTGTGTGTGCATGCTTGGCCCTTTGGGCTTGCCGTACCCGCCCTGTGTGGTGTGACGTCAGGCGGGCTATGGCCAGACTGTATATAGTTGTGTGTGTCTATAATAAAGTTCAGTTCGCTGAGTTTGCTGCATGGCATAAGCACGGCTCTGTCTCCGATTTACCGACATAACATCTATCAGGTCTGAATGGCATCCTCCCCTGCTATCTGATCCAATTCATAATTTTTGCACACCTGCAAAAATTATGCTGTTTATTCAGGATCTTGATGTGGTAATAAAACTTGTTTAATAACTTGCTTTTTTTATACAAGTTTTATTACTACATCAAGATCCTGAATAAACAGCATAGTTTTTGCAGGTGTGCTGTGGGGCTGCTCACATTAAATAGCCACTATGGTGGAAATATGATGTATTGTGCATGGAGCGAGATGAAATAAAGAATCCCAGCAAGGTCATTTTATATATTTTAATGTGTGGAAGTGATCAGTGTGGAGAGACCGCATGGCTGCGCTCTCCCCATCTGACCCTAAAAGTGTGTGGCTTATATAGGAAACATGAGGCGTGTCAGTGTTCCCATGAACATAAGAGTTGTGACATCTCCTTTGGCATCTACCCGGACAACAGGAGGAGAAAGGAAGACAAAAGGACATAAGCAGAAGAATGGCACCAACAGGACCAGTAGAGTGAGGAGGAGGAGGGGGTTGTGCCAACAAGTTGAATGCAATGGGTACTATACAATATATTTTGAAAATTTCTATATCAGCCACTCTAGCAAAATCTGCAGTTTGACCTTGATATAGCACATTTATTGGACACTGAACTGTTGATCTGGTGGATATACCTGCAGATGGAAAGAAAGATGACTTACAATATGTGGCAATTTTTGTGTGCTATTAATGTGTGCACACAAAAATAATCTTAGTTCTTTTATTTCAATCTGTAAAAAAATGAGCGTTTGGTCGGTATGGTATATGCCCTCTAACCATGTAGTGTTGAGAATATCTCCTGTAAACATGGACCTACAGGAAGCCATGCAAGACGTCACGCACGAACACCTTAATTACCTCAGTCCAGGAAGTAAAGGCTCTGACAAGCTATGAAAGGTAAATAGTTGGATCAGCTGACGGGTCACATGCATGTAGTCACGTCTCGTTAGTGGATCATCTTCTTCTGAGGATATCACACAAAGCACCGAAGACGTAAGACAAGGCTGAGATGGCTCACACGAGGATCCAGCCGGCCGCACGGGTCAGGGAGGGTCACCACTGGGAGTGTCACATGATCAGCTGTAGTGTAGGTCTAAGCAGGGAGAATCTGCTGAATGACAGGCCATTTGAGTTATGAGGCTGTCTAACCAGCTTAGCCAGCCAGAAGCCAAAGCCTCTCAGAGGGGTGAGAGGAAGGGGGAGCACGGGGTCAGCCAGAAGGCAGCAGACGGCCCAGTGTCCCTAAGTGCACAGAATTAAGTACGGCACACGGGACTGACACCCACCTCTTCATGCATTACACCTAATGTTAGCACCTAGTGTAGGGGTCTGCAACCTGTGGCTCCGGGGCCAAACGTGGCTCTTTTGTCCATAGACAGGGGCTCCCTGAGGCCTTGAGAAAAAAACTCATACATTTCCAGGAAAAGAAGCAATAAATTTACAAGAAAAACGGTTGCACATTCCTGTGAAAAAATATCCTGAAAAGCAGAAAAGGAGAAATGGTTCTTCTTTCGGCTGCTCCCTTTAGGCCACAGTGGATCATGTGCCTCCATCTCACCCCATCTGCAAAAATCCTCACAGATTTAGGGGGAAATTTTGCAATTTTCTGAGGACAACAAACATAACCACAAATCTGCAACATGCAAGTCACACCATTTCTGGAAAAGAAATCATAAATTTACTAGAAAAAGCTGGAGTTTTATGAGAAAAATGTGATAAATTTGTGTAAGAAATGCTGCAGTTTTACCCATGAAAAGTAATACATTTACAATATATATATATATTTATGAGAAGAGCTAAAAATTTATGCCAAAAATACTCAAAATTTAGGGAAAATTTTGTAATTTTATGAGGGGAAAAAAATCGGGAAGAAAAAAGTCACAAGTTTACCAGAAAAAGCTACAATTTTATGAGACAACAGTTGCAAATTTACATGGAAAAGACAGGTTTTTTTTACCTTAAAAAAGGTAACAATCAAATCAGACACTCTTACCAGAAAAGCACAAAATTATACAAAAAATATTTAAATTTATTTTTTAAAAAAAGCTTTTTACTTCAATAAAGGCGTTTCATTTCCAAAGAAAATATGCCAAATTTAGAAAACAAAACATGTTTATACCAAAAATATAACAAATTTTGAAAAAAAAATACAGTTGAATTAGAAAAACACCCACGGTTTTGCAAGGCAAAAAAAGAAACTTATTTGAAAATAAAAAATGCCAGAAAAAGTAGTGATTTTGTTGGAAAAAGTAACAAATTGACAACAAGAATGCTGCAAATTTATAAGAAAAAAACTCTTAATCCTGATGGTGTCATTTGCTGCTGTACCTCAGTTTATAGGCTCAAAGATTTTTGAGGCTCCACACAGATTTTTTTTAAAATCCAAAAATCACTCACAGTGGCTCTTTGGGTGGTACAGGTTGCCGACCCCTGATTTAGTGCCTCACTGACCAGTCAAGCAAATACACTACTCAATAAAAGTTAGGGGAATTCTGTTTACGGGTGAAATGGCAGGATGCACCTAAAATGCTCTGTAACCTTTACAGGTGAACTTAACCTTCTGAAACCTTTTGAATGCACATGTCCAACTATTCAAGGTTTCAGTACTTTTGCATAACTTGCTGTTCTCTAACAAGATGCTTAATGGCAAAATTCACAACAGGTGTTTGATCCATGAATCGACCAATAAATTTTCTGGTTCAGTTATAGTTGGTATTTAAACAGTCCTCTTCATCATGTTGTTCACATTTTGACATCATGAGACCAAGACGACACCTAACAATTGATCAACAGTACCTCGACATTGCGAGGTTTCAAACAGGATGTTCTCAGAGGGAAGTGGCCACTGAGCTTAGAGTGTCACGGAGTGTCATCAGCAGGTTGCAACTGAGATACAGAGAGACTGGAAGAGTCACAGAAAGGCAAAGAAATGGACGTCCTTTGGCCACATCCCACACTGATCGCTGATGACCGCTTCATTGTGAACAGTGCCCTGCAGAACCGGATGATGAATGCCACTCAACTCCAGGCACATTTTACGGAGGTGAGAGGGACCCAAGTGTCACATCAGACTATTCAAAACCATTTACATTACCGTGGTCTGCGTACTAGATGACCTGCAAGGGTGCCTGACCACACCACCAGGCACAGTCGTCATCATCTTGCATGGGCCAGGGAGCATTTATGCTGGACAAGGGACCAGTGGGCCTCAGTGCTGTTCTCTTGATGAAAGTCGATTCATGTTGAGCAGAAATGGTGGCCACCAACGATGTTGGAGACGTCAAGGAGAGCACTATGCATCAACCACTATTGGCACCAGATGAGCCTTTGGTGGTGTTACAATCTGGGCAGGTGTGTCTAGTCAAAACAGAACTGCCCTACACCTTGTCAGTGGTACAGTGACAAGCCGATACTACCTGAATAACATCATTAATCCAGTCACTGTGCCCCTGCATGAACAACACAGGGCAAACTTCATCTTCATGGACAATAATGCTCAAGCTCAACAAGGTTGCATCATTAGGGAATGGCTGCTGGAGGCTGGGGTACCTCAGATGGAGTGGCCTGCACTTTCTCCAGACCTGAATCCCATAGAAAACCTATAGGATCAGCTGAGTTGCCGTGTAGAAGCTCGTAATCCTGCACCCCACAACCTTAATGACCTGAGGGCTGCCCTTCAAGAAGAGTGGAATGCCATGCCTCAGCAGACAATAAGCCAACTTGTGAACAGCATGAGACGTCGTCAAGCTGTAATTGATGCTCAAGGGCACATGACAAGTTATTGAGACATTGACATTTTTGTTGTAGTATGCCCACCACTGTTGTTGGCTTTTGCTTCAATAAATTGAGATGAGGAAATCACCATTGCATGCTTCTACTTAAATGTCCTACTTTCATGTTATTAAATCACTGTAGCGTGAATTTTTTACATTTTTCATAAATTTCACCTGAAAGCCAAATATCCCTAACTTTTTGTGAGTAGTGTAAAACTGTTTTAATGGAAAAGTGTTTTTGTACCATATTAAAGCCCAAACAGCAGAGGACTCACACCTGTTGGAAATGCAGCAGCACACACGTGTTCACAGGATCCTGGCAGCAGCTGCAGCAGCAGCAGGAACAAGGGCCTCCACTGTGCGCTCTGAGACATGATTTTACTTGCTCTTCTTGCCACTGGTGCTTCTCGGAGTTCACAATATGAACGGGGAGGAGACACACCACGGGAGGCCATAAATCACCGCTGTAGCTTGAAAGCCTCATAGTTAGAATCGAACTCAAAGAGAAGAGGCATTGGAGCAGTGTTACACCGGAGTGGGTTAAAGTCAGACATAATGCCACACAACACTTCATACACAGTGGTGTGAAAAAGTGTTTGCCCCCTTCTGATTTCTCTTTTTTTTTTTGTATGTTTGTCACACTTAAATGTTTCAGATCATCAAACAAATTTAAATATTAGACAAAGATAACACAAGTAAACACAAAATGCAGTTTTTAAATGAAGGTGTTTATTATTAAGGGAAAAAATCAAAACCTACAGGGCCCTGTGTGAAAAAGTGATTGCTTCCCCCCCGTTAAAACACAAATTAACTGTGGTTTATCACATCTTTGGAAAGCTGAGTTCAATTTCTCCAGCCACACCCAAGCCTGATTACTGCCACATCTGTTCTCAACCAAGAAAACACTTAAATAGGTCCTGTCTGACAAAGTGAAGTAGAACAAAAGATCCTCAAAAGCTAGACATCATGCTCTGATCCAAAGAAATTCAGGAACAAATGAGAAAAAGTAATTGAGACCTATCAGTCTGGAAAAGGTTATAAAGCCATTTCTAAAGCTTTGGAACTCCAGCGAACCACAGTGACAGCCATTATCAACAAATGGCGAAAACATGGAACAATGGTGAACCTTCCCAGGAGTGGCCGGCAGACAAATTACCCCCAAAAGCGCAGCGACGACTCATCCAAGAGGTGACAAAAGACCCCAAAACAACATCCAAAGAACTGCAGGCCTCACTTGCCTCAGTTAAGGTCAGTGTTCATGACTCCACCATAAGAAAGAGACTGTGCAAAAATGGCCTGCATGGCAGAGTTCCAAGACCAAAACCACTGCTGAGCAAAAAGAACATAAAGGCTTGTCTCAGTTTTAATAATAATAATAATAATAATAATAATAATAATACATCAGTCTTATATAGCGCTTTTCTAAATACTCAAAGACGCTTTACTAGGGACAAACATACAGAGAACGGGTAAACAGACAAGGTAGGTACACATAGGTAGAAGAAACAGTCAGTTTTCATAGGTAGATTTGAAGAGATAGGTTTTGAGTTGACTTTTGAAGGAAGCAAGTGTGTTGGCGGACCGGATGTGAATGGGCAAGGAATTCCAGAGGGTTGGTGCAGCGATGGCGAATGATCTATTACCCAGTGTGGGGAGTTTTGTCTTGGTGATGAGGGTGAGAAGGTGAGTGTCAGCAGAGCAGAGGAGGCGAGTGGGGGAATGACGAGACAGAAGGTCAGTTAGGTATGAGGGGGCGAGGTTATGAAGAGCTTTATAGGTGATGATGAGGATCTTGGTTGATGCGCTGTTGAATGGGGAGCCAGTGGAGTTGACGGAGGAGAGGAGTGATGTGGTCTCTGGAGTGGAAGTGAGTAAGTAGGCGGGCGGCTGAGTTTTGGACATACTGTAGTTTTTGGAGGATGGTGGAAGGAAGTCCATACAGAATGCTGTTACAGTAATCAAGTCTGGAGGTGATGAAGGCGTGGATGAGTATTTCAGCAGCAGAGGGGGAGAGGGTGGGACGGAGGCGTGCAATATTACGAAGATGAAAAAATGATGTTTTGGTGATATGGTTGATGTGAGATTTGAAGGAGAGGGTGGGGTCCATGATAATGCCAAGGTTTCTGGCCAGGGGGGAGGGGGTGACTGAGTGACCATCGATTTGGAATGAAAAGTTCTGGGAAGAGGGGAAAAGAGATTTTGGTCCAAAAATGATGATTTCTGTTTTATTGCTGTTTAGCTTGAGAAAGTTGTTAGTCATCCAGGTTTTTATGTCTGTGAGGCAGTTGGTGATGGTGGAGAGAATGGCGGGGGTGATGGATTTAGAGGAGATGTACAGCTGGGTGTCGTTGGCGTAGCAGTGAAAGTGAAGACCATGTTGACGGATGATGTGACCAAGCGGAAGCATGTAGAGAGTGAAAAGGGTTGGACCGAGCACAGAGCCTTGAGGGACACCGTCTGACACGGGGGTGGTGCGTGATTTGTGATTGTTGATGGAGATGTACTGGAATCTGTCAGACAGGTAGGAGGTGAACCAAGAGAGGGCGGAGTCAGTGATGCCAATAGAAAGCAGACGATGGAGCAGGATGGAATGATTGATGGTATCGAAAGCTGCGCTGAGATCGAGGACGAGAAGAATGGTGAGGGAGCCAGAGTCAGAGGCGAGCAGGAGGTCATTGGTGACCCTGAGGAGGGCGGTTTCAGTTTTGCCAGAAAACATCTTGATGATCCCCAACATTTTTGGTAAAATAATATGTGGACTGAAGAGACAAAAGTTGAACTTTTTGGAAGATGTCTGTCTTATTACATCTGGCATAAAAGTAACAGCATTTTCAGAAAAGGAACATCATACCAATAGTAAAATATGGTGGTGGTAGTGTGATGGTCTGGGGCTGTTTTGCTGCTTCAGGTCCTGGAAGACTTGCTGTGGTAAATGGAACCATGAATTCTGCTGTCTACCAAAAAATCCTGAAGGAGGATTTCCGACCATCTGCTTGTGATCTCAAGCTGAAGCACACTTGGGTTCTGCAACAGGACAATGATCCAAAACACACCAGCAAGTCCACCTCTGAATGGCTTAAGAAAAACAAAATGAAGACTTTGGAGTGGCCTAGTCAAAGTCCTGAGTCCGACTGAGGTGCTGTGGCATGACCTTAAAAAGGTGGTTCATGCTCGAAAACCCTCCAATGTGGCTGAATTACCACAATTCTACAAAGATAAGTGGGCTCGATTGCAGTTGTTGCTGCTAAAGGTGACCCAACCAGTTATTAGGTTTAGGGGACAATAAGTTTTTCACACAGGGCCACATAGGTTTGGATTTTTTTTCTTTAATAATAAACGCCTTCATTTAAAAACTGCATTTTGTGTTCATCTTCTTCATTCATCTTCTTCCGCTTCATCCTTTTCGGGTCGCGGTGGGCTGGAGCCTATCCCAGCATCTTTGGGGCGGGAGGCAGGGTACACCCTGGACAGATCGCCAGTCCATCGCAGGGCCAACACGGAGAGATAGACAACCATTCACTCTCACAGTCATACCTAAGGACAATTTAGAATCCCCAGTTTTGATGCCAATTTTACCTAACTTGCATGTTTTTGGCATGTGGGAGGAAACCGGAAAAATCCCAGAGTAAACCCACACAGACACGGGGAGAACATGCAAACTCTACACAGATCACTGTTGGTCGGGGGCTGGGATCGAAGCCAGGATCCCCCGGCCAAGGGTGAGTTACTGTGCTGCCGCAGTGCTAACCACTCCGCCACCGTGCTGCTGCATTTTGTGTTTACTTGTGTTATCGCTGTCTTGTGGAGAGTGCGAATAAAGGAGCCAGACTTGCGCAGCAGACGACTTTATTCACTCTCACTTCAGTCATACACAGAAAAGCATCTTTCACAATACACCAGGGTCTCTCCTTTTATATCATCCCTCCATCTCCCATCTGCATGAAATCTTGCATCACAATACATTCAGCTATTCTCCCCCCACTGTTCAGATTCAGGTTACTTTATTTGTAACCGTAGGTAGATTTGTTGTCCCCCAGCTACTCCTTCCTGCTACATCACCATAATATCTCCCATCTCAATACCTATTGTCCTCATCTGTTTACCCTCTGCATCCAGTCTGAGATGATTATCCCAGCGTCTACACCGCTCCCCCCCCCAGAATCTCAGACCGAGTTTCAATCCTCACGTCCTTTTGGCTTCAGTCTCCTCCCGTATCTGCTGTAACGGGGGTTCTCCGCCTCCTCGGCGCTGCTGTGCCGGTGGGGGGCTCCTGGGGGTGTGTCTGTCTGAGGGTGGGCAATGGCGAGGGGGGGGAACCTTCGTCTTGCCCGTGTGGCTGCTCTGATAAATCGTTTACCTGGGGAGTTCTCCGTGTGGGTCTTCCATGCCGAGGGGCCCGAGCCAACATCACTTGCTCGTCCGCCACCACAAAGGCGGGCTTAAGTCTGTCTATACATATTTTCTCCCAACGACCCCCCAAGTCTAACAAAAATGTTTGTCCCCTGGTTCCAGCACTCTGAACGGGCCATCGTAGGGTGGGCGCAATGGGGGGGCGGTGGGCGTTGTGCCTGACAAACACGAACGCCGCCGCGTTCTTCAAAGTTTTTGGCACAAAAGCGCGTGGAAAACAGTGGTGGGCCGGGCCCGGCAGCGTGCCTGTATCTGCGCTATGCTGCAAACACTGAGATGGACAGTTGTCCGGTGCAGGATTATCTGGCAAAAATTCCCTGGGCAGCCGCAGTGGCTGAGAAAAAACAAGCTCCGCCGGGGAAGCCTCCAAATCCTCTTTTGGTGTGTAACGCAACCCTAACAAAACCCACGGCAACCGGTCTACCCAATTTGCATCTGTCAGCGAAGCCCTGAGCGCTGCTTTCAGTGACCTATGGAAACGCTCGCATAACCCATTGGCCTGTGGGTTGTACGCGGTTGTGCGATGAATTGCGACACCCAGGCTACGGGCCATCGCGGACCAGAGGTCAGAAACAAACTGAGGGCCCCTATCAGACGTGATGTCCGATGGGATGCCAAAACGTGCCACCCATGTTGTCAAAAAAAGCGCGTGCCACGTCCGCGGACGCGGTTGCCGCCAGTGGGACTGCTTTTGGCCAGCGTGTGGTGCGGTCCACCACTGTCAGAAGGTGCGTGCACCCCTGCGATGGCGGGAGGGGGCCCACGAGGTTCACGTGAACATGGTCGAACCTCTTAGCCAGTATACGAAACGTCTCCAAAGGGGCCTTCGTGTGTCTGTGTACTTTGGCTTGTTGGCACGCTACGCAGGCTGCTGCCCACTCTTTCACTTGTTTGAGCAGGCCTGGCCAAACGAACTTCGTTCCCACCATTTTGACTGATGCGCGCACTCCTGGGTGCGCCAGAGCGTGAACTGACTCAAACACTCGGCGGCACCAAACAACTGGGACCACAGGCGCGGGCGTCCCGTGGAGACATCGCAGATTGGGGGGGGGGGGGGGGCTGCCGTCTTGCAGTACTCTGCTCTCCAGCCTTAACCCTGTTGGTCCAAACTGGAGCACGCACACGTCCGTATCGTATAATCTATCCCTACGGAGACCGGGGCCACTACTGCGCGCGAGAGGCAGTCCGCCACCACATTCAGTTTACCTGACACATGCTGAATATCGGTCGTAAACTCCGAGGTTGCGGCCAGCTGTCTCTGCTGCCGGTCCGACCATGGTTCTGAAACCTTGGCCATCGCGAACATTAGCGGCTTGTGGTCCACAAACGCAGTGAAGCTGCGCCCTTCCAGCCAGAACTGGAAGTGGCGTATGGCCAGGTGGAGAGCCAGCAACTCTCTGTCGAACGTGCTGTATTTACGCTCACTGTCGCGCAAAGCCCTGCTGAAAAAAGCGAGCGGCTGCCAAGAACCAGCGACACGTTGCTCTACGACGGCCCCTATGGCCACATCCGAGGCATCGGTAGTGAGCGCTATCCGGGCCACCGGGTCCGGGTGCAGCATTTGCTAGGGCTGTTTTAACCTCAGAGAATGCCTGCTCCCGCTCCGGAGTCCATTCAACTCTGTCCGCTGGTTTCCGTTTCTTGACCGCGGCATACAATGACTGCATGAGCTGAGCTGCGCGGGGGAGGAACCAGTCATAAAAGTTAACCATCCCCAAAAACTCTTGCAGCGCCCTGACCGTCTGAGGCCGGGGAAAATTCGCCACGGCGCGCACCTTGTCGGGCAAGGGTATCGCTCCTTACGGTGAGACGCGGTGCCCCAAAAAGTCAATCCCCGTCACGCCGAACTGGCATTTCGCCGGGTTGATTATTAACCTGTGCTCTTCCAACCTCCGGAAAACCGTCCTGAGGTGGGTTACGTGTTCGTCCTCGGACACGCTGGCCACCAGGATATCATCCAGGTAGACAAACACAAACGGCAGATCGCGCAACACCGCATCCATCATGTGTTAGAATGTCTGTGCCGCGCCTTTTAATCCGAAGGGCATGCGTAAAAACTCAAACAAGTCAAACGGAGTTATTACCGCTGTTCTAGGTATGTCCTCCACGTGCACCGGGACCTGGTGGTAACCACGGACCAGGTCTATTTTAGAAAAAATGCGTGCCCCGGCGAGGTGAACAAAAAAATCCTGAATATGGGGAATCAGGTAGCGGTCGTGCGCTGTGGTGTTATTCAAGCTGCGGAAATCTCCGCACGGTCACCACGATCCCTCGGCCTTAGGGACCATGTGTAGCGGGGATGCCCATGGGCTGTTTGAGCGCCTGATGACGCCCAACCTTTTCAAGTTGGCAAACTCCTCGCGCGCTATGGCCAGTTTAGCTGTGTCCAGGCACCGAGGTCATGCGAAAACGGGCGGCCCAGTGGTGGTGATAAAGTGTTCCACCCCGTGTTTAGTGCTGGCCACCGAAAACGTCGGGACTGTGAGTGCTGGGAACTGAGTGAGCAGTGTGTGGAACTTACCGCCTGGAGCTGTGACGTTGGCTTGTGTTACTGGCCCGGCCCCTCGAGCTGTACAGGGGAGAGAATCAAAAGACATTGCATTAACCAGGCGTCTGTTAGCAACATCAACTAGCAACCCGTGTGCACACAGAAAATCAGCTCCCAAGATTGGGAAACTTAATGCCGCTATGACGAAAGTCCACTCATACATACGGCCATGTAGGGATAAAGTCAGTGTTCTCTCACCAAAAGTCCTAATGTCCGAGCTGTTTACGGCTACCAGCTGGGGGCCGCTAGCTCCCGCTAGCCGGTCGGCATAGGACGGCAGGATGAGGCTCTTTTGGGAGCCAGTGTCTACGAGGAACCGTCTCCCCGAGCGCGAGTCCGTCACGTAGAGCAGCTTGTTCTCTCCAAAGCAGCGGTGGTAGAAGCAGAGCGTGTCTCTCTGGCGCTTCCTGGCCCCCGCTGCCGCTACCGTCGCCGGCTCCTCGCCTCCGCTGGTCGTCTCGCTGGGTTCCAACGCCACCGCGTTCACTGTGAGGGCTCTGGTGGTGAGGATGATCTGATCTGCCTCCTGGGCTAGCGCACGGTAGTCATGCGCGGCCAGCAATGGCGAGTTGGCTAGGACCGCTCTTGCCTCTGTTGGGAGGTTCCGGAGGAAAAGGTGGGCAAATAGAAAATGCCCGTCGTCCATCAACGCCAACATCTTCTCCATCAGTTCGACCGCCGACCCATCTAACTCGGAGCGCCTCAGGAGCCTCTCTGCTCTCTCACAGTCCGAGAGCGTGTAGCGCCGGGTCAGCGCGGCCTTGAGAGCCCCGTATTTATCGTGGGCTGGAGGCTGTTGGAGCAGGCTCGCTACTTGCTGAGACGTGCGAGCGTCCAGCGCTGCGACCACATAGTAATATCTGGTGTCGTCTGCCGTTATACCCTGGAGGGCGAACTGAGCCTTGGTGTGGTGGAACCAAGACCGCGGGTCGTGCAGCCAAAAGTCCGGTAGTTTGACCGAAACAGCGCACCCGTTGCTGGGGCTTTCCGTCCGGGCTGACTCCGGGGTTCTTGCTTCGTGTTCCATAATTCGTCGAGGGTCACCAGTGTGGACAGTGCGAATAACGGAGCCAGACTTGCGCAGCAGATGACTTTATTCACTCTCCCTTCAGTCATACACAGAAAAGCATCTTTCACAATACACCAGGGTCTCTCCTTTTATATCATCCCTCCATCTCCCATCTGCATGAAATCTCGCATCACAATACATTCAACCCTTCTCCCCCCACTGTCCCCCAGCTACTCCTTCCTGCTACATCACCATAATCTCTCCCATCTCGGTACCTATTGTCCTCATCTGTTTACCCTCTGCATCCAGTCTGAGATGATTATCCCAGTGTCTACAGTCATTCATTCATTTTCTTCCACTTAATCCTTTTCGGGTCACGGGGGGGCTGGAGCCTATCCCAGCATCTTTTGGGCGAGAGGCAGGGTCCACCCTGGACAGATCGCCAGTCCATCGCAGGGCCAACACAGAGAGACAGACAACCATTCACTCTCACAGTCATACCTAAGGACAATTTAGAATCCCCAGTTTTGATGCCAATTAACCTAACTTGCATGTTGGTTTTTTTTGGCATGTGGGAGGAAACCGGAGAAATCCCGGAGTAAACCCACACAGACACGGGGAGAACCTGCAAACTCCACACAGATCACTGTTGATTGGGGGCTGGGATCGAAGCCAGGATCCCCCGGCCAAGGGTGAGTTGCTGTGCTGCTGCAGTGCTAACCACTCCGCCACCATGCCGCCCGCGTCTACAGTCTAATATTTTAATTTGTTTGATGATCTGAAACATTTAAGTGTAACATAAAAAAAAAGAGAAATCAGGAAGGGGGCAAACACTTTTTCACACCACTGTAAAACTTCAATCATTTTCAAAGCATATTGGTTATTTTCTATTCTTGACTTACACTTTACACCAGATAACACAGCAATTCCAATTATCTGCACTTAATTTCAATTTAGATTGAATTTAGAATCCACAAAAGTGGCTGACCAAGCAGCCAGTCAGGTTTGGAGGTGAATAGGTGAAGATTAAACTTCTTTCTGCTTTGCCGCACCTTTAATCTACAGCAACTCACCGATTAGCATTTGGGGTAAGTGGAAAGGAAAGTAAGCCACTCCATCACCCGGGGGGGGGGGGTGCACTGTCAAGATTAAACAGTCAGGAGGAGCACCGATGGTCACAGGTCACCTTTCAAGTCTTCAATTTTAAATATTGACAAAGTGATCTTGACTCAAGACAAAGACCTCCTTTCTCAATTTTTTAATTTCTACGAGCATGAGGTCAGAGGAGTGAAGTTAACTTTTCAACGTGAGCAGATTTCTCACAAAGCTGAAACAATCCTGCCTTCTGAAGATTCCTGGCAGCGATGCGGGTTGACTGTGCACTTGGTTGGTTTCACAATTCCAGCTGAGCACAAACTGGCAGAGCTGACGGGCTGTTTGTGAGCCTGATTAAACACAGATTTCATAGCCAGGAAGAAGGCTGCAGCTGCGTCGTACAGGAACACTTGTGCACTGCGTAGCCGAGACGTGAGGCGGCACCGAGATGCCCTCGTTCTCTGTGACGAGGAAAGAGCCCTGACAGCTTCTGGGTGGAGTGACTGATAACCCTGAGGGAAAGATAAGAGTCCTGAAGATAACCACCTCCATTTTCAAAACACACGCAGCATATGAGACATTTAAGATGTTTTACACTGACAAAGACTTGTTAAATATTAGAATAAAAGTCTTAAACTTTAGGGACCCTCCTTTTTTTTTTTACCCTTTGGGGACCCTTGAGGCAAAAATGTACACGCCAAAAATAAATGCTATGAAATTATCAGACATCAATTTTTTCCCTGTTTTTTTTTTTTGCATAAATCTCTTAAACCAGTCCAGCTCTGCTTAAAACTACCAAAAGCTCAATCATTTTTTTGAATTTTAACTCTTTAAATATCAGTTTGAATATATGATGCCACTGTTATTTATGAAAAAAAGAGATATTTTGTATAAAATGAATAGTTGGGGGGTGTTGCTGGTGATTAGTCTTGGATATGTCAAAAAGTAGCAGCAACACTGATGTCATAGCATTAGTGTTTTATGTGGTGTCAAACTGACAATTTTTTACCCTTTGGGGACCCTCAAGCCAAAAATGTATGTGCAAAAAAACTGCTAGAAAATCATCATTTTTCAATATTTTTTTCTGCTTTTTTGCATCAATCTCTTAAACCACTTCAGCTCTGCTCAAAACTACAAAATATTCAATAATTTTCAGGATTTTGACCCTTTAAATGCCAGTTTGAATACATGATGCCACTTGTTTTATGAAAAAATAAAATGACACAAAATATGAGATATTTTTTTTTATAAAAGCTGGGGGACGGGGAGTTGCTGGTGACTGCTGCTAATTTTGGACATATCCAAGACTCTAATCACCAGCAACACCCCATCCTCCAACTATTCACTTGATTAAAAAAATCTCATATTTTGTGTTGTTTTGTTTTTTAAACAAGTGGCATCATGTATTCTAATAGGCATTTAAAGGGTTACAATTCTAAAAATCACTGAACTTTTGATAGTTTTGAGCAGAGCTGAACTGGTTCAAGAGATTTATGCAGAAAAAAGTATTGGTGTGATGATTTTATAGCAGGTTTTTATATGTGTACATTCTTGGCTCGAGGATCCCCAGAGGGTGCAAAAATTGTCTGCAGTGTATAACAGACTTGTAAAAGTAGTTGACATTACAATAAAAATATGTCAAAAAAGAAACATTCTTGCAGAAATTCATGCCATAAGCTGTAACACAGCCAAAATGATCACCAAATGAAAACAAAAAAGACAAAACTGTGCAAAAATGACGGCGGGGTCCACAAGGATTAATCTTTGGTCCAAAGGAAGACATGTCCAAAGTCCAGTCACTTCTTTTTCTTCTCTGAATTCTTCTGAGGCTTCTGAATATTCTCTTCTAGCTGTTCAAGTGTTTCCAGTATAATCCCCATGGGTGACCTTTTCAGTCCAACACATTCAGCCGTAAACTCCACTTTATTCTTCACATTGCGCAGGCGAAAGGAGGCGTGAGCCAATATCACTGAAATACAGACGGGGACGAGATAGTTAATGTTTGGCAAAAACAAAGCCATCAAAAAGTCAGCTCTAATTATGTCACCAAGTCTGAAAAACATTCTTGTTCGCTTTAATAATCAACATTTTCAGCTTACACATGCATACTGGGGGTTTAAAATGTCAGTGTGTACTACTGTCAACTTACAAGCCAGAGGTAAAGAGATGGCTAGCATGAACACCAGAATGCTGCCCAGCACTGATATCAGAAAAAAGTTGAAGAATATGACGGCGATCAAAAATGCCACGGGATTCTCCCGTTTAAAGTTGCTGATCATGGCTCTGCTCTCACTGGCACACACCACTCCCAGGAAGATGGCCGCCACAATGGCCATGGACGTGAACATGGCCTGAGGGTTCAGCAACCTGCAGGGCAATGAAACAAGACACAGGAGAAGATTTAAATCCTTCTGTGATGCAGCAGCAGATCATTCTCCTGTAGTATGTGGCTCCACCAAGTGGTTACAGCTTGTCTCTACAACAACATGACCCAAGACATTAGACCGCACGTGAGACGGCTCCACACCAGTGTTTGCAAGTGCGTGTGTGCGTGCGCGCGCGTGTGTATACATACATATACTGTATATACATATTATATATATATACACACACATACACACACACACACACACACACACACATATATATATATGGAACTCTTAATGTCTCAGCTTACAATGAAAATCTTGAACAATTCTGTGCTTCCAACTTTGTGGAACAGTTTTGTGAAGGCCCTTTTCTGTTCCAGCCTGACTGTGCTCCAGTGCACAAAGCAAGGCCCACAAAGGTGTGGTTGGACGAGTTTAAATGGTAAATGGCATTCACTTATATAGCGCTTTCATTCTCATCTCGATGACCAAAGCGCTTTACAGATCCTGCTATCCACCCATTCACACACACATTCACACACTGAGTTTACACTGTACTGAGTTTAGTGCAGAAAAAACTTGGCTGGCCCACACAGAACCCTGACCTCAACCACATCCAACACTTCATTCATCCCAAAGATGTTGGATAGACACGTGACGCGGTTCCGCCGCCACCCGCAGCTATAAGAAGGCAGTGGGCAGGAGGGGCGGCCTCTTGGCCATCTCTCTGCCTGGCGGATGCGCTCGTGTGCTGTGAAGTGCCCTACAATAAACGTGTGTTTAGTTCAACACCTGGCCTCATCCTTGGCCCCTTATTACCGACACAACATGCATAAAAAACTCTGCAAACGCACTCCAAAACCTTGAAGAAAGTCCTACTACAAGCTGTTTAGAGCCATTATAGGGGCATTTAAAATAGGATGCTAGAAAAGCTGTGCTAAAAGTTATGTACTGGGGGCGGCTGTGGCACTGGTGTAGCGTGGCCAACTACTGATCAGAGGGCCGTGGGTTTGATTCCCGCTCTGTCTGTAGTCTGCATGTCGAAGTGTCCCTGAGCAAGACATTGAACCCCCAGTTGCTCCTGGTGGCCAGGCTAGTGCCTGTGTGTGTATGGCAGCTCTGCCGCCATCAGTGTGTGAATGTGTACGTGAATGGGTGGATAGCAAGATCTGTAAAGTGCTTTGGTCAACCAGAGATGAGAAAAAGCGCGACATAAGTGAACGCCATTTACCTCCGCCAATGAGGTAATGTAGTCACGGTGGTTTGCCTGTCTGTCTCTTAGCAGGATTACGCAAAAACTACTGGATTGATTTTGGTGAAATTTTCACCAATGGCAGCCTTTGGGCCAAGGATGAACCCATTAAATTTTGGTGATGATTTCAGAGTGCATACTTCCACCAAGTACCTTCTTTGTATTTGTACAGTAGGATGCATACCTCCGCCAAGGCTCTTATCTTCTCACAGTGTGTTAGCAAGAATCCTCCAAAACTACTGGATAGACCAGGAGTGTCTAATCATGTGCCATGGAGGGCCAAGACCCTGCAGGTTTTCTCTTCTACCCAGTCTCTTCAGCAGGTGTTTTCACTGATCAGCAGTTGGGGGGGGGGGAGAAATTCAGTGGAATCTGCTGTTGAAGGCATTGGTTGGAGGTAAAGCCTGCAGGGTCTTGGCCCTCCATGGCACATGATCAGACACCCCTGGAACAGACTTTGATGCAATTTTCACCAGAACTGGCTTGTGGCCTACACACGAACCCATTACATTTTGGAGGTGATCCATAAGGGACAGAAGGAGCCTTGGCAGAGGTATGTGCTCTCTGAGTGCTTTTCTAGTTGTTCATGGTATTCCTTGGGAGCTAGGATGACATTTTTACCTCCAAGGATCGGGGCGGCTTGTTAGTCTGTCTGTTAGCAGGATTATAAAAAAAAAAAATCTACTGGACAGATTTTGATGAAATTTTCACCAGATGTGGCCTTTGGCCCAAGGATGAACCCATTAGATACTGGAAGCAATCCAAGAGTGCATACCTCCACCAAGGGCCTATCTCACAATGTACACATGGACAGAAGGAAGGCGGCACAGAGTAACGGATGGATGGAGGTACAGACAGATGAAGGGACAGAGCCTTGGTGGAGGTATGTGCTCCCCAAGTACCCTCTAGTTTTGTTCATGTGAGTATTACATATTTTAATTTATTCCTTTTAATTTTTAATTTATTTCTACTTTATACAAGTTTATTCATTTCAGTTGTAATGAAACTTGAGGAGATGGAATTAATAAGTGTTCACTTCTTCCTTCTCCCTTTCGAACAGTGTATAATGTTACTTTATTGCATTTGCCATTTGCTTGTATTTGTTATATTTTTGTGTTCGAAATAAACTATCTAATCACTTGTATTTGATTCATTTTTTTCTAATATAAAAGCGTCCGCTTGCACTATTAATATATAGATATATGAATAATGTTTTTCACACCAACTAATCATTAAATTTGATTTATTATTTAATCAATTAAATTAATTAAATTATTTTGTATGTGAAGTTGCAATAGTGCTCAAAGAAAAGGTAACCTGTCAGTATGCTGAGGCTCATTTCACGTGACAGGCTGCTACATTCAGTTCTCCAGCAAGAGTTGTGGGGCGTTTTTTTTTTTTTTTTTTTTCCCACCAAGCCACTGTCAAACCACATTCTTCACACGTTTCAGCAGCACAGGTGTATAGTTAAACAGCTTTGGACCAGCCTTCAGCTACAGAAGATGAAAGCTGAAAAGAAAGGTCTGATCTGTTGAGCAGGAAAAATACTGTGTTTTAAGTGAAAATATTTAGTGCTCATCTGTAGAAACAAATGCATAATGCTGTTAATGAAAGATTGTGTAAAGGTGGAAAACAAAGTTATTTTAAATTGATTTCACACCTATTATTTCATGGATACATTTCAAAAATGTGATTCCTACTGGTGGCTGTCTCTGCCTCTTGTCCTCTCAGATGGGATATGCTTCAGCCTCTCCATAAACAACAGAAAATTACAGAAATAAAGAGCAGTTTCAAATTCTGATATGACACCTTTCACCTTCTTATAAAAGTAGTTTAAACAAGTTGCTAATTTTGCAGTTTCTCTATATTTATAATGAGCCATGAACCCCGTCTTTGTTGCGTCTCTTTGGCCAGACAGTGAAGCTTTGTGACGAGTCCATCCTTGGAACGACGACGGTGATGTGGACAGGCCAAGTCCATGACCTCAGCACGTGTGACCAAGAGCCTGCCTTACATAACCTTCAACTGGCTCAGGCTTCAAGATATCAGGCCACACACACTGAAAGCTGGGGAAATGAATCAAAATACATGAAATAAAAATGTAAGGGTTAAACAATGGCCTGTTCTTAATCTGTTAAATAGACTGAAAATTTTCTGTTCAAGAGTTAGCTGACTTTAAGACCAGTCTATGAGCAATAAACTGACTATATACATCACATGCACCTTTTAAAACAGATACTTCATTTTTGAATGGCAGTGCCCAATAGCTGTGTACCTCCTTGTTTTTAAACCAAGGGTCCTTGAGAATGTTCAGGGCTCCTTGGTAAACTGCCTAATTTCAATTCTTACTTGGTCCAAAAAAATGCAAATAATTTGCCATTGTTGTACGAGTGCCTGTAGTGGCACTCATCAGTAGGTGGCAGTATGAACACAACAATAATAGCCAACATCATCATCTTCTTCTTAATGCATTTTATGGAGGTAAAGCGGCGGTCGCAAATACCCTTACGAACAATTTTTAGACCATTTCGTACAGCTTTCTTAAGGCAGCCGTAGGAGAATCCAGCTTTCGTAAACCGTTTGTAAGTTCGTAGCCAGGTGGATGGTCTTGTCCAAGATTTCTACGAACGCCCCACAAAAACCCCTCATTGTAGGCTGGCCGTATGAATGCCATAGAAACAAAGAGCAAGACGTTGGCTGTAAGTATGCCTTAAGAACACCTTAAGTTGTTCTTGAGGGACCCTTACAGCAGTCGTAGGAAACGCTGCACGAATCCCCGTTCATACAGAGATTCACACAGCGTGCGTAAGGTGGTAGTGAGGCGCTCATAAGACAGAAGTACGTCATTCGTGTGACATTTGTGCTGACAAAATGTGCCGAAAGCCATCAGATCTTCCTACCAACAACTTGAGAGTGCTGTGAGTTGCACAAAATTTTTTGTAAGATGGCAGTAAGTATGCAATAGGAAGATCCCAAGGCACCCTTACAAAGAACGTAAGAACTCTATGGCCGTCCTATGACAGAAAAGCACGAAACTATGCCCCCCTCCATGAATGTCTGCGAACTCCAGAATTCATAGGAACTGGGAGAGTCTTACAAACCCATCTCAGAATCTTTGTAACCATAGCTTTAATGACCTTGTTAAGACTTGCTAGAGGTGGTAGTGACTAGATGAAAAATGGTGATGGATAAGTGAGGAAAGATTCAGACTCTGAACTGGGCCCTGTACTGATGGAGCAGCCTCCATGGTCGGGTGGACCAAAGGCTTCATTACCAGAGTGAAAGAGACGCTCTGACGTTGTTACACACCGTTTCTTGCACTGCAAGGTGCTTAAGCCAAAACTTTACCAGCAGAAATAGTTCCTGTGTGAGATGATGTCATGCGGATGGTAAACTTTGTAAAGACAAGACCGCTGAAAAGCCTCATATTTGCAACTTTATGTGAAGAAATGGGAGTGGGCCATAAAACCTTATTACTCCATAGTGACGTCTGATGGTTGCTGTGGGGTAAAACGCTGGCCATTGTGAATAAGTTTTATTAATTTTGTAACATTTTTGATTGGTGGGTCCCCGAGATTTTTTCAACATAATTTAAAAAAAAAAATTATTTAACCAGGCAGGACAGATGAAGAACACATTCTTATTTACAACTGTGGCCTGGGGGAAGGGACAACTCACATTCATACCTCCCCAGCTGATGCCAATTAACCTAAGCTGCATGTTTTTGGCCCCTGTGGGAGGAAACCAGAGAAATCCTGGAGTAAACCCATGCAGACATGGGGAGAACATGCAAAGTCCACACAGAAAGATCACTGTTGGTCAGGGGGGTGGGATTGAACCCAAGATCCCATGGCCAAGGGTGAGTTGCTCTGCCGCCACAGTGCTAACCACTGTGCCACCGTGCTGCTAAAAGGGGTTCCTTGGCTTAAAAAAGGTTGAAAAACACTGGTATACCTCATCAATATCCTCTGCTGGCCAAACTAAGTAATGAAAACACTTTTCAAATTCAAAAAGTTTCCATTTTTAATACTTGGTACTCACCACTTGATCTGAGTCTGAAATCATGAAATTTGGTATCACCCGTACTGGGAGCCACTAAAATTTCTCTGGACATTTTACTCAGTTGATACAACACAAAACTACTGGCTTTATCACAAGTGCGGGGTATTAAATGTACTATACATATTCATCAGATTTCTTCTAAGTTCAAATTTTTAGATGTGCACAGAATCAACTTTCAGCAGGTGTGGTCAATTGTTGAACTTTGTCAACCTATTGTATCTCTGATAGTTCAACTGCTTACCCAACCAGTCCAGCTTGAGAGAGAGGCTGGTATTCAATCCTGTAAAAACAAATATCACACCGGAAGCTGTGCCCGCTTTATGCTTGAATAGGTTTCCTTTATTCTGCCCACAGAGTATTTACACTCATCATTCTTCTGTACAGCATGCAAAAAGCCTCACACTTGGACTGACAGCAGCATACGGTGCATCTGCAAAGTCTTCACAGCGCTTCACTTTTTCCACATTTTATGTTACAGCCTTATTACAGCAGTGATTAAATTCATTTTTTTCCCTCAAAATTCTACACACAATAAATGCCCCATAATGATAACGTGAAAAAGTTTTTTTGAGATTTTCGCAAATTTATTAAAAATAAAAAACTAAGAAATCACATGCACATAAGTATTCAAAGCCTTTGTCATGAAGCTCAAAATTGAGTTCAGGTTCATCCTGTTTCCACTGATCATCCTTGAGATGTTTCTGCAACTTAACTGGAGTCCACCTGTGGTAAATTCAGTTGATTGGACATGATTTGCACACACATGCTCTGCACTGTGTGTATTTATATATTTACATATTTATTCCACCTAGCTGCAACGCTCCGTACTGTGGGTGTTTATATATCTACATATTTATTCCATCTAGCTACAATGTTCCGCACTGTGTGTTTATATACTCATATATTTATTCCATCCAGCTACAATGCTCTGCACTGTGTGTCTGTATATATATATATATATATTTATAGTAATATGTACATATGTATATTAGCTGCTCTTGCTTTTTTTTGTTTTTTTCTTGCCTTCTGATTGTTGCTCTGAGTGTTGCTATCCCTGTGCTGTTGCAATCCTGGAATTTCCCCATTGTGGGACTAATAAAGGCTTATCTTGTCTTATTTGGAAAGGCACACACCTGTCTATATAAGGTCCCACAGTTGACAGTGCATGTCAGAGCACAAACCAAGCATGAAGTCAAAGGAATTGTCTGTAGACCTCCGAGACAGGATTGTCTCGAGGCACAAATCTGGGGAAGGGTGCAGAAAAATTTCTGCTGCTTTGAAGGTCCCAATGAGCACAGTGACCTCCATTATCTGTAAATGGAAGAAGTTCAGAACCACCAGGACTCTTCCTAGAGCTGGCTGGCCTTCTAAACTGAGCGATCGGGGGAGAAGGGCCTTAGTCAGTGAGGTGACCAAGAACCTGATGGTCACTCTGTCAGAGCTCCAGCATTCCTCTGTGGGGAGAGGAGACCCTTACAGAAGGACAACCATCTCTGCAGCAATCCACCAATCAGGCCTGTATGGTAGAGTGGCCGGATGGAAGCCACTCCTTAGTAAAAGGCACATGGCAGCCTGCCTGGAGTTTGCAAAACGGTACCTGAAGGACTCTCAGACCATGAGAAACAAAATTCTCTGGTCTGATGAGACAAAGATTGAACTCTTTGGGGTGAATGCCAGGTGTCATGTTTGGAGGAAACCAGGCACCACTCATAACCACGCCAATGGTGGTGGCAGCATCATGCTGTGCGAATGTTTTTCCGCAGCAGACACTGGGAGACTAGTCAGGATAGAGGGAAAGATGAATGCAGCAATGTACAGAGACATCCTGGATGAAAATCTGCTCCAGAGCACTCGACCTCAGACTGGGGCGACGGTTCATCTTTCAGAAGGACAACAACCCTAAGCACACAGCCAAGATATCAAAGGAGTGGCTTCGGGACAACTCTGTGAATGTCCTTGAGTGGCCCAGCCAAAGCCCAGACTTGAATCCAATTGAACATCTCTGGAAGGATCTGAAAATGGCTGTGCACCGACGCTTCAAATCCAACCTGATGGAGCTTGAGAGGTGCTGCAAAGAGGAATGGGCCAAACTGCCCAAAGATAGGTGTGCCAAGCTTGTGGTATCATATTCAATAAGACTTGAGGCTGTAATTGCTGCCAGAGGTGCATCAACAAAGTATTGAACAAAGGTTGTGAATACTTACAGTGGTGTGAAAAAGTGTTTGCCCCCTTCTGATTTCTCCTTTTTTTGTATGTTTGTCACACTTAAATGTTTAAGATCATCACACAAATTTAAATATTAGACAAAGATAACACAAGTAAACACAAAATGCAGCTTTTAAATGAAGGTGTTTATTATTAAGGGTAAAAAAAATCCAAACCTACGTGGCCCTGTGTGAAAAAGTGATTGCCCTCTCTGTTAAAACATAAATTAACTGTGGTTTATCACATCTTTGGAAAACTGAGTTCAATTTCTCTAGCCACACCCAGGCCTGATTACTGCCACACCTGTTCTCAATCAATAAATCACTTAAATACATCCTGTCTGACAAAGTGAAGTAGAACAAAAGATCCTCAAAAGCTAGACATCATGCTCTGATCCAAAGAAATTCAGGAACAAATGAGAAAAAGTAATTGAGACCTATCAGTCTGGAAAAGGTTATAAAGCCATTTCTAAAGCTTTAGAATCCCAGCGAACCACAGTGAGAGCCATTATCAACAAATGGCGAAAACATGGAACAGTGGTGAACCTTCCCAGGAGTGGCCGGCCGACCAAAATTACCCCAAAAGCATAGCGACGACTCATCCAAGAGGTGACAAAAGTCCCCACAACAACATGCAAAGAACTGCAGGCCTCACTTGCCACAGTTAAGGTCAGTGTTCATGACTACCATAAGAAAGAGACTGGGCAAAAATGGCCTGCATGGCAGAGTTCCAAGAGCAAAACCACTGCTGAGCAAAAAGACCATAAAGGCTCGTCTCAGTTTTGCCAGAAAACATCTTGATGATCCTCAAGACTTTTGGAGAAATACTCTGTGGACTGACGAGACAAAAGTAGAACTTTTTGGAAGGTGTGTGTCCCATTACATCCGGCGTAAAAGTAACAGCATTTCAGAAAAGGAACATCATACCACCAGTAAAATATGGTGGTGGTAGTGTGATGGTCTGGGGCCGTTTTGCTGCTTCAGGACCTGGAAGACTTGCAGTGGTAAATGGAACCATGAATTTTGCTGTCTACTAAAAAAATAATGAAGCAGAATGTCTGGCCATCTGCTCGTGACCTCAAGCTGAAGCGCAATAGTAGCCTAGTCAAAGTCCTGACCTGAATCCAATTGAGATGCTGTGGCATGACCTTAAAAAGGTGGTTCATGCTTGAAAACCCTCAAATGTGGCTGAATTACAAATATTTTACAAAGATGAGTGGGCCAAAATTTCTCCACAGCTCTGCAAAAGACTCATTGCCAGTTATCTCAAACGCTTGATTGCAGTTGTTGCTCTTAAGGGTGGCCCAACCAGTTATTAGGTTTAGGGGGCAATCACTTTTTCACACAGGGCCATGTAGGCTTGGATTTTTTTCCCCGTAATAATAAACACCTTCATTTAAAAACTGCATTTTGTGTTTACTTGTGTTATCTTTGTCTAATATTTAAATTTGTTTGATGATCTGAAACATTTAAGTGTGACAAACATACAAAAAAATGAGAAATCAGGAAGGGAGCAAACACTTTTTCACACCACCCCATGTACATGTGATTTCTTAGTTTTTTATTTTTAATAAATTTGCAAAAATCTCAAAAAACCTTTTTTTCATGTCATTATGGGGTATTATATATAGAATTTTGAAGAAAAAATGAATTTAATCCGTTTTGGAATAAGGCTGTAACATAAAATGTGGAAAAAGTAAAGCGCTGTGAATACTTTCCAGATGCACTGTATATTTAGACTGGGTTGTTTGGGGTGTTGTGGCGGAGGGGTAGTACCTTGGTAGGAGGACAGGCACCCCGTCTCCTCGGGTGGTTTGAATACCCTGGTCCCCACGCCCACCCCAGCTTGTACGTATGGCTCCTCGTAGCTGTCGTGGGTACAGTAGCAGCCACAACCCGGGCAACAGCGTTGCCTCGCCGACTAAATCACGTACGGGTACCCAGCATAGAGGACTTCACTGGGGAATAGAGAAACATCTGTCCTCCTCCTCTTGTACCCCCCAGTCATGGGTTAAATGATCAGCTTTTGCAACAGCTGTGAAGACAGTCCTTGGAATGAGGATCCTGGTCGGTTGCTGCACCTGCCCCAGTGACCGCACGCTACAGTTTCCGCCCCTACCGCCGAAGCTGGGTGTCAGGAAGAGAGGGTGGCCTTGGGCTTGCACACTCCACTGCCACCATAATCATCAGGTGCAGGTGTCTTCTTTTGGCTGCTGCATTACTTACCATCTGTATCATTATCACATGCATAGAAGTCCTGCGGCGAGGAATGAGGTGGCGACGGGGGCAGGAAGAGGATGCTTCTGGGAGCCTCTAGTCACGTCTCCCCACGCATCGCGGTCCGGGTGTGATGGTCGCTCTGGTGTCAACCCGGAGCAACGACCCAGTTCGTATCCTGCCCGGATGACAAGACAGCCATTCTTAGGGATAGCACTGCCAACTCCAGACGGAGAGAGGGGGAGAAAAGGACCCCTAAAGAAAGCTTGCTCCGTTTTGGCTTGCTCGCTAGCCGCAGCGGGCTGGTCATCCACATCTGCGGTTGAAAAATGAAAGAAATGAAGAAAGCGAAAAACACAATAAACATAGCCGCTTGGAATGTCCATACCCTCCAAGACAGTGACAACAGCCTGCGATGTCGGACAGCCATTGTGGTTCAAGAATTACTCCGCTACAACATCGCAATAACTGTCCTTAGTGAAACTCGGTTGCCTGACTCGACACAGATCACTGAGCATGGGTCTGGCTACACGTTCTATTGCATTGGGCGCCCGATTGACGAGGCACGACAGTCAGGAGTCAGCTTCGCCCTCAAGACATGTTACGTCAACCTGCTTGAATCTCTACCACATGGGGTCAGTGATTGACTTATGGTGCTCCGCCTGAAGCTTGATACTGGTGTAGCATCATCTTGCTTTGGCTCATCAATAAAATTATTCTTCATCTTAAAGACATTGTTTCACCCAGGAAAAGGCCAGTCAATAACTGCTTTTTCATCTCAGGACCACAGCTGAACCAACACTCCTTTGTTGAGCAAAGCTAAGGAATGCTCTCTATCTATTAACTCACATCATAAATAACTTGGGGACCTCCTCAACTAAGACAGGTTTTCAACCTGGTATTCAACAGGCATACCATAAAACCTTAAAGGCATTCACTAAGGCCTTGGATTGGCCACAGCTCGACACTACCCCTGGTGGACGTCTAAGGAGTAGACGCTCACATTGACTGTACAAGTTTTGAACTGAAATTAACTCATCCAAGTTTCATTTCTCAGGACATTTCTTAGGACACCATTTGTTGAAGATCACTGCCTCGGTGGGACTTTGATATTCTGTGGACAATCAATGGGTTTGAAATATATATTAATCCTTGATTTTAAATATGTGCATGTTAAAATGTTTCAATGAATGTTTATTCTTGCATGTTAATTTAAAAACACTAGTTATAAAGTTGCATGAATCACTAAAGCTAGCTTAGACTTTTTACATAAGTACGTAGGTTAAGGAATCCCCAGTGTATTAAAGTTATGTCATTTTGTGAGGACTAGTATCAGCCAGTCATCACTGAGGGCTCCAGCTCTTTCATTCCATTGGTTCCATACAGACAAAAGTTCATAAAACCCGCCCACAAAGGAAGACTATTGGCTGGGGCTCCTGCCAATCCCCGGAAGCCCGCGAAAGTTGTCCGCAAATAAAGAGGAGAGACAACCTCTTTTCAGTTCTTTTCTTCTTCTTCTCCTCTTCACTTCACGGCAGAGCACCACAGGAGAACAAAGAGATCACTTCACTGCCACAGAACCAAAGGAGACTTCTCGCACATGCTTTTTCTACGATCACCTCAGAGCAGAGAACATGAAATATTGCGTTTGTGTAAACTTCTGTGTATTTTAATGTTTTTCTTTGAACATCTAGGAATTAATTCTTTTCTTTCCTGAGCTCAAATCCTAATTCGGAGTCAAACTCCTGCTCCTAGACGTCTATCTTCATAACTTCCTCCTGTTAAACTTTCTTTAAACTCACCGTTTTTAATTTTGACTTTATTTTTATTTTTATATTGACCACCTCCACACTAGACGCTATTTTCACTCCACTAAGTCAGAAAGTTGTCATTTAATTTCGTATTGGGATCAAATTTTGTAATTATTCTTGAATTCCCTTGGGAGAAGCCACTGACCCATGACAGCCTTGACGCAGCTCGCCATTACACTGCCTGAAGAAAACACTGTCGTCATCTTCGCTGTACCTCAGCCTACCTGTGATTGATACATTCAAAATCTCATCTTGTGACAATAAACTGGAAAGCTGCCGTACCTTGTCCGAATATCTGCTGGCAAGATATTCTGGTTTTGGGTGCCATCTACAATTAAAACTTCTAAGCGATTACGACAAAGGATCTCCACCACGCAAGGTCACGTGAGCTGCATTCTTTATTCATCTGCGGAATAAAACGTCTGAGATTTGAGAATAGTTCAGCATCTGATCAGATACAAAATTAAAGATCAATTAATATAACTCCTCTTTCCATTAAAATTCCATTTTCATTTTCTTAAGAGTAATCCAGAATTTTACATATAATTAGTTTAGTTTTCCCCATAAACTTGCATTCAGTTTTCCATAATCCATTAACTTCAAACTGATCTAAATTCAGCTTACATTTTCACCCTGGTTCTGCAAATGTTCACATTGTTACTCTATCATTTACAAGTTTGATTTAATGGTTAATGCAAATCATTTCAATGTCCTTTAATCATCATTTCATTTAATAAATACGTGAAAATGAGAGAAGTTGTTGAGAATTTATTTCATTCTGAGTCTGGTTTCAAAGCCCCAGTATCGAATTCACAAAAATTTTGAGACTGATTATTAATTAATTTATTGAGTGATTAAACAGGTATAAAGTGAAACTAATGATTACAGTGCTCACTAAAGAGGTGAGCTGGTGCCCCAACGAGTGTTTACTATAAACTTTTTCTGTGTGTAGACCCGGAGTAAATCTCAGGTCCCGACATATTAATACAAATTAAATAATCTTTATACCTGACCATAATTATAAATCACATATCGCTACACTGGGTACATAACATGTATTAGTGCATATGCACCAACTATGACACACACAGACGAGAGCAAGGAACGATTCTATGAGGAACTAGACCGTGTTATTCAAGCCACTCCTCATACCAACAAGTTGCTGGTCCTAGGGGACTTCAATGCTCACGTGGGAGCCGCATGGACCACCTGGGAGAATGTTATTGGCCACCACGGTGTTGGAAAGGAGAATTCCAACGGCACCTTGCTCCTCTCCTTGTGTGCCCAGCGTCAATTATCCATTACCAACACGTTGTTCCAACAGGCGAGCAAACTGAAATCCACATGGATGCACCCGCGTTCAAGTCATTGGCATCAGATTGACTTTGTCATTACACGACAGTGGGACATCAAGGATGTGCACCTTACCAGAGCAATGAGGGGAACGACATGTCTCTCAGACTACCGGTTGTTGCGGTTGAGAGTCGCATTCTCCTTCAAGGCCCCACGGCGCAGGGTTCAGAAGACACTCGTGAAGAAGCTCAATGTGGCCAAGCTCGGCTTACTGGAGGCCAGGACCCAACTGAAGCCGCATACTTTGACGATGCCCTTTTTGAAACCGCTGACAGCCATTAGACTTTACTTCGTGATTATATCAATGAAGCGGCGGAGGAAGTTCTTGGCTTCATCAAACGCAAGCATCGGGATTGGTTTGATGAAAACGATGTAGTAGCCATCCAATTGTTGGACCATCTTCGCTGTGCCTATCTTGAGTATGTGAATGATAAGAGCTCGATTGCAAAGAAGGACACCTACCACCATGTCCGGCAGACAGTACAGGTCTCACTGCATAGTATGATGGACCAGTGGTGGATTGCTAGAGCAGAGGACCTCCATGAAGCTGCCGACAAGAACGACGTGAAAGCATTCTACGATGGCCTGAAGGCGGTCTACGGTCCGACATCACAGGGCAGTACACCAATGTACTCTTCGAATGGTTAGACGCTCATTAGGGAGCCAGCTCTCATCCTGGAGCGTTGGGTAGAACACTTCAGTGGTATCCTGAATTGCCAATCTGTGATCTCTGATGAAGCCATAGTACAGCTTCCTCAGAGACCTATCATAGAGGAGCTCAATGTCCCACCGATGGTTACTGAGATTAAAGATGCTACCAAACAGACGTCTAGTGGTAAGGCAGCTGGTGGAGATGGTATCCCGCCGGAGATCTATAAGTGTGGTGGTAACATCGTTGTCGCCCATCTCGCCCAGTTATTTGCCACCATATGGGAGCAAGAGGCGGTTCCACAAGACTTCAAGGATGCAATGATTGTTCATCTGTACAAGCATAAGGGAAACCGCCACTGCTGTGATAACCACAGAGGAATACCACTCCTCACCATCGCTGGTGAGATTCTAGCACATGTGATCATAAACCGCCTCAATCACTATGTTGCGACAACATCATTCCCGAGAGTCAGTGTGGCTTTTGAGCAGAACAAGGCACCATTGACATGATGTTTGCAGCCAGGCAAATACAAGAGAAGTGCCGAGAACAAAAATTGTGATTTGTTCATAGTGTTCGTAGACCTGACTAAGGCCTTCAACTCTGTTGGGAGAGAAGGCCTGTGGAAGCTGCTCACCAGGGTCGGGTGCCCTCCTAAGATTGTCGGTATCATCTGCTCATTCCACGATGACATGGTCGGGCGGGTGGTTGAGAGTGGTTTAATATCCGATCCATTCCCCATCATCAATGGCACTAAGCAGGGGTGTGTTATGGCCCCGCTGCTCTTTAGTATCGTCTTCGCCGCAATGCTCCTTGATACTTTCAAGGACTGCAACAGGGGTGTAAGGATCCGGTTTCACACTGACGGCAATGTATTCAACTTGCAACGTTTAAAGGCTAAAACAAAGACGTCATGCATGATGCAGCGAGATCTTCTTTATGCAGACAACTATACGCCCATTGCTCACACTCTTGAAGACGCGTAGTTCATTGTTCACCAGTTTGCTAGAGCAATGAATCATTATGGACACACTATAAGTATCAAGAAGACAGAGGTTTTACATCAACCTTGTCCTGGTATGCTCCCGATAAATCCTGTTATTACCATCGGTGGTGAACCCCTCAAGGCAGTTGACAAGTTCTGCTACCTGGGGGGCACCATCTCGCAGAACGCTAAGATTGATGATGAAGTTACCCACCGCATCAGCAAGGCTAGCACATCCTATGGACGCCTACAGCATCGTCTATGGTCGAAGCATGGCATTCGTCTAAGCACCAAGATCAAGGTCTATCGCACCGTTGTTCTATCTACACTTCTCTATGGGTGCGAGTCATGGACAACCTATCGTCCCCATGTGAAGAAACTTGAACAGTTTCACATGCGGTGTTTAAGGAAGCTGTGTGGAATCACATGGCAAGATAAAGTTGCCAATAATGAAGTCCTCCATCGCTGCAATATCACCAACATAGAGTCATTCATCATACGTGCCCAATTGCGCTGGACCGGCCATGTTGTTTGGATGACAGATCAGCGCATTCCTAAAATCCTGTTATTTGGCCAGTTGGACGAAGGGCGGAGGTCACGGGGCAGTCAATGGAAGTGGTATAAAGACGTGCTCAAAGCCTCACTCAAGTCGTGTGGGACTGATCCTATGACATGGGAGATGCAGGTCAAGAACCGCCTCTTTTGGCGAAAGATCTGCCATGAAGGTGTTGACCTCTTTGAGAGAGATAGAACTGCCCGGTTGGATGCCTGCCACGAAGCACATCACAGTGCCGCCAAGCAACAGAGACGTCTACAGCAGTCAGTGTTATCAACTCAGCCAATTATGTACTACATCTGTTACGATTGCGATATGCCACGTGCTTCACGCATCGGCCTCATCAGTCATTGCAGTCACAAGCACCCCCTTACAATTTAATGCAGCCAGAAGGTGGGAGATCTGTCGTTGGCGACGGCTCAATCCATCATATTTAGACTGAAGTGGAAATCGCTGGTAACGACTGCAGTTAGGACTGGGCGATACACTGAATATATTCGTTTTATCGATACATTCTACTATGTGTGATACATAAAATGCTTTAATCGCAGATATCAAGCATAAATTGTCACGGCAATGTAAGCTGTCAGCATTTATTTAACTATCTGAAGCCCTCCACACAGCTGCACTGGAGCTCATACTCCTACCGCAGTTGTGTTTTGTGTCAGGGTTGTTGTCAGGTCCGTTTTTTCCTGCATTTTTTCCTTTGGAAACTGCTTCTTTTGAGCCCGTTTTTGTGGAGCAGAGACACTTGTTTTTTTATGCACAATCTGGCAACATTGGCAGAGTGTAAGGAGAGTACCCAAGTGAAGCCAAAATGCTCCGGCACCATTGTCTGGCAGTGGTTTGGAATTCAGAAGGAAGACCCTCAATAAAAGACAGTTTTCTGCAAAATATGTCGCAAAGCCATTGTCTTTAAAGGTAGCAGTACCATTCATTTGTTTCACCACTTAACATGTTATCCACAACAATATGAAAAATGCATTAAAATCTGCTTGTCAAAATCCAGGGAGCGTCCACAAAAAATAACTTTAAAGGAAAGGATTTTCTTTAAAGTTTAAATCCTTTAAAGGATTTTAAAGGCAAAGGATTTCCAAGGTAAATGACTGTGGCTTCTTCCTTTGGCATTATAATGTGTGACTGTAGTGGTGATCTTTCTCCATTTCCACTTTTGTCATATGGGATAAATTTTTCGAAGACGAAGAAATCACGTGTACGTAAGTATTCACAGCCTTTGTATGCCATGTATGTACCGCCCACCGCCATCGGCAAGAGGAGTAAATAGTAATTTTTTTTTTTATTTTATTTTTATTTTTTTAATGGCACCGGAGGCAGGGTGGCCGTACCAGCAGCAACTCTCTCGTGTCTCTGTGTTTCTATCTGTTTATACCTGTATATAGTGTGTCTCTTACTAACCAGGGCTCTGTAGGAATACTCGGACTAAGACTGGACCGACTTTTCTCTCTATTTAGTTGGTCTTTTTTCTAGTTTTCATCACTTTTTCGCTTCCTCGGACAATGGAGATCAACAGAGGTGGGGGCGGACGCATTGTTTACACACATGAAAAGCTGATTGCGCTGAGGAGGCCGGCGCCTGGAGCGCTGCGGCCGGCAGTGAAGCCCCTCATCCCGGATGAGCTGAAGAGGAGACACCGCAGGCGAAGGGCTGCAGCAAAGGTTAGGAGGAGGAGGAGGAAGCATAAGCCGGCTGTACCGATGATCATCACCGGGAATGTGCGATCCCTGGGAAACAAAACAGATGAGATCACAGCGCTGGTCAGGACGCAAAAGGAGTATCGTGAGTGTAGTTTCATGTGTTTTACGGAGACGTGGTTACACTCACAGATACCAGATGTAAACGTAGAGATACCTGGCTTCAAGACTATACGGGGGGACAGAGACATGATAAGCAGCAGGAAAAAGAGGGGAGGAGGAGTGGCACTTCTTGTTAATGAACGGTGGTGTCATCCCAGGTACATTTATGTGAAGGAAAAGTGCTGCAGCCCGGACATTGAACTGCTGGCTGTCAGTATGAGACCTTATTATATGCCGCGAGAAATGAAGTGCGCGTTAATTATTATCGTCTATGTCCCTCCGTTAGCTGACGCAGCGGTGGCCTGTGACGTCATTGGCTCCACTGCGGCCACATTACTGGAGAAGCACCCGGATGCATTCATGGCCATCACAGGTGATTTTAACCATGTCTCAGTGGGAAAAACTTTACCCAACTTTCAACAGTTTGTTGACTGTCCCACCAGAGAGAACAAAACACTGGATCTACTGTATGCCAATGTCAGGGATGCATATAGTGCCACAGCTCTACCCCCCCATTGGTAAATCAGATCACTGCATGGTCATGTTAACACCCAAGTACGTTCCCCTTGTGCAAAGGCAGCCTGCTTATACACGGACTGTGAGGAGGTGGACACAGGAGGCTGCTGATGCACTGCAGGACTGCTTCGAGACGACGGACTGGAGCGTACTCTGTGAACCACATGGGGTGGACATAGACAATATGACCGATTGCATCACAAAATACATTAGATTCTGTGAAGACATGACCATGCCAGCTCAGACTGTACACTGCTTGGGTCACCAGTGACCTGAAAGCACTTCTGAACAAAAAGAAGAGAGCTTTAAGGGCTGGAGACAAGGAGAAGCTGAGGGGAGTGCAGCATGAGCTTAGAGAGATGCTGAGGAGGTGCAAGGACAATTATAGGAGGAAGCTGGAAGAGAAACTCAGGCAAAATAACACTAAAGATGTGTGGGAGGGAATGAAACAAATTACTGGGTACAAGGGGAGAGTCAGGCAGCCATCTGGGAGCCAGGAGAGAGTTGAGGAACTGAATATGTTTTTTAATAGGTTCAACTCACAGTCTGTCACCCGAGCAACACAACCAGACCCCCACGCACCCCTCCCCACCCACGCTCCCGTGCAGAACCTCTCTCCATCTCCCCCCTCCTCCTCCTCAGGGGGCACCAGGACCCTCCCTCACTTCACGGTGACTACAGATCAGGTGGAGAAACAGCTGGAGAGGTTCCATCAGCGGAAGGCTTCGGGCCCGGATGGCATCTCCACTAGGATCCTGAGGACCTGTGCCAACCAACTAGCTCCAGTACTGAAATACCTGTACAACCTGAGCCTGAGTCTGGAGAGAGTACCGGTGCTGTGGAAGACATCCTGCCTGGTTCCTGTCCCCAAGAAGTCATCTCCATCGGATCTGAATGACTACCGACCAGTTGCCCTCACATCTCATGTGATGAAGGTCCTGGAGAGACTGGTCTTAGCCCACCTGAGGCTGCAGGTGGAGACGTGGCTGGACCCTGTGCAGTTTGCATATCAGCCCCATTTAGGAGTTGAAGATGCTGTCATCTACCTGCTGCAACGAGCCCATCTGCACCTGGATGGTGGAGGAGATACTGTGAGAATCACTTTTTCTGATTTCTCCAGTGCCTTTAACACCATCCAGCCACTGCTGCTGGGCGAGAAGCTGCGGGTGATGGGGGTTGACAGCTCTGTGATCTCCTGGATTACCGACTACCTGACAGGCAGACCACAGTTTGTCAGGCTGGGCAGTGTCTTGTCTGGAGTGGTGGCTAGTGATACGGGAGCGCCACAGGGGACTGTGCTCTCTCCTTTTCTTTTTACCTTATACACCATGGACTTTCAGTACAACACTGAGTCATGTCACCTGCAAAAATTCTCTGATGACTCAGCTGTTGTGGGGTGTATAAGAGGAGGAGAGGAGGGGGAGTACAGGGCACTGGTAGACAGATTTGTGGAGTGGATGGAACAGAATCACCTGAGGTTGAATGTCAGCAAGACCAGGGAGATGGTGATTGACTTCAGGAAGAGGAAGGCTCCTTCTCAGCCACTGCAGATTAGGGGGGAGGATGTGGGAGTGGTTGAGGACTACAAATATCTGGGTGTCAGGATCAGCAGCGGGTTGGACTGGAGATCCAACACCAATGCTGCGCACAAGAAGGGGATGAGCAGACTCTACTTGCTGAGAAAGCTGACATCTTTCAACGTGTGCAGCAGGATGCTGGAGCTTTTCTACCAGACTGTTGTCGCCAGCGCCATCTTCTTTGCTGCGGACTGTTGGGGTAGCAGTATCAGGGCCAGAGATACCAACAGACTTGACAAAATTATCAAGAGGGCTGGCTCTGTAATTGGTCTCAGACCGGAGACCTTTGAGACAGTGGTGGAGAGGAGAACACTAAATAAACTGCGATCCATCATGAACAATCCTGATCACCCCCTCCACCACACACTAGATAGACAGCGAAGCATTTTCTCCAGTAGATTACTACAGCTTCGTTGTCGAACGGCCAGGTACAGGAAATCTTTCCTGCCACATGCAATTTCACTGTACAATAACTCACTATGAGGTTGTATTCTGGTCATAGCTATGCTGCCACACTGCACCTTACAGACTAACTGGTACCTCACATTTCACTCTGCTCCTGATAGTCCTTCTTGTGCAATGGGATGATTCATGTGTTTATACGGGTCATCATATATTAAGCTATGATGTATATAGGTTCTATGGTCGTGTTAGTTTTTTTTACTTTCCATGGGTAATCCCTTTGTCTGTCGTGTGTGTTTCTGTTGTTTGGCTGTCAACTGTCATGCTGCTGTTACACTGTAATTTCCCAGTTTGGGATCAATGAAGTACATCTATCTATCTAAAGCATTAAATGAACTCTATCGGGCCATCAAGTGAGACAGAAACAGCACATCCAGATGGATTCCTCATCACAGCAGGAGACTAAAATCCTGCAGATTTAAAGGCCCTCCTACCAAAACTACACCAACATGTGGACTATCCAACAACAGGAGACAGCTTGCTCTACCTGGGATACACAACTCACAAGAGAGCATACAGAGCCTCCCCCCTTCCCCACCTGGGTCTCTCTAATCACATCACCATCTTGCTAAGGCCTGCATACAGATCCACAGTGAAAGCCATCAGACCAACAAAAAAGCAGGTACGTGTGGCCAGAGGGGGCCTCAGATGCTCTGAAAGACTGCTTCAGCACTACAGACTGGGGCACTTTCAAGCATGCAGCCATTCACAATGGACACACAAACAGAGGAGTACACTGAGGTTGTTGTAGCCATCCATCCATCCACCTACCACTTTTCCGGAGGTCTGGGTCGCGGAGGCAGCAGTTCAAGCAGAGAAGCCCAGACTTCCCTCTCCCCAGCCACCTGCTCCAGCTCTTCAGAGAGGATACCAAGGCATTCCCAGACCAGCTGGGAGAGACAGTCTCTCCAGAGAGTCCTGGGTCTGCCCCGGGGTCTCCTCCCAGTGGCACATGCCTGAAACACCTCAAGTGGGAGGATCCCCTCATGGATTGTCACCTTATCGTGGTGGCGGGTTTGCGTGCCCCAGTGATCGCAGGAGCTATGTTGTCCGGGGCAATTTGCCTCTGATAGGGTCACCCAAGACAAACTGATCCTGGGTGAAGGGCCAGACTAAGAACGATCCAACAGACCCTCATGATAAATTCTAGATCAAGGATTCAGTGTACCCCGCCCGGTATGGGGTTACCAGGGCCCCAACCTGGAGCCAGGCCTGGGGGAGGGGCTTGATGGCTAGCGTCTGGTGGCCGGGTTTCCACCCATGGGACCCGGCCGGGCTCAGCCCAAAGAAGTTACATGAGTCCGCCCTCCAGTGAGCTCACCACCTGCAGGAGGGATCATGCGGGTCCGGTGCAATGTGGATTAGGTGGTGGTCAAAGGCGGAGACCTTGGCAGACTGATCCCAAGGTTGTTGTAGCATACATGGCTAAATGCATTGATGATGCCACTCATTGCAAAACCATCACTGTTCGTGCCAACCAGTACCCATGGATGACAGCAGAGGTCCACAGGTTCCTGAGGGCTTGGGACGCAGCCTTCTGGGCCGGCAACACTGCAGGACTAACAACATCTAAGGCCAACCTGTCCCCTGGTACCAAGGAGGCAGAACGACAGTACACCAAGAAAATATCCAGACACTTCAGCAACACCAGAGATTCGCGTTCTCTCTGACTTGACATACAGACCCTCAGCAACTACAAACCTCCACCTCAGACCTGTGCAAGTGACATCACACTGCTTAACAACCTAAATAACTTCTTTGGCCGCTTTGAAGCACAAAACAGCACATCAGCACAGAAGACCACTCCTTCCCCAGACAAGCAGACCATAAGTCTGGATCTGGCTAGTGTGACGAGGACCCTCTCCAGGATCAACCTACGCAAGGCAGCTGGACCAGACAACGTAACAGGTTGCATTCTGAAGGACTGTGCGGAGGAGCTCAAGAATGTCCTGGCCGACATCTTCATCATCTCCTTGAGTCAAGCTGTTGTCCCTACATGTCTCAAAACTGCCACAATACCAGTCCCAAAGAAGCCTGGCCCACCCAGCTACAACGATTACCAGCCCATAGCACTGACCTCCATCATAATGAAGTGCTTCGAGTGGCTGATCATGCAGAACATCATGTCCATCCTGCCTTCTTCCTACGACCCATCTCAGTTTGCATACAGGTCAAAGAGATCCACAAAACATGCCATCGCTGCTGCTCTCCATCCAGCCCTCACCCACCTAGACTCAAAGAACTCATACATGCGAATGCTGTTCTTGGACTTCAGTTCAGCATTCAACAAAGTCAAAGTCAAAGTGCCTTTATTTTCATTCCATTGCTAATAAACAATGCAACGAAATTGAGATACTGCTCCCTAAAAACAAACTATCACACGCACAGTTCACTCATGCATTTAACATTCTTATAATTACAGCAATAAATAATGCTTGAAACAATATTACCTAAAAGTCGAATACAATATGTATGTAGCAATAATGAAAACATACTGAGCGATAAAGATAAAAGACCAGCTTATACACACAGGGTCATTGCCACAAAATAACCTAAAATAATATCAGCAGTCTGTGCGTGTTACATAAATCTGTTCAAAATACGTACTGCTGCTGGGAAAAAACTATGATTAAACCTGGCAGTCCGGGTTTTATGGGATCTGTACCGCTTTCCCGAGGGGAGCAAGTGAAAGAAATCATGGCCTGGATGAGTGCCGTCTTTAATGATGGCAGTAGCTCTGTTGAGGTACCGAGACCTGGAAATCTCTTCCAGAGAAGGGAGAGAACAGCCAGTGATTTTTTGCGCAGTCTCGATCACTCTCTGGAAGGCTTTGCGGTCTGCGGCTGAACAGCCCTCATACCAAACCGTGATGCCATATGACAAAATGCTCTCAATAGCAAAGCGATAAAATAAAACCAGCAACTGTGCATTCAGGCCATTCTTCTTGAGGAGGCTCAGAAAGTGTAGACATTGTTGAACCTTTTTTATCGTAGCTATGGTGTTAACTGCCCAGGTAAGGTTGTGAGAAATATGAACACCCAGAAACTTAAAAGCCTCCACCCTCTCCACACACTCCTTGCCTATATATAGAGGAGGCGGCTCACTGCTATGCTTCCTAAAATCAATAATGAGTTCTTTTGTTTTTTTTGTATTCAATAGCAGATTATTATCTGAGCACCATCTCACCAGTTTCTGGACCTCATCTCTGTATGCGGACTCATCTCCTCCTGATATGAGCCCCACTACTGTTGGGTCATCTGCAAACTTCACTATAATGTTTGTGGGATGAACAGGTATGCAGTCATATGTGTACAATGAATACAAAGTGGGGCTCAACACACACCCCTGTGGCGAACCTGTGTTAAGCATGACTGTAGAGGAGGAATGGGGTCCGAGTCTAACAGTCTGTGTTCTATTTGTTAGGAAGTCCTTAATCTAGCTGCAAGTGTGAGTAGGCAGACCAAGCTGAAGCAATTTGGTGATGAGAATATTGGGAATAATTGTATTAAATGCCGAGCTGCAGTCCACAAACAACATTCTTACATAGCTCCCCTTGTCTTCTAAATGGCTGAATGCCGAGTGGAGAGCTATAGCAATAGCATCTTAAGTGGATCTGCTCTGCCTGTAGGCAAACTGGTACTGATAAAAGTCTGGGGGTAGACTAGGCAAAAGATGTTTCAATACCATTTTCTCAAAGCACTTCATAACAATGGGTGTTAATGCTACTGGTCGATAGTCATTCAGACTGCTAATAATATGTTTTTTTAGGTACAGGAATAATGACTGCAGATTTTAAACACTGTGGAACATCGGCTGCCCTGAGAGACAAGTTAAAAATGTCAGTCAAAACAGAGCATAGCTGATCTGCACATGCTCTGAGCACCTTTCCTGGCAGGTATATTTCCCAATGCAATGAAAATAGCTAAAGTAATTCCGATATACAAGACGGGTGACAGAGGGGAATTCTCAAACTATAGACCAATTTCACTATTGCCGCAATTTTCCAAGATACTTGAAAAAATATTCTGTGAGAGAACTGACAACTTCATAATGAAGAATAATTTATTGTGTGAGCAGCAATATGGGTTCAGACACAAGAGGACAACTGCATTTGCTCTAATGGAATTTATAGAAAAAATATCAACTGCCATTGAAAATAAAGAGTATTCAGTTGGGGTATTCCTGGATCTTAAAAAAGCATTTGATACAGTGGATCATAATTTATTATTAAAGAAACTACAAAATTGTGGTATTAGGGGGGTAGCACTGTCCTGGTTATGTAGTTACTTAAAGAATAGATATCAGTATGTATGTGTTGGTAACAAAAACTCACAGTTACTGAAGGTTACTTGTGGAGTCCCACAGGGTTCAGTTTTGGGGCCATTGTTATTCAACATGTATATAAATGATATATGTAAAGTTTCGGAAAAAATGGATTTAATATTGTTTGCCGATGACACTAATTTATTATGCAGTGGAAGCAATTTGGAACAAGTTTTGGATACACTCGGAAAGGAATTAGGAAAGCTTAAACTGTGGTTTGATTCAAACAAATTAACGCTCAATTTAAGTAAGACAAAATTTATAGTTTTTAACAACCATCACAACAACTTAGTATCTAAACTCAGTGTAAATGGTGTAGAGATTGAAAGGGTATCCGAAACTAAATTTCTTGGAGTAATAATTGATAATAAACTGTGTTGGAAGTCACATATTAATTATATTAAAGGTAAAATATCTAAATCAATTGCAATACTACACAGAGTGAAATATTTGCTGAATCAACCCACACTATATACTTTGTATCATTCATTAATACTCCCATACATGACATATTGTACTGAAGTATGGGGAAATACATATAAAACAAACATATATCCAGTCTTTATGCTTCAGAAGAGAGCTATTAGAATAATAAACAAAGCTGCTTACAGGGAACCAACAAACCCACTTTTTCTTAAATTAAAAGCTCTCAGGTTGAAAGATCTGGTTGACTTTAAAACTGCAGTAATAATGTTTAAAGTGAAGAATCTATCACTGCCCGCAAATACCCAAAAGTTGTTCCAAATAAGGGAGAAACAATATCATTTCAGAGGAACATGTATATTTCAAAAACCTTCAAACCTTCAGTGAGAACTACCACCAAGCAACACTGTGTTTCAGTGCAAGGAGTCAGATTATGGAACGCTTTTGGACCTGAATTAAAATCATGTACAACGCTTGGACAATTTAAACAAAAACTAAAGGAAGAAATACTCCAAACATATATACAAGATGACGTGTAAAATCACATAAGGATTGTCATATCCAGTCAGTGTTGTGCTGTTGCTTAGTTTTTTGTCACATTTTGTCTTAGCTATGTTCTGAATTGTAATCGCTCTTGTTTTGTTTTTCTTTTGAATTCTTGGATGGAATATGGGTGGGCAATATAAGCTGCGGCTTCAGCCATCACCCATTTCAGATAACTTATGTTGAACTGTATAATCAGAGGAGTTATTGTCTAATTTGACCTTGTTGGATTTTCTTTCCCCCTTTGTTATATTATTCTGTTTCTTTTTTTAATCTTTACTTTTAATCTATCCGAAATAAAGATTCATTCATTCATTCATTCATTCATTCACTCCATTGGGACCAGTAGCCTTTCTCGGGTGAACTGCTCTCAGTGTCTGTCTCACCTCATGATCCAACACAATCATTCCCCAGCACCTAATACAAAAACTCAGACACTTGGGACTCAAAACCTCTCTCTGTAACTCAGTGCTGGACTTTCTCACAGGTAGGCCACAGAACGTGTGGGACAGCAGCAACACCTCCAAGACCATCACACTGAGCACAGGGGCCCCACAAGTGTGCGTGCTCAGCCCGCTGCTCTTCACCCTGCTGACCCATGACTGTGTACCAATCTACAACACCAACCACATCATCAAGTTTGTGGATGGTACGATGGTGGTGGGTCTCATCACCAACAATGAAGAGGCCAACTACAGAAATGAGGTGAGCCAACTGGTCCAGTAGTGTAAGGACAAAAACCTCTTCCTGAACGCGGGAAAAACCAAGGAGATTGTGGTTGACTTTAGGAGAGGACACACACAGCATGCCGCTCTGATCATTGATGGAGCAGCCATGGAGAGCATGAGCAGCACCAAGTTCCTGGGGGTGCACATCTCTGAGGAACTCTCCTGGTCCAACAACACCACATCACTGGCCAAAAAGGCTCAAACTCGCCTCCATTTCCCCCGCAAACTGAGGAGAGCACAAGTCCCACCCCCCATCATGTGCTCATTCTACTGGGGCACCATTGAGAGCATCCTCACCAGCTGCATCACGGTGTGGTACGGAAGCTGCACTACCTCCTGCCAGAAGACACTACAATGCACAGTGAAAGCAGCCAGCAAGATCATCGGTGCCCCTCTGCCCCCCCTCTCAGACATCTACCATACCCACCTCACCCGCAGAGCCATCAACATTACAGGCGACACCCCCCACTCCTCACACCGCCTCTTCAGCCAAAAAGGTACCGAAGCCTCCAGGCCTGCTCCACAAGAATGCCCAACAGCTTTGTTCACCAGGCTATCAGGACCCTGAACTCTGCCCACTCCCCCCCACCCCTGGACCATAACACGCTCACCCACACAATAACCACCTCAGCTGTTTGCACAGAAAGACTTGGCACACCAACAGTAATTACATCTGCTGCTGTATGGTTCTGCATCTTACTGCAACCATTTACACAAATGCCATACCTGCTGCTATCTGTTATTGAAATATTGATCATGTGCGGTCCAATCTGTCATTGTGTGCACATCCACTACCGCACTGAACTTGCAATTACGGGTATTACGGCTCTACTTTATCTGTATATAGGATTGCTGGGTGTTATTGTTTATCTTTATTTGCACTATGGGCAGCATTACTGTACGTAGGCTGCTGTTGTTTTTCATCCTTATTCTTTCTTTTCTTATATACTGCACGCAGCAGTAAGAAAGAGAAACAGCATTTCAATTCTCTTGTATGTCCTGTATGTATAGAAGCATTGACAAATAAAAATCTTTGAACCTTGAATCTTTACCATGAAGCTCATAATTGAAGTGAGGTGCATCCCGTTTCCACTGATCATCCTTGAGATGTTTCTGCAGCTTAATTGGAGTCTTCCTGTGGTAAATTCAGTTGATTGGACAGGATATGGAAAGGCACACACCTGTCTATATAAGGACCCACAGTTGACAGTGCATGTCAGAGCACAAACCAAGCATGAAGTCAAAGGAAGGTCTGTAGACCTCCAAGTCAGGATTATCTTGAAGCACAAATCTGGGAAAAGGTACAGAAAAATTTCTGCTGCTTTGAAGGTCCCAATGAGCACAGTGGCCTCCATCATCTGTAAATGGAAGACATTCAAAGAAGGACAACCATCTCTGCAGTAATCCACCAATCAGGCCTGTATGGTAGAGTGGCCAGACAGAAGCCACTCCTTAGTAAAAGGCACATGGCAGCCCACCTGGAGTTTGCAAAAAGGTACCTGAAGGATTCTCAGACCATGAGAAACAAAATTCTCTGGTCTGATGAGACAAAGATTGAACTCTTTGGGGTGAATGGCAGGCGTTATATTTGGAGGAAACCAGGCACTGCTCATCTCCAGGCCAATGCCATCCCTACAGTGAAGCATTGCGGTGGCAGCATCATGCTGGGGGGATGTTTATCGGCGGAAGGAACTGGGAGACTAGTCAGTACAGAGGTAAAGATGAATGCAGCAATGTACAGAGACATCCTGGATGAAAACCTGCTCCAGAGTGCTCTTGACCTCAGACTGGGGCGACGGTTCATCTTTCAGCAGGACAACGACCCTAAGCTCACAGCCAAGATATCAAAGGAATGGCTTCAGGACAACTCTGTGAATGTCCTTGAGTGGCCCAGCCAGAGCCCAGACTTGAATCCAACTGAACATCTCTGGAGAGATCTGAAAATGGCTGGGCACCAACACTTCCCATCCAACCTGATGGAGCTTGAGAGGTGCTGCAAAGAAGAATGGGCCAAACTGCCCAAAGATAGGTGTGCCAAGCTTGTGGCATCATATTCAAAGAGACTTGAGGCTGTAATTGCTGCCAAAGGTGCATCAACAAAGTATTCAGCAAAGGCTGTGAATACTTATGTACATGTGATTTCTTAGTTTTTTATTTTTAATACATTTGTAAAAGTCTAAAAAAAAAAATAGTAAAAAATTATGGGGTACTGTGTGGAGAATTTTGACGAAAAAAATAATTTAATCTATTCTGGAATAAGGCTGTAACATAAAATGTGGACAAAGTGAAGCCTTGTGAATACTTTCCGGATGCACTGTATTTATTATACTTAACCGAAATACAAAAATGTGTTTGTGTTTCCTAAGTTTTTCGTGCCGGTTTACTTTAGTCAGTGTAACTAGTTACCTAGAGCTCTGCAGAAGAGTCTTTAGTCATTCTGAGAAGTTATCCTTTTATTTAATTGAAATTACAGTTGAAATCACTGTTCTTCTATTCAGGAAGTACTTTACGACAAACTACCGTTCTTTAGATTAAATGTATAGATTACAGATAGATTAGATTAGAGGGTACAGTTGGATCGTTCGCTCTGATGAACACTTGAGAGTTTCTTCCATCAATTTTTTTTTTTTTTTTTTAACTTGAGTTACTATTCAAGTATCTTTTTAAGCAGATACATTCATACTCAAGTAATTATTCTGGTGACTACTCTTATTTATACTTGAGTAATATCATAAGGTAACACTACTTTTACTTAAATCGGCTGCCTACTCTACCCACCTCTTGACTCTTTCATCACAGTTATTATGAGACAAGTAAACGGAATATGACTAATTCTGATTTGGTGGAATACGCGTCACATCTAAGGAGAGACTCCCAGAGAACTTTGCCAATACTGGACTGAGGAAGCAGGTTAAGCTGCTGTTTTATCATCAATATGCTATCTGCAACAACAGTGGAGCAGACAAAGGACTTATAAAGGTCTATGATTCAATTCAATTCAACTTTATTTATATAGTGCCATTTCACAACAACAGTCATCTCATAGCACTTTCAAATGTAGGGGAAACCCCCACAATTGCACAAAGACCCCAGCAATCAGGCGATTCCCTGTGAGCAAGCGCTTGGCGACAGTGGAGAGAAAAAAACTCCCTTTTACGAGGAAGAAACCTCTAGCAGAACCAGGCTCAATATCTGATGATCACAATATGTCATCACACAGCTCAGTGGATGGACTACTGCAGGGCATCACCATTTTTACTTAGGAAGGCTTTTACGAAACAAAGCATCAGATAAACCAGAGCATTTCACAGAGAGGTCTACCTCAGTTTACCTTGTACAGAATTACTAGAGTACAGTTTGTACATGTAGGCCACATAAGGCTAAAACATATTGATATTAGCTCATATAGCTGACCAATCAAGTGGAGTGGTCAGTTACAAGAGTGGAGAAAGGTGCACACAGGTGGGCGACGGCAGGGGAGAATGTAGCTAGACAGCGTCGGATGGTAGTCTGTAGGATGACTTTGGAGAGCAAGAAGAGGAAGAGAGTGAAGGCAGAGCCATACAGAAAGAAGGTCACACAGAGTTCAGGAAGGAGTTGATACAGGCTCTAGGTGGGAGAGAAGAATTACCAGATGACTGGGAAAGTACAGCAAAGGTATTGAGAGAAACAGGTAGAAAGGTATGTGGTGTATTCAGTGTACAGAGGAAGGAAGATAAGGAGGATTGGTGGTGTAATGAGGAGGTACAGGAAAGCATTCAAAGGAAGAGGTTAGCAAAGGAAAAAGTGGGATAGTCAGGGAGATGAAGAAAGTAGACAGTATTTGGAATCTAGGTGCATGGCAAAGGAAAAGGCATATAGTGAGTTGTATGAGAGACTAAACACCAAGGAAGGAGAAAAGGACTTGTATCACTTGGCTAGACAGAGCGATCAAGCTGGAAAAGATGTGCAGCAAGTTAGGCTGATTAAGGACAGAAATGATCATGTATCAATCAAACTTTATTTGTATAGCACTTTTCAAACATTGAATGCTGCACAAAGTGATTTACATAGATAAAAACAGTAGACAAATTTAGTTACATATATTTACATGATACACCCACCCCTTCTAACCCTCCCATAAACATATCCACAACACACACACACAAAATAAAAGAGACATTGCTCGGTACCGAGGCACCATGTGAAAGAGCAACCATCCTGTGGAGCCCCCCATGCCGGGAGACCACACAGCCCATAACCACAAGGCACGCCACAGAGGCCACCCCAACCGGGACAGGCCGGGGTCCACACCACAGCTGTAGGCAATAGCATAAAGCCCCCACCCACCCAAGCTAGAGCAACCCAAGAGACCAACACCCCTGCAAATGGGCCAAGCAGTAGCCAGCATGAGGGGCTCCACTGAGTAAACACTGGAGCTAAAACACATAAAATACAAAGTAAAACTAAGAACTCATAAAACAAAGGAAACTAAAAACCCATACTTATATAAAATGAGCTAAAAACACACTGTGGGACACATATGTGAGTTTCATATGCTTCATATGTATATCACTGTATGCTTACTGTATGCTTCACGTCTCAGATGAACAAAAGGACTGAGCCTCCTAGGAGATAACAGGAGGATGTGAAATGTGGTCTTTGTTATGCAGAGAGATGGCCTTGGGGGATTTCCTGGCCGCCATCGTCATTCCCACATTCTCCACAACACCAAAATAAAAAGAAAGGAGAAATTCTAAAAGCAAATGGAGCCAAGAAGAACATAAAACAACAGAACATAAATGACTACTTCAATAATAATTAAACAGATTTGTTAAAAGCCAAATTAAAAAGGTACAAAATGAAACTAAGAACACATAAAACAAGAGGAACTAAAAACACATCAATAAGAAAAGATGAGAAAATCTAAAAACAAATGCCGCCAAGGAGAACATTAAACAACGGAACATAGATGACTATACTTCAATAATAGCTAAACAGGTTTGTTAAAAGCCAAATTAAAAAGGTGGGCCTTGAGCCTGTTCTTAAAAATATCTATTGACTCTGCAGCCCTGAGGCTCTCTGGCAGGCTGTTCCACAGATGAGGACCATAATAGTGAAAGGAAGCTTCACCAAAGGTCTTGGTCTTGACTTTGAGAAGCATTAAAAGGCCGGCTCCATTTGAGGGGAAATGAGGGGAAATGAGGGGAAAATGGAGCGAGAGATCGATAGACGGATTGGAGCAGCATCTGCAGTGATGCGGACGTTGTACTGGTCTGTTGTGGTGAAGAGGGAGCTTAGTTCTAAGGCAAAGCTGTCGATTTACCAGTCAATCTACGTTCCTACTCTCACCTATGGTCACGAGCTTTGGGTAATGACCGAAAGAACGAGATCGCGGATACAAGCGGCTGAAATGAGCTTTCTCCGTAGGATTGCTGGACTCACCCTCAGAGATAGGGTGAGGAGCTCAGTCATCCGAGAGAGGCTCAGAGTAGAACCGCTGCTCCTCCACATTGGAAGGAGTCAGTTGAGGTGGTATGGGCATCTGATTAGGATGCCTCCTGGACACCTTCCACTTGAGGTGTTTCAGGCACGTCCCACTGGGAGGAGACCCCGGGGCAGACCCAGGACTCGGTGGAGAGACTATGTCTCCCAGCTGGTCTGGGAACGCCTTGGTATCCTCTCTGAAGAGCTGGAGCAGGTGGCTGGGGAGAGGGAAGTCTGGGCTTCTCTGCTTGAACTGCTGCCTCCGCGACCTGGACCTCCGGAAAAGCGGTAGAAGATGGATGGATGGATGGATAAAAGGCCAGCACCACAGGACCTCAGGGTTCGTGAGGGCTCATAAGTTAATGTAATGTACTTTATTTATATAGCCCTTTAAAACAACCCGTAGGTGACCAAAGTGCTTTACAGAAAATAAACAGCATTAAAAACACACAGAGCATTAAAAATAAATAACATAAACAAAAAAAATAAAAATAAAAATAAAATAAAAACAAATGCCAAGACAAATATCACCACTACTGGATATTAAAAGCCATCCTAAACAAATATGTCTTAAGTTCTGATTTAAAAAGGGCCAGGTCAGAGATAGCACGTAGGTCAGGGGGGAGATTATTCCAGAGCCTGGGGGCGGCAACAGAAAAGGCTCGGTCACCCCAGTGTTTATACCTTGACCTAGGCACATCCAGCAAAAGCTGATTGGATGACCTCAAAGCCCTGCCTTGGTCACAGACAGTCAAAGTCTCAGACATATAAACTGAAGCAAGGCCATTTAGAGCTTTAAAAACAAAAAGCAAAAGTTTAAAATTAATTCTAAAATGGACTGGAAGCCAATGAAGTGAATAAAGGATCGGAGTAATGTGCTCTCGCCTAGGTGTGTTGGTCAAAAGACGGGCCGCTGCATTTTGCACAAGTTGAAGGCGGCCGAGAGAAGACAGAGATGCCAACATAAAGTGCATTGCAGTAATCAAGTCGAGACGTGACTAAAGCATGGATGGCTATCTCAAGATCATGACGGCTCAGGAAAGGTTTGGCTTTGGATAACAAACGTAATTGTTAAAATTACGTTTTAAGTTAAAAATTTAATTAAGTTAAAATTTAATTAAGTTAAAAACAGCTCAGATAGATAAGAAGGCCCAAGACCATTGAGGCATTTTAAAACTACTAAGAGAACCTTAAAATCGATCCTAAAACTCATGGGGAGCCAATGCAGCGAATCTAAAACTGGTGTAATATGCACCCGCCCCTTGGTCCTCATTAACACTCGTGCTGCTGAATTTTGGAGCAGTTGGAGATGTGATATTCTTTTTTGAGGAAGACCAGAGAGCAGGGCAATACAATAGTCTACACGACTAGTAATAAAAACATGCATCAAGACCTCCGTACTGGCAAGAGAGAGAAAAGGGTGGACTCTAGCTATATTCCTAAGATGGTAAAATACAATTTCTGTTAAATTTTTAATATGTGAAATAAAATTAAAGTAAGAGTCTCGAAGAACGCCCAGGTTCTTGACACAATGTGTAGGTTTTAAACCTAGCAATTTGGGTAAAAGTTTTTCTCTCTTGTCTTCAGGACCAATGATTAAAACTTCTGTTTTGTCCTGGTTGAGCTGTAGGAAGTTCTCTGCCATCCATGACTTTATATCTAAAATACAGTTCAAAAGGGCATTAATTGGTTTTGTGTCATCAGGAGACGTGGCAATGTACAGCTGTGTATCATCAGCATAGCTATAAAAATTGATTCTGTGTCTCCTGATAACATCCCCAAGTGGTAACATATAAAAATTAAAAAGTATTGGGCCTAAAACTGAACCTTGGGGTACCCCACACTTGACTTCATGGATTCCTGAAGAACATGTATCCATACTTACAAAATAGTAACGATCTGTGAGATAGGAATGAAACCATTCGAGAGCAGTACCTGAGAGGCCCACCAGGTGTTTGAGTCTGCTTAATAAAATGTGGTGATCTACTGTATCAAAGGCAGAGCTGAGATCCAGCAGCACCAGCACTAACAGTTTGTGGGAGTCCATATTACACCTGATATCATTAACGATTTTTAAAAGGGCTGTCTCGGTACTGTGGTTTGTCCTAAAACCAGACTGAAATTTTTCAAAATGTTGTGGTCAACAAGAAAATTGTTTAACTGGATAAAAATGATTTTTTCTAAAACTTGACTTAAAAACGGTAAGTTGGATACAGGTCCATAGCTACTGAGAATATCAGGATCTAAATTCCTCTTCAAAAGGGGCTTCACCACAGCCGTTTTAAAGGCAGTGGGGAAAACACCAGTCCAAAGAGAGCAATTTAGAATATTTAAAATCTTGTGTTTGAAGAATCCATAAAATGTTTTAAAAAGTGATGTGGGAATTGGATCTAAAAGGCAGGGGGTCAAGTTTACCTGGGAGAAAACTCTACCAAGCATCTTAGCATCAACCAGGGTGAAACAGTCCAGTGTTTCCTCAGCTAAAAGCGAGTCTAAGATTCCACTGAAAACAATCTGCTGGTCAGGTAAAATGTTGGCTCTAATACAATCAACCTTGCACCTGAAGTGGTCTGCAAATCTCTCACACAGCAAGTTGGATGGCAGGTTTGTGTGTTTATTAAAATCTGGGTTGATTAAGTGATCAATGTTTGCAAGAAGGACTAACAAATGACGAGAGTGTGTTGAGAAGGTGAAAGGAGTACTTTGAAGAGCTGATGAATAAAGAAAATGTGAGAGAGGAGGATGGATGAGGAAAAAATGGTGAACAAGGAAGTCCCAAAGATTAGCAAGGCAGAAGTGAGGGCAGCTTTGAAGAGGATGAAGAATGGAAAGGCAGTTGGTCCAGATGCCAAGAAAGAGTACTGCAGATGCAATACTTGCTCTAAGAGTGCTGATGGAGGAGACTAGAGAAGGTCAGAAGGAGTTGCACTGTCTTTGTGGATCGAGAGAAAGCAGATGATAGGGTGCCAAGATAGGAAGTGTGGTACTGTATGAGAAAGCCAGGTGTAGCAGAGAAGTATGTAAGTGTGGTGCAGGACATATATGAGGACAGCAAGATGGTGGCGAGGTGTGCTGTAGAAGTGACATATGGATTCAAGGTGGGGGTGAGGTTACATCAGGGATCGGCTCTGAGCCCCTTCTTGTTTGCCATGGTGATGGACAGGCTGACAAATGAGGTCAGGCAGGAGTCTCTGTGGACCCTGATGTTTGCAGACGACATTGTGAGCTGTAGTGAAAGTAGGGAGCAGGTGGAAGAGAACCTGGAGAGCTGGAGGGACGCTCTGGAGAGAAGAGGAATGAAAGTCAGTAGAAGCAAGACAGAATACATGAGTATGAATGAGAGGGAGGCAGGTGTAACGGTGAAGATGGAAGGAGTAGAGGTAGTGAAAGTAGATGAGTTTAAATACCTGGGGTCAACCATCCAAAGCAATGGGAAATGCATAAGAGAGGTGAAGAAGAGAGTGCAAGCAGGGTGGAGGCCAGTGTCAGGGGTGATTTGTGACAGAAGGGTAGCAGCAAGAGTGAAAGGGAAGATTTACAAGATGTAGTGAGACCTTCTATGATGTATGGTTTGGAGACGGTGCCGCTGACAAAAGGACAGGAGATGGAGCTGGAGGTGGCAGAGCTGAAGATGCTAAGATTTTCATTGGGAGTGATTAGGAGGGACAATATTAGAAATGAGTATATCAGACGGACAGCTTAGGTTGAGCGGTTTGGAGACAAAGTAAGAGGCAAGGCTGAGATGATTTGGACATGTGCAGAGGAGGGATAGTGAATGTACTGGACAAACGATGTTGAAGCTGGAGCTGCCAGGCAGGAGGAAAAGAGGAAGACCACAGAGAAGATTCATGGATGTAGTGAAGGAGGACATGGAGAGGGGGTTGGTGTTAGAGAGGAAGATGCAGGGATAGGGTGAGATGGAGGCAGATGATCCGCTGTGGAGACCCCCAAAGGAAGCAGCCAAAAGAAGAAGATCTAGAAAAGCATTCAGAGAGCACATACCTCCGCCGAGGCTCCTTCTGTCCCTTATGGATCACTTCCAAAATGTAGTGGGTTTGTGTGTAGGCCTAGAGCCACGTGTGGTGAAAACTGCATCAAAGTCTGTCCATTAGTTTTGGAGTACTATTGCTAACACTCTGTGAGAAGATAAGAGCCTTGGCGGTGGTATGCATTCTCGGACCATCAGCAAAATGTAATGGGTTCCTCTCTCGCCCAAGAAACACCTCTGGTGAAAATTTCATCCAAATCCATCCAGTAGTTTTTGTGTAATCCTGCTACACAAATACAAACAAAGCCCTTGGTGCAGGTATGCACTCTCAGATCATCACCAAAATCTAATCATCTGTTCCCCGTGCCATTACACACCTTTCCTGAAAATGTCATCAAAATCCATTGATAACTTTCTGAGTTATGCTGCTAACAGACAGACAGACAGACCAACGCCGGTGAAAACATTACCTCCTCCCTTGGTGGAGGAAATACCTGACCAGTCAAGTCCGAGCATCAGGCAAACAGTTAACCTACGCCATGATATTAATTGTGGCCACCATCACCCTTCTCTTTAGTCCGTCATTAAAATGAACGCCTGCCTCCTGGGTGTGTCTTTGCAAATCAATGTGCATAAAACCAATAATAATAAAACTGACCTACATGACACAAGGCAGGGAGGTAAACAGCTTTCTAGAGACTACAGGGTGGTGTCGGTGTCTCTGTTAGGGTTGCCACCTTCAATGCAGAAAAATACATAGACCCCCCCCCCCCCCAAAAAAAAAAGGTGATGTGTGGGACGCTAGGTGTGGTTTATCAAAATTTACTCATTGTTTAAATAAAGTATTAACAAAGTATTCATAGGCCAAAGTGTGAAGCACTTTTATGACAATGTTTTTAACTTTCAGGTTTGAAAGTCAAAATGTTCTTGTCTACTACAAATGAAAGAATCTCCTCAAAAAAATCTGAGTGTGCAAATAATTTATCTGAGATTAGAACTCTACAACTTGTTTAGCAACATTTTTTTCTATTTGTGTAAAGTACAACTTTGCAGTTTCCTTGTACTCGCTGTCTTTGACACTGTTGGGCCAATCATTGAGTTCTTCCTACTCACGTTGGTACTTTCGCAAACTTTCATGTTTGGCTGACGCACGGGGCGGCCTGTGGGGACACGGTGCAGCCCTAGACATGTGGGCCTGTGAGGAGCCATTTCACCATACTTTCTCAGAATACCATGCCGGCAGGGGCATCGGACTGAGAGGGGAAGGGTACGCTTTACCCAGGGCCCACTGCAGGGAGGGCCCACAAAAAGCTGGAATAAAAACATTTTCTGTGTTGCATTCTTTTAATTTCTAATTAATTCATGTCATAGTAAAATTCACCCTGGCTGAATGAAGTGTTTGAGAGACTGAATTTTGCATCAACAGTAATGATGGATGTTCTGAGGCCCCTCTCACCCCTTTCAAACTTTGCACAATAGTTTAGTCCACACACCTGCACCGGTTGATTGACAGCAGCCTGCAGCATGTCTGCTTCCTCAGCCACGTCAGTGCGTCGCTACCCTAAACCTCGCCTTTTATATTGATTTATTGCTTTGTGAAAGTACACGCCCCTCATGGATCGTCACCTTATCGTGGTGGGGGGGTTTGCGTGCCCCAGTGATCCCAGGAGCTATGTTGTCCGGGGCAATTTGCCTCTGATAGGGTCTCCCAAGACAAACTGGTCCTGGGTGAAGGGCCAGACGAAGAACGATCCAACAGACTCTCATGATAAATTGTATATCAAGGATTCAGTGTACCCCGCCCGGTATGGGGTTACCGGGGCCCCACCCTGGAGCCAGGCCTGGGGGAGGGGCTCGAAGGCTAGCGTCTGGTGGCCGGGTTTCCACCCATGGGACCCGGCCGGGCTCAGCCCGAAGGAGTTACATGGGTCCGCCCTCCAGTAGGTTCACCACCTGCAGGAGGGATCATGGAAGTCCGGTGCTATGTGGATTAGGTGGCAGTCAAAGGCGGAGACCTTGGCGGACTGATCCCAAGCTTTCTAAACTGGCTTTTGGTACGTGGAATGTCACCTCTCTGGTGGGGAAGGAGCCTGAGCTGGTGTACGAGATTGAGCGATACCGGCTAGATATAGTCGGCCTCACCTCAACACACAGCTCCGGTTCCGGAACCAGTCTCCTGGAGAGGGGCTGGAGCTTGGCCTTTTCTGGAGTTGCCCCGGGCGAGAGGCGACGAGCAGGGGTAGGTATTCTTGTATCACCCCACCTTGCTGCCTCTATATTGGAGTTTTCCCCGGTGGACGAAAGGGTTGCTTCCCTGCGCCTTCGGGTTGGGAAACGGGTCCTGACCATCATTTGTGCCTATGCACCAAATGATGTTTCAGAGTACCCACCCTTTTTGGAGTCTGTGACTGGGGTGCTGGAGGGTGCTCCTCCTGGAGACTCCATTGTCCTACTGGGGGACTTCAATGCGCACGTGGGCAACGACAGTGAAACCTGGAGGGGGGTGATTGGGAGGAACGGCCTGCCCGATCTGAACCCGAGTGGTGTTCAGTTATTGGACTTCTGTGCTAACCACAGTCTGTCTATAACGAACACCATGTTCAAGCATAAGGGTGTCCATATGTGCACCTGGCACCAGGACACCCTAGGCCGCAGGTCGATGATCGATTTTGTTATCGTATCATCAGACCTGCGACCGTATGTCTTGGACACCCGAGTAAAGAGAGGTGCAGAGCTGTCAACTGATCACCACCTGGTGGTGAGTTGGATCCGATGGCAGGGGAGGAAGCCATTCAGACCTGGTAGACCCAAACGTATAGTGAGGGTGTGCTGGGAGCATCTGGCTGAGGCCCCTGTCCGGGAGGTCTTCAACTCCCACCTCCGGAAGAACTTCAACCACATTCCGAGGGAGTCTGGAGACATGGAGTCTGAATGGGCCATGTTCTCCACCTCTGTTGTTGAAGCGGCAGCCCAGAGCTGCGGCCGCAAGGTGGTCGGTGCATCTCGTGGTGGCAACCCCCGAACCAAGTGGTGGACACCAGTGGTGAGGGGGGCCATTAAGCTGAAGAAGGAGTCCTATCAAGCTTGGTTGGCTTGTGGGACTCCCGAAGCAGCTGAGGTGTACCGGCAGGCCAAGCGGAGTGCAGCTCGGGTGGTTGCTGAAGCAAAAACCCGGGTATGGGAGGAGTTCGGTGAGGCCATGGAACAAGACTTTCGGTCGGCTTCAAAGAGATTCTGGTAAACTGTTTGGCGGCTCAGGAGGGGAAAGCAGCTCCCCGTCCACACTGTGTATGGTGCGGATGGGACACTGTTGACTTCAACTGGGGATATCGTCGGGCGGTGGAAGGAATACTTCGAGGATCTCCTCAATCCCACTGATACGCCTTCCACAGAGAAAGCAGGGTTTGGGGACGAGGGGGATGACTCGCCTATCACAGGGGCTGAGGTCGCCAAGGTGGTTAAAAATCTCCTTGGTGGCCGGGCCCCGGGGGTGGACGAGATTCGCCCCGAGTACCTCAAGGCCCTGGATGTTGTTGGGTTGTCATGGTTGACACGCCTCTGCAACATTGCGTGGAGGTCGGGGGCAGTGCCTTTTGCATGGCAAACCGGGGTGGTGGTTCCTCTCTTCAAAAAAGGGGACCGGAGGGTGTGCTCCAACTTTAGAGGGATCACACTCCTCAGCCTCCCTGGGAAGGTCTATGCCAAGGTACTGGAGAGGAGAGTCCGGCCGTTGGTCGAACCTCGGATTCAGGAGGAGCAATGTGGTTTTCGTCCTGGCCGTGGCACATCGGACCAGATCTTTACCCTCTCGAGAATTCTTGAGGGTTCGTGGGAGTTTGCCCAACCAGTTTACATGTGTTTTGTGGACTTGGAGAAGGCATTTGACCGCGTCCCTCGTGGATTTTTGTGGGGGGTGCTTCGGGAGTATGGGGTATCGGGCTTGTTGTTACGAGCTATTCGGTCTCTGTACGACCGTTGTGAGAGTTTAGTTCGCATTGCCAACACTCGGTCGGAGTCATTCCCAGTGAGAGTTGGACTCCGCCAGGGCTGCCCTTTGTCACCGGTCCTGTTCATAATTTTTATGGACAGGATTTCTGGGCGCAGCCAGGGAATGGAGGGTGTCATGCTTGGTGACCACAGGATCTCATCTCTGTTGTTTGCAGATGATGTTGTCCTGTTGGCTTCATCCAGCAATGACCTACAGCTCTTGCTGGGACGGTTTGCCGCTGAGTGTGAAGCGGCTGGGATGAGAATCAGCACCTCCAAGTCCGAGTCCATGGTCCTCAGCCGGAAAAAGGTGGATTGTCCTCTCCGGGTTGGGGACAGGCTCCTGCCCCAAGTGGAGGAGTTTAAGTATCTTGGGGTCTTGTTCACGAGTGAGGGGAAAATGGAGCGAGAGATCGACAGACGGATTGGAGCAGCATCTGCAGTGATGCGGACGTTGTACCGGTCTGTTGTGGTGAAGAGGGAGCTTAGTTCTAAGGCAAAGCTGTCGATTTACCAGTCAATCTACGTTCCTACTCTCACCTATGGTCACGAGCTTTGGGTAATGACCGAAAGAACGAGATCGCGGATACAAGCGGCTGAAATGAGCTTTCTCCGTAGGATTGCTGGACTCACCCTCAGAGATAGGGTGAGGAGCTCAGTCATCCGGGAGAGGCTCAGAGTAGAACCGCTGCTCCTCCACATTGAAAGGAGTCAGTTGAGGTGGTATGGGCATCTGATTAGGATGCCTCCTGGACGCCTCCCACTTGAGGTGTTTCAGGCACGTCCCACTGGGAGGAGACCCCGGGGCAGACCCAGGACTCGGTGGAGAGACTATGTCTCCCAGCTAGTCTGGGAACGCCTTGGTATCCCCTCTGAAGAGCTGGAGCAGGTGGCTGGGGAGAGGGAAGTCTGGGCTTCTCTGCTTGAACTGCTGCCTCCGCGACCCGGACCTCCGGAAAAGCGGTAGAAGATGGATGGATGGATGGAAGTACACGCAGTAGGTGATTTGTTATTTTTTAACAAGGGGCTTGTGGGTGATCATCATAGTTAGCATTTGGCAGAACTACAATAAATGTTGTTTCAGTACAAATTTGCAAGAATAAAGGGGCAAATATATGATAAAATATGGTAATTTACAACTTAAAAAGTCACATATTTACTATAAACAAATTTATTAAACAAAAAACGTTCAGTTTTTGTGAGAAAAACCAGAGCTTCCAAATGGCACCCCCCCCCCCCCAGTAAAGTCACAAATTTAAAAGAAAAGTTTCATTCTGAAACATTTTAATATATATATATAGGGCAGCGCGGTAGCGCAGTGGTTAGCGCTGTGGCAGCACAGCAACTCACCCTTGGCCGGGGGATCCTGGGTTCGATCCCCGCCCCCAACCAACAGTGATCTGTGTGGAGTTTGCATGTTCTCCCCGTGTCTGTGTGGGTTTACTCCGGGATTCCTCCGGTTTCCTCCCACATGCCAAAAACATGCAAGTTAGGTTAACTGGCATCAAAACTGGGGATTCTGGACTTCCGGTTATGGCGGCCACGTAGGAAGACGTGTTTCACACTGCTCTGCTCCTAAAAATAAAAAGTAGGCTAAAACTCTCTCAATTGGAACAAAAACCTATCCCAGCGTTTAGGCGCGGATATGGTAAAGACCAAGGCTGGGAAATTAGGCGGAGGAAAAAGTGATTCGTCAAAACAATCCAAGTTAACAGACTTCCACGCTTGTGACGAAGCAGAAAAATCTCCAAAGACAATGACGGAGGAGGCAGCTAGCGGCGGAGCGGTGACTGCTGAGGAGGGCACGAGTGCGGTACTTGCTGCCCTCAGCTCCATGACAGCAGACTTTTCGTCTAAATTTGATGGGATTACAGCAGCGATAGAAGGAATGAGAAAAGAAATAAGCGACTGTATGGAGCGAGTATCGCAGGCAGAGCTCCGAATCTCCAGCGCTGAAGATGACGTCACCAGCCTACAATTAAAGGTGCAAACATTGGAATTAAAAAATAAACGTCTGGAAGATAATGTCCTGGACTTAGAATCCCAGTCGCGACGGAATAATTTGAGGCTGGTGGGCCTCCCGGAGGGAGCAGAGGGACAGGATACATGTTCCTTTTTGGAAAAGTGGATTCCAGAAGCGCTGAACAATGCAGATCTGCAGTCATCGGTCGTCTCAGAGAGCGCTCACCGAATCGGCCCACCGAGAGATATTAAGACACCACCGAGGACGCTGATTATGAAGTTCCTCAACTACAGAGACAAGATGACAGTCACCAACGCGGCGCGAGCTAAAGGAGTAATTAAATACCAGGATCAACAGGTGCGGTTCTACCCAGATTTGGCCACAGGAATTCAACAATTAAGGAAACAGTTTGACCCTGCCCGGAAAGAGCTGCGCAACCTCGGGATCCGTCACAGAGTGATTCATCCGGCAAGACTGCTGGTCACATATAAAGGGAGAACCCATATCTTCAAGACCCCTCAGGAGGCGCAGGAGCTTATCAAGCAGATCCAAGAAGAGACTGGTGGGAGCTAAGCATGAAGCATGAACAAGATATAAAGGTAGAATATTTAAGCATTTGCACAGGCATCTGACTGATCTGAAACATATAGCATGTCTACAAAATATAGATTGTATTATATAAAAAAAAAAGCTATGATGTACAAAGTTGCTATAAAATTTTGGAGTTATGTTGGAAAAACTACAGAAGAGAGTTAATGTCATGTCATTTAAAAGTAGTAGAGTCAGGGTGATTGCGAGGAGAAAGAGAGAGTGGTTTGACTGTTCCTCGCAGGTGTGGAACAGTCACTAGCTATAACGGGAGACAGAATTTTTTTTTTTGATTTTGGGGGGGATTACCATGAATGTGGGGAGGGGGAATTTGTTTTTGTGTAGTTTGTAGGATGAATGTTCAACCATCCATGTTTTTGCTTCTCTGTATGAGCATGTTTATATTGCAAGGTAATCTCAAACTCCTTATTGATCATAGACCAAAGCGTTAATCTTAATTTATCTTCATGGAATTGCAGAGGTCTACAAAATCTAAAAAAATTTAAACAAGTCATGAATAAAATAAAAGACATAGGTTCAAAAATTGTGTTTTTACAAGAAACTCATCTAAAAGAGGAGGATGTAAAAAGAATTAGGAGAAGATGGCAGGGAAATGTGTTCACCTCATTATTTTCATCCCGAGCCAGGGGAGTTATGACTCTCATACATAAAACAGTCCCATTTCAAGTGAAAAATGTAATTGGAGACAAATCAGGAAGATATCTAATCATCCAAGGATCTTTGTTATTAGAAAATATAAATCTGGTAAACTTATACGGTCCCAATATAGATGATCAAAACTTCTTCGCTAATTTATTTCTTACTTTATCATCACTTACAGGGCAACATATAATAGCAGGGGATTTTAATTGTACATTGAATCCCGGTATAGATAGATCAACAGGACTGGACTGTATGCACAATGGATGCAGGATGACCATTAATCATTTTATGAAAGAATTGAGATTGCTAGATATATGGAGAGAAATGAAACCACAAGTCAAAGCCTATTCTTGTTATTCTAATACCTACAAGACATTCTCACGTATTGACCATTTTTTGATCTCCACAGAATTAAGGTCCAAGATTCAAAACTGTTTCTATGATAACATCGTGATATCTGATCATGCACCCTGCTGTCTAATATATGTAGATAAGAAATTGACAAAAGATCCATGTAGGTGGCAATTTCAGCATAAATGGCTTCAGGATGAGGGATTTGTTAAGTACATAGAAAAACAGATAGATGAGTTCTTTGATATCAATACTACACAAACATCAGCATGCATAAAGTGAGAGGCTTTCAAAGCTTTTATTAGGGGGCATGTGGGGAGCGTGAAATGAAGAAGCTGAATTGTTTCATAATTCAGGTTTTAATGTTGTAGTCACATCCCCAACATATCTCTCAGAAACAGAAGAGGCTGAACTCAGTCAGGACCCCCTTATTTATACATACAACATCAAAAGCCAAATCACACATCCTTGTCGAATCCCCTTATTGACCATAACTCCCCCTCAATGTCCTTCAGTCCTCCTTCAGTCCTCCACCTGGCCCCAGGGGGTCAGGAAATCCTTTCAGGTCCTTACTGCCGTGTCTCCGTCTCCCTGCTGTTCTCCACAGGCGGTCCAGACCTATTGTCCTCCTCTAAGACGTGAGGTCAGTCCACATATGCAATCTTAAACATCCCCTTGTGCTTATACATATGTAGGCATGAATACATGAGCCACAGGGCATATTATTAGTTATACAGGTTCAAAATCTAAGAAAAGGAGTGAGGAGAGAGTCCAATTGGAACGTAAAATAAAAATTCTTCAAGAAAAAGTTTATGCAGGAAGTAACCCAAAGTTAGAGAATGAATTACTGATTCTGAGAGCTGAATATGACAAAAAAATCAGCGAATAGAGCTGCCTCGAGTCTTCTAAGATTGAAGCAAACTTTTTATGAACAAGGTGAAAAATCAGGGAAATTATTGGCATGACAGATTAAACAATTAGAATTTAAAACACCAATTACCAGTATTATAAGTAACGGACAGGCAGTTGTAGATCCTTTAGCAATTAATAGTGCCTTTAGAGATCATTATGAAAAACTATATGATACAAAAAATGAAACTGACTTAACAAAACTAAATGGGTTTTTGGACGGATTATCTATACCGTGTATTCCAAATGAAAACAGGGAGATACTGGAGTCTAAAATTAGTCAAGAAGAAGTTGGGCTAGCCATTGATAATATGAAATCAGGAAAAAGTGCAGGACCAGATGGTCTTCCAGTTGACCTCTATAAAAAATTTAAGAATAAATTAATAAAACCACTTTTGGAAATGGTTTTAGAAGCATTTCAAAATAGTAATTTACCACCATACATGAATGCCTCAATTATACTGTTGCCAAAACCAGGTAAACCCTCTAATTACCCTTTTTTTTTTTCCCGGTTCCGGTTCCGCCGGACCGGTGGTGCCACACGAGTTGGCTGCCCGTTGCAACAGCCTTTTTTATCTTCCTTCTTCTTTCTACACCTTTCACTCTCTATATATATATCACGGACACACAGATCGCCCCAAAGGTCTCCCGAGTCGGCGGACGGAGCCACTGTTTACAGCAGGAGACGTTACAGCAGGAAGAGCTAGTGCTAGCTAGCACTCAACCGTCACCCGGTGCTAACGGTGAAACTCGACATACCGGGAACTGTAGCGAAAACGACGCGGGTGCCGGGCTGGAGTTTAGGCAACGTGCAAGAAATATAAGACAGAATAATAAAGAGCGATGGCAAGAACCAAGCAGACCGCCCGTAAAATCTACTGGAGGAAAAAGCCCCCCAGGAAGCAGCTAGCCACCAAGGCTGCTCGGAAAAGCGCTCCGGCCACCGGCGGAGCGAAGAAGCCTCACCGTCACAGGCCCGTGGCTCTGAGAGAGATCCATCGCTACCAGAAATCCACGGAGCTGCTCAGCCGTAAGCTGCCCATCCAGCACCTGGTGAGGGAGATCGCTCAGGACTTCAAGACCGACCTGCGCTTCCTGAGCTTCACCGTCATGGCTCTGCAGGAGGCCAGCGAGGCCTACCTGGTGGGTCTCTTCTTCGCTAAGCGGGTCACCATCATGCCCAAAGACTTCCAGCTGGCCCGCCGCATCCGCGGAGAGAGAGCTTAGACTTTCTGCTGCACATTCACCAACCATAATGCTCCGCACTGTGTGTCTATATATTATATATACAGTATATATATATATATATATATATATATATATATATTATAGTAATATGTACATATGTTCACTAGCTGTTCTTGTTTTTTCTTGCCTTCTGATTGTTGCTCTGAGTGTTGCTATCCCTGTGCTGTTGCAATCCTGGAATTTCCCCATTGTGGGACTAATAAAGACTTATCTTATCTTATCTTAATAAATGTGAAAACATGAGACCAATAAGCCTATTAAATGCTGACCTTAAGATAATCTGTAAAATTTTAGCAAGACGACTACAAGAAATATTACCAAATATTATTAACCGACATCAGAATGGCTTTATAATGGGAAGACAAGGCTTCCATAATGTAAGAAGACTATTTAATATTATTTATTCTAATAAAGAAGCACCAGATACAGCTCTCCTATCATTGGACGCCGAAAAGGCCTTCGATAGGGTCGAATGGCCCTTTCTTTTTGAAGTCCTACAAAGGTTTGGACTTGGAAATAATTTCATAAAATGGGTTCAGATAATATACAATAATGCTACAGCAGAAATCCTAGCAAACAGCAATATCTCAAAATCAATAAAAATCAATAGACGATGTCGACAAGGCTGTCCACTTTCACCTTTACTGTTTACTATGGCAATTGAACCTTTAGTGATGGCAGTACGTTTACATCCACAAATATATGGAATTAAAGTAGGACCAACAGAACATAAAATCTCCCTGTATGCCGATGACATAATTTTGTTTATGTCGAATTTTAAAAAATCAATTCCGACCTTGTTAAATTTAATAAAGAACTTTGGGGAAATATCAGGATATAAAATAAATAAAACTAAATCTTCAATATTAATGCTAAATGAGACCCAGAGAAATCACCCAGCTCCTGAGGTAAATCAATTCAATGTTGTAAATCAGTTTAAATATTTAGGAATTCAAATTGTGCCTAAGCTAGAATCAGTCGCCAGTGCCAACTATGAAGCCTTAATGACAGATATTAATGAGTTACTTCAGAGATGGCTGTCACTACCAATGTCGATGATCGGGAGAATTAATATACTTAAAAGTAATATCTTACCAAAAATATTTTATTTATTTCAATACATTCCTTTACCACCACCTTCAGATCTATTCTCAAGAATTAAAAAAAAGTTAGTGGAATTTATATGGAACAATAGGAAGGCTAGATTACGTTTGTCCTTACTATATTTACCATTTGATCGTGGAGGTCTGAAATGTCCAAACTTTATGTTGTATTACTGGTCAGCACAACTGAGGTCTATGACATATTATTTTTCATCAAATGATCTCCGTCACTCGACTGAAATGGAATCATACAATTTACCTTTACCTCTTCCCTTATTCATATACTCAGACTCGGCTAAAAAAATTACAGAAACAAGTTAAAAATCCAACTGTAAAGCATATGATCAAAATATGGTGTGAAACCAAAAAAATATTTAAAAGAACCACACTTATTGTCACAATTTAGCCCAATATGGGGTAATCAATATTTTACACCAGGGACAGCGGATGCTGTATTTAAAGTATGGAATTTAAAAGGGATTCAAAAGATTCAAGACTTATATTTGTCACGTTCAGATAACAATGTCTTTTGAATTACTGAGGATCAAATTTAATCTTAATAGAACACATTTTTTAAAATATCTTCAGCTTAGGAATTTTATTCGATCAAATCAAAATAATACTCTCACCCGACCTACTTATTCATCCTTGGAAAAAATTTTGACGAAAGATAGTAAGAGAAAGGGTATTGTTTCAGAGTTTTATAACTCACTGACACTATCCTCAAGTGAAAACTCACAGAAAAGAATGAATTATTGGAAAGAAGACCTGCAAACTGAAATTTCAGAGGAACAATGGGAATTGGCTTGTACAGAAGCTCAAACCAAATCAATAAATGCACGTCTTAAATTGACACATTTTAAATGGTTAATGTGGATGTATGTTACACCGGAGGAGTTAAATAGATATAACAAAAACATACCAGATACATGCACAAAATGTATGGAAAGTAAAGGAACCCTATTTCATTGTTTATGGGAATGTAGAAAAATCAGAATGTTTTGGGAAGAGGTGAGGGTAACAATTGAAAAAATAATTTCAAAACAATTCATATTGAACCCTAAACTGTTTTTGTTGGGTCTGTATCCAGAAAAGCATAACTTTAATAAGAGTGAGAGAGCATTCATAGACCTCAGTTTGCTTAATGCCAAAAAATGTATTGCACTACTGTGGAAAAAGACTCATAGACCAGATGTGACTCAGTGGTTAAGACAGATGTTAACAAACCTTCCACTAGAAAGAATAACATACATACTGAAATCAAAGGAAAATGTGTTTGAGAATATATGGAGACCTTTCATTGATTATGTAAAGAAACTAAACATAACTTCTGAAGAAGAAGGTGAATGATGTGTGTGGACCTTGTAAATTCCAAATTGGTGAATGTATAATATATATACTTATGTAATGGATTGCCTAGACTAAACAGAGGAGCATTGTTGATGACTTGCCTTTGTTAGTGGTTGTTGGTGTTTTTAGTACATTTTTTTTCTCTTTTCTTGTAGTGTTTTTTTTTTTAATTACTTTAGTGTTAGTGTTTGATTGTTTGTGTCATGTTTGTAAAAAAAAAAAAAAAAGGTTCAATTAAAAATATTGTGGGAAAAAAAAACTGGGGATTCTAAATTGTCCTTAGGTATGACTGTGAGAGTGAATGGTTGTCTGTCTCTCTGTGTTGGCCCTGCGATGGACTGGCGATCTGTCCAGGGTGGACCCTGCCTCTCGTCCAAAGATGCTGGGATAGGCTCCAGCCCCCTGCGACCCGAAAAGGATTAAGTGGAAGAAGATGGATGGATTATATATATATATATATATATATACTGTATATATATATATATATATATATATATATATATATATATATATATATATATATATATATATATATACACACACACATACACTACCGTTCAAAAGTTTGGGGTCACTTAGAAATTTCCTTATTTTTGAAAGAAAAGCACTGTTTTTTTCAATGAAGATAACTTTAAACTAATCAGAAATACACTCTAATATACATTGCTATTGTGGTAAATGACTATTCTAGCTGCAAATGTCTGGTTTTTGGTGCAATATCTACATAGGTGTCTAGAGGCCCATTTCCAGCAACTATCACTCCAGTGTTCTAATGGTACAATGCGTTTGCTCATTGCGTCAGAAGGCTAATGGATGATTAGAAAACCCTTGTGCAATCATGTTAGCACAACTGAAAACAGTTTAGCTGGCTAGAGAAGCTATAAAACTGACCTTCCTTTGAGCAGGTTGAGTATCTGGAAAAAATTATTATTTCAAATACAAATCATTATTTCTAACCTTGTCAATGTCTTGACTATATTTTCTATTCATTTTACAACTCATGGTGGTAAATAAGTGTGACTTTTCATGGAAAACACAAAATAATTGTCTGGGTGACCCCAAACTTTTGAACGGTAGTGTATATATATATATATATATATATATATATATATATATATATATATATTTTTTTTTTTTTTTTTTAACTTTTTTCCTCTGTCCAATTTTCTCACTGAATAGTGAGATTTTTGTTGTAAACATTTTTTTCTTGGAAAGTTAACTTTTTTTCAAAATAAACTTGCAACTTTTTCCTACTTTTCCAACTTATTGCTTTTCTGATAAATTTGTTACTCTTTTTCCTATAAATTAGCCATGTTTCATGATAAACAGGTTACCTTTCCTGTAAACTTTTTCGACAAAATTTGCAACTTTTTCATTGAATTTTCATCCTTTTTCTTGTCCATTTGCCCCTCTCCTCTCACTGATAAAGTTTTCCTACATCAACTATTCTTACAGTCTTTATTGGGATGGAGGGGGGCAGGGTAACAGAGGGGAGGATTTTGGCTCACATTGATGACAAGGGAATAGACTAAGTTTTTTTTGCAAATATTTATTTGAACGGAGGTTTAATATTTTATTTATTGAAAAACAAGGTTTTTCATATGTTTGCAAAGATTTTTTTTGTATTTTGAACAGATTTATTTTTTAATGGAAGCTGCCCATTTTTTTGTTATTGACTTTTCATAACTAATGATGAAGACCGACCGACTGAAGAATTTAACACATAAGAATTTAACTTTTCGCTCTCGACGTGTTTGAGCATCATATAGCTCGCATGTCATTGAGAGCACCCCACGCGAGTGCCTTGCACACCTTCATATCATGACTAGTAGATCTTATCCAGGAGCCAAGGTACTTGAAGTTGTTGACTACTCCCAGAGGGTTGCTGGTACTCGTCAACAGTGGAGATATAGAGTTCGAAGCATCCCTGAACGTCATCACTTTGGTCTTCTGGTCATTAATGGTGAGACCAATCCAAGAGCATTCCAACTCCACAAGCGACAACAATTCTCTGTGCCCGTAAGACGTTGTTTGACAGCAAAACAATTTCATCTGCATAATCGAGATCTGCTACTGCTTTCGCCGGTATTTTTCGTGATCTATGAGGCGTTAACATTAGACCCAGCTCTGCTTCTCTGTCATTAATGGCTTTCCACAGGACACAGTCAAAGGACAATAAACAGGAATGGGGCCAAAGCACCACCCTGGAGCACTCACGAAGTGATCCCAAACCCATCCGACTCGCCGCCTGCGCCGGCACACATCACCCGAGCAGCACCACATAGCCCTGATGGAACACTGCAAGCCCCCATCATCCTGAACACAACCTCATGCCCAAATGAATCGAAGGCTTTCCCAAAGTCAAGGATTGTCAGAACTGCAGGGAGGGTGTTTCTCCTGTACCTCCTCTAGAATCTGGCACAGGGCAAAAATGTGACTAGTGGTGGATCTATTTTGGCAGAACCCATTTTGATTGAATCGGAGGTGAGAGTCTAGAGGTCCTCAGACTCGGCCCAGTATCATCCGATTACACATCTTAGAAGAAGAAGCCAACTTCACTGTCATTCAGTCCATATAGCCAATCATGTACAGTGGAATGAAATTATGTTTCTCCTATCTACAATGTTAATCACATCTAGAATCAGAGGGGCTGCTGCCATGCAAGGCGCCACCACAAACAACTTTTCCTTCCCCCATTCTATTATGCTGAGCACCAAGCTAGAAGGCAGGAAGTACCATTTTTACATGGTCTTCTGGTATGACCTGGTCGGGGCTTGAACCCACGATCTCCCGGCTGTGGGGTGGATGCTCTACCACTAGGCCACCACTCCAGTAGCTTAGCTATGACACATGTGAGGCCCATTCCCCCGCAGTTATCAGTGCATGAGAGACTGCCTGACTTAAGTAATGGAATGATATCAGAAAGCGACCACTAAACTGAAACGACCAAATCTTCCAGGAGAAGAGTTGAAACCCTTTTCAAAAATTAAAAGTTAATTTGTAGTTACAATCTAAACATCAAACAATAAAAGAGCCTAAATTACTAAAGCCTACTGTGGTGTGGGGATATAAAATATGATGATTAATTTTACTTTGAAATCTCTTCTCCTTTTCATCTCCCCTTCAGATGTGTGAAGACTGAGTTTCCACTCCAAGGTCCGTCCTGCACTGAGACGTTCTGAAGGGAAGAGGTTGTCAGTGGAGGACCATCCCTGCTTCATTGTGGATTTCAGCACAGAAGAAGACCTCAAGTTTTTCAGGGTCTTAGTTTTCAAATTCAAGATTCAAGAAGGTGCTGCCAGAATTTTGTCCATACTCTAACATGCATTTAATGCAATTTAGTTGTTGTGATGGCTAGTTCTCAGCAAGAATACAACATTGGTCATTTTTGACAACTTTACTGAGCATTTAATTCTAAATAAATCACTGTTTAACAGGAAATTTTTTGGCAATCCTGTGCTTTTCTTGTGGTGTCACATAGAACAGCATCACTGTAAACTATGGGAAAAGCAGCGACTTTAAAATCTGTACTTCCTCACACAGCTTCCAGTGCGAAAAACCTCAAAAAATTTTGCAGCTTTTTGGAAAAGCTCCCACAAATTCAGGCTTTTTGGGCTACAACAATCACAAAAACAGCCGACGAAATCCTGGAGGGACTGAAATCCAGTGAGATTATGTAGACATGCTTCATGCATGAATTTGTTTCCTGACACTGGGTCGTTAACTTGACACTACACACCCTTTGGACCAAAGAAAGCACTTGTGAGCACTTTGTGAAATCTTAAGTTAAATAATAAAAAGTGCACTATTGTAGCTGATTTTGGGTCCGTTCTTTCTTTCTTTTTTTTTTGATTTTGTATACTTTATTGATCCCCAGAGGGGAAATTGAGGGCATCCACCTGAATGGATGAAGCAGCCATGGTACGGCGCTATCCCTTAACCATTCACACACACATTCACACCAAGGGCCACTTTAGACTCGCCAATTAGATTTAGATTTAGATTTAGTATACTTTATTGATCCCCAGAGGGAAAATTGAGGGTCATCCACCACCTGGATGGATGAAGCAGCCACGATACGGCGCTATCCCTTAACCATTCACACACACATTCACACCTAGGGCCACTTTAGAGTCTCCAATTAACCTAACCTGCATGTTTTTGTGAATACACATGTTTTGTTAATTCACAAATTATGTGATAATTTGTGTATTAACAAAGTTGGAGTATTCCTGCTATAACTTGTAGCATTAGGTCTACAAAGATTTTTTTTTTCCTGGTATGTAAAATAGCTGTTAAAATGGTAATTTCCCTGATTGAAATGGGACTGAATCAGATTGAATCAAATCGGATTGAATTGATTCAGAATCTCAAGAACTGCAATCAAATCGATTCTGGAAATTAGTGATGATTCCCAGCCCTAATGTCCCACAGAGTTTGTCTCGTCCAGTCCACCTTCTGAGGGGGTGAACTCAAAAACCAAATGTCTCATGGCATGTCTTGTGCCGAGTTTTATATTGTTTTGTTGGTTTTATGTTTTTGTGCCGTGTCCTGCTCCTTGCTTTTATGTTTTCATGTGTGTTCTTGTTGTACAGCACTTTGTGCAGCGAGTGCTGCTTTTTAAAGTGCTTTATAAATAAAGTTGATTGAGTGAAATACTTCACAACTGATCAAACAAATCATTCGATCATTTGAACAAAACAACCTATTCTCAATTCAGCACAATTTGTTATTTTTGTACATGCTTTCTCATTACTGCTAGTTACAAGGCACTTCTCCTGGAGGAAGATTGAGATAAATGATAAGCTTGAAAAAATATGAGGAAGCAATAAGTCACTTTGCTCAAGTGCTTTGCACTGTAGCACTGGAATTTAAGGGCTGCACCCAAATAATTAATTATTCAGATATTTGCTTGCTACATTGGTGATGGATTTTCAAATTTGATATTTGGATATTAAAGTTATTTTCTTACTGTCCATGTTTAAAAAAAGGTAAAGCTAAATTAAAAATGAAAAATCTGCAAAAAAAATAGAAATTTACATAGAAGTGGCAAATTGTTGATATTAAAAGCCACAGATTTAAAAAGTGCATTTGCAAATATACAAATATAGTTGGGAAAATAAGTATTGAACATGTCAACATTTTTCTCATTAAACATATTTCTGATGGAGCCATTGACTTGTGATTTTCACCAGATATCTGTAACAATCCAAGAAATCCATACATACAAAGAAATGAAGGCAACTGCGCTCACAGAACAAGTTAGATTTAATAAAGTGGAATGACACAGGGAATAAGTATTTAACACGTTAAGAAAAAGGCACAAAAAGGCATAGAAAGCCAAGACACCAGCTGAAATCCATCAGAATTTAGGAAGCCATCCCACTCCCATCCAACCCACCTTTATTTATAAATCACTTTAAAAACAACCACAGCTGGCACAAAGTGCTGTACATAAAAACGTAAGACATAAAAACAATAAAATACAACAAAAAAATACAATACAGCACAAATCAGTGTCTCAAACTGGGTCAAAAGCCAAAGAATAAAAATGGGTTTTAAGGTGAGTTTTAAAACTGGACAGTGAAGAGGCCTGATGGACAAAGGCAGATTGTTCCACAGTTTAGGAGCAGCAGCAGAAAAAGCTCTGTCCCCTCTGAGCTTCCTCTTCGATTTTGGTACCTCCAGGAGCAGCTGATCAGCTGACCTGAGAGACTGAGCGGGGGTGTAAGGATGGAGCAGCTCAGAGAGGTAAGGCGGGGCAAGGCCATTTAATGATTTAAAAACAAATAAAAGAATTTTAAAATGAACCCTCAAGTGTACAGGCAGCCAGTGGAGGGAAACTAAAATGGGTGTAATGTGGTCCCTCTTATGTGTTCCAGTTAAAACACGTGCAGCAGCATTTTGAACCAACTGGAGACGTGAGACGGAAGACAGGATAACTCCAAAATAAAGTGCATTACAGTAATCCAGCCGAGATGTGATGAAGGCATAGATTACTGTTTCAAAGCACTGCCTTAACAGGATGGGTTTAACCTTTGCCAACTGCCTCAAATGAAAAAAGCTGGACTTGACTTCTGCACCAATTTGACAATTTAATCTAAAATCACTGTCCATCTTAAAACCCAAATTAGTAACGGTTGTCTTAACAAATGTGTCAAGGGGCCCCAAGTTAACAGGAGGGCACTCACAGGAGCCACTGGGTCGAAAAACCATCACTTCAGTCTTCTTTTCATTAAAATTTAAATTGTTTAAAGCCATCCAAGCTTTAATGCCATCAAAATATGCAAGAAGTGGTTTAATCAGTGCTAATTAATTTCAGCTGGTTAAGTCCTGATTGATAGCCTTTAAAAAAGGTCTGAATATCAGATTGTCACACCACAAAAAAACTCATGATGGGTCGAAGCAAAGAGCTCTCTCTAGCTCTTCACAACCTTATTGTTGCAAAACACAATGATGGCATTGGTTACAGGTGCATTTCTAAACTGCTGAATGTTCCAGGGAGCACTGTTGGAGCCATCATTCAGATGTGGAAAGAACATAATTTTTCCATAAACCGGCCATGACCAGGAGCTCCTCCCAAGATTTCTAACAGAGGAGTCAAAAGAATTATCAGAAGAGTTATCCAAGAGCCAAAGACCACTTGTGGAGAGCTCCAGAAAGACCTGGAGTTAGCAAGCGCTGCTGTTCCAAAAAGAACAATAAAGAATGCACTCAATGGACATGGGCTCTATGCCCGTTCACCTCGCAAGACTCCATTGCTGAAGAAAAAGCATGTTTAAGCTTGTTTAAAGTTTGCTGCACAACATTTGGGCAAGCCAGTAAAATACTGGGAGGATATAGTCGGGTCAGATAAGACCAAAATTTAACTTTATGGATGCCACAACACACAGCATGTTTGGAGGAGAAATGGCACTGCACATCCCATTATGATGTGGGGGTGTTTTTCAGCACATGGTACAGGCAGACTTTATATAATTGAAGGAAAGGTGAATGGACAAATGTACAGAGACATCCTTGATAAGGAACTGTTGCCATCTGCCAAGATGCTGAAGATGAAACGAAGGTGGACATTTCAGCAAGACAATGATCCCAAACACACAGCCAAGGAAACTCTCAACTTGCTCCAGAGAAGGAAAATAAAGCTGCCAGAATGGCCCAGTCAAGTCACCTGACCTGAATCCAACTGAAAATCTATGGAACAAACTGAAGATCAGAGTTCATAGAAGACACCCATGGAACTGTCAAGATTTGAAGACAGTTTGTGTGGAAGAATGGACTAAAATCACTCCTGAGCAATGCCTGTGCCTAGTTTCTTCATACAAGAGGCATGTGGAAGCTGTTATTACCAACAAAGGCTTTTCTACTAAATATTAAATGAATTTCACCAAGCGTGTTCAATACTTATTCCCTGTGTCATTTCACTTTATTAAATATAACTTGTTCTGTGAACACAGTTGCCTTGATTTCTTTGTATGTATGGATTACTTGGGTTGTTACTGATATCTGGTGAAAATCTCAGGTCAATGGATCCATCAGATTATGTTTAATGACAAAAATGTTGATGTGTTCAACACTTATTTTCCCCACTGTATGTGAATAAAAAAAAGAAAAAACATTAAATTTACAAGAAAATAAATTTGAGAAAATAGCATATTTTAACAGAAAAGGCAGCACATTCATTAGCAGAAGAAATATTGTGCAATTTTACAAAAACAAAAAAAATCTACATAAGAAAAGTCTTTAATTTCTGTTAAGACATTCATGCTACTGCATTCTACAGGGCAGGGGTCTGCAACCTGCGGCTCTGGAACTACATGTGGCTCTTTTGCCCATAATCACTGGCTCCCTGTGGGTTTTACAAAAACTCTGAAAACAGGCTAACAAATTTAAATGTAAAATGTGACAAAAATAATAAAAATCTTACAAGTTTATGGGAGAAAAAGCTGCAGATTTACCATGAAAGTTGCAAATTTATGACAAAAAATAGCAAGGCTGCAACAAATGTCATCAAGTTACTAGTTAAATGTCAACATTTATGAGGAAAATTTAAAATCTATATGGAGATAAGTCTCAAATTCATGATAAAATTCACTAGAAAAGCTTCAAATTTATGTGGAAAAAGTCACAAATTTTCAGGGAAAAAAAAGTTAGGAAAAAGCCAGGAAAAAAATATTGTAATGTTGGGCTGTGATAAGCGCCGGGGATCCTCCCGGCATGCTTTACGCCACGGGGGATTCAAAGACTCTCATTATTCTTGTCCTCTGAGTGTTAATGTTGCACTGTTATAATTTTGTTATCAGTCCGGTTGTGATGGTGGCGTTTTCCCTGTGTGAGAGATTACACGTCTGTGTCACCCTGAGTGTGGTGAGTGTCTGTGTGAATGACCTCCCCTCTGTTCTGTGTAATTAGAGTTAAAATAAATGCCTATTACGTTCCAAACCCTCTCTCTTTATTGTGTGAACCCTTGAAACGTCACAATATATTAGCAAGAAGTAGCAAATACACATGAAAAAAAAAAAATCACTACTTTCAGAAAAAGCTGCAAATTTACACAGAAAATCTGCAAATTACAATTACTTACAATTACAGTTAAAAAACAATTCATTCAAGAGTCACATTTATCAGAAAAAATTATAAAATTTCTGAGAAAAACTGCAAATTTGAGAGAAAGACCTCACTTCTACAAAAGACAAATGTTGTGTATAGTTTAGACTTTTATTTGTGAGGTACGGGTGGCGGCTCCAACTTCCGGTTCCGCCACCACCTGTGGCTATAAGAGGGCAGTGGGCAGGAGGGGCGGTCTCTTTGCCACCTCTTCTGCCCGACGGTTGCATCTGTGTGGTATAGTGCCTCATTAATAAACATGTGTTCAGCTCGACATCTGGCCTCGTCCTTGGCTCCATATACAGACATAACATTTGGCAACGAGGATAAAAATGGATTAAAACAAGATATGGAAGCATGCAGGTTTGAAATTCGTCCGGTTTTGGAGCCCCCCAGAGAGCCACCAGTCCCATGGCCAAGGTGGTGTGCCGTTTTCCAGAAGTACATGGTGGCGCTGGACCTTTGGAAGCTGGAGAAGTGGAAGGCACGTGAGTTGTTGATGCACAATTTTCAGTGAAGGGACAGCACGTTCTAAGCACACTGGGTAACTGATAGTTTTGATGAAGGGATTGAGCTAATGGCGCGCTATTGTCGCGCCCTGAAAAACGTCATGGTTGGCAAGATTCAGTTTCAACAGCGCCGCCAATGGGTGGGAGAGTCTATTCAGCGGTTCGTGACAGACCGGGAGCTGTTTGTCGGGCGGGTGCCAGATTGGACTATTGGAGAAAGGGATGATTCGCAACCAGTTGGCAGAATATATCAACAATGCTACGATCTGGTCGAAGCTGCTTACGTTTTCGGGTGAATTGGTGCTGCCCACTCCCATCGAGTTAGCTCAACTGCTGGAAGCTGTGGACGAACTGTCACGGGAGCTGAGTGAGAGCTTGTCACATCAACATCTGGGATCACCGTTGATAGCATATGCAGCGGACCGGGTCAGCGTGGGATGCGTGGAGGACGACGCCAGCGCTGTGAATGTAAGGTTTGCCCTGGGAAAGCCCAAAGGTGATGGCTGTGAGTCCACGAAGCACTGTTTCAAGGCTAAGGGTTGTTTGGCAAGAGCAGAGTGCTGTGGCATGTGTGGCCACTTGCATCATGTCATCAGGGTCTGCCACAGATCTGAGCGAGGAGGTCCGTGGCAAAAAGAGGACTCTCACACCCTCACGGTTGTCCGTGCTGTGTCCTCGTGCATCGTACTGTTTGGTAAAGTTGGACGGGCTGGAAGTGGTTTTATGGATCAACATGGGAGCGGTGGGCTCCGTGTTGGATGGGACGACCGTGAAATGTTTTACCCTGCACGTTAGAATTGAGAGTGACCCGGCGCCGCTTTGTGATTGTGAAAGAGGACAGCTGGCCACGGTGGAAACGATGGAACTGATGGCTTGGTGTGAATTGGCCAAGACGTGGGACCGTTCAATCCTGGGCATGGTAGACGGCGCAGTGTGGGATGAGGAACTGCCTAGCACCCTGGAGAGTGAGCAAGACCAATATCACCCAGGGCCATCACAGGAGGGTTCCTGTGCCAGAGCCCAAGTAGCGCTGGACGAGGGAACTGGGTGGCACAGCGGCACGCCTGTGATGGTGGGTGGCGCCGAGTGGCTGTCTCCATCTGTTCCCGGATTTCGGCTGGAAGGTACCAGTGAACATGGGGTCACAAGGCAATAGTGGAGGCAAAGATAAAAGAGGTCGGGGCAGGACCGGCTGGCACGGTAGAACGACGTGCCAAGTAGAAACACTGCAAGACGAACAAAACCCCTCTGGGAGCCGTGGACTGGATTCGGGCTTGGTGGGGGTGGGGTAGTGAAACCACGGCAGGTACGGGCCAAACTGTTATGTTGGAATAACATGAGACCGAAGCCGCATTCAACTGAGCACTGAACTAACTTTATTATAGTAAAACAGCTCAATATATTCCCTAGCCGTAACCCACCTGACGTGATCACCCTCAACCCCCCGGCCAGGCTACGGCAAGCCCCAAATGTCAAACCCCCACACAACACCCCCCCCCCCCAAAAAAAAAGAACATGGAGAACCCCCAGGACATAAGTAACAAATGCTGTTGTTTTTTTTCCAACTGAACAAGAAAACTTAGTCAACTAAATGGGCATCTGGGTAGACTACCAGAACGCCCCCCTCTGTGTTGGGGCGGATTATTCTGCCACCCATTCCCAACACGCATTAGACAATGCTGCCTTCAGAACATAATCCTCCAGATACCTGGGCCTCTGACGTGTTCTAGCTGAGCGTCCCCAAGAAGGGGAACCTGCTCCAGTCACCATCGGCCGCACCTGCGAGTCCCAAACCCTCGCATCCGATGAGTCCCAACCCACACCAGTCCGTTGCGCCGTAGCTCCTGGACTCTGTGCAGGCAAGGACTTCCTGAGTGGGCTGGAGTACCACCGTGACCTGTCTGAGAGCTCAAACGTGTCCCAGCCCTGCTGCCTCACTATCTCTAGGGGCCCCATCCAGAAAGGTTGCAGCTTACGCGTGCAGTTGAGATGTTTAATCCAAACCCGATCCGACACCTCCAGTCCATGAGCCCTCACCCTGTACTTCCCGTCGAACCATCGCTTCATCTTCCGCTGTTGGGCAATGACCCAGTCCCGTGGAGAATCCGTGCTCTCTGGAGAAGGGGTCGTGGGTGGTCTCAGTCCGTCCAAAGGCAGGTGGAGATCGCGCCCCTGCATGAGTTTTGCTGGGGAGCACCCTGTCATAGCATGTGCCGTTGCCCTGTAGTGGAGTAGTGTGCTCTGGAGGGTATCCGGAAACGTGAAGCCGTCCACCAAGTGAGCTCTCAGCCCGTTTTTCAGAGTCTTGTTGAAACGTTCTATGCCCCCATTGGCTTGGGGGTGATAGAACGTAGTTTTGATGTGTTCCATGCCCCTAATGCCCAAAAACTCAAACGCCCCAGAGGTGAACTGTGGGCCATTGTCTGTAGTGATGGCATCTGGGACCCACCCCATCTGGCAAACAGTGACAAGAGGAAACCCGTAACCACATCTGCCGTGACTGAATTAGTGGGAAACACCTCCGGCCATTTAGAGAACAGATCATAGAACACAAGCAGAAACCGGCTGTTCAAGGGTGCTGTATGCAGTTCGCTGCAGATGTCTAATTGGATGTGCTTCCAAGGGCCCTCCGGGTATGGTAGCGGTCGCAGGGGTGGGTGGGGGGGTGTCCGCTGGTCTTTCCGTTCTCCAAGCACGGGACACAGTTCTTTACCATAGCTTCAATGTCCTAATCAATACCAGGCCACCAAACTGAATTCCTGCAACGCTGCTTCATCTTGACCACACCCAGGTGACCCTCATGGAGCATCGCCAGAACTCGTGAGCTCAGAGACACCGGGATCAACGTGCAGTGTCCCCTCGCCACACACACACTGTTCCAACAGCTCAGTTCATCCCTAAATTGGTGAAAAGGTGCCAGCTCGCCCTGTACTTTCACAGGCTAACCCTCACTGATGACCGAGCACAGTTGTGACAACGTGGGGTCCTATTCTGATTCTGTTTGGAGCTCCTGGAGGGATGCCATGTCCTGGAAGGGTCCATGTAGTATGTTGACCAGATCCGCCTCCGTGGGATCGTCACCATCGTCGCCTGGTTGCGCAGTGTTGGTCATGGCACGGGACAGGAGGTCCACCACTACGCTCTCTTTTCCAGGGGTGAACTGGGTAGTAAAGTTGTAGGCCCTAAGCCACTCCGTCCACCTGTGGATCCGTAGGGGTCTGTGTCCTGAGCCAGTCGTCTCCAGTAGTGTTGTCAGCGCCGGTGGTCCGTCCACAGTGTGAAGTGGCACCCGTAGAGGTAGGTGTGCCACTGTTCACACGCCCAGACACAGGCGAACGCCTCCCTCTCACCCACGGCATATTTCTGTTCAGCCACTGAAAGAGACCTTGACGTGAACGCCACTGGCCGCTCGGTACCATCTTGCACCTGAGACATAACCGCCGAACAAGACGCATCACAAGTCACAAAAGTCGGTCATTTTGGATCAAAGTGAGCCAACACTGGAGGAGAGGTGAGTTGGGACTTCAGTCTAGTGACCGCTGCTGAGCAAGCTGGGGTCCACTGCCACGGTGCATCCTGTTTCAGAAGAGCCCGGAGTGGTTCGATTGTCTCTGAATAATGGGGAATAAAGCATCCGTAAAAGGTCACCATGCCCAAAAACGAGGAAATTTGTGTGGGTGTCGTGTGAGCCGGGAAACGCAGGACCGCCTCCACATTTGAGTGCAGGGGCCTCAGACCCTCAGCCGCCATCCGGAATCCCACAAACTGAGTCCGCCACGAAAATGCACTTTTCCCCCCATTCAATGTGACTCCGTGCTCCTGTAGCACTTCCATCACTCGTCCCAACCGACCATCGTGCTCCTCCCGCGATGCGCCGTGGACCACAATGTCATCCAGGTATACCACTACACCCTTGAGGCCGGCCAGAATTGTGGACATGACCTTCTGAAAGCAGCTAGGCGCTAAGCTCAGACCAAAAGGCTTGCGGGTGTACCTCAAAACGCCCATGTGGGTCACGAACGCTGTCAGGTTCCTGCTGGCTGGGTGAAGGGGCACCTGCAGGTAACCCTGGAGGAGATCCAGCTTTGTGAATACCCTTGAGCTGCTGAATGTTGTGGTGAGTTCTTCCATCGTAGGGAGTGGGTATTTGTCCGGCACAATCACCTTATTCACCATCCTAAGGTCAATACACGGCCGTATGCTGCCCATCTTCTTCCTGGCCACCACGATGTTCAATGTCCAGGGTGAAGCGTCCACCCTCTCGATGATGCCAGCTTTGAGCAGTCTGTTCAGTTCCGTCATGACATCATCCTGTAGAGCGAGGGGAAGCCGCTGTAATGGTTGGATTTTCGGTGGCACACTTGGGTCGATGAGCGGGCAGCGGTAGAACGCCTTAATGCATCCAAGGCCCATGAACAACGCCGGCCAGTGGACATGCCATTTGGGGAACACCGTCAGCACCACTGAGCCCTCTGGGTCCATGATGGGAGAATCCCAGTTCACCCAGCAGGTCGATTCCCAGCAAGTCAGCCCCCTGGCACGAAACCTGCAAGGTGAACGCGGGAACAATCTTTAACCCACATTTCACCGAGAAGCTGACTGTGTTCACCATTTCAATTTCAGCGTGACTATACCCAAACATTTTCACCGCCCCTGCAGTCATGGTTTTGCCTGAGAAAAGTCTTTTCAATGTAGCCATACTTAATATGGACTTAATGGCTCCTCAGTCCACCATAAGCAGCACATCAACTCCGTCGAGCTGCAGGACATACCACTTTAACGGTCCCTTCTTTGCGCCCGCTACACATACCTGCGTCATGCTCTCAGGCAACACTGCCGATGGTTTAGTAGTGATGGTGCAGGCCCTGTCCTGTGCCACAGTCCACCACCTTTTGGGGGTCCGCCCCGAAGAGTCAGCTACGTTGCTAGCGGTCAGACTTGGAGGGAAAACCTGAGTAGCTAAGTTCTCTTTAGCCAACACTGGCACGCCCAGCTGGGCAGTGGACTTAATCCACCTAGTCAGTTCAACCACCTTCTCTAGCATGAGAACATCCGCAGTCAGTGTCAGCTTGTCTTTCAGCCACTCGTTGTTCGTACTGTGAGCTAGCTTGTCCCGGACTAGCTCCTCCTCGATAGGCCTGAAGGCGCACTCTCTTGCTAAGCTACAGAGTTCCATAATGAAGGATTGGGTGGACTCACCAGCTCGCTGTCAGCGGTCAAACAATTTATATCTTCGCACCGTGATGTTGGAATGGTCCCTGAAGAAATAGCCCATTAAGTCCAAACCTTCCTTCAGTGAGCTGTTGCCACCCAGCGCAAAAAATATCCATTGTCTCTCCTCACTGAGGCAGTGAATGAATAGGCTCCTCTGTCTCTCTTCATCGGCGCCGCTCAGACCTGCCGTGGCCACATACACTTTGAATGTCTTCCGCCAGCGGCCCCATGGTATAGCTGGCATGCCCGGAGACTGTAAAAATGGAGGTGGCAGTCTAATGCATGCTCCCATGGTTTATTCTCGTCGCCAAAATGTTATGTCGGACTAACATGAGACCGGAACTGCATTCAACTGAGCACTGAACTAACTTTATTATAGAAAAACAGCTCAATATATTCCCTAGCCGTAACCCACCTGACGTCATCACCCTCAGCCCCCTGGCCAGGCTACGGCAAGCCCCAAATGTCAAAACCCCACACAACACAAACGGCAGGTGGAGGAGCACCAGGGACAGCTGCGTGTCGTGGCCAGATGGGAGGATGCTTCTCCCCAGCTGTCAGATGGTTTGTGGGGGCACCCGAACAAGCTGCAGCATGCCCGGGAGGAGACTTTAGGGCCTTTTCCACTAGCACGTTTTAGCGCGACACGGGACGGCTCAGCACGCTTTGTACGCTTTTCCACAAGCCCCAACACGGTTTAACAGCCACGATTCTCAGCCCCGCTGAAGGGCAGGGTACAGCAGTGCTGAGCTGTGCCGTGTTGTGACGTTAACAGACTGGTCGCCGCTGATTGGTCAGGTTGTAACCGCCCCTCTCCTCCTCCTCATCTACCAAATCTTCACAACCTTCTCAATAAAGTTTTAGAAAAAAAAAAAAAAAGAATCTTCACGACTGCCTTTACTCAGCACGCAACCACTGTTGGCGGTTCCTTTCAGTGTATTGCTGTGCTATTTTCATTTATTCTCTATCAAAAATGGCTTCGCGTAATAAGGGTGTTCCATGGAGCAATAAGGAGCTGCAGTGTCTGCTCACTGCATTGTCAGACGAACGTATGCAGCGCGAGTTAGACGGAGCTGCCCGGAATGAAAAAATATACCGGGAGGTCTCGACATCGGAGTCCTTTAACGGTGAGTTTTAATTTTTTTTTATTGTGCATTTTTTCGCAAATATATTCGGTAAGACACTCAGTTTATTTATGCAATAAAAAAGCTGTTCATTTGTGGATGATGATCGCTGCTTAATTGCAGCACACTGCGGACTCAAGCTTTTATTTTAATTATTCATGTGAACAATACGCTGAAATAAGCTTATGTATTCTTGTTAAAAACTATTGTGCTGTATTTTATTGTGTGCATTTTCCTTGTAGAATCATCCCACGCGTCCGCCGCGACAGCCCGTCCGGATTATTCAACCGAGCCATCCTGACCCACAGCTGGCAGAGACGCCTTCATTCATCCGAGTCGTGACCCAGTTTGGGAAGCTGGTGTAGACACTCAGTGGTCGGCGTGTATAAAATGTCGATTAACCTTCATGTTGTGTTGCAAAGTTTTTTTTTTCTTTTAATATTTTGTATATAATAAAATGGAATTGTTTTGGAAAGTGTGGTTTGTCTGTTATAACACTGAATTATAAAACAGTATAATTTCATAGAAATTCCATTGCCTAATCTGATCAAAATGATACTGATCTTCCTGTCAGGGTCAACCATTGTAAAGGTAATGTAATTTTTAACTACACCAAAAAACAAATGTTTTTGTAAGCTTTCTGTTCTTTTTATTGAAATATCATAAAAAATTAGCCCCATATGATCCAGTTCTAAACTTTGGGTACATTTTTTATGTTAACTTATAAGAAGTTGCACAGTTGGACTTTAAAATGCAGCAGGAGAGACTGATCAAGCTTACAAGTCAATGTAAAAAAGTAAGTATATGTAAATTGAATGTTCTATCGGCATTCCAAATTCAGAGAATTACAATACTTTAGAAGGAGTGTAGCATCATCTAAACGGAAAATAATAATACTGTTGTTCCAAACGTTGACCTGAAGGTGAAAAACATGAATTTTTTTTAATTCAGTACATCCAAAATGCCCTAGGATGTAAAAAATAATAATTTGGTGTAGGCCAGTGTGCCATGTCTCATTATTTAATACGAATAAAAACAAGTTTCAGCTCTTTATTTCTAGGTCATTTGGCAGTTAATTCAAAACAAAAGTGACTTGTGTTGTTGCAGCTTAATTATGAGATAAAATTAATTGTGAGATAAAACCACAGAGCGAGCAAGGCAATAATCCTTGAATCCTTTTTTGTCTAAATAAGGACTCAGTCGGGTGTGTAACGTCACGGGAGTGTGGCCCCGCCTCGCTCAGAATCTGCTGCTGCCCCGCTTCTAAAACCTCCTAACAAACCATCACAGCACAAGCACAACACCAATGGAGACAGAAGCATTCCGAGCCGTACTGAAGTGAACCGAGCCGTGCTGGGCTAGTGGAAAACAGGCTTATGAGTGGTGGGCCTGGACAAGTGAAATATTTGATGGCGAGGACGAGTAGGCGCACCGGTGCCGAGATGACTTGCTGCGGCACAGGAGGCAGGCCGCTTCCAGGGGTGGACTGATGAAAGAAGGGTCCAGGGGGGCCCACGGGCTTATCTATCCTCCAGCCGTTTTGCATATAGGTTGACTGTTGCATGTACGTTTGAATCGGTTATGTGTGTTATATTCTGATGGTTGGTTTCTGATTTGATATGTATATTTGTTCATGGGGATTAATTTGAGGTTATGTTTAGTTTTAATTATTTTGGTGTGACTGTGTTAGGCCCATACCAAAAGCCAGTTTAGAAAGCTTGGGATCAGTCTGCCAAGGTCTCCGCCTTTGACCGCCACCTAATCCACATAGCACCGGACCCCCATAATCCCTCCTGCAGGTGGTGAGCCCACTGGAGGGCGGACCCATGTAACTCCTTCGGGCTGAGCCTGGCCGGGTCCCATGGGTGGAAACCTGGCCACCAGACGCTAGCCATCGTGCCCCTCCCCCGGGCCTGGCTCCAGGGTGGGGCCCCGGTAACCCCATACCGGGCGGGGTACACTGAATCCTTGATCTAGAATTTATCATGAGAGTCTGTTGGATCGTTCTTAGTCTGGCCCTTCACCCAGGACCAGTTCGTCTTGGGTGACCCTATCAGAGGCAAATTGCCCCGGACAACATAGCTCCTGGGATCACTGGGGCACGCAAACCCCCCACCACGATAAGGTGACGATCCATGAGGAGGTGTTATGGGCATCTGATTAGGATGCCTCCTGGACGCCTCCCACTTGAGGTGTTTGGGGCACGTCCCACAGGGAGGAGACCCCGGGGAAGACCCAGGACTCGGTGGAGAGACTATGTCTCTCAGCTGGTCTGGGAACGCCTTGGTATCCTCTCTGAAGAGCTGGAGCAGGTGGCTGGGGAGAGGGAAGTCTGGGCTTCTCTGCTTGAACTGCTGCCTCCGCGACCCAGACCTCTGGAAAAGTGGTAGAAGATGGATGGATGGATGGATGTGTTAGGCCATTGCTTAGTTAATTTTAGTGTGTGACTCGGGTCCAAATTGGGGTGGGTCGAAATTGTGTGTGTGGGTTTTGGCTTTTGTGAAGGGGGGGGGGGATGTTGTGTATAGTTTAGACTTTTATTTGTGAGGTACGGGTGGCGGCTTCACCTTCCGGTTCCGCTGCCACCCGTGGCTATAAGAGGGCAGTGGGCAGGAGGGGCGGTCTCTTTGCCACCTCTTCTGCCTGACGGTTGCATCTGTGTGGTATAGTGCCTCATAACATGTGTTCAGCTTGACACCTGGCCTCGTCCTTGGCTCCATATACAGACATCCATCCATCTTCCATCCATCCATCCATCCATCTTCTACCGCTTTTCCGGAGGTCCGGGTCGCGGAGGCAGCAGTTCAAGCAGAGAAGCCCAGACTTCCCTCTCCCCAGCCACCTGCTCCAGCTCTTCAGAGGGGATACCAAGGCGTTCCCAGACTAGCTGGGAGACATAGTCTCTCCACCGAGTCCTGGGTCTGCCCCGGGGTCTCCTCCCAGTGGGACGTGCCTGAAACACCTCAAGTGGGAGACGTCCAGGAGGCATCCTAATCAGATGCCCATACCACCTCAACTGACTCCTTTCAATGTGGAGGAGCAGCGGTTCTACTCTGAGCCTCTCCCGGATGACTGAGCTCCTCACCCTATCTCTGAGGGTGAGTCCAGCAATCCTACGGAGAAAGCTCATTTCAGCCACTTGTATCCGCGATCTCGTTCTTTCGGTCATTACCCAAAGCTCGTGACCATAGGTGAGAGTAGGAACGTAGATTGACTGGTAAATCGACAGCCTTGCCTTAGAACTAAGCTCCCTCTTCACCACAACAGACCGGTACAACGTCCGCATCACTGCAGATGCTGCTCCAATCCGTCTGTCGATCTCTCGCTCCATTTTCCCCTCACTCGTGAACAAGACCCCAAGATACTTAAACTCCTCCACTTGGGGCAGGAGCCTGTCCCCAACCCGGAGAGGACAATCCACCTTTTTCCGGCTGAGGACCATGGACTCGGACTTGGAGGTGCTGATTCTCATCCCAGCCGCTTCACACTCAGCGGCAAACCGTCCCAGCAAGAGCTGTAGGTCATTGCTGGATGAAGCCAACAGGACAACATCATCTGCAAACAACAGAGATGAGATCCTGTGGTCACCAAGCATGACACCCTCCATTCCCTGGCTGCGCCTAGAAATCCTGTCCATAAAAATTATGAACAGGACCGGTGACAAAGGGCAGCCCTGGCGGAGTCCAACTCTCACTGGGAATGACTCCGACCGAGTGTTGGCAATACGAACTAAACTCTCACAACGGTCGTACAGAGACCGAATAGCTCGTAACAACAAGCCCGATACCCCATACTCCCGAAGCACCCCCCACAAAAATCCACGAGGGACGCGGTCAAATGCCTTCTCCAAGTCCACAAAACACATGTAAACTGGTTGGGCAAACTCCCACGAACCCTCAAGAATTCTCGAGAGGGTAAAGAGCTGGTCCGATGTGCCACGGCCAGGACGAAAACCACATTGCTCCTCCTGAATCCGAGGTTCGACCAACGGCCGGACTCTCCTCTCCAGTACCTTGGCATAGACCTTCCCAGGGAGGCTGAGGAGTGTGATCCCTCTAAAGTTGGAGCACACCCTCCGGTCCCCTTTTTTGAAGAGAGGAACCACCACCCCGGTTTGCCATGCCAAAGGCACTGCCCCCGACCTCCACGCAATGTTGCAGAGGCGTGTCAACCATGACAACCCAACAACATCCAGGGCCTTGAGGTACTCGGGGCGAATCTCGTCCACCCCCGGGGCCCGGCCACCAAGGAGATTTTTAACCACCTTGGCGACCTCAGCCCCTGTGATAGGCGAGTCATCCCCCTTGTCCCCAAACCCTGCTTCCTCTGTGGAAGGCGTATCAGTGGGATTGAGGAGATCCTCGAAGTATTCCTTCCACCGCCCGATGATATCCCCAGTTGAAGTCAACAGTGTCCCATCCGCACCATACACAGTGTGGACGGGGAGCTGCTTTCCCCTCCTGAGCCGCCGAACAGTTTGCCAGAATCTCTTTGAAGCCGACCGAAAGTCTTTCTGGATCGTCACCTTATCGTGGTGGGGGGTTTGCGTGCCCCAGTGATCCCAGGAGCTATGTTGTCCGGGGCAATTTGCCTCTGATAGGGTCTCCCAAGACAAACTGGTCCTGGGTGAAGGGCCAGACTAAGAACGATCCAACAGACTCTCATGATAAATTGTATATCAAGGATTCAGTGTACCCCGCCCGGTATGGGGTTACCGGGGCCCCACCCTGGAGCCAGACCTGGGGGAGGGGCTCGAAGGCTAGCGTCTGGTGGCCAGGTTTCCACCCATGGGACCCGGCCGGGCTCAGCCCGAAGGAGTTACATGGGTCCGCCCTCCAGTAGGTTCACCACCTGCAGGAGGGATCATGGAAGTCCGGTGCTATGTGGATTAGGTGGCAGTCAAAGGCGGAGACCTTGGCGGACTGATCCCAAGCTTTCCATCCATCTTCTTCCGCTTAATCCTCTTCGGGTCGGGGGCGGCTGGAGCCTATCCCAGCATCTTTGGGCGAGAGGCAGGGTACACCCTGGACAGATCACCAGTCCATCGCAGGGCCAACACAGAGAGACAGACAACCATTCACACCTAAGGACAATTTAGAATCCCCGGTTTGATGCCAATTCACCTAATTTGCATGTTTTCAGCATGTGGGAGGAAACCGGAGAAATCCCGGAGTAAACTCACGCAGACACGGGGAGAACATGCAAACTCCACACAGATCATTGTTGGTCGGGGGCTGGGATCGAACCCAGGATCCCCCGGCCAAGGGTGAGTTGCTGTGCTGCCGCAGTGCTAACCACTCCACCACCGCGCCGCCCCATATACAGACATAACAAATATTTGATTTAGATTTAGATGAAAAAGTCATAAATCTACATAAAGAATTTGCAATTTGAGAAGTCTTACTTTTCCAAAGTACTAGTAGCAAACTTAAGACAAAAATACAAGAAAATGTCATAAATCTGAGGACAAAATTAATATATTTATCAATCAATCAACCTTTATTGTCATGATGCTATACATACAACTGTAGTGCAAGCAAGCTGAATTTGCGTTTCTCTAGGCATCCATATATAAAAAGAACATAATTTAAAACACACTTACACACCCCCCAACAGCCATTCACACATCCCTGAGACACATTTGGTTTTTACAGTAATTTATAAGAACTTCTCAAACATTTTAGAAAAAAAAAAATCAGAAAACTTTTTTTTCTGGTGGCTGATCTCTAAGACAATAGTGTCATATAGAAAAGAAAACTATATTTTGTGGCTCCATGCACATTTTTCTGGGATATAATTTGCATAAAATAGCTCTTTTCACAGTCGAGATTGCAGACCCCTGTACTAGGGACAGGAAAGACTATTCCCAAAGGATTACTCCCAAATATTCGGAGCCACAAAACTGGTATTTTGGACAGAAATAAGAACCTGAAACCCATGTCCGTCTACTTACCCGACAACGAGGAAAATGGCAACGGCCAGAATAAAATAATTAGTTTGATAATACAACAGGTTGCTGATGACTCTGTTGCCCCATTTGGTCGAATCTTTCGACTCTTTCGCGTTCGGTTTACCGAATCTCTCCCAGCCTGGGAACAAGTCGTCCCATGACCGAAGCGGCGTCACCTCCACTTTCGGCATCTGACCTGCTGCTCTGTGAAGTCACTCTGACAGCAGCAGAAACGAGAGCAGCCAGGAAAAAGATCCACCGGCATAAGCTCCTAAACTATCGCGAGAGTTCTTCTCCTCTGGCGGATTACAAAAAAAAACAAAACAAAAAAACGCGAGAGTTTGGTGACCATTACATTTCCTTTATATTTTCTTATTATTTTGGTTTGTTTCTGTCATTGACTTTTTTTGATCTTGGTATGCTTACTGTTTAAAATCATTTGTTTGTAAATGAGGGGAGTTTGCTTGATTTTAAACTACGCCTCCGTAATCCTGACGAAATCTCACCCTATTGGTCAGTGAGGCCTGTGACGTTACTCACTCTTCCTGCACGCTTGGAAGGAGGTGATGGGCGAAACTATGAGGTTATACTGGTGGCATTTACTCAAAAATTCTGGATTTTAATTCGCAGGTAACTCTCCTCTTAAAATGCTGATACACACCTGTCCACAAGTCGGTGTTTTATGGTGTTTTTAACGTAGAAATGGCGGACGGATATGCACACGCAGTCTCCAGTGAGCTGTAGCTAGCTAGCGTGAAAAGCTAGCTTAGAGGTGTAAACAGAACAGGTGACCAAGTTTGTTCTCTGTGCAGATGTGGAGCAGACTGTTCCCTACCCGTGCGACCGGTAGAATAAATTTATGTTGGAGGCGTCTCTTCGCAATGCGGCTGAAGTCGAACGAGTTTCAGTCTCTGTTCACCGATGGGTTGAATGAGCTAGCAGGTAAGTCTGTTGCACATACAGTAGGGCTGCCAACTTTCTTACAGAAAAATAAGGGGCAGAGGGTTTTAACTACTGCTCGGTGCCACGATGTTGTGGACGTTAGTATTGTCACAATACTGGGATTTTATTTTTTTTTTTACCTTGATAATACCTTTAAAAATACTGTTATTCAGTGTCATGTCTAATACCCTCCAATCAGAGGTCTACCACCCTATTCACCTACGCCTCTGCTGCAGCAGGCTTAGTCAGTCTGAAAAGGTTTTGTCAGATTAACTCTAACATACTAATAGACATTTCCTTTACTTTAGCACACTAAAAATTCTACATAGTAGCCTACTACTGCAGCACGGTGGTACATTGCAGGGTTTCTCTGGTAACATTTCTCCATGGCAGCCTGCTACGGCAGAAATTTTACCGCCACCTCAAGGCAATATGAATTTATTAAGAAAAATATATGAAGCAATGACCTTCCACAAGCGCACACACGAATAACACGCGTGGTCGTCATCTGCACGGAGTTTAGAAGCACCCCGCTCACACGAGTTTTCCAGTCAGTCAGCAGTGTCTCGCTAATACATGAGTTTATTAAAGTACTTTAAACTCGGAAAAAAATCACAAGAGGTGTGTAAGCACTGGAGGCGTTTATCATGGTTTTAACCCACTGGAAACGGGGGGCAATAATGGAAGAGTCGCTTAGCTAAGAGATGTGGATAGAATTCATATGCAGCCGGATTCATATGATGGGAAAGGCAGGGGGGACTGATGAATTGCTGAGGATATATTTCACCAGCCACTACAATATTAAGTTATGTTCTGTAGGAATTGCAGGAATGAAGAGACTGGCAATTTCTCTCTTTTCTCGCATGAGCAGGCGTGCTGTTTTTATTCAGTGGCAGTGACAAAAAGCAACAGCTAAAAACACTAGCTCTATTTTCACTCTAAACTGAGGTCCTTCAGCGGCTGCCTAGAGAGGTGCCTGATGAGAAAGCCCGAGCACACAACAACTATAACTGCCTAAACAGATCATTCTGTACATGAACACATATTGTGGTGACTTATGTCTTTAGAGTCCGCTACAGTTCCCTGTTATGTACCTGGCAGGTTAAGATGACCGAAATTCATGAAATCAATGACTTTAATCTGTCAGCAGCCTTCAGACAAACTAAATGTGTCAACATTCATTCATTCATTCATCTTGTTCCACTTAATCCTTTTTGGGTCGCGGGGGGTAGGTGGGGCTGGAGCCTATCCCAGCATCTTTGGGTGAGAGGCAGGGTACACCCTGGACAGATCACCAGTCCATCGCAGGGCCAACACAGAGAGACAGACAGTCATTCACTCTCACAGTCATACCTAAGGACAATTTAGAATCCCCAGTTTGATGCCAATTAACCCAACTTGTTTGTTTCTGGCATTTGATTTCAAAATAAGGGAGGTTTTTCCTGCTGTCTGGGTGGTGAGGAGATTTCTAAAAAAAAACCCCACTATAAATATAAAGAAATATTATAACAGAAATAACGGCATCCTTGGTCATTTAAGTTAATTTATTTCATTAAATACAATTTTATTATATATTTTTTTTTAATCGGAGTTAAATTATTGTTCTGTTCTGACTGCAAAATTATGGTCAAAAATGTAAATTGTTATAAGGAAAAAGTAAAAAATTACCACAGTCTGTGTCAAATTTATCTAAAAAAAACCCCAGTAATTTTATTTTAAAAAAACAGACAAAAATTAGTCATAAAATAATCCACAAATTTATAATAAAAGTTTCAAATGTACAAGAAAAGTCAATTTTACAAGAGGAAATTACAAATTTGAGGAACATGGTTTCAACTTTAGATTTACAGAGAAAAGTAGAAAACTATAAGAAAATTGTTATAAATTTTAGAGAAAAACCTCAAACCTTCAAGACTGAAGTCATTACTCAGGTTTTTAAGTGGCTGCTCTTTGTACTCTTAACTAGAAATTTTTGGTTGTCTACTTTTAATTATTAATTTCTAAGCACTGCTTTTACATGAGTAGAATTTCTGGTTACTATACCCACCTGATCATATAATTTAAGTTTGCTTGAGTACATTACTATTATGAATGTTTTTCCCTTCCCTACTCTCTCAATGAAAAAAAGAAACACTAGAATAAAAATACAAAAAATACACATATTTTTGTCATTTATGTAAACCCATCCATCCATCCATCCATCTTCTACCGCTTTTCCGGAGGTCCGGGTCGCGGAGGCAGCAGTTCAAGCAGAGAAGCCCAGACTTCCCTCTCCCCAGCCACCTGCTCCAGCTCTTCAGAGGGGATACCAAGGCGTTCCCAGACCAGCTGGGAGACATAGTCTCTCCACCGAGTCCTGGGTCTGCCCCGGGGTCTCCTCCCAGTGGGACGTGCCTGAAACACCTCAAGTGGGAGGCGTCCAGGAGGCATCCTAATCAGATGCCCATACCACCTCAACTGACTCCTTTCAATGTGGAGGAGCAGCGGTTCTACTCTGAGCCTCTCCCGGATGACTGAGCTCCTCACCCTATCTCTGAGGGTGAGTCCAGCAATCCTACGGAGAAAGCTCATTTCAGCCGCTTGTATCCGCGATCTCGTTCTTTCGGTCATTACCCAAAGCTCGTGACCATAGGTGAGAGTAGGAACGTAGATTGACTGGTAAATCGACAGCTTTGCCTTAGAACTCAGCTCCCTCTTCACCACAACAGACCGGTACAACGTCCGCATCACTGCAGATGCTGCTCCAATCCGTCTGTCGATCTCTCGCTCCATTTTCCCCTCACTCGTGAACAAGACCCCAAGATACTTAAACTCCTCCACTTGGGGCAGGAGCCTGTCCCCAACCCGGAGAGGACAATCCACCTGTTTCCGGCTGAGGACCATGGACTCGGACTTGGAGGTGCTGATTCTCATCCCAGCCGCTTCACACTCAGCGGCAAACCGTCCCAGCAAGAGCTGTAGGTCATTGCTGGATGAAGCCAACAGGACAACATCATCTGCAAACAACAGAGATGAGATCCTGTGGTCACCAAGCATGACACCCTCCATTCCCTGGCTGCGCCTAGAAATCCTGTCCATAAAAATTATGAACAGGACCGGTGACAAAGGGCAGCCCTGGCGGAGTCCAACTCTCACTGGGAATGACTCCGACCGAGTGTTGGCAATGCGAACTAAACTCTCACAACGGTCGTACAGAGACCGAATAGCTCGTAACAACAAGCCCGATACCCCATACTCCCGAAGCACCCCCCACAAAAATCCACGAGGGACGCGGTCAAATGCCTTCTCCAAGTCCACAAAACACATGTAAACTGGTTGGGCAAACTCCCACGAACCCTCAAGAATTCTCGAGAGGGTAAAGAGCTGGTCCGATGTGCCACGGCCAGGACGAAAACCACATTGCTCCTCCTGAATCCGAGGTTCGACCAACGGCCGGACTCTCCTCTCCAGTACCTTGGCATAGACCTTCCCAGGGAGGCTGAGGAGTGTGATCCCTCTAAAGTTGGAGCACACCCTCCGGTCCCCTTTTTTGAAGAGAGGAACCACCACCCCGGTTTGCCATGCCAAAGGCACTGCCCCCGACCTCCACGCAATGTTGCAGAGGCGTGTCAACCATGACAACCCAACAACATCCAGGGCCTTGAGGTACTCGGGGCGAATCTCGTCCACCCCCGGGGCCCGGCCACCAAGGAGATTTTTAACCACCTTGGCGACCTCAGCCCCTGTGATAGGCGAGTCATCCCCCTCGTCCCCAAACCCTGCTTCCTCTGTGGAAGGCGTATCAGTGGGACTGAGGAGATCCTCGAAGTATTCCTTCCACCGCCCGACGATATCCCCAGTTGAAGTCAACAGTGTCCCATCCGCACCATACACAGTGTGGATGGGGAGCTGCTTTCCCCTCCTGAGCCGCCGAACAGTTTGCCAGAATCTCTTTGAAGCCGACCGAAAGTCTTGTTCCATGGCCTCACCGAACTCCTCCCATACCCGGGTTTTTGCTTCAGCAACCACCCGAGCTGCACTCCGCTTGGCCTGCCGGTACACCTCAGCTGCTTCGGGAGTCCCACAAGCCAACCAAGCTTGATAGGACTCCTTCTTCAGCTTAATGGCCCCCCTCACCACTGGTGTCCACCACTTGGTTCGGGGGTTGCCACCACGAGATGCACCGACCACCTTGCGGCCGCAGCTCTGGGCTGCCGCTTCAACAACAGAGGTGGAGAACATGGCCCATTCAGACTCCATGTCTCCAGACTCCCTCGGAATGTGGTTGAAGTTCTTCCGGAGGTGGGAGTTGAAGACCTCCCGGACAGGGGCCTCAGCCAGACGCTCCCAGCACACCCTCACTATACGTTTGGGTCTACCAGGTCTGAATGGCTTCCTCCCCTGCCATCGGATCCAACTCACCACCAGGTGGTGATCAGTTGACAGCTCTGCACCTCTCTTTACTCGGGTGTCCAAGACATACGGTCGCAGGTCTGATGATACGATAACAAAATCGATCATCGACCTGCGGCCTAGGGTGTCCTGGTGCCAGGTGCACATATGGACACCCTTATGCTTGAACATGGTGTTCGTTATAGACAGACTGTGGTTAGCACAGAAGTCCAATAACTGAACACCACTCGGGTTCAGATCGGGCAGGCCGTTCCTCCCAATCACCCCCCTCCAGGTTTCACTGTCGTTGCCCACGTGCGCATTGAAGTCCCCCAGTAGGACAATGGAGTCTCCAGGAGGAGCACCCTCCAGCACCCCAGTCACAGACTCCAAAAAGGGTGGGTACTCTGAAACATCATTTGGTGCATAGGCACAAATGATGGATAGGACCCGTTTCCCAACCCGAAGGCGCAGGGAAGCAACCCTTTCGTCCACCGGGGAAAACTCCAATATAGAGGCAGCAAGGTGGGGCGATACAAGAATACCTACCCCTGCTCGTCGCCTCTCGCCCGGGGCAACTCCAGAAAAGGCCAAGCTCCAGCCCCTCTCCAGGAGACTGGTTCCGGAACCGGAGCTGTGTGTTGAGGTGAGGCCAACTATATCTAGCCGGTATCGCTCAATCTCGTACACCAGCTCAGGCTCCTTCCCCACCAGAGAGGTGACATTCCACGTACCAAAAGCCAGTTTAGAAAGCTTGGGATCAGTCCGCCAAGGTCTCCGCCTTTGACTGCCACCTAATCCACATAGCACCGGACTTCCATGATCCCTCCTGCAGGTGGTGAACCTACTGGAGGGCGGACCCATGTAACTCCTTCGGGCTGAGCCCGGCCGGGTCCCATGGGTGGAAACCCGGCCACCAGACGCTAGCCTTCGAGCCCCTCCCCCAGGCCTGGCTCCAGGGTGGGGCCCCGGTAACCCCATACCAGCACTTTTGTGCTGCTCATAGGCAGAAGAATAAAGAGCGATGGCGAGAACCAAGCAGACCGCCCGTAAATCTACTGGAGGAAAAGCCCCCAGGAAGCAGCTGGCCACCAAGGCTGCTCGGAAAAGCGCTCCGGCCACCGGCGGAGTGAAGAAGCCTCACCGTTACAGGCCCGGTACCGTGGCTCTGAGAGAGATCCGTCGCTACCAGAAATCCACGGAGCTGCTCATCCGTAAGCTGCCCTTCCAGCGCCTGGTCAGGGAGATCGCTCAGGACTTCAAGACCGACCTGCGCTTCCAGAGCTCCGCCGTCATGGCTCTGCAGGAGGCCAGCGAGGCCTACCTGGTGGGTCTCTTCGAGGACACCAACCTGTGCGCCATCCACGCCAAGAGGGTCACCATCATGCCCAAAGACATCCAGCTGGCCCGCCGCATCCGCGGAGAGAGAGCTTAGACTTTCTGCTGCACATCCGCCAACCACAACCGTTGTGGTTGGCGGATGTGCAGCAGAAAGTCTAAGCTCTCTCTCCGCGGATGCGGCGGGCCAGCTGGATGTCTTTGGGCATGATGGTGACCCTCTTGGCGTGGATGGCGCACAGGTTGGTGTCCTCGAAGAGACCCACCAGGTAGGCCTCGCTGGCCTCCTGCAGAGCCATGACGGCGGAGCTCTGGAAGCGCAGGTCGGTCTTGAAGTCCTGAGCGATCTCCCTGACCAGGCGCTGGAAGGGCAGCTTACGGATGAGCAGCTCCGTGGATTTCTGGTAGCGACGGATCTCTCTCAGAGCCACGGTACCGGGCCTGTAACGGTGAGGCTTCTTCACTCCGCCGGTGGCCGGAGCGCTTTTCCGAGCAGCCTTGGTGGCCAGCTGCTTCCTGGGGGCTTTTCCTCCAGTAGATTTACGGGCGGTCTGCTTGGTTCTCGCCATCGCTCTTTATTCTGCTGTCTGTGAGCAGCACAAAAGTGCTGCTCACAGCACTTATGTAAACATTTATGTAAACCATGACAAAAAAATCCTGCAGGACAAAACATGACACTTGATATTTTCTAACCTGTTTGTATACCACCATAGACAGAGAGAAGCTGAATTAGACAGAGCTCAGAGAGGGAAAGATGAGACAGAAGAGAGGAGCCAAGGAGAGGAAAGTGTTCAGGCAGAGGAAGGAGAGAAGGATAACACCACTAAAAAGTCTAAACACAGGATGTCTGGGTGGGACCCCAACTTGCACAATATTCAAGCCTCAGTTGTACAATACTTCAAATGGAAAGTTCCATATGCAACGTTGCTGTGTAAAATTTTAAAAAGAAATAAATAGTATAAAATTAACATATTCCGGTAAACCAGAGGAAACACTGCATTGGTTAGCACTGTTGCCTAACAGCTAGAACAGGGGCCACCAACTGGGGTACTCGGGTCCAGATCGAGACCCCGAGAGTCCTGTCCGGACCCCGAAGCCTGTTGATACAATTTTGGAAAAAGGGAGACCGTTTTGTTTTGATGGGGAAAAAACGGAACTGAATTGCTGTATTGGCGACCGCTCGGACAGATTATGACACAAGCCCTTGGGCGCTGTCCTGCTGCAGATTTCCCTTTGCTGTCCCATGAACGCCATTCTCACTCTGCAGCTCCAGCTGCTCCAGAATATATGCAGCAGGTCGCAAAATCATGGTTCACTACCCCCCCCACCCCCCGACATAAGGCAGACAGCCAGGACATCCACTCCGGACAGACATGCTTTGTTTAAGGTCTTTGTCCATGAAATGAAGCGCTGGTATGAAACTGAATGTATTTACCGAGGTACTCCTTCCTCTATTATGGAGGCCCTTTTCGTAGCCTTCAATATCACATAAAAACTAAGAAAAAGCCCCGTGTGTTACTGACCATGGAAAGTTCCACTTCCCCTTTGTCTGTAATCATGGAGTTACAGCTCCATCCAAGCTGTAACACAGTTTACTGTTGAGATAAAAAATGAAATGTTGGAGGAATTCTTTAGTACGGAATTATATTTTGTGTCCGCTTTTTTTTTTTTGTCTTAGTTTGAAAGTTTTTTCTGCACTGAAAATATTGTATCCACCTTATTCCTGAGGGTGCCGCTGTAGGAACGATTATGGGCGGAGCTTCCGGTTTCGGCGATGTAGTGTTAAATCAGTCAATAAGAGTGGAGTAGCAGGGGCATTTAAAATAACGTTTTTTAAAAGTTTTCAAATTCATTTTAATGTATAGTCCACATACGTGTTTTGCACTCAAGTGGCAGCTAATTTCAGCTCTTCTAGTTTTTGTATTTTTTTGAATGTTTTGGTGTAGTTCTGGTACTTGTTGCTGGTGTTTGTGGTTGTGCCAGACTGGATAAATGGAAGCTTCTCACCACACGGTGACAGACAACATCCAAGCACAGTGTTGTGACGTACGTCTGTTCTAAGGTAAATTTGATTATGTCCAACATATTTTAACAAAATGCAGCTGATTTTATTGCAGTGGAGACATGCTGGTCTGAATGCACACCGCGTCATTATGAGTACAGGCAACAAGAAGTCATAAATCATCACTCTTTCTTTGTTTGGTAGCAGCAAGGTCCCAGGAACCCCCCATGAGTGTCTGGTATCATTGGAAAGCTTAAAAAATTGTACTTTCTAAAAATACGTATCGTTTTGCGGAAGACATAACTCCTGACCGATCAAACGCGAGTTTTCAACCTTGCCAGAATATAAACAAATCGTCTTTTTTCTGGGTCAGTTTTTGTGCACTTCCTACAAGTTAAATATCATTTTGAAGATCTTTCAATACAGAATATGGAAATAACGTTACATCAGTTTTGAAAATGTCCTCAAAGTGACTCATTTTTTCAGCATGGGTCATTTGTTTACAGCGTTAGCATGTTAGCAGCGGTGCTAACTAATGGAGCTACTGTCTACGAGGCCACTTTATAAGGTCATCTTCCCATCCCTTGATAGTCGTGGGAAGTGGTATGATTATATTACTGTTTTGAGGTGCTAGAGGCCGTGTTCCCGCATTTCTGATGCCAAAGTCATTGTTTTTAACAAGGAAAAGTGTCCCATTTCAGTGACAACCATATGTTCTAAACTAGTACCGGAAGTTGCTACCATAATTCATGCAAGGCATCATGGGGCCTAGAAATAAGGTGGATAGAGGTGGACTTTTTGTGAAATTTTGGTTTTTAGATATTAATCTTTTTTAAAAAATGTAATACAATTTAGTTTGTGTTCTTCTGGAAAACATTTTTAGGATTTTAGTTTTGGATTTTAGAATTTTAGACCTATTTATTTGGAGTCAACAAACACATTTAGTGTTCTCCTGTATTATAAAATTTTAAATTGCATATTTTAGTTGGTGACCCCTGATCTAGAAGGTTCCAGGTTCGAATCTCCAGGCTGGCAGAGGTAGGAACCTTTCTGTGTGGAGTTTGCATGTTCTCCCTGTGCTACAGTGTGGGTTTACTGCGGGGGCTCCGGTTTCCTCCCACAATCCAGACATGCATGTTAGGTTATTGGTGATTCCAAATTGTACCTAGGTATCCATCTCTGATAGGCCCTTAGAATACAGGGTTAGAATCAGAATCAGAATCAGAATCAGAATCAGGTTTATTGCCATTGTTCATGTAGTACACAAACTAGGAATTTGTCTCGGTACAATGCTGCAACATTAAACATGATAAGATAAGAGAAATAAACTATACATGTAATAAAGTGTAGGATAAGATTAAGTGATACTGGTCAACAGTTAAAATATATATTAGCCAGCAGCAGATACTGTGGAGAACTATATAGTGCAGTCGGTAATGCAGGAAGAAAACAGTGATGATTGACATGAGTCTGGTTGAGCTGCTGTACATGGTGCACGAGAGTCACTTAGTGTTCAGCAGTCTAATGGCAGAGGGGAAGAAGCTGTTCATGTGACGGGAGGTTTTAGTCTGGATGGACCGAAGTCTTCTACCAGAGGGGAGGGGGGCAAACAGTACATGACCAGGGTGTGAGGGATCGGCTATGATCCGGCCAGCACGCCTCCGGGTCCTGGAGATGTACAGATCCTGGAGAGATGGGAGCTTGCAGCTGATCACCTTCTCAGCAGTGCGCACGACGCGCTGCAGCCTTAGTCTGTCCCTGGCAGTGGCTCCTGCGTACCACACGGTTATGGAGGTGGTGAGGATGGACTCGATGATGGCTGTGTAGAACTGCACTAACATCTTGGTGGGTAGCTTAGTTAGTACTTAGGTACTAGGTTAGTACTAGTGAAGTGCTTTGAGTGGTCTTTGAGACTAGAAAAGCGCTATATAAGTACTGGTCCTTATCCTTGCTTGTTGACACAGGACTCCACAACAGGCATTAGAAAAGCACAGTAAGTGCATCATTTAAAAGTTCCACACATGAGCAATGCAAGAAAAAAATACCTGCTTATAATTTGGCCTGCCCTGGGTTTTTGACAGAGACTCAAGAGATTCAAAGATTTTATTCAGGGATGGCAATTTTCCGCCGATCCGTGGATTTCCGCCGATTTATTTTCAAATTGATCAGTGAATCGTCTAAATCCGCTGAGAAAATTTTGGGGGGGGGGGGGTGGTAAGGTACCTTATTGTTACCGATTTTAGCGACAATCAACACGATTACATAAGCGCTCGGCGCTTCCCCGGGTCAAGTCTCGCGATAACCCGGATGTACTCAAGCTACTGCTGTATTGTAAACAGCCCTGCGATTGGATAGTTGCAAACGATTGGACCAATCAAATGGCTCGTTGTATGCTTTGTCAAATGGCGGCTTGTTCTCAGGGATGTGATTTTTCCGGTAATTCGCAGAATTCAGCTTTATTTTATCTTCCAGAAAGATAAAGTACGTTAAGTACGTTAGCGGCTTGTGGTCCACGAACGCAGTGAAGGTGTGCCCTTTCAGCCAGAACTGGAAGTGGGGTATGGCCAGGTGGAGAGCCATTAACTCTCTGTTGAACACGCTGTATTTACGCTCACTGTCGTGCAAAGACCTGCTAAAAAAAAAGGTGAGCAGCTGCCAAGAACCGGCAACGCATTGCTCCACGACAGCCGCTATGCCCATGTCCGAGGCGTCGGTAGTGTGCGCTGTTTTAACCTCAGAACGCCTGCTCCCGTTCAGGAGTCCAGTCGGCTCTGTCCGCCGGTTTCCGTTTGAGTGCAACATACAACGGCTGTATGAGCTGGGCTGCACGGGGGAGGAAAATAAACTGCTCAAGACTCAATGGAGATTGAAACTGGTGATCTGAAATGAATGCTGAAATTATAAAAAGTAATGGTATGTTGGAATTTTATTTCTATTATGGAATAGATAAAATTAACTGATTTTGATTTGATCAAGTGTTAAAGAATGTGATGGATAATGCTTGTTGGAATATTTACCTCCGCCAAGGAGGTTATGTTTTCATCGGCGTTGGTTTGTCTGTCTGTCTGTCTGTTTGTTAGCAAGGAAAAGTTATGGACGGATTTTCATGAAATTTTCAGGAAAGGTGTGTAATGGCACGGGGAACAGATGATTAGATTTTGGTGATGATCTGAGAGTGCATACCTCCACCAAGGGCTTTTTTGTATTTGTGCAGCAGGATTACACAAAAACTACTGGATGGATTTGGATGAAATTTTCACCAGAGGTGGTTCTTGGGCTAGAGAGGAACCCATTATATTTTGGTGATGATCTGAGAATGCATACCTCAGCCAAGGCGCTTATCTTCTCACAGTTTGTTAGCAACAATACTCCAAAACTGATGGACAGACTTTGATGCAATTTTCACCACAAGTGGCTATAGGCCTACACACAAACCCATTACATTTTGGAGTTGATCCATGCCAAACGGAAGGAGCTTTGGCGGAGGTATGCACTCTGAGTGCTTTTCTAGTTTAGGAATGCTGTCTTCTTGGAACATAAGTCAATATTATACAGTAATAAGTGACATTCAGCTGTTTGTTTTATGTCATTTAAGCACAGTTCTGGTACTTAAAAATCATGAAAACCCAGGAGCTTCGGGGGCGAAGTGACAGTAAAGGTGAAAATTGGCTCAAAGTTCAACGAGGTGACAGAAACACTCGGACAGTTTCTGAAGAAACCAGAAAAGGAGATGAAGTTCAAAGACACAGCTTGCTGCCAAAAGGAAGAAAGTTTCACATTAGAAGTGACTTGGTGACCAGTGTAAATAGTGTAATAAACTCTTATAGAACTGTTAAATATGTTGGACTAAAGACAGTGAGACAACATTGAAGAAAAAGTAAGTTAACTTTTCATTAAATTTAATGATTTATCTAGGTCTAGTATTTCATTTTTTTATCATTTTTTTCAGTCTAAATTACTTCTGTTTTACTGAAAACCTCCCAGCTTCAGGGGGGCTGCGCCTCTCCGGCCCCCCCATAAGTCAATCGACCAAATTAGATTTCAGCTGAAATCAGAATTTCCTGTTGCCATCCCTGTTTATTTGTCAATACTACTATACGTACAGGACATGCAGGAGAATTGAAATGGTGTTTCTCTCTCTCTCTTCAGTGGTGTGCACAATATAAAAAAGAAAAGGGAGTAAGGCTGAAAAAACAACAGCAATCTATGTACAGTCATGCTACCCATAGTGCAAATGGCGACAAAAGATAGACCCAGACCTCCCATAGTGCAAATAAAGATAAACAATGGGACCCAGAAATCTTATATACAGAAAAGTAAAGAAGTAATACCCATAGTACCAAGTTCAGTGCAGTAGTGTGGGTGCAGATAGTGACAGATAGGACTGCACATGATCAGTATTGCAATGACAGACAGCAGCAGATATGACGTTTGTGCAAATGGTTGCAGTGAAGTGCAGAGACGTATAGCAGCAAATGTATTACTGCTGGTGTGCCAGTCCGGGTGGGGGGGGGGGTGGTGGACAGAGTTCAGGGTCCTGATGGCCTGATGAGCAAAGCTGTTTAGCAGTCTTGTGGAGTGGGCCCACAGGCTCCGGTACCTTTTCCCCGAGGGCAGCGAGTTGAAGTGAGTGTGGGGGTGGGAGGTGTTGCCTGTGATGTTGATAGCTCTGTGGGTGAGGTAGATGTCCGAGAGGGGGGGCAGAGGGGCACCGATGATCTTGCTGGCTGCTTTCACTTTGCGTTGTAGTGTCTTTCGGCAGGAAGCGATGCAGCTTCCATACCACACTGTGATTCAGCTGGTGAGGATGCTCTCAACGGTGCCCCGGTAGAAAGATCACATGATGGGGGGTGAGACTCATGCTGTCCTCAGTTTGCAGAGGAAATGGAGGCAAGTTTGAGCCTTCTTGGTCAGTGATGTGGTGTTGTGAGAGTTAAACTACTATTTAAATTTAGGGGCAGCAAACACAAGAGAATAAGTGAAGCAGCTGTTGTTGAAACAAACAAAAGAAACACTACTCTGGCTCAAGGACACATTCCAGATTTTTGCCTTCTACTAGCTAAATTACCTGGGCAAAAGTGACCAAAAAAACCTCAGACCCGTATAGAATAGAATAGGCTTTATTGTCATTGTACAGTTGTACAGGACAATGAAATTGTGGGGAAAGCCACAGTATACTGGAAAGCCAACAGATACTGGTGATTCCATAATTTTCCAGGGGTAGTAATAACCCCACTGAGTGAGGACCGCAAGGTCACTGTTGGTCTGCACTGAAATAGATAATAAAACTATATCAAAATATACAGTGGGGGAAAAAAGTATTTAGTCAGCCACTAATTGTGCAAGTTCTCCCACTTAAAAGATGAGAGAGGTCTCCAATTTTCATCATAGGTATACCTCAACTATGAGAGACAAAATGAGGGGAAAAAAATCCAGAAAATCACATTGAAGGATTTTTAATGAATTAATTGGTAAATTCCTCGGTAAAATAAGTATTTGGTCACCTACAAACAAGCAAGATTTCTGGCGCTCACAGACCTGTAACTTCTTCTTTAAGAGGCTCCTCTGTCCCCCACTCATTACCTGTATTAATGGCACCTGTTTGAACTCGTTATCAGTATAAAAGACACCTGTCCACAACCTCAAACAGTCAGACTCCAAACTCCACTACGGCCAAGACCAAAGAGCTGTCAAAGGACACCAGAAACAAAATTGTAGACCTGCACCAGGCTGGGAAGACAGAATCTGCAATAGGTAAGCAGCTTGGTGTGAAGAAATCAAGTGTGGGAGTAATTATTAGAAAATGGAAGACATACAAGACCACTGATAATCTCCCTCGATCTGGGGCTCCACGCAAGATCTCACCCCGTGGGGTCAAAATGATAACGAGAACGGTGAGCAAAAATCCCAGAACCACACGGGGGACCTAGTGAATGACCTGCAGAGAGCTGAGACCAAAGTAACGAAGGCTACATCAGAAACACACTACGCCGCCAGGGACTCAAATCCTGCTGTGCCAGACGTGTCCCCCTGTTTAAGCCAGTACATGTCCAGGCCCGTCTGAAGTTTGCAAGAGAGCATTTGGATGATCCAGAAGAGGATTGGGAGAATGCCATATGGTCAGATAAAACCAAAATAGAACTTTTTGGTAAAAACTCAACTTGTCGTGTTTGGAGGAGAAGGAACACCATACCTACTGTGAAGCATGGGGGTGGAAACATCATGCTTTGGGGCTGTTTTTCTGCAAAGGGACCAGGACGACTGATCCGTGTAAAGGAAAGAATGAATGAGGCCATGTATCGTGAGATTTTGAGTGAAAACCTCCTTCCATCAGCAAGGGCATTGAAGATGAAATGTGGCTGGATCTTTCAGCATGACAATGATCCCAAACACACCACCCGGGCAACGAAGGAGTGGCTTCGTAAGAAGCATTTCAAGGTCCTGGAGTGGCCTAGCCAGTCTCCAGATCTCAACCCCATAGAAAATCTTTGGAGGGAGTTGAAAGTCCGTGTTGCCCAGCGACAGCCCCAAAACATCACTGCTCTAGAGGAGATCTGCATGGAGGAATGGGCCAAAATACCATCAACAGTGTGAAAACCTTGTGAAGACTTACAGAAAACGTTTGACCTCTGTCATTGCCAACGAAGGGTATATAACAAAGTATTGAGATGAACTTTTGTTATTGACCAAATACTTATTTTACCGAGGAATTTACCAATTAATTCATTAAAAATCATTCAATGTGATTTTCTGGATTTTTTTTTTTCTCATTTTGTCTCTCATAGTTGAGGTATACCTATGATGAAAATTGGAGACCTCTCTCATCTTTTAAGTGGGAGAACTTGCACAATTGGTGGCTGACTAAATACTTTTTTGCCCCACTGTATGTCAAAATATATCCCAACAACAAGCCATGGGTTACGAAATCGGTTAAATCCTGCTTACAGAGGAAAGCACTTGCCTTTAAACAGGGGTCTGTTTCTGAGCTACAGGTTGCCACAAAAGAGCTGAAGTCCGAAATTTTAAGAGCAAAACAGAATTATAAATCAGAATTGGAAAGCAAGATAGCAACAAAGAAACTTGGTTCAGCCTGGGCCAGTATGAAAACTATTGCAGGCCTTCAGAGCACAGAGCGCAGTAATCGTGTGTTTTTAGATGGTTTTAATTCAGATACAGAGCTGGCTAATGCTCTTAATTGTTTTTATGGTTGTTTTGACTCCTTTGATTTTAGCACTGAAACCCAAGATTTGAAACAGAAACTCAAAGACAATCAGCACTTTAATATTGAGTTGCAGGATGTTAAAAGGGAGTTCTGCGCTGTAAAAGTGACCAGAAGTCAGGGCCCTGATAATATATGTGGGCGCTTGGTAAAGTCCTGTGCACATGAACTGAGTCCTATATTTCATTACATTTTCAATAAGTCCTTACAGACACAACATGTGCCTAAGATCTGGAAAGAAGCCGTGGTTGTCCCCGTTCCAAAATCCAGCTGTCCTAAAATGGTAAACGACTTTAGACCAGTTGCTTTGACTTCAATTTTAATGAAAATTTTTGAAAAACTGGTCAGATGTGAGGTCCTAAAGCAGACTGAGCATGCATTGGATCCTCTGCAGTTTGCCTATAGGCCTCACAGTGGAGTGGAGGATGCCACTGTCACTCTGTTTAACATGCTTTTTAAACATCTGGATTTTAATGGGACACATGCCAGGCTTTTATTTGTGGACTTTTCCTCCGCCTTTAATACAATCCAACCTCATATCTTAGTTGAAAGGCTCCTGCAACAATTTGATTTGAGCAATAATCTGGTGGGTTGGATTCTGGATTTCTTAACCAACAGGACGCAGAGAGTAAGGGTCAATGGTACATTGTCTGACCTAAAGTGCTCTTCTACTGGCTCTCCGCAGGGGTGTGTGTTGTCACCACTACTCTTCATCCTGTACACAAACATGTGTCGGAGCAGACATGACAACAGACACATTATAAAGTATGCTGATGATTCAGTTATTGTCAGTCTCCTTCAGGATGGTGAGAGTGGCCACAGCCCAGTAGTTGATGATTTTGTTCACTGGTGTGAGGATTCCTACCTGCAGCTGAATACGACAAAAACTAAAGACATGATTATTGACTTTAGGAGGAAAACTCCCAGGCACAAAGTCACCGTACTAAAAGGCCAGACCACCGAATGTGTACAATCCTACAAATATCTTGGGACGATTATTGATAGTAATTTAAACTTTGAAGAGAACTGTGAAAGGGTGTGCAAAAAGGGTCAGCAACATTTGCATTGCTTGAGAAAACTTGCACGCTTCCAAATTGACCGAACCATAATGACAATGTTTTATCGGGCTTTTATTGAATCTGTTTTATCCTTTTCTTTAGTGTCATGGTTTGGTCAGATAAAACTGAAACAGAGGAAATCCTTGGATCAGGTAGTTAGATGGTCCAGTCGTTTGCTTGGTGAGTCACAGCTGAGCCTGACATCCCTGTACACCAGACAAGTACAGAGGATGGCTGCCTCCATTTTAAATGATGACTCCCACCCTTTGCACTGCAACTTTCAGCTTCTTCCCTCAAGACGGAGGTTTGCTGTCCCAAAAAGTAGAACCCAGCGCTACAAAAACAGCTTTATTCCTGCTGCTGTCAAAGAGTTGAACAAGCTGTAACAATATATTGCACATAATTTAGGTACCTATTTATTAACTCCATTTTATATTTACTTATTTTTGTAGGATGTTACTTGGGTTCTAAATATTTTATTGGGTTTTAGACCTTTGAGTTTTTAACCTCTTTGACTAGTTTTTAACTTTTAATATGACCCTTCTCTCTTACCTCTGGTTTTTCTCTCATCTCTTTGTCTTTTATACCCTGATTGATGGAGCCTTGAGTATTTTTATCATGTTTATAGTCAGCTTCATGTGTGCCTGTGTTTGTGTCTATGTTGAATGTAATTTGTGGCTTGTAAATATGGATGTCACCAGACTGCAAAACAAATCTACCTACGGGTACAAATTAAGTAACCTGAACCTGAACTATTTAAACCATTTATATTATAGAAATGGGAAGATGCTGTGGTGCACAGTGAATAAATGCTAAAACTTTGCAAAATGAAAACACCCAGTAGGAATAGGGAATAGCCTGTTAACTGCCGGATGGGCAATACCAGCATTATTCCTTTCTATACAATACCATTAATTTATGGAACTTTTTCTTCGTTACTGATACTTTTTGCCCCTTAAAGGAAAATCACATGATTGCAGTTTCATTAACAACTTTATTGCAAGGGCAATATGAAATTTGAATAAAACTCATGAACATAAACACTTGAAAGAAATGCTTATAAAATGATAATAAAATGGAACAATGAGCAAAGTAAGTAAAAATAACAGTCAGCTGGTTTCAAGTATTTTTTACTTCTCCAAAACATGCCTGGGCTGGTTTTTCACCAGTTTTCACACATCAATTTAATGCCTACAACTCTCAGAAATGAAAACAAATTGCATGTTTTGTATTAACATGGTGGTATCACGATATTTAAAAAAGTATCGACTCCAAAATGTCGACCAGCTGGTATCGAAGTATTGATACGCCCATCTAGGGCTGTCGCGATAACCGCAATTACATAATACCGCGCTATGGACACGCCTACCGCGGAGGAAAACGACCAGCTGCAACAACCGCGGTGTTCATTTTTTTGTGTTTGTGGCTGTATCTCGTTGTTGTTCACTTATGTGCCCCTATTGATTATTAAGTAAATTGTTAAATGAAGTGTATTGCCAGCAGCATGTTTGCACCCGGTACTCTAGAAGCTTCCACAGCACCTGGTGCTGCCACAGCCAGGTGCCAACAGCGGCAGCACGGACTCCAGCAGGCAGTTAGTGGTGAAAGCATTTGGACTCCTTGCTAAATACAGCCGTGACAGTGAGCACTGAAAGGGCACAAAGCGTGTTAATTCCTTCTGAGTGGCGTGTGTGTGATCCTGACTGTGTATGAGCTCCGAGAGCCAAAGTTTGTTTGAATGTGATTTTTTTTTTTCCCACAGCGGAAAAAATCACGGAGACAAGAGCCACGCAGGATCCTGTACGAAGACTGTCCTGCTTAAATGAGCTGAATGTCGCTGCAGTCTCCAGTCCACACACCCCGTAGTTCCTGCCACTGCTTCATGAAAATGATTGTCTTTTTTTAACAGAATCAGCAGTTCATGCCTGTATAAAGAGCAGAGCTCCGCACGATTGTCACGCATGCACATAAAGTTGAGAGCGGAGCTGCAGTGGGTCTCTCAGCTTCCATCGTGTGCCACATGTTATAAACCCGGTTTAAATTACGAGACCACAGGGTCCCAAAAACATTTGCAGTAATACCACATACCGCGGTGTTGAGCAGTCCACCATCACTGCAGGGGAAATTCCTCTACTGCGACAGCCCTACGCCCATCCATACTGTTAACAGCTTCCTTGTCTACACAGTGGTGCTGATCTGTAACACATGTAAAACTGATCCACTGCTCAGTTTGTCATATCTGTAATGACAGTATTTGGGCCACACATTAACGGCAGCATTAAATGAGGTGCTGAGCTGCAGCATCAGTCTCAGCCTATATTATTTTTGACCTAACAGCATTTCTTCTCTAACTATTTTTGCCTTTGATAAGTGCAGTTTTACTGGATAAAATAAAAAATTGCTTTGTATGCATGGTAATAATGACTATAATGCATATGGAAATCCACAGTATCTGAAACCTTTCCTTTTTTCTTGCTATGACAGTCGTTCCTCTTTGACATACCAAAAATTTCTTTACCCATATTTTCCATCCTCACAGCTTCTAAATAGTTAATTTATATTAAAGTGAGGGTTTTTGTTTGCTTTGTTTGTTTGCTTTGTCTGTTTGTTTGTTGCTCTCCAGGGGTGTTTAAGAGGAACCAGCATGAGCTGAGGATAGCTGGCGGGGCTGTGCGGGACTTGCTGTCTGGGCAGTGCCCTGAAGATGTGGACTTCGCCACCACTGCCACTCCAGAGGAAATGAAGCGCATGTTCCAAAGTGCTGGGATCCGGATGATCAACAATAAAGGAGAGAAGCATGGCACCATAACAGCAAGAGTAAGAGGCTGAGCTCTCTGCAGGAGAAGTAGCCGCTACTGATCAAAGGGTCAGGGGTTCGATTCCTGCTCTCTCTGCAGGCTGCATGTTGAAGTGCCCTTGAGCAAGACACTGAACCGCCAGTTGCTCCTGGTGAGTCAGGCCAACGCCAGTGCACGGCAGCTCCGTCGCCGTCAGTGTGTTAATGGGTGGATAGCAGGATCTGTAAAGCGCTTTGGTCTACCAGAGATGAGTAAAAAGTGTTATATAAGTGAACGCCATTTACCACTTTCACCTCAGAAGTCTACTCACGCACAGCTTTTTATTAAAAGTTCTGAGGAGGGGTTTTTTTTTTTAATCAAAAAAGCACATTTTACTTGACTGTCCTGCTCTCATGACAACAACACATTTTTAGACTCAAAAGTCACTGAAAGATATTTTTAATAAGGCACTACAAAGAAAGTTTTAGGGTTTTAGCACATGTGCGTCTGAAGCATCTTATTTAATTTTTCAATTTTATTGTATCTACATATCTCTCTTGCTCTATTTATCCATCTATTTATGTATTTATTCTTTCATTTATCATCCTATCGCTATATAATTTTGAACTCGATTTTCTTCAGCCAAAGATGCTGACATGGCACTAAACAAGAACACTCACTCACTCACCTCAGAAGTCCAATTTTCATAATTTTCAACTCTAAAGCAGAGTTGTCCTGTTACAACAGCACTACAGCAACACATCCATCCTCCTCCTCGCCCTCCACTCTGTTCGCCGGCTCGGCCGCCTGTTGGTGGGTCTCTGCTGTGCTCCGCCCCGGTGATGATTGAAGTTGGGCCACGTATAAACACTGCACTGGTAAGGTTAGCGAGTTTTAGCACATAAAGTTAGCGCTTCTTATTTTCAATGAGCGACTATCTCAGCTTTAGAAAATGGATTGAACTGCTAGCATGTGCCGCTTATGTTAGTTTACCTGTCGGACAATAATCTCTCTTGGATAATGGCTGTTGACGGCTGAGCTGTTTCAGTTCTGCTGGCTAACGTGTTAAGTGCACTAAATTAGTGAATTATGGGAGTGGTTTACTCTCTTATCTTCCCTCTTTTTGTCATGGTAAAATCAGCCCTCATTGTGAATATTACTGCATCTCAATAAATTACCTAAACCATAATCATCAAAAATAAAATGGCTTGAATACTTCACTGTATGTGTAGTGAAGACTGACATTCCTGCACTGTAATTTAAAGTGTTTGTAAACTGTTATTTTGGATTGGAAGAAGTTCTTTTAATTTTCATCTGAAACCTAATTGAACTTTTAAACTTCCAGACCCAGAACAGTTTTAATAAGATGGACTAGTTTGTTCTCTTTTTTTCTTTTATGGATTTAAATGTTACTCTAGTTCATTTTGAACATGCAGAGTTTCAACAGCTTTCCATGCTGCAGCAGAAGCTGCTTATTTGAGATTTTGCACTTTATTTTTGGATTAAAAGACTGCATTTTAATTTCTGCTATTTAATCGTGTTGCTCCAAACCCTTTTTATGAAGCTGCAAGTTAAAGTTTCCAGCTTGTTTCATGGGTCGTTATTCTGTTTAGCTAAGGGAACTTTTTTATAATAGGCTACTTTATATTAAGGCAGAGACTGACAACAAAGTGATTTTCACAGGTGTGCAGGCTTAAACAGGTGAGGTAAAACATGGCCTGGAGCCCTGAACAGGAGCCATGCCAACAGGAAGCAGAGACGGTAGACATGACAGAAATAATCGTGATTAATCGACCAATTGAAAAAATAGTTGTTGGATTAGTTGACTACCAAAATAATCATTAGTTGCAGCCCTAGTTACAGACAAGTAACGCATTTGAAACAAAAATTTCTTTACTTTATCTTCTTTTATTATCCTTCAATTATGAAGACGCCTCTCTAAAGATGTGACTTATGCTGACGTCTGTACAAGTTGTCTGACTCCTATGTTTACAAGCTAGCATGTTTTCATTGTACACTGTTTGTCATAGTAATTGGCCTTCATTTATATAGCAGTTTTTCTCATTTCTCACACACTGATGGCAGTGGAGCTGCCATGCACGCCGCTGGCCTGACCCACCAGGAGCAACTCGGGGCTCAGTGTCTTGCTCAAGCACATGCAGACTGCAGAGAGAGCGGGAATCGAACCAGTGACCCTCCGATCAGAGGTTGACCACACTACAGCAGCACACATGTATTGAAGATGGGTAAATTGTAGGGGGTTAAATGATTTTCTGGTATTTTCTCAAAATTTGTTCCACTTTGAATTGTAGAGTGTTTGCTTCAACTCCTTGCAGTTACATGGTTATTAGTTTTATTACAGATCCAGTGTGTTGAATCATGCATTTGTAATTTTTTTTTTTTTTTTTTTTGGGGGGGGGGTGTGGGGTGTGAAGGTGTGCTTCTTCTGCACTGTCGATCATGGCTATGGACAGGCGTGTCATGTACCGCGTGTGTTGCTTGTGTTTGTAGCACAAAATAAAGGAGTGGAATTTTCATTTTGAGTATTTGTATCAATAGTATGTAATTTATTACAGCTGTAATATACTGGAAAAACTTGAAAATGGTCCTTGAAAGTGCTTGAATTTGACCTTGAAAAAGGTGTGGGAACCCTGACTCCTGAAGTTAAATTGATGTTAGAGGCAAAAGTGTAGTAACTGCAAGTGCTTTATTTTTGGTCACTTGCATTTAAATTAACTTAATTTGAAGCCTGTAGTCAACTCAACTTTATTTCTATAGGACCAAATCAAAGCAGTGGTCAGCTTGTTGCTTTTAAAACCTATTCTACTAGTGCAAAGAAGCAAATCATTCTTCATATTGGAGGTTTATAATAAGTTACAGATCCATAAATATATTATTGGTCCTTTTCAGCTACATAATGAGAACTTTGAGGTTACCACATTGCGAGTTGATGTTGAGACAGATGGTCGTCATGCAGAAGTGGAATTTACCACCGACTGGCAGAAAGACGCAGAGAGGCGAGACCTCACTATCAACTCCATGTTTTTAGGTATTGTAATTTCAGCGTTGTGTATTTGAATCTTTATTACATGAACCATGTTGAAGAGAAGCGATATGTTGTGTCTGTCACTACTTTTGAGAGCGTCTGTTTGCCATCTTCTCCCGCAGGTCTTGATGGCACATTATATGATTATTATAAGGGATATGAAGACTTGCAGAACCGTAAAGTACAGTTCGTTGGCAGTCCCAAGCAACGGATCCAAGAGGACTACCTGAGAATACTACGATACTTCAGGTGGGTTTTCTCATTTTACATGTTAGATCAAAACTGTACTGGCTCGTAGAGGTACGAACAGATGCACTCTGTGAACGGAGCCCCACCAAAAGAAAGGGAAACTTTAAAAAAAAATCTCATTATTTATGTAAATTGATCTGACCACACCCATATGATTCCAGGTTTTATGGCAGAGTTGCTTTAGACCCTGATAACCATGATCCGGAGACACTAGCTGCCATAAAAGAAAACGGTCGGGGACTGGCAGCAATAGCAGGTGAACGGATTTGGGTGGAGCTGAAGAAGCTGGTGGTGGGGAACCATGCTGGTCACCTACTGGAGCTCATGTATAAACTAGAACTAGCACAGTACATAGGTAAGAAAGAGGGGACGACTGAGTGTTGGAAGGATGTGACACAAGAAAATCCTGTCCATGCACAACTTCAGTCAAACGATTAGACGTTTTGGTTTCCACAGTCACTGCTGAAGTCATTTTCATCTGGTCTTTCACAGGTTTACCTCCAGAAGGCGATGTTGAGCAGATGAAACGAGTGTGCCAGAATGCCAGTGACCACTCTCCCAAACCAGTGACTATCCTGTCCTCTCTCTTCCATGGCCTGGAGGAGGTGGGTAAGATGGACCTCCGTCTGAAGGTGTCCAAAGAGGAGAAGAACCTGGCGCAGTTTCTGGTCAAACATAGACGGGAGCTCTGCAGGAGTGAGGACGAACCAGACAGCTTGAAGCCTTTCACTGACTTTATCATTGACGTAAGTTTTTCTCCTTTGATATGTTGGTTTGTTATGAATCACTTGCCAGAACAATGGGACAGGCCACTGTTATTTTTTTCATACACAGAGACTCTCATATTGTATATAAAATGTTTGAGGACTTACTATTAGCACCTGTTCTGTTGTCTGTCTCTAAATGATGCAATAATGAGTCAGTGCTTCAGTGCATTTTAATTGAAGCTTAACTCATTTAGTTGAGTAACTCATTCATTCTTAAGAGTAAAAAAAACAAAAATTGTAATAATTTTGATCCATATTCATTAGAGACTGTATATATTTCCATGCTGATGGATACCCTAGTGCAGGGGTCACCAACCTTTTTGAAACCAAGAGCTACTTCATGGGTATCGAGTCATGTGAAGGGCACCAGCTTGACACACTCCTCTAAAATAACAAATTGTATGTGTATGTGTATATATATATATATATATATATATATATATATATATAAATAAATAATTATCAATAACTTAGAGTGGGTAACAGACAAGATCAATATTCAACACTTTATTTTTATTAATCTCAGCAATTGTTCAGATGATCACTTCTACATTTCATTAAAAAAATGTCCAGTTTTCACCAGTCCCTTTTAACCATAAAAAACTAAACCCTTTTAATTCATGAACTATGTTGAACCATGTTTGAAAAAGTTATGCAACATTTAAGAAAAATCAACTTTCATATTAAATAAATCTTACCACATTTTTAACTGAACAAATCTGCTGCAATTCTGCTCAAAATCTGTTACATTTAATAAACACACTTTTGTGTGTTCTTCTTCACTGGAATTATATCCATACAGTTCTTGCCAAGAATCATGCTGGAGTAATAACCAGCGCTGTCCTTTCATGAGAAGAATACAGTACTGAGAGTGCTTATATGCACGGTGGCGAAGTGGTTAGCACCGCGGCAGCAGTTTACCCTCGGCCGGGGGATCGTGGGTTCGATCCCGGCCAACAGTGATCTGTGTGGAGTTTGCATGTTCTGGTGGTGCATGTTCTGGTTTTTCATGCAAAAACATGCAGGTTAGGGAGTTAAGGGGCGCTTGCGCACGCAGCGACCGGCAGCTGGTGGCTTGTCACCGGCCTGCAGAACAAATCCACCTACGGGTACAAGATAAGTCAAAAAAAAAAAAAAAAAAAAAGAGTGGGTAGTGAAGTGTCGCTCCACATAGTGGCGCTTCGCCGTCGCCCCGCAAATGAAACACACGCAGCTTCCTTTCACGGTAGTAAAAAAGAACTCTTCCTCCCGCTCACTTTGAAAATGATAAATTTTCTGTCTTTTTTTTGCCATGTTTTTGGGCTAGGAAACTGCACTGCGCTCACCATCTTCACTGCCCGCTAGCTCACGCTCCACAAGCGCAAAGGTTTTGTCATGCGCACAATACTGACCTTTGAACTAGGTCAGATTCATCTTAACTTTACGTATAATAAACATATTTTCATTTTTTTTATTTTTAAGACATTGTCATTTTAAAATCTATATAAAAGCAAGTGTGATTTTAAAAAATAGCGGCAGAAAAAATTACATCTTAGACGCAGCTCACTTGCGAGTTGTGCTATTTTTAGAACAGGCCTGCGGGCGACTCATGTGGTCCCTGCGGGCGACTTGGTGCCCGCGGGCACCGCGTTGGTGACCCCTGCCCTAGTGCATCAGGTGTATTTTTGGATATCAGATGACTGTCTGCAGATGTCACCTCAGTGTCTGAAATGAGATGGGTTATATTCCCCAAGAGAACAAAGAACACAGCTGTGGAAACATCTGTATTTACAGCCTCTATTCTGAATACAATTATTATAGCTATAACCTCACATTACTGCAAATTCACAGTCACCAATTGTCATGTCAGATTCTAACTGGCAAATAAAAGTGGTTTAAATGTCATATGGATAAAATATTTTTTTGTTTTCAGTGTTGGGTTCACCTGGTTCAGTGTTTTAGAAGAAGAAGAAGAAGAAGCAGCCATCTCTATTATCATTCAGTCCATACAGCCAATCATGTACAGTAGAACAAAATTATGTTTCTCCTATCTACAGTGTTAATCACATGTACAATCAGAGTGGCTGCTGCCATGCAGGGCGTGGCCACAAACAACTTTTCCTTCCCCCATTCTATTACATTGAGCACCAAGCTAGAAGGTGGGAAGTACAATTTTTATATGGTCTTTGGTATGATACAGCCGGGACTTGAACCCCCAGCCTCCCGGTTGTAGGGCGGATGCTTTACCAACTAGGCCACCCAGTGGAGAGCATGATGGTAATTTTACCAACAAGTTCATCATTTAAAGGGCCCATTGACTGGAAAATTTTAATCATCTGAAATGTGTCTGTTGGTCACACAATTATTGGAAAAAATATCAAAACACACTTAAAAATAAACAGCCTTTATCTCGTTTTTCTCTCCAAGAAATGGTTTTGACTCTTCTGGGGATTTTCTTGCACATCAAGAAACGGTAAACCCAGCCTAGTGCCACCCTTGTGCATCGTCTACTACTCTGTTATTGGCCACCGTAGCTGTCTGTCATGTAGATGGTCTGGGAGCTAAAGGCATTAGACCCTGAGCTAATAGTGGTACTAGCTTAGGAAGCTCGCACCAAGCGTGGTTTACACTGTGTTCCAAATTATTATGCAAATGATATTTGTCTCTGATTTTCCTAAATAGTCAATGCAAATGACAGTCAGTATAATTTTCACGTCATCAACCGTTAGAGCATATTTCAGATTTTATTGAACAAACCTCCCAATGATAACTATATATATATATTTTTTTTACAAAAATAAAAAACTCAAAATACCCCTTTCCAAATTATTATTCCCAACAGAGCTTCAAAACATTTTATTGGTTGTAAAGAACTGAAAATGGTCATTTGTTGAATTTGCAGCAATAGGAGGCAATATTTACTGAAATCAAAAGCTATTTCAATCAAAAACGGCCAAGTTACATGCTAACATAGGACCCCTTCTTTGATATAACCTTCCCAATTCTTGCATCCATTGAACTTGTGAGTTTTTGGAGAGTTTCTGCTTGAATTTTTTTGCAAGATGTAAGAATAGTCTCCCACAGCTGCTGTTTTGATGTGAATTGCCTCCCACCCTCATAGATCTTTTGCTTGAGGATGCTCCAAAGGTTCTCAGTAGGTTTGAGGTCAGGGGAGAATGGGGGCCACACCATGAGTTTCTCTCTTTTTATGCCCATAGCAGCCAATGACACAGAGGTATTCTTTGTAGCATGAGATGGTGCATTGTCATGCATGAAGATAATTTTTCTATGGAAGGCACAGTTCTTTTTGTACCATGGAAGAAGATGGTCAGTCAGAAACTCTATATACTTTGCTGAGGTCATTTTCACACCTTCAGGGACCCTAAAGGGGTCTACCAGTTCTCTCTCCATGATTCTGGCCCAAAACATGACTCCTCCACCTCCTTGCTGATGTCGCAGCCTTGTTGGGACATTTTTTTTTTTTTGACTTATTTTGTACCCGTAGGTAGATTTGTTTTGCAGTCTGGTGACAAGCCACCAGCTGCCGGTCGCTGCATGCGCAAGTGCCCCTTAACTGCCTAACCTGCATGTTTTTAGCATGTGGGAGGAAACTGGAGAAATCCCGGAGTAAACCCACGCAAACACAGGGAGAACATGCAAACTCCACACAGATCACTGTTGGCCGGGGGCAGGGATCGAACCCAGGATCCCCGCGATCCCCCGGCCGAGGGTAAAGCTGTGCTGCTGCGGTGCTAACCACTGCGCCACCGTGCAGCCGACATGGTCATGGTGGCCATCCACCAACCATCCACTACTCCATCCATCTGGACCATCCAGGGCTGCACGGCACTCATCAGTTAAACAAGACTGTTTGAAAATTAGTCTTCATGTATTTCTGGGCCCACTGCAACCATTTCTGCTTGTGAGCATTGGTTAGGGGTGGCCAAATAGTAGGTTTATGCACAACTGCAAGCCTCTGGAGGATCCTACACCTTGAGGTTGGTGGAACTCCAGAGGCACCAGCAGCTTCAAATACCTGTTTGCTGCTTTGTAATGGCATTTTAGCAGCTGCTCTCTTAATTTGATGAATTTCTTCACAGTACGATGATCATGCTTAAATTTCAGTGAAATGTCTGTTTTTATACGTTGTCCAAGGCATTGTACTATTTGATGCTTTTCAGCAGCGGAGAGATCATTTTTCTTTCCCATATTGCTTGAAACCTGTGGCATGCTTAATAATGTGGAACATCCTTCTTAAGTAGTTTTCCTTTAATTGGGCTCACCTGGCAAACTAATTATGACAGGTGTCTGAGATTAATATCAGTGATCCAAAGAGCCCTGAGACACAATACCATCCATGAGTTTAGCTCGAGTAGGTTCATATTGTCTTCTTTTTAATTATTAGCCTTTTGTTTTTTGTATTAAAGACAAGGATCCTTGTCTTTAAAAAGAAAAACAAACGGCTAATAATTCATGAGTTTAATTGAAAAACAAAAAATTTAATGTTTATGACACTAAAATCCTATCTCCATAGTAATTTGGAATGCAGTGTATATTATTTTCTTCAGATTACAGTCACCTGAACAGACATCCCTGTTTCCCTAATCCACAGTCGCTAATATAGCTTGTGTCATTCTTGCTTATTTTGTAATTTTTTCACCTTGATACTATATTGAACTGTTAGCATTAGTGTGCTAGGTGGTCAGAGGCAATCATTGTAACCAGATACAATTCGCCTCGGCAGAGAGGTGACTGACATTCAGCCTGGCATTAGCTCAACTGTCAGTCAGTTTTTTTTTTTTTTGGTTTGTTTGTTTTTTTTTCAATTATATTTTTATTGGTGGTCTTGGTCAGATTGTTTACATTGAGAGCAGTACTTTATTACAAGGGAATAAACATTAGTAAAAGCTGAGAATTTGCCATCATTCAAATAGAATAAAAAGAAAGGTTAATAAGAAGTAATACACAAGAAAATGCCCTCGATTAATCTTCCCATAAGTTTTTTTTTTTTTGTAGTATAAAAAAATAACATGTAGACAAATAAACTGAACAGTGGACAAGTGGTATTAAATTTTTCAGTTTTGCTCTTTTCTTCCCTTCAATGGGATAGTTTACTTAAACAAAGTCTCTCCTTTGATTTCCTGTATATTGGGTCCATTTAAGCCAGTATTTATCAAATTTATCTCTTTGTAGCCTTAGAGACATGGTAATCCTTTCCATCATAAATATCTGGTATACCGTATCATGTAAATCCTGAATTTTTGGTATGTCTGTTTGGAGCCATTTTCTCGTTAAGACTTTCTTTGCTGACAATAGTACAATTCTCATTAAGTATTTATCTGCAAATGAGGCTATGTTAGGAATTTCCAAACCTAAGAACATGTACAGGAAGTCAAAGGGGATATGGGTAGAGAAAACCTTTTCCAGGTACTTATGTGTGTCTTTCCAAAATGGGGTAACTTTTGGGCAGGCCCAGAATACATGATAATGATTAGCCTCTTCATTTCCACATAGTCTCCAACAACCGTTACCTAAATTTTGGTGGTTTTTTTGGACTGGGGTAATAAAGAAACAAATTAAATTTTTCCATCCAAATTCCCTCCAGATAGTTGAATAAGTAGTTTTCCATTGCACTGTACATACTGATTCCCAGTCACTATCATCTACTGTTAATCCTCTTTCTTTTTCCCATTTCTTCTTAATATATAGGGTATTGGTGGATTTGTTTGCTTGAAATCCCTGATAAAATCTTGCTATAATTTTCTGAACAGTAATAGTGCTAAAGGCCATTTGGAATATATTTAGAATTTTATTATCCTTCTTATCAGTCTTGGTCCTTATAATTTCATTATATCTACGTCTCAACTGTAGGTACCTAAAAAAGTCTTGGTTATTTAACCCATTTTTTTTTTGACTTAAGGGTTTGGAAGTCCCCCCTCATGGATCGTTACCTTATCGTGGTGGGGGGGTTTGCGTGCCCCAGTGATCCCAGGAGCTATGTTGTCAGGGGCAATTTGCCTCTGATAGGGTCTCCCAAGACAAACTGGTCCTGGGTGAAGGGTCAGACTAAGAACGATCCAACAGACTCTCATGATAAATTGTATATCAAGGATTCAGTGTACCTCGCCCGGTATGGGGTTACCGGGGCCCCACCCTGGAGCCAGGCCTGGGGGAGGGGCTCGAAGGCTAGCGTCTGGTGGCCGGGTTTCCACCCATGGGACCCGGCCGGGCTCAGCCCGAAGGAGTTACATGAGTCCGCCCTCCAGTGGGCTCACCCCCTGCAGGAGGGATCATGGGGGTCCGGTGCTATGTGGATTAGGTGGCGTTCAAAGGCAGAGACCTTGGCGGACTGATCCCAGGCTTTCTAAACTGGCTTTTCTTCTTCCGCTTCTGAGAGAGAGCAGACGCTTTTCTTCCCTCTCCCTCCTAATCCTCTCCCTTCTGATCCCAGCTTGCAATGTCACTCTTCTCCTGGCTGAATCTTAATCCAAATGGAAATTATGGATCTGGAAAGCGGCTTATATGCGATTGTCACCACTTTAAAAGAAGAAGATCGGGTCAGGGGGAACCCAAGGGAGACTCATGGCATTGGAATTCATGTGTCTGTGTGATTCGACTGAGATTGAACTGATCACAGGATCTTCTGTTTGGCCCCTGGAGTTTTCCTAGTGTATCGAAATTATCTGGGTGAGCTAATCAAATGCGGACCCCGGCGTAGCTCCCTTAACAAATTCAACAATTCGTCCAGCTGGGGGGAGCACTGACTGTCAGCGGCAGGATTAACATGGAATTTACTATCTGGCATGCATTGAAGAGAGAACGAACTCTCTTGGACATGTTTTACCTATGTTTCGGTAGGTGGATAACATCTGTGGATCGCTGAGTGCTCTCCAGAGAATGATCTAAAGCATGATTCAAGCCTGTATGAAATTGAAGCACAGAATCGAAGAGAGAGAAATTTTTTATTCTCTGAGTGCACTGTGCAGATTTGACCTTGTGTTTTGGTGCCCTTGTTTACATTCCTCCTCGATGAAGATAACGCCGGAGAAGTGGCTTATGTCTACCCATACAATCAACAATCAGTTGTTGTCGTCAGTGGATTGGACTCTCAAGGACAATGCCCATGTGCCTTCTGCAAGCAAGAGGAAAAGAGAGATAGACTCTGAACTCTGGACTTGTTTATAAGTCACATGATTATAACATCTATCCACTGCCAGGAGGCGCCCTCTGCTGCTCACTAACAACTGTTACACTTACACTACACAATGACATGCAAATATACACACACTGCTCTCCCTCCCTCTGCTGTGTGATTGTATCTATTGTCTGCTAATGTGCATAGAGGGTTTTTTTCTGTGTAATCAAAATTTGGCTCATTGAGCTTATATGAGCTTATACGAGCGTTATTCTGATAACTATGTTTTTTCTCTCTGCCTATTGTGTTTCCCCCCCCTTCCCCTCTTTACCCTCACTGCAGACAGGCGCCTTTATGGCTGCCGTGTCATTGGATGCGCCTAACGTGCGCGCCCAATGTCAAGTCAAATTCCTTGTGTGTTTACTTGTAAATATACTTGGCAATAAAGCTGATTCTGATTCTGATTTTGGTACGTGGAATGTCACCTCTCTGGTGGGGAAGGAGCCTGAGCTGGTGTACGAGGTTGAGAGATACCGGCTAGATCAGGGGTCACCAACCTTTTTGAAACCAAGAGCTACTTCATGGGTATCGAGTCATGTGAAGGGCACCAGCTTGACACACTCCTCTAAAATAACAAATTGTGTGTATATATATATATATATATACATAAATAATTATCAATAACTTAGAGTGGGTAACAGACAAGATCAATATTCAACACTTTATTTTTATTAATCTCAGCAGTTGTTCAGATGATCACTTCTACATTTCATTAAAAAAATGTCCAGTTTTCACCAGTCCCTTTTAACCATAAAAAACTAAACCCTTTTAATTCATGAACTATGTTGAACCATGTTTGAAAAAGTTATGCAACATTTAAGAAAAATCAACTTTCATATTAAATAAATCTTACCACATTTTTAACTGAACAAATCTGCTGCAATTCTGCTCAAAATCTGTTACATTTAATAAACACACTTTTGTGTGTTCTTCTTCACTGGAATTATATCCATACAGTTCTTGCCAAGAATCATGCTTGAGTAATAACCAGCGCTGTCCTTTCATGAGAAGAATACAGTACTGAGAGTGCTTATATGCACGGTGGTGCAGTGGTTAGCACCGCGGCAGCAGTTTACCCTCGGCCAGGGGATCGCGGGGATCGTGGGTTCGATCCCGGCCAACAGTGATCTGTGTGAAGTTTGCATGTTCCGGTGGTGCATGTTCTGGTTTTTCATGCAAAAACATGCAGGTTAGGGAGTTAAGGGGCGCTTGCGCACGCAGCGACCGGCAGCTGGTGGCTTGTCACCGGACTGCAGAACAAATCCACCTACGGGTACAAGATAAGTCCAAAAAAAAAAAAAAAAGAGTGGGCAGTGAAGTGTCGCTCCACATAGTGGCGCTTCGCCGTCGCCCCGCAAATGAAACACACGCAGCTTCCTTTCACGGTAGTAAAAAAGAACTCTTCCTCCCGCTCACTTTGAAAATGATAAATTTTCTGTCTTTTTTTTGCCATGTTTTTGGGCTAGGAAACTGCACTCTGCTCACCATCTTCACTGCCCGCTAGCTTACGCTCCACAAGCGCAAAGGTTTTGTCATGCGCACAATACTGACCTTTGAACTAGGTCAGATTCACCTTAACTTTACGTATAATAAACATATTTTCATTTTTTTTTTTATTTTTAAGACATTGTCATTTTAAAATCTATATAAAAGCAAGTGTGATTTTAAAAAATAGCGGCAGAAAAAATTACATCTTAGACGCAGCTCACTTGCGAGTTGTGCTATTTTTAGAACAGGCCTGCGGGCGACTCATGTGGTCCCTGCGGGCGACTTGGTGCCCGCGGGCACCGCGTTGGTGACCCCTGGGCTAGATATAGTCGGCCTCACCTCAACACAACACACAGCTCCGGTTCCGGAACCAGTCTCCTGGAGAGGGGCTGGAGCTTGGCCTTTTCTGGAGTTGCCCCAGGCGAGAGGCGACGAGCAGGGGTGGGTATTCTTGTATTGCCCCACCTTGCTGCCTCTATATTGGAGTTTTCCCCGGTGGGAAAGGGTTGCTTCCCTGCGCCTTCGGGTTGGGAAACCGGTCCTGACCATCATTTGTGCCTATGCACCAAATGATGTTTCAGAGTATCCACCCTTTTTGGAGTCTGTGACTGGGGTGCTGGAGGGTGCTCCTCTTGGAGACTCCATTGTCCTACTGGGGGACTTCAATGCGCACGTGGGCAACGACAGTGAAACCTGGAGTGGGGTGATTGGGAGGAACGGCCTGCCCGATCTGAACCCGAGTGGTGTTCAGTTATTGGACTTCTGTGCTAACCACAGTCTGTCCATAACGAACACCATGTTCAAGCAGGGTGTCCATATGTGCACCTGGCACCAGGACACCCTAGGTCGCAGGTCGATGATCGATTTTGTTATCGTATCATCAGACCTGCGACCGTATGTCTTGGACACTCGAGTAAAGAGAGGTGCAGAGCTGTCAACTGATCACCACCTGGTGGTGAGTTGGATCCGATGGCAGGGGAGGAAGCCATTCAGACCTGGTAGACCCAAACGTATAGTGAGGGTGTGCTGGGAGCGTCTGGCTGAGGCCCCTGTCCGGGAGGTCTTCAGCTTCCACCTCCGGAAGAACTTCAGCCACATTCCGAGGGAGTCTGGAGACATGGAGTCTGAATGGGCCATGTTCTCCACCTCTGTTGTTGAAGCGGCGGCCCAGAGCTGCGGCCGCAAGGTGGTCGGTGCATCTCGTGGTGGCAACCCCCGAACCAAGTGGTGGACACCAGTGGTGAGGGGGGCCATTAAGCTGAAGAAGGAGTCCTATCAAGCTTGGTTGGCTTGTGGGACTCCCGAAGCAGCTGAGGTGTATCGGCAGGCCAAGCGGAGTGCAGCTCGGATGGTTGCTGAAGCAAAAACCTGGGTATGGGAGGAGTTCGGTGAGGCCATGGAACAAGACTTTCGGTTGGCCTCAAAGAGATTCTGGCAAACTGTTCGGCGGCTCAGGAGGGGAAAGCAGCTCCCCGTCCACACTGTGTATGGTGCGGATGGGACACTATTAACTTCGACTGGGGATATCGTCGGGCGGTGGAAGGAATACTTCAAGGATCTCCTCACTCCCACTGATACGCCTTCCACAGAGGAAGCAGGGTTTGGGGACGAGGGGGATGACTCGCCTATCACAGGGGCTGAGGTCGCCAAGGTGGTTAAAAATCTCCTTGGGGGCCGGGCCCCGGGGGTGGACGAGATTCGCCCTGAGTACCTCAAGGCCCTGGATGTTGTTGGGTTGTCATGGTTGACACGCCTCTGCAACATTGTGTGGAGGTCGGGGGCAGTGCCTTTGGCATGGCAAACCGGGGTGGTGGTTCCTCTCTTCAAAAAAGGGGACCGGAGGGTGTGCTCCAACTTTAGAGGGATCACACTCCTCAGCCTCCCTGGGAAGGTTTATGCCAAGGTACTGGAGAGGAGAGTCCGGCCGTTGGTCGAACCTCGGATTCAGGAGGAGCAATGTGGTTTTCGTCCTGGCCGTGGCACATCGGACCAGCTCTTTACCCTCTCGAGAATTCTTGAGGGTTCATGGGAGTTTGCCCAACCAGTTTACATGTGTTTTGTGGACTTGGAGAAGGCATTTGACCGCGTCCCTCGTGGATTTTTGTGGGGGGTGCATCGGGAGTATGGGGTATCGGGCTTGTTACGAGCTATTCGGTCTCTGTACGACCGTTGTGAGAGTTTGGTTCGTATTGCCAACACTCGGTCAGAGTCATTCCCAGTGAGAGTTGGACTCCGCCAGGGCTGCCCTTTGTCACCGATCCTGTTCATAATTTTTATGGACAGGATTTCTAGGCGCAGCCAGGGAATGGAGGGTGTCATGCTTGGTGACCACAGGATCGCATCTCTGTTGTTTGCAGATGATGTTGTCCTGTTGGCTTCATCCAGCAATGACCTACAGCTCTTGCTGGGACGGTTTGCCGCTGAGTGTGAAGCAGCTGGGATGAGAATCAGCACCTCCAAGTCCGAGTCCATGGTCCTCAGCCGGAAAAAGGAGGATTGTCCTCTCCGGGTTGGGGACAGGCTCCTGCCCCAAGTGGAGGAGTTTAAGTATCTTGGGGTCTTGTTCACGAGTGAGGGGAAAATGGAGCGAGAGATCGACTGACAGATTGGAGCAGCATCTGCAGTGATGCGGACGTTGTACCGGTCTGTTGTGGTGAAGAGGGAGCTTAGTTCTAAGGCAAAGCTGTCGATTTACCAGTCAATCTACGTTCCTACTCTCACCTATGGTCACGAGCTTTGGGTAATGACCGAAAGAACGAGATCGCGGATACAAGCGGCTGAAATGAGCTTTCTCCGTAGGATTGCTGGACTCACCCTCAGAGATAGGGTGAGGAGCTCAGTCATCCGGGAGAGGCTCAGAGTAGAACCGCTGCTCCTCCACATTGAAAGGAGTCAGTTGAGGTGGTATGGGCATCTGATTAGGATGCCTCCTGGACGCCTCCCACTTGAGGTGTTTCAGGCACGGCCCACTGGGAGGAGACCCCGGGGCAGACCCAGGACTCGGTGGAGAGACTATGTCTCCCAGCTGGTCTGGGAACGTCTTGGCATCCCCTCTGAAGAGCTGGAGCAGGTGGCTGGGGAGAGGGAAGTCTGGGCTTCTCTGCTTGAACTGCTGCCTCCGCGACCCGGACCTCCGGAAAAGCGGTAGAAGATGGATGGATGGATGGTTTGGAAGTCTGCTAGCTCCCCCTTGTGGTTAAATGTGAAGTATGAAGTGAGCCCCATTGACGTCCATTTTTGAAATCTTGTGTCATTACGGTTTGGTAGAAATTCTGTGTTGTAAGCGCACCATCTTAACATCATTTCAGTCTTGGTTAGTTTGTTCTCTCTACTTACGTCCTTCCAAATCTTAAAAGTGAATTTTAACCAGGGATTATCCGGGTCTTTCAAATGTGATTGCAATTTCCTGTCTATCATTGCTTGTATAGGAGGGCCCTTAGTGGCTTTTTCCTCTATATCTTTCCACCTAGATTTGAACATTGGATCACATAAGCAAACCAATGGTCTTAATTGGGCAGAGTTGTAGTAGTCCCTCATACATGGCAAAGATAAGCCACCTCTGTCCTTTGGCAGCTGTAATGTACTATATCTTATTCAAGGTTTTTTCCCAAGCCATATATAGCGAGAAATCAACTTGTCCCATTCTACAAATTGTTGTTTTGACACTTCAATTGGGAGAGTTTGGAAAAGGTAAAGTAATCGGGGTAAAATGTTTATTTTTATTGATTCTATTCTATTAATTAGTCCTAAAGTTGGTATTAGATTCCATTTTCTTAAATCCGATTTTATTTTGGAATTTAATGGGCCATAATTCTTTTCAAACAACTTTCCAGTGTCTCTACTTAGTATCACGCCAAGATATTTCATGGAGTCTTTGTCCCATTTAAAATTGTATTTACTTTTTAACTCCATTGAGGGTTGGAAATTTAAGTTCATAATTTGTGTTTTTTCAATATTTAAATTGTAACCTGAAAGTGATCCAAACTGCTCTAATATCTCCATCAATCTAGGTAGAGATTTATTTGGTTGACCTAAATAAATTAGGACATCGTCTGCAAAGAGTGATATCTTCTGAATGTCCCCATGTATATCAATTCCCTCAATTAAATTATCTTGTCTAATGTATTGGCTAAGCGGTTCAATAAATAAAGTGAATAAAATTGGTGAAAGGGGGCAACCCTGGCGACATGATCTTTCAAGTGAGACTGGCTTTGAAAGACTACCATTTATTTTTATTTTGGCTGTTGGTTTGTGGTAAATTGCCTGGATGGCCTTAATGATTATATGGTGAAATCCAAATTTATTCAAAACTTTATAAAGAAATGACCATCTCACTGAGTCAAATGCTTTTTCAGCATCTAAACCCATAAGCAATGCCTCAATCTTATTTTTTTTAACATGGTGTATAACGTGGAGGGTCCTTCCAATACTGTCTTGAGTCTGCCTCTGGCGGATAAAACCAGTTTGATCATGATTAATAAGTCTGGGTATAATATTGTCAAGTCGTTTTGCTATTATGGACGTGTATATTTTGTAGTCTAGGTTTAAGACTGATATTGGTCGATACTGGGTTCCAAGGTTGTCATAGCCAGGAGCGGCACTGGGGTTAAGCTCCCAGTGCTCATAAAATGCTCCTTACGGCGTACGTCTCGAAAAGCCTCTGACAACTAAGTCCAACTCCTAGCCTGCCCGTGTGGTTTAGTCTCTAAGCCCGGCGGAACTGCTTTTACTAATAGGAGAAGGGGCGAGGGCGGATCTCTGGTGCCTTAAAACCAGATGCTTCGGGTAGATGGTGGCTCGTCAACCTGGGAAGGTAGCCCATCTAGGGGAAGGTAAACCCTGATTTCAAACCTCCGCTGCCTTGTGGCACACCCGGTCACGGGAAAGGCTTCGGGAGTCAACCCTGAGGAAAAATCCGGAGTCGGAGCCCCTAAGGCAGTTCTCTGTTGTGCTCAACATCATTCTGGCAGCTCCTGCGACGGCGCTGGTGCCAAACTATAGCAGCCCTGCTGTTCCTTTGGATTCATCAGTGACGTGGAGAGGGGGGACATGCTGCATGGGTAACATCTTGTCCTCCATATCTTCCTGCCCAGGCTTGAATCCTACCAACGCTGGAAGGTAGAACACCGGTGCGCATCGGCCTGTTCAGCCACAGGCGGTGCTGTTCCAGCAGAGTAGACGTTTAGGATTCTCTTCCATGGTCATCATAGACCGATGGAGGCCGACAAATGGTCGATACTGGCTACAATTCAATTTATCTTTTCCCTCTTTTGGGATGACAGTGATAATCGCTTATTTCCATGAGGGAGGTGGATCCCCTCCCTTCAACACCCAGTTACACACTTCCCTCAGTCTCGGAATTAATTCCTCCCTGTAGGTCTTATACCATTCACCAGAGTAGCCGTCTGGGCCAGGGCTTTTACGTGGTTTTAGTCTTGTAATTGCATCATTGATTTCTTTATTTGTGATTTCTTTTATTAGGTTACTGTTCTCCTGTTCGGTGACACCGGGGAGATTTAGTGAACTTAAAAAGATTTCAATGTGGTCACAATTGTTTAATTTAGGCTGTGAGTAAAGGTCTTTGTAATAGGTTACAAAACTCTCCTGAATTTCTGTAATATCATCATGTGTAATCCCAGTTTTGGGATTTTTTATTCTATAAATTGTATCAGCCTGTTGTTTTCTTAGTTTAAAAGCTAGCCATTTTGTTGACTTCCCTCCAGCCTCATAATAATTTTGTTTAAGATAGATAAGCTTTTTTTGCGTTTCATCAGAATATATGTTATCAATTTCTTTTTGTAATCTTTTTATTTCATATTGTTTGTCATTGTTTAAAGTAATTTTGTGTTGTCTTTGTAATTCCTTAAGATCCATTTGTAATTTTTCGAGTTTTTCTTTTTTTTTGCTTTTTAATGAAAGAGGTGCTGGCAATAATTTTGCCTCTTATAACCGCTTTAAAAGCATCCCATAAAATGGATGGTGACACTTCCCCATTATCATTTTCCTTAAAGTATTCATCAATTTCTTCTTTTAATTTCTCTTTCATTTTTGAATCATTCAAAATATTGGAATTAAGTTTCCAAGTTGTGGTTTTGCGAGTATCATTCATACAGATAAATATATTGGAGAGTGATCTGACAGATCAATTGTGCCAATATCACTTGTTTTAATCTTATATCTGTCTTTATTAAATGTGAAGAAGTAATCAATTCTCGAATATGTAGAATGGGGGGCAGAAAAATGTGTATAATCGCGTCCAGAAGGGTTAAAATCTCTCCAGATATCGATAATTCCGGTTTCACTCATGATACTGTTTATTTTCTTTATTATTGATTTTTTTTTTTGTGCTAAATCATTCTTAGAACTGTCCAGTTTTGACAACCGTATATTCATGTCCCCTCCACATGTCAACATTCCTTCAGTTTCAGATACCATCATTTCGAACATCTGTTTATAAAAATTCCAATTACTTCCTGGTGGTGCGTATATGTTGAGAATAGTTACTAATGAGCCATCAGTTTTTCCTTTTACCAGTCTACGTATATCGCCCCTCTTTATCCTTCTTGTCAGATAAATATTCAAAACAAATCTGTCGTGAAATGAGAATTGCGACACCTCTACGGTGGCCAAGTTTGTATGATGATCCATAGACATAAAAACCTCGTTTAAGCTTTTTGAGTTCTTGGTCTAATACATGCGTTTCTTGTAGAAGGGCCACATGTATCTTTTCTTTTTTGAGTTTGGAGAGTATTTTGGACCTTTTTTGTGGGCTGATAATTCCATTTACATTAAAGGAGATGACATTGATAGTCTGATTGTTGGCTATAATTTGTTTTTCTTTTTCTCTTCCTTCCTGATTAATCGGAATAAACATAAGTACAGTGGTACCTCTACTTACGAAATTAATTCGTTCCGGAAGTATTTCCGTAACGTGAAAATTCCGTAAGTAGAGACGCGTTTTACATGTAAATGCCCTAATCCGTTCCAAGCCCCCCAAAATTCGGGCATAAATTTTTTATAAATCATAAAAACGCATCAAAACATGTAACAAATACATGTTACAAATAGATTACTGCACAATAAACATAAAATGAGAGTTGTAATTTTAAAAAAGAATAAAGTATAAAGTAAAGAATAATAAAAATTATGTTCATTTACCTTTTAACTGCTATCGTCGTCATCGTCACCTTTTGCCTTCTTTGGTTCATGTTCTCTCTCATCAGTGGTTTTTGCCTGACGTTTTGTGAAGAACCGATCCAAGGGCGTTTGCTTTTAGGGCTTCCTTTTGTTTTAATACCTTGCCGATCGTAGATGTATTACGGCCATATTCTTTGGCGAGATCAACCAAACACATCCCCTTTTCATACCTTTCTATTATCTCTTTCTTTGTTTGTATGGACAAAAAAACTCTCTTCTTCTTCTTTTCTCCTTTTCCACTTATCTCCATCACTTTCTTGGGGCCCATAGTGAATAAATGTTAATACTGTACTGTACACACACGTAAAACTGCCCGAACAGTTCGTGGCCAATGGGATACCAGGAAGATGCTAGGCGATAGCCAATGGCAGAGCAGCTACAGGTATGTTTACGTTCGGTAAACTATGGGAGCTGCGAGGAGCGCGTACTTTTTTGCCTTTCGTACCCTGAAATTTCTTTCGTAACAAGAGGCAATATTTTCCCGTTGAGGCGTCTCGTAACCTGAAAATTCTGTATGTAGAGACGTTCGTAAGGAGAGGTACCACTGTATACCACTTGTCCAAACAGTGCTGCTCTGAACTGCAGCAAAACCAAACAATAACAAACATTTGAGGAAATAAACCAGGATTTCCGTTTGTGGGGTTTAAAGAAAAACAAACCCTGTAAGACCTGATGTTGTGAGTCTTTAAGAGGGTAAGCCACTTGCGTCAGAGTGGGTCCTCTAGTGGAGCGTCCATCGTCCCGCAATTCCTCCATATTATGCCTGAACAATCATTTCCCGGCAGCTGATTTAGATTGGCAATAAGTCTTAGGTTTCACTCATTTCTCGTGTTTAGTTATTGTATTATCTCTTAATAGAAAAACCATGTATATATAAAAAAAAAAATAAATAAATAAAATAAAATAAACCACAGATAAGTCATTGTTAAATCAGATTACCTGTAACTGGGTTATAAATTGAACAGCAGATTTATATTGGCGTTTTTACATGGATTCCCTTCTGTATTGTTGTAGTCTCTCCTTTATTGATGATGGTCCCGTCTGACCCGGATCCAGCGGTGTGCGTCGCTCTCCTCTTGTACTTCCTTTAGTGGTCCACGCTGTTTTCTGAATCCGTGCCATCAGTGTCTCCGGTGGCTTGTAGACAGTGACTGGGAATCCTGTGTCGAACATGTCTTTAGTTGCATCTTCAGCGGTGTTATAAAGTTTTGTTTCGTCTGAGTAGAACACTCGGAGTTTAGCTGGGAACGGGGTCTGGAAATGTATCCCTCGTTGTTTTAGGATCCTTTTAGCCTCTGCGTATGTCTGTCTCTGTTCAAGGACGTCGGGTGCATAATCGTGATCAAGGTTAATCTGTTTGCCCTTCCACTGGAATCCCCTCATTTGCCAAGTTTTCCTGAGCACCTCTTCCTTGCTCTTGTAACTGGTAAAGCGTACAATGATGGACCGAGGTGGTGCTCCGGCCGGGGGAACTGCCGCCAGGGCGCGGTGTGCGCGTTCAATATGCAAGTCCAGTGTCGAGGGCAGTTGGAGCTTTTCCCTCAGAAGATTTTCGACAAAATCTATCATAGTCGGAGCACCTTTCTCTTCGTTTTCAATCACACCATATATCCGTACATTATTTCTACGAGATCGCCCCTCCTGGTCGGTGATTTGGGCCTGTAGCTTAGACTGGAGTTTCACGAGCTCTGTAACCACCTCCTCTATTGTTTCCACTCGTTCCTCCGTTTCCAAAATGCGTCCCTCCGCTGTTTCGAGTCTTGCATTAGTCTTGCTGATTTCTGCCTTAACTTCATTAAACTGTTGCGTGTTTTCTTTCCTGAAGTCCCTGATTTCCATCAGTATCGCCTTCAAATCAATGCTGTCGTCTTCCTCCATTTTGCTAGCATCAGTACTAGCCAAACCGATGCTGTCGTCGTTAGCTTCAGTTTCTTCGGTATCAAACTCCGTAGTTTCAGCCTGTTTCTTGGTTTTTGACTTGCCTTTTACCATTGCCCTTTTAGTTGATCGTCTTGAGCTGGTAGTTCTGTAGGTTTTCGCGTTTTAAGGGCTTTTTCAATATAAACGTGCCGGGAGCAGAGGTTCTATGCTGTTGCCTTCATGGCGTGCCGTTTTTCGCCCCCTGTTTTTTGTTTTTTTAAGTATAAATTCTATTCATTCCCACTGGAATTCTTGTTGATCTAACAACACTTGACCATATACGTATTTCGTTCTTACACATTATTTTCAGCTTGGTTAACATTTTACTTTCTCAAATCGGGATCTGAGGCTGCTTGCAGAAGCTAGCAGTTTAGCCACTTTTCACGTATGTTTCTGTACTTATTGTACTCCAGGGACTGGTCGTCCTATCGACCACTAAAACCACATACCAAAGCTAAAGGCTAGGAGCTAGCCAGTTAATGTTAGCAACAGGGCTGTCACGCTAGAGGAATTTCCTCTGCGGGGACGGTGGACAACTCAACACCGTGATATGCGGTATTATTGCAAATGTTTTTAGGACCCTGTGGTCTCATAATTTAAACGGGGTTCATAATTTATATGACAAACGATGGAAGCTGTGAGAAACTCACTGCACCTCCGCTTTCAACTTGTGCATGTGCGACAATTGTATGGAGCTCAAGTCTTCCTACAGGCATGAACTGCTGATTCTGTGAGGAAAAAAAACACGATCGTTTTCATAAAACAGTGGTGGTAACTCCAGTATTTCAACTACAGGGTGTGTCGACTGGTGGGAGATTGCAGCAACATTCAGCTTATTTAAACAGGACAGCCTCCTTACAGGACCCTGCATGGCTCTTGTCTCCGTGATTTTTGGATTTTTGCCATTGTCCGAAAAATCATGTTCAAACAAGAAATGCACTATGCAGTAGTTAAGCCAACTTTATTGTCATTCAAGCCATACAGCCAATCATGTACTGTAGAACAGAATTAGGTTTCTCCTATCTACAATGTTAATCACATCTAGAATCAGAGGGGCCGCTGCCATGCAAGGCGCCGCCACAAACATCTTTTCCATCCCCCATTCTATTACGCTGAGCACCATGCAAGAAGGCGGCAAGTACCATTTTTATATGGTCTTTGGTATAACCCGGCCAGGACTTGAACCCACGACCTTCTGGTTGTTGGGCGGATGCTCTACCAACTAGGTTGTTTCACTCTTGGAGCTCAGTTGTCAGGATCATAAACACTCCGCTCAGAAGGAAATAACATGCTTTATGCTGTTTCAGTGCTCACTGTCACGGCTGTATTTAGTAATTCATCCAAACGCTTCCACCACTAACTGCCTCCTGGAGTCCGTCTGGAGAGAGAGTGCCCCACACGATGCTGGTGGTGGCAGCACTTGGTGCTGTGGAAGCTTCCACAGTTCCAGGTGCAAACATGCTGTTGGCAATAAAAATACACTTAACATTTAACAATTTATTTAATAATCAATAGGGGCACATAAGGGAACAACGAGATTTATCCCCACACAAAAAAAAGTGAACACTGTATGTACGGATCCCTGTAATATGTGATAGCAATGGCCTTGACTGCTGGTGAAGTTCAAAGTTTTATTTTCTTATTTTAGCACAGTACACATTAAGTAAAACACAAACTATGACCACCGTAAGAGCTTGTGCCTCATTACGAGTCCATTAACGGATTTACATTAGCTCGAGTAGATTCATTTTGGCTTCTTTTTCAATTATTATTATTTTTTTCCTTATTTCAGACAAGAACAAAAAGGAGCTGTTTTTACCTTTACATGTTTCGACTGGTGTCTGCAGTCTTCCTCAATAGTGTCACCTGATTGCTGTTAAGTGTCATTTACCAGCTGGCTTTCCTAGGCGGCGCCAGCCCAGTGGAACTGTCCAATCCACTGGGCTGGTCCCGCCCTCCGCTGTCCAATGGTTTCTGGAAAATGTAGTCCCATGTGTGAGAAAGTCCCGATTCAGGCTGTTTTTTCCCCCTTCCTGATTTCTGTGGCCTCCCTGATCCAGCGTTTGTGTCTGTTGCTCTCCGATCCAATGATTTTTGCGTTGTCCCAGTCCATAATGTGATTATTTCTTTTGCAGTGATCTGATATTGCTGATTTTAATATTGTTTGTTCTGCCTTTTCTTTTTGCGATCTTGTGAGTCATCCTTGTGTTTCCTTCTCACATTCCTTCTGGTGTTCTTTTTTCCTTGTGATGAATGAGCTTCCTGTTTCTCTGATGTAAGTCTTGTTTCATGATCTGCATGGTATTTCATATTTTATGTTGCATTTTTTGCCTTGTTCGATTTTGTCCTTGGGGTGTACTAATAACTGTCTTAATTTTTTATGTGGTTTTACCACTGTTTATTTTGTGTTTTTTCATGATCCTTTGAATTGGTTCTGTTATCCCTCAGATGTACAGTATGGTTATGATGTCCTTGTTTTTGATTTTGGCTTTTGGTCTGTGTCTTTTTTCCTTTTTGTTTTCTTTGTTTTTGACTTGCTGTTTCCCTTTATTTATGACATATATCAGATATTGGCAGCGTGTGAGTACATGTCTTATGTGGGTTTCCTCCTCCTGTCTGTCTTCTTGGTTTGTGATGATGGTGGCCCGTTTGTATAGTGTCCTGACAACTGATAGTTTGTGTGCTGTGGGGTGTTTTGATGTCCATAGTAGGTACTGATCCATGTGAGTTGGTTTCCTGTAGACTGAGATTTTTATGCTGCCGTCATCATTGTGATGGATTTTCATGTCCAGAAAGGCTATGGTCCTGTTTTCTTCCTTTTCATGTGTGAATTTCACGATACCAGTGCTATCCGTGTTGTTCAGATGGTCTGTGAGTTCTTGTGTATGTCCTTTTTTTTTATTTTCTGCAATGTGTTGTCCACGTATCTCTTCCAGAGGGTGGGTTTGTATTGTATGGATGCTGTGTTGATGGCTTTATCATGTAGATCATGTAACAAGACTTGCATTGGAGAAACAGGAAGCTCATTCATTCACCACAAGGAAAAAAGAACACCAGAAGGAATGTGAGAAGGAAACACAAAGACGACTCACAAGATGACAAAAACAAAAGGCAGAACAAGCAATATTACAATCGGCAATATCAGATCACTGCAAAAGAAATAATTACATCATGGACTAGGACAACATCAAAATCATTGGATCAGAGAGTAACAGATACAAATGCTGGATCAAGGAGGCCATAGAAATTAGGAAGTGGGGAAAAGACAGCATGAATTGGAATGAGGGGGCATTTATGCTTTCCCACACCTGGGACTACATTCTCCAGAGACCATTGGACAACAGAGGGTGGGGCTAGCCTAGTGGATCTGGCAGTTCTACTGGGCTGGTCCCGCCTAGGAAAAACAGCTGATAAATGACACTAAACAGCAATCAGCTAACACTTCTGAGGAAGACTGCAGACACCAGTCGAAACATGTAAAGGTAAAAACAGCTCCTTTTTGTTCTCGTCTGAAATAAGAAAAAACGATTAACGTTAACGTTCGTAGCTCGATTGTCTCTGCTAAGCGCTGTAGCCTTACTGACAATTCCACAGGAAGGCACAGGAACAGTGTTGCCAGATGGAAAATGAAGAAATATCGTACTGTTGCTTTAAAATTATCCTATTTTGACCCAAACTATCGTATGTACTAAAATAACTTGAAAAATCACAGACTAGGCCAGTGCATTTAAAAACAAACCCATTCTATATGCATGGAAGTGCAGTAACCTAAGGAATAAACACAGAGGCTCGGCCATTTCAATGAAACAACTGCTGTATGCATTGTCACACACACCCACACACACAGTGAACTGCACCTTTTTTGCACAACCACTGCTTCTGTCCTTAAACGTAGGGTCTAATGATAAAGCTTCTGTGACCGGTGGAGGTGCTTTGTTTTCTTACCAGTGTCTGTCTGTGCTGCTGGACTCTTTTCTTTTAGTACTTTTTTCCTCCGAGTCCCAACTCAGGTTCACTGATTTTTTTATTTTTATTTTTTTAATTTGCTGCGGTGTCAGTCCAGCTGTCCAAACAAACGTGAGCTTAGCGCTGCTGATGTGATTGGCACATTTGGTGGTGTGGAGGAGCCAGCCAGGCATGAGCTGATCAGCTGTGAGCATCAGTTTCTGGTGATGTGTGGGTGTTCACATAAATAAAAATTATGTTTTTTGGGGGGTGCACAGAAATGCCAAAAGTATTGTATATTTGACCTTTTTTAAAACTATTAGTCGTACAGTGGATATAAAAAGTACACACCTCTGTTCAAATGCCAGGTTTTTGTGTTGTAAAAAATGGGACCAAGATAAATCATTTCAAAACTTTTTCCACCATTAATGTGACCTATAACCTGTACAACACAATTGAAGATTGTTCCAAGGCTGTCATAGCCAGGAGCAGCACTGGGGTTTAGCTCCCAGTGCTCATAAAATGCTCCTTACGGCGTGCGTCTCGAAAAGCCTCTGACAACTAAGTCCAACTCCTAGCCTGCCCATGTGGTTTAGTCTCTAAGCCCAGCGGAACTGCTTTTACTAATAGGAGAAGGGGCGAGAGCGGATCTCTGGTGCCTTAAAACCAGATGCTTCGGGTAGATGGTGGCTCGTCAACCTGGGAAGGTAGCCCCTCTAGGGGAAGGTAAACCCTGATTTCAAACCTCCGCTGCCTTGCGGCACACCCGGCCACGGGAAAGGCTTCAGGAGTCAACCCTGAGGAAAAATCCGGAGTTGGAGCCCCTAAGGCAGTTCTCTGTTTTGCTCAACATTGTTCTGACAGCTCCTGCGACGGCGCTGGTGCCAAACTATAGCAACCCTGCTGTTCCTTTGGATTCATCAATGACGTGGAGAGGGGGGACATGCTGCATGGGTAACATCTTGTCCTCCATATCTTCCTGCCCAGGCTTGAATCCTACCAACGCCCAACGCTGGAAGGTAGAACATCGGTGCGCATCGGCCTGTTCAGCCACAGGCGGTGCTGTTCCAGCAGAGTAGACGTTTAGGATTCTCTTCCATGGTCATCATAGACCGACGGAGGCCGACGACGACAATTGAAGAAATCGTTTAAGGGGAAAATAAAAAAATAAACTTACAATAACCTGGTTGCATAAATGTGCACACCCTCTTTTAACTGGGGATGTGGCTGTTTTCAGAATTAACCAATCACATTCAAACTCATGTTAAATGGGAGTCAGCACACACCTGCCAGCATTTAAAGTGCCTCTGATTAACCCCAAATAAAGTTCAACTGTTCTAGTAGACTTTTCCTGACATTTTTGTAGTCCCATCTTACAGCATAAGCCATGGTCCGCAGAGAGCTTCCAAAGCATCAGAGCAATCTCTCATTGTTCAAAGGTATCAGTCAGGAGAAGGGTACAAAAGAATTTCCAAGGCATTAAATATACCATGGAACACAGTGAAGACAGTCATCATCAAGTGGAGAAAATATGGCACAACAGTGACATTACCAAGAACTGGACATCCCTCCAAAACTGATGAAAAGACGAGAAGAAAACTGGTCAGGGAGGCTGCCAAGAGGCCAACAGCAACATTGAATGGATGCAGGAATTTCTGTCAAGTACTAGCTGTTTAGTACATGTGACAACAATCTCCCGTCTAGGGTGGCAAGACGGAAGCCTTATCTTACGAAGAAAAACATCCAAGCCTGGCTACATTTTGCAAAAACACATTTGAAATCTCCTAAACGCATGTGGGAAAATGTGTTACGGTCCAATGAAACCAAGGTTGCACTTTTTGGCCATAATTCCAAAAGGTATATTTGATGCAACCATAACACTGCTCATCACCAAATGAACACCACACCTACAGTAAAGCATGGTGGTGGCAGCATCATGCTTTGGGGGCAGTTTTTCTTCAGCTGGAACTGGGGCCATCGGCTACGGTCACACTGCAGGTTTTAATGCACAATTCCGATTTTTTTTGCACAAATGTGACCCATATATGATTTTTTTAATGACTGGCTGAACAACACAGATCCGTTTTTTTTTTTTTTTTTTTTCCCACACCAGACCCAGGCCACTTTCATATGTGGTCCTAATTCCGAATCGTATCTGATATTTTCCAAAGCGACCTCCATCTGAATGGTCATGTCGCATTTCATCCTACTTCTTCCTCATTGAAGTGAGACAGACGCTACAATTCTGCGGTGGTGGATGCCGCAGGCATGGCAGACACAGCTGATTTGTACTCTTTTTAATCAATCTCCTTCCCTTTATCACTGGATTGTAATTTTTGTCGGCTCAGACTGCACAGTAACTTCAAAATTGCGGGCGGGGTGAGGGAGTTCGGGGCTGAAGCCATAGACATTACATGCGCACAGTAACAGCACATTTATAAAAAAAAAAACAAGTGGTCATCTGGCATGTAGAGGAATGAAGGTGGTCTCATTTATTTTGTGCATAAACATTTCTGAATGTTTTTTAACATTTATTTTGCTGCACTGCATCAAAGGTGAAGAAGTTCTGTCCCCTCAATCGTTCGGTGCTCATATTTACTTCCTCAAACACAGCACTGTGTCTGACGTTGTGTTTTCTTCTGCGCATGCAGGTCACTTCATAGCTGGAGACCGTTCATACTCCAGTCTGATGGGGGTCACATTCAAATTATAATGTGAATGCCCACACAAAAAAATCGGATCTCAGCAGAAAATCAGAATTGAGCATCAAGACCTGCAGTGTGACCGTAGCCTCAGTCAAGGTGGAGGGAATTATGAACAGTTCCAGATACCAGTCAATGTTGGCACAAAACCTTCAGGCTTCTGCTAGAAAGCTGAAGATGAAGAGGAACTTCATCTTTCAGCACGGCAATGACCCAAAGCACACATCCAAATCAACAAAAGAATGGCTTCACCAGAAGAAGATTAAGGTTTTGGAATGGCCCAGCCACAGTCCAGACCTGAATCCGATCGAACACCTGTGGGATGATCTGAAGAGGGCTGTGCACAGGAGATGCCCTTGCAATCTGACAGATTTGGAGCGTTTTTTCAAAGAAGAGTGGGCAAATATTGCCACATCAAGATTTGCCACGCTGATAGACTCCTACCCAAAAAGACTGAGTGCTGTAATCAAAGCCAAAGGTGCTGCAACAAAGTATTAGATTAAGGGTGTGCATATTTATGCAACCAGATTATTGTACGTTTTTTATTTTTTATTTTCCCTTTAAAAGATTTCAGTTTGTTTTTCAATTGGGTCGTACAGGTTATAGGTCACATTAATGGTGGAAAAAGTTTTGAAATGATTTATCTTGCTCTCATTTTTTTACATCACAAAAACCTGGCATTTGAACAGGGGTGTGTAGACTTTTTATATCCACTGTATATTGTACAGGCCCTAAAACTATAAATACGATAATTATCGTATATCTGGCAACACTGCACAAGAAGCAAAAACAAAACGACTGTTATCAAAATACAGGAAAAGCCTTCTTTTTTACTTCAGTGCACAGGATGGCATAAGGCCTCTGTACTTTGTAAAATTAACTACTAATAAGAAAACATTTCTGCAGAGATCAAAAAATGTGTATCTCAGAAGTATTGATCAGGTAATTAACCTAAAATGATAAACCTTTCAGGGGTTGGTTACACCGCGGTGTTTGCGGTTGCTCGTTATTCTCCGTGGTAGGTTTGTCCGTAGCGCGGTACTACATAATTGCAGTTATCACGACAGCCCTAGTTAGGGAGGGTGGAGTTGAGTGTCAAGAGTTCAAGGTATATACACTCAAAACGGGCAGTTCTCAGAAAATCTGGAAACAAAATTGCCACAGTAATTAAATGATTACAGAAAATTTGAATAAAATGTCACAAACATTTCATTGAAACGTGTGAGCTGTTTAAATGTGAAAAAGTGCAGTGACCCTTTTAATAACCATAAGTATTATGGTTTTTTTAGCTATTTTATATATGCAGATTTTTTTTTTAATTTTTGGTTCTTAAACTTTTCTCAAAATTGATAGATGTACTTTATTGATCCCAAACTGGGAAATTATAGTGTAACAGCAGCATGACAGTAGACGACCAAACCACAGAAACGCACACAGCATAATAGACAAAGGAATTACCCATGGGAAGTAAAACCTGCTAAAAAAATGCTTATCTACATCATAGATGAAGAGATGGTGACCCATATCGATACATGAATCATACCCAGTGTACAATGCAGGACTATCAGGTGCAGGGTGAAACGTGAGGTTGTAGCCACTCGTGTGACTTACTTAATGCTTTGCATAATGCCTCATATATTAGATAAGAATAAAGTACAGGAAACTGTGAAAGGGTAACCTTAGGTATGCAGAGACTGCTTGGGGGGGATCCTTTGTGTGCCAAGAGAGGGCTTGGAGGCTAAAGACTGTGAGGGGGATGCTATGGGATTTAAGAGGAAAGGTATTGTTACTTGTGATTATAATGCAATGTGACTTGTGAGCTGTGAGAGTCCTGGGTATATAAGGGACGAGTTTTTTCTGTGATGTTCTCTTTTCTACTTTGCTCATGTTGGAGCGTGTAATAAACTGCCTTGAGATGAAACCTGCCTCATCATTACACACTCCACAAGGTACCAATTAGACTGTAAGGTGCAGTATGGCAGCATAGTTATGAGCAGAATTCCACATCAGAGTGAGTGAGAAAGTTGATTAAAATGTGTGAAAAATATCTTAACATAAAAATTAGAATACATAGAGATGTTTTGGAATACATTGGACAAATTTTTCCACTTTGAAAAAAAATATCAGTAATACCTCAAAGTGAGGAGTTGCTATAGCTAATGGTCTCATAAGTGAGGAGAGTGGAGTGGCAGATTGAGATTTTGGCACAGTGAAGCAGGTACTGTACAGGCCTGTGGTGTATTCAAGCGTTTACTTTCAGGCTTGAATAAAGATTTATTTTCTTTTCACTGGTACAGTGGGCAGGACAGGTTTTTGCTTGCTTTTTGTTCTGTCCAACAGCTTGATAAGCAGAACAAATATCTGCTTGCTTTATTGTGCCAAAGACATTTACTTTGCCAAAAGGAGCTCTTCTCACATTTCATCTATAAATAGTATTTCTAGACTGCTTTTGCTGTATAATAACTTTTAATACTTTAAACTGTCTTACTTATGCTGGACCTGACAGTGGGGAATGGGGGAGGAAATTGAAGGGATATGAAGTGGCTGGAAAGGGTGGGGGTGGGGGAGGACAGAAAGGAAAACCAAAGGGAGAGAAAAGACAAAACTGCTGCTTCTGAGATCTCAGCACAAGGACCTTTTAACTAATGAACCACTGCCCCATTGTGACTCAAGTGTGACAATGAAGTTGAAAACCAAATGGAGTCTGGACTGTGTTGTTTCTACATTAGTGGGAACAATGCAGACAATATTATGAAGCCTATAATGTCATTAAAGTCTGTTAGATTGGATATTTAGGAACTTTGCTTTCACTTGATTGTTTTAACAGGAGTCTGAATTTTAGCAGAAAAGTAACTTAGGCTGATAAAATCTGCCAGCATTTGCACAGACAAATGGAAAGAGGAAGCCATTTGCGAGTTGACAGCTGTTTGCTGACATGGAGGAAGCAGGTGCTACTGCAGTGATCATGTCAATGAACAGATAAAGACCTCATTTAGAAGTGCAGGTGAAGAAGAAACTTTAGTCTCAACTTCCTCATATAGTGTTTGATACTTATTTCTCTCCACCCTTTACAAAAGGTTGTTGTGGTTAGTTTTTACAAAATGACATTTACTCATATGGAACTTAATTTTACACAACACTGAATAACGCTGATTTGACCTCTTCAGGTTCAGGTTCAGGTTACTTTATTTGTACCCGTAGGTAGATTTGTTTTGCAGTTGGTGACATCCATATTTACAAGCCACTAATTACATTCAACATAGACACAAACACAGGCACACATCTTACAAAATAGGTAAATATAGAATATGTACAATATAATTTTATAGCTTGTTCAACTCTTTGACAGCAGCAGGGACAAAGCTGTTTTTGTAGCGCTGGGTTCTACTTTTTGGGACAGCAAACCTCCGTCTGGAGGGAAGAAGCTGAAAGTTGCAGTGCAAAGGGTGGGAGTCGTCATTTAAAATCGAGTCGGCCATCCTCTGTACTTGTTTGCCGTACAGGGATGCCAGGCTCAGCTGTGACTCACCAAGCAAACGACTGGACCATCTGACTACCTGATCCAAGGATTTCCTCTGTTTCAGTTTTATCTGACCAAACCATGACATTAAAGAAAAGGATAAAACAGATTCAATAAAAGCCCGATAAAACATAGTCATTATGGGTCGGTCAATTTGGAAGCGTGCAAGTTTCCTCAAACAATGCAAATTTTGCTGACCCTTTTTGCACACCCTTTCACAGTTCACCTCAAAGTTCAATCCACTATCAATAATCGTCCCAAGATATTTGTACGATTGTACACATTCGGTGGTCTGGCCTTTTAGTATGGTGACTTTGTGCCTGGGAGTTTTCCTCCTAAAGTCAATAATCATATCTTTCGTTTTTGTTGTATTCAGCTGCAGGTAGGAATCCTCACACCAGTGAACAAAGTCATCAACTACTGGGCCGTGGCCACTCTCACCATCCTGGAGGAGACTGACAATGACTGAGTCATCAGCATACTTTATAATGTGTCTGTTGTCATGTCTACTCCGACACATGTTTGTGTACAGGATGAAGAGTAATGGTGACAACACACACCCCTGAGGGGAGCCAGTAGAAGAGCACTTTAGGTCAGACAATGTGCCATTGACCCTTACTCTCTGCGTCCTGTTGGTTAAGAAATCCAGAATCCAACCCACCAGATTATTGCTTAAATCAAATTGTTGCAGGAGCCTTTCAACTAAAATATGAGGTTGGATTGTATTAAAGGCAGAAGAAAAGTCCACAAATAAAAGCCTGGCGTGTGTCCCATTAAAATCCAGATGTTTAAAAAGCATGTCAAACAGAGTGACAGTGGCATCCTCCACTCCTCTGTGAGGCCTATAGGCAAACTGCAGAGGATCCAATGCATGTTCAGTCTGCCTTAGGACCTCACATCTGACCAGTTTTTCAAAAATTTTCATTAAAATTGAAGTCAAAGCAACTGGTCTAAAGTCATTTACCGTTTTAGGACAGCTGGATTTTGGAACGGGAACAACCACGGCATCTTTCAGTAATCATAGTTGAAGATTCTGTTCTTAAGGTGTGTTTAGACCAAACATGAAGTGAATTTTTCACGTGGCGCGAATACATGTAAAGTTAATGTAAACATGTGGAAGACATGCGAATATGTGCATTCGCACATCCAAGGGATGGCGCTAGCTAGGAATGATTTTGAGAATCTGCCGTCACCGGAGTAAAAGTATCAACAATGGAGAGTAAACTAGTTTGAAAATGAGACCGACACTCACCTGCAGACAGAATGACTGGGAGCTCTTCAGCTGAATCGGAGTGTTGGAGTTATTTTTGCCCACAGACTCCTGCCATGGACATGCTAACAAGGCTAGCAGGCTAGCAGTGTAAACAACCATCATCCAGGTGAAATTTTGGATGCAGGGACAATTTTTTTTCAGGTAAGACCCCGTTGAATAATGTAAACCTAAGCATGACAGTGTTTTGGGGATTTCCACAGCAAGTAGAACACAGCTGCAGAAGTTACTGTATAAAGGCAACTCCACCCATCTGCAACTCACTCAAATGGTGAATTCATGTCTATTTGCATGCTTGCATTGAATTAAAATGTAATTGCACAAAAAATTTGCCCGTTTGCATTCGGTCTGAATGCACTTTTAGTGTTTAACCCTTTAACCTGAGGAAGGCCTCGGGTCCGGACTGCATCAGCGTGAAGTTCCTCAAGTCCTGCGCAGACCAGCTGTGTGGGATTGTGGAGCACATCTTCAACCTGAGCCTGACGCTGGGGAGGGTACCACAGTTGTGGAAAACATCTTGTGTGGTACCCGTACCAAAGACTTCCCACCCCAGAGACCTGAACAGCTACAGACCAGTGGCCCTGACTTCTCACCTGATTAAGACCCTGGAGAGACTGCTCCTTGCTCACCTCCGCCCCCTGGTGGGACCAGTGATGGATCCACTCCAGTTTGCCTACCAGCATGGCATTGGGGTGGAGGATGCAGTGATCTTCCTCCTTCACCGTTCCCTGTTCCACCTGGAGAAGCCTGGGAACACGGTGAGGATCATGTTCTTTGACTTCTCCAGTGCTTTCAGCACCATCCAGCCGATGATCCTGAGGGACAAGCTGCTGTTCGCAGGGGTGGACCAGCACCTGTTATCGTGGATCCTGGACTACCTCACAAACCGGCCACAGTTTGTGAGAATCTGTGATTGTGTGTCCGACACGATCATCGGCAGCACGGGGCCCCCCCAGGGAAGGGTTTTGGCTCCCTTCCTGTTCACCCTTTATACTGCGGACTTCTCACACAACACAACACACTGCCATCTACAGAAGTTCTCTGATGACTCTGGGATCATCGGCCTCATCTCTGATGGAGTCGATGCTGTGTACAGAGGACTTATCCAGGACTTCGTGGACTGGTGCCATCGGAACTGCCTCCAGATCAGTGCAAGGAAAACTAAGGAACTGGGGGTGGACTGCCACAGGCGAGAACAACCCCCCATAGCACCAGTAAACATCCAGGGAACAGACACTGAGATGGTGACATCCTACAAGTACCTGGGTGTTCATTTGAACAATAAACTGGACTGGTCACACAATACTGACACACTCTACAAGAAGGGACAGCGCAGGCTGTTCCTCCTGAGGAGGCTCAGGTCTTTTGGTGTACAAGGGGTGCTCCTGAAGACCTTTGACGAGTCGGTGGTGGCATCAGCCATCACATTTGGAGTGGTCTGCTGGGGCAATGGCATCACAGCAGCCGACAGGAAGAGACTGAACAAACTGATCAAGAAAGCTAGCTCTATCCTGGGGCAGTGCCTCGGCCCAGTGGAGGAGATAGGAGAGAGAAGGATGGTGGCTAAGCTGTCCTCTCTGCTGGAGTCCGAGTCCCACCCTATGCAGGACATACTGAACGCACTGAGGAGCTCATTTAGCAGTAGGCTATATCATCCTAGGTGCACGACTGAGAGATTTCGCAGGTCCTTCCTACCTACGGCTGTCAGACTGTATAACCTAAGCAGGGCTGCTTGCAGAGATAGCAAAACAAAACATTACGACCTAATAGTATTGAATGCAAAAGATGCAATAGACTTACGCAAAATGGTCCCCTCCAGTATACAACTAGGACAATATCAGTCGCTACGGAGGGTGACAGTATGTATGGGTACATATTCATACTATGTGGGGTAACTAAATAGACTGTTATGCTGTTTATTCCATCTAGCTACAATGCTCCGCACTGTGTGTATATATTTATATATTTGTGTACATATGTGTATTCACTGCTCTTATTTTTTTATCGTATGAATTATTGCTCTGAGTGTTGCTATCCCTGTGCTGTTGCAATCCTAGAATTTCCCCATTGTGGGACTAATAAAGGCTTATCTTATCTTTAAAGTGCTGATGACACGTTTTTGACTTCATCTAATTTTTCAGCACATAATACAATATGATGAAATAGGTTGGTCTGTGCAGTTCTAAGTCAAACAGGCTTTTTTTCACGTGAATATCCAATGTTTTCATGAGTGCCACGTCACCAATTACGTCAGTGGCTGGAAAACCCCGCTGCCATGTAGTCAAGTCATCGGGAGAACACAGCGCTTGGCTGCCCATTGTACACACAGGATGGAAGCGGCTGAAAACATCGACTATGGTTCCAGCACATGTAGTCTGGAATTGGTTTGTGTTGTCCAATCTTCAGATGATTATAGTTCCGAAGACTGGGGTGATAATGAAGAATCTGGGGGCATCAGACCGTATAGGTTTGAGCCTTGCCAAGCGGGCATCGTGCCTAGCAAGTCAGACTCAGAGAGTGACGGTGGAGAGGCACACATGGCCGCCACAGCAGCAGCGACAAACACACGGCATGGGAACACCAGTGTTATTCTTTTGTTACAGATATTGCAACAAATTATTTGTTCATAAATATAATTTATTTAAACCCGATTTTTCAATAAAATCAGAGCAGTGTATTCTCTGTGGCTCAGGCATCGGGTTTATTATGGATTATATTTTGAGTTCTTGTTGTTTTTGTTTTGTATGTATGTTTTATGTGCGTTTTGAGCCACTTTCAGGTGGGCACTGTCCAAGATTTGCCAGTCCAAACACGTGTGCCCTCTCTCTTTGACAGTCAGCTGTTCATGTTTTGTGTGCATCATCTGCTGTGTTGTCAGCCAGTCAATGTTGCCAGCTCTATCATGACGTGTTGGCCGCTCCACACAGCCATGGTTCTGTTGCGCCCCTTGAAGCGACGTCGGCCCTGGGGCGCAACTGTGGTTAACACGTCTCCTCTCCATGTTCGCTGGGCGATGTCAACCCCGAACACCAACTGTAAATGTTTCTGTTCATTTTTGTGGGTCTTCACCTTTTTGGGAACTGTTGGCATCATTCTTATGTTTAATACATGTGCTGTGGTGAATTCTGCGCCTAAATCCATTCATCATGACCCTCTGTGCGTTCTTATGCAGGGCAGGGAGAGGGAGGATGAAATAACGAGGATTTGCGTGTAGGGTTCACCACAGCATATTTAATACAGAAAGACAGACAGATCCCTGAAAGGTGAAGATGTACAAGAAACAGACACACTTACTGATGGCGTTCGGGGGCTGACATCGCCCAGCGAACAAATGAGGAGACGTGTTAGCCACAGGTGCACCCCAAAGGACATCGCTTCAAGGACGCACGAGAGCCACGGCGAACATGGAGTGACTAGCGCGTTGTGAGAGTGCTGAAAATACTGGCAGACAAACAGCACAGATGACAATACTATGGACCATTAGTGCATGACTGGCAAACGGCCGCGAAGTACACGCACTGCTGGTGATAGTGTGATTAGAAGCACCTGGGCGAGGACTGGGAAACATGATCAGCAGGAGTTTGAATCAGCTGGTGATAATGATAGAGGGGACGTGCCCGGACCGGCGAGATGTCAGCATGGGATCACAGAAAGTAGGTCAAAGCTGCGTGTAAATCCATTAATCCTTCCCCTCCTTGTGCGCTCCCCTGCTTTTATGCAGGGGGAGTGCACGAGGAGACTTAATAACAGTTGGAGCTGAAGCGTGTGATGTGGTCTTTCACGGTTTGATGTTTATCTAAGCCTGCAACACAACACAAAGGCACAGCCATAAAATTAAAAGAAGAAACCAGAGAAACCGTGAACTACAAAGCTGCTGTCATTCCAGTCAACAAGACCGGAGTCCGTTCTCCCGCTTACGTCATGGCGGTGCCTCCCTTAATTCGGTGGGCGGCACCACAGTCCAGTCAGTGGTTGCTGTTTTTTGATGATAACTAGTTTATGCAGGCGTGGTTGTAAATGTTATATTGATCATTGACAACGACTTTTGGGTTTACACAGCATCCTAAAAAATGTCAAAATCATGCCATCTGCCCATTAATGGCACCTGGGGCAATGTAAGGCAACTCGAGGCCCCCCCTAGTGGTCAAGAGTGGTAAAAAAAAATTGTCAATAAAATAGTTCAGATTTCCAAGGCTATAATTCAATTCAATTCAACTTTATTTATATAGCGCCATTTCACAACAACAGTCATCTCATAGCACTTTCAACTGTAGGGGGAACCCCCACAGTTGCAGAAAGACCCCAGCAATCAGGTGATCCCCTGTGAGCAAGCACTTGGCAACGGTAGAGAGGAAAAACTCCCTTTTAACAGGAAGAAACCTCCAGCAGAACCAGGCTCAGGGAGGGGCATTCATCTGCTGCGACTGGCTGGGGGGTGAGGGGACAGAGAAGATGAAAAGAACAGACATGTAGAGAGCAAACGGCACGATGGGGACTCAATCTATGGGAGAGAACAAACAGATGTTAATGACCAGCAAAAAAAAAATATTTCATTGAGAGTGAAGAAAGGAGTGAGGCCCAATGCATTATTGGAGGTCCTCCGGCTGACTAAAACTATTAACAGCATAACTAAGGGAGGGTTCAGAAACACATGATCCCTCCCTAATTGTAGGCTATATCAAAAAGGAAGGTTTTAACCCTATTCTTAAAAACAGAGATCGAGTCTGACTCCCGAATCCAGATTGGCAGCTGGTTCCACAGGAGAGGAGCTTGATAACTGAAGGCTCTGCCTCCCATTGTACTTTTGGAGATTCTAGGTATTACAAGTAATCCTGCATTTTGGGAGCATAGTGCTCTGTTAGGATAACACGGTAGTATCAGATCTTCTAAATAAAAAGGGGCCTGATTGTTTAGAGCTTTGTAAGTAAGAAGAAGGATTTTAAACTTGATTCTAAACTCTATGGGAAGCCAATGAAGGGAGGCCAGAACCGGAGAGATATGATCTCTCTTTCTAGTACCTGTTAAAACTATTAACAGCATAACTAAGGGAGGGTTCAGAAACACATGATCCCTCCCTAATTGTAGGCTATATCAAAAAGGAAGGTTTTAACCCTATTCTTAAAAACAGAGATCGAGTCTGACTCCCGAATCCAGATTGGCAGCTGGTTCCACAGGAGAGGAGCTTGATAACTGAAGGCTCTGCCTCCCATTGTACTTTTGGAGATTCTAGGTATTACAAGTAATCCTGCATTTTGGGAGCATAGTGCTCTGTTAGGATAACACGGTAGTATCAGATCTTCTAAATAAAAAGGGGCCTGATTGTTTAGAGCTTTGTAAGTAAGAAGAAGGATTTTAAACTTGATTCTAAACTCTATGGGAAGCCAATGAAGGGAGGCCAGAACCGGAGAGATATGATCTCTCTTTCTAGTACCTGTTAAAACTCTTGCTGCAGCATTTTGGATCAGCTGAACACTTTTTAAAGATGTTTTAGGACAACCTGATAAAGAATTACAATAATCTAATCTCGAGCTAACAAAAGCGTGGATCAGTTTCTCAACATCACTCTGAGACAAGATGCTCCTAATCTTGGCAATATTACACAAATGATGGAAGGCAGTCTTAGGAACAAATTTAATATGTGACTTCTCTTCTAACTTAAAAGTTAGAATAATGGCAATACTGGCAATTGGATACTGTCAATTAGAAAGATGTAAAATATGATCCAAAGCTTCAGATAGGGATAAATTTACGCAACTAATTTGCATAATGTCACAGCAGCTATATAAATTACATAACTCAGTCAAAATTGGACTTTGGACACATTTACATTAAGAATGGGCCTTTTTTTGACGCCAACTTGTCTACAGGGGTATGTTTTTATCAAATCTTCAAAGTATATGAACCAGAAAATCAATAAAATGTCAAAAAAACATATTTCTCTTTTACCTGTTACCGGGAGGGGGGCTCGTCCACCCAGAGGACCGGTCTGTTTTCGTCCATCGTCGCCAATGTTTCTGTGTTTGCTCAGCCATTTACACTGTGTACCACATCTACAAACTCTTATGATCATCCCACTTGAATTTTGTTTGTATTATGCGGCTATTTTTCCCATTTCATGCAGTTTCCGTCATCATCGCTATCGCGATGACCAAGCACAGCGGCATCCACACTGGTGTGTGAGCTCAAAGCAGAAAAAGGAAGAAGAATAATGAGGATTTCTCCTTCTTTGCTATATTCCATGTCAGCCATGATTCCTTCGGCGCGTGTCTGCCACCTTCTAAACTGTCAGATCAATAGAGATTAGTACAAATTCTCAGTATAGCCGGAGAACGTCAATAAGTTGACACGTGCAGTTGCTGAACTGTGCCACTGGGGGTGTGCGACCCGCCCATTTAATCTGGGCAGTTAAAGGGTTAAAGCTACAGCTGCTGTACAGAGGGTATGCACTGGAGCAGAACTCTTAACAGTTACAGGGCAATTACCATAGTTACACAAGATGCCACATGTGTGTGAGTGGCAAACAGATGTGGCAGCTTTAGCTTTTATGCAGCAAAGCATAAAAATCACAGAATATTTAGTCACAGCAGTACACAGTGATTTTTTTTTTTTTTTTTACTTTAGGTGTTAATACTGTTCGGTTTACTTGACTGTCATGGTGTGTTGGTAAGAGCACACATAAGTGTGGAGCTGGTTCTGAGCCTAGAAGTCCCAGAAGTTGGCCCTCTTGGGGCCTCTTGTTGGTCCCCTTATGGGTTTTCTAGGTAAAAAGGCCAAATGGCCCCTCTCTGGGACTTCTAGTGTTTAATAATTATCTATTTTTTCTCAATTAATACAAGGTGGAATGATAAAAATGGCTCTCCACAATGCAAACAGGTACTCTGTGTACTGCTGTGACTGAATACTGCATATGCTGTTTGTGTTTTACTGTATACACCCGAATGCTGCCACTCATTTTTGTCACTCAGTTTTGTAACTGCTATGAGTTCTGTTTTGTGACATCATGTGCATCCCTTCTATAGTTTGATAAGAGTTATGAAAGCTTTATATTGTGGACCTCCAAAGTGAAATCCTTGTGCATTAGTTAAAGACGCATTGTGGCGGCTCTAAAACCAACTCAAAAACCAATGTGTATTGCCCAAAATAGTATATTGTGGCTGTTTATACACAAAAACTTTCATTTCCCTAGAATGGCTTGGAAAGACCTTCTACATCTTCAACCTATTTAAGTATGCATGGATCTACTGTATGAATATTCTAATTGGCTCCACCCATACTCCCGCCCACCAGTAGCTGGAAGAAGACCAGGACATTCTACAAAGCTCCAAGAAGGCAATCCAACTTGAGGAAGTAAAAGTTTCCATAGGTGAACCAGTGGAAAGATCATTCTCGGTGGAGCAGAGAGTTGCTGCCCGGCCCCGTGTGGAGGCTGGAGGGCTTCCTGCTGGTTTCTGGTTACCCACTGACTGTGAATTGCCTCACTGAGGGCCGGTGAGCAGTTCGCCTCGGTCCAGTGTGCCCACCAGCTGGTTTGTCTCTGAGCTTCAAGCTGCTCCGAGGCGAACTGCTCACCGGCCCCCAGCGAGGCGATCCACAGTGAGTGGGTAACCAGAGACCGCTCTTTTGGGGGAAGAGCAGAGGAGTGCTCGGCTCCTTTGAAGCGCTTGGACTGTTCTCGAGGCTGGTCTTGCTCTCCCCAAGCTGAATGCTCCTCGGCTCCTCCCTCTTCCCCTGGAGGAGCGGTTTTTGGTTATCCACTTAGTGCAGATCGCCTTGCTGGGAGCCGGTGAGAGCTCATTCTCCCCAGGTCTCCCCAGCTTTCTTCAGCACGAGCTGGGGAGAGCGCTCCGAAGGAGACAAGCCGGCTGGCAGGGGCACCGGCGGGTGCTCCCAGCAAGGCCAGGGAAGCCCTCCAGCCGAGCAGCGACTCTCTACGCCACCGAGACTCGCCCTAGCCATTGCACCATGTACACCAGGGCCGTCTCTCATGGCATGCAAGGTAAAACGTAGGTTGCAAACCCGTGTCCTCTTTTTTTGTATTTTAGCAGGGACAATAAAAATAAATAAAATTAATAAACATAAATAAAATTAATCAATGCTGTCATATTTTCATGTCTGTGGATAAGATATGTAATTTAAAAGAGGAGTTCTTGCTCACACATTCAAAAACTGAACATGTATAATCTGCCATCTTTCCCAGTTTGTAAAAACTCCTGCTGCTTCTGGCCTCTTTTTTTTTTTTTTTTGCTCTTTTGCTCCTCTCTCTTGTCCCAAGGCAGTAAACACAGGTCTGTAGCCATGCCCTGTGCTTAGCCTGATTGGTTATCAGGCTAAGCAGGAATGCTTACATAGCTAGAAACGCTCTGTCCAAAGTCACTGTTTGAAGGAGGCGTTCCCTAACTGGAAATTCACAGCAGAAAAACACAGACTTGGGACTGTGGTTAGATTTTACTCTTGATATGTCTTGTAAGTCAGAAAAAAAACAATGCTACAGACATGTTAACGGAAGAAAACTTGATTTTTGTTGGTGTCACTTTAAATTGTAAGGACAGTGAAGGAAAAGTCCTGAAAAGTTAACCGTGAAAATGAGAACACACACAACTAATCTCTACAAAGTGCTGTAATCAAAGTCCTAACAACCTTGTTTGTTTCTTGGCTTGGCCCAGTTCAGAAATGTCTTCATTTGGGGCTTGTTCTGCACCCACTGGTTTGACGCTGGCTGAGGCTTTGTTGGAAAAATGTCCCACGGCATACCTCTATCCACCCAGGATTTAGAAGTTTTAAAGCTCAGGCGGTTATGACGCTGGTATGGTTGCTTCTCTCTAATTGCCAAGTCACTGCTAATCAAATCTGATGTCTTCGTGCCCACAAAGTCCTCAACAAATTCTCCGTTGTAAATGTTAGACATTAAAATAACTTGACCTTTTTTGTTGCTTGAGAATAATATCATGATGTGGAAAAACATCTGTGTTGCTAAAGTTACTGTATTTTTCACAGAGTCGAGAGCTGGATTCCCAGATGAAAGTGTGTGAGCTGCTGAAGTATCAAGGCGAGGCAAAGCTGCTGTCCCAGCTGCAGCAGTGGTCCATCCCTCGCTTCCCCATCAGCGGGCACGACCTCAGAAAGATGGGCATCACCTCAGGAAAGGAGATCGGCAACACTTTACAGAATCTCCGCGAGGTCTGGAAGAAAAATCATTACCAGATGGACAAAGATGAACTCCTTAGTTACGTAAAGCCTTAAGTGTGCAGGAAAGCAGCGGTGTTCATGGGTTGGGTAACAAAAACACGACCACGACTCATCAGAGCGGCCCGCTGCTCACTGTGGAGTACAGAAGTGACACATGCAGCCACTGATTAATGCAGTTCTACTGCAGTTCATATCTGAAAACGTGCATTTCTAGTGGAATCCTCTGTGTACGTATGACTAGAGTGGTTGGCCATTTAGGAACATTTCCTGGGCATTCTGAGCTAAATGGAACTTTTCATTGTATTGTACGTCATGACAAAAATGCCTAGTAAAGGATGTGTTGGACAAACTGATCAGTTAGTAATTATTGTTTTAAAAATATGTTGGTTTTTTCTTCAGCATAATTGCAGTTAAGTATTTTCTGTGTACAAGATGATATAACTGTATTAAAAATGCATTACTCTGAAAATGCACCTTCCCTTCATGTTTTTTCTGCGGCTCTGTGGGAGATGATTTTTCCCCTGAAGTAATTAGCTCCTCCCCTTCCACAGATGAACAATCTTCTCCCTTCACTCATGACGCTTTTTGTGTTTGTAGCTTTTTCTGGCAACATGCGTGCACAGATTTTTTTTTAATGAAGAAACGTTCTGACATGAAAGCCTATACTTCAGGAAGCCTGCGTTGTGAGTTTTGATTCCAGTGCCCACCTGCCTTCACCTGCAGCGTTCTGGCCATGTCTGGGTTCCACGTGAATTTCATCAACACCACTTTGGAGAGCGCTTCGTCCATGGGTGAGCCACGCGACCAGCGCTTGGCTCGGCTGGAGATCACTCTCCTGTCCCTCATCTTCATCGCCACGGGGACGCTGAACTCTGGGCTGCTGCTGTGCAGGAGGAGGAAGCAGCTCACCAGGATGCGTGTCTTTGTCTTCCACCTGTGCGTCGCCGATCTGGTGGTCACCTTCCTCCAGGTTTGCCCGCAGCTCGTGTGGGACGTCACCGACAGATTCATGGATCCAGATGTGCTGTGTCGCGGGGTGAAGTACCTACAGGTGCTCGGGATGTTCGCCTCCACCTACATGATCGTAGTGATGACTATAGACAGGTACCAGGCCATCTGCAACCCCATGATGACTTTCCAGAGACGCAGAGCGAGCTGGAACGGCTCGGTGTGCGCCTCCTGGTGCGTCTCCTTCATCGGCAGCCTGCCGCAGCTCTTCATCTTCTCCCAGGTCGAGGTGGCTCCAGGCGTGTACGACTGCTGGGCGCAGTTCAACCCGTGGGGGCTGAGAGCCTACGTGACCTGGACCACTCTGGTGATATTCGTCCTGCCGATACTCACCGTGATCGTGTGCCAGATGCACATCTGCCGCACTGTGCGCGCAAACTTCCACACGAACACGCAGAGCGCAGGTGAAAGGCCATTGTCCGGGGCCAGCAGCATGGCTGGGGTGTCCAGGGCCAGGGTGAAGACGGTGAAGATGACCGTGGTGATGGTGGGGGCCTACGTCCTCTGCTGGACTCCGTTCTTCATGGCGCAGCTCTGGTCTGTGTGGGACCACGGGGCGCCCACTCACAGTAAGTACACCCGAGACTTAAACACGCATTCTGGCTGGTTAAAATAGAAACCAAACGCTTGGGTTGTGTTCAATTAAAAGTGCAACTCAAACTGAATTTCTGGTGAAGGAGAATTTCATCAATTTTTCTATCAAAACCAAAGACTGAGTTAATGTTGAAATCCAGGCTAAATTAGATCTTTTAAATGGAGACCAGGAACAGTCGAAGAAATAAATGCTGTAACAGTCACCAAGTAATCTCCATGTTTTACTAAATTTGCTACAATCTGCCAGTGTTTATAATGGTGACATCCATATATTGAAGCGTGCACTGTGCCAATTAAAAACACATCAGAATTATTACACGCTTCTTTCTAGTCCATCTTAATAAAAACACATTTCAGTATTTAATTCAAAGAATTGTCATAAATCAATATCTGTAAAGGGTTCAGACAAAAAAGCTCCCTGTGACCAACAGAGGTCCACAGACGCACCACGTTAGATCTGTGAGGAGCACCAAGATCTGGAGTAACAGACCACCTGCAATCAGAGAACGTTCCACGCTCAACACTTTTCAGACTCACTGTAAAAACGAGCTTTTAAACAGCCAAAACTGTACCCATAATTAATGGTTGCGCTGCGGCGTACGGGCATATACAGTATATATATATATGCCCCATGTCTTGTTTGTTGCTGTAAATTCAAATGTCATCAAAGTTTTATTTCTGTAATAAAATTTAAAAAAGTGAAACTCGTATAGATTCATTCAGTGATATATTGATCGAACACAAATAAATGATACTGTAATTTAAAGATAAATTACTCTAAAATGCAACTATAACTTGATATTGCTGAAAATATTTACACATAAAACACTTTTCACCCATCAAACTGGTGTGCCCTTCTGAAACTAAAATCCATCTATGATTAATCCTGTTTCCACTCCAGTCATTGTATTTGTGGCTATTTTTGTTCTGAACTCAGTAATAATGTTTTACAAACAAGAGTGGGGCGGCTGTGGCTCAGGTGCAGTGTGGTCGACTTCTGATCGGGGGGTTAGGGGTTCGATTCCCGCTCAGTCTGCATGTCAAAGTGTCCTTGAGCAAGACACTGAAGCCCCAGTTGCTCCTGGTGGGTCAGGCCAGCGCCGGTGTATAGCAGCTCCGTCGCCATCATGGGCAGATAGCAGGATCTGTGAAGTACTTGGGTCATCCAGAGATGAGAAAAAACGCTATATAAGTATACGCCATAGTCATTATTCAAATGTTAAAGAAATATAATTGTCAAGATAATAGTCTTTAATAAATACTCAAAAGTCCAACTGTAGGAATACTGTGATCAATCTGCCAACATAACAAGCAGTATATGCAGGGCACGTATAACTACATATATATTCTACATTTATCACCAGTCCACAGCAGCAGAGGAATCATCTAACTCCGAATGGGTATCATTAGACCTTCACGTATATTCATAATGAAGTTAGATTTAAACATGTATAATATGGACATATGTTTGACTGGAAAATAAAAGCGTGATGAGATAAAACATGGCAGGATTTTATTAACGTCTACAGCAGCATCAGATAAATCAGCAATGTCACAACAAAAATCCTTTCAACAAAATCTGAATTGATATCAAATAATCTAAGCATTTTAGGTCAGTTGGCATTAAGTGGGGACTCCAAATTGTCTAGGTATGAATGTGAGAATAAATGGTTGTCTGTGTTGTGTTGGCCCTGTGATGGTCTGGTGATGGACTGGTGAACTGTGCTGGTAGTACGCACCCAAAGAAGCTGGGGTCCCCCCCCCCACTCCCACAACCTGAAAGAATTAAGTAGTTTAGAGAATGAATGAATGAATGATATAGACATACATACTGTGGGGCAAAAAAGTATTTAGCCACCAATTGTGCAAGTTCTCCCACTTAAAAGATGAGAGGTCTCCAATTTTCATCATAGGTATACCTCAACTATGAGAGACAAAATGAGAAAAAAAAATAATCCAGAAAATCATACTGAAGGATTTTTAATGAATTAATTGGTAAATTCCTCGGTAAAATAAGTATTTGGTCACCTACAAACAAGCAAGATTTCTGGCTCTCACAGACCTGTAACTTCTTCTTTAAGAGGCTCCTCTGTCCTCCACTCATTACCTGTATTAATGGCACCTGTTTGAACTCATTATCAGTATAAACGACACATTTGTTCTACCCGTAGGTAGAACAAATCTACCTACGGGTACAAATAAAGTAACCTGAACCTGTCCACAACCTCAAACAGTCAAGACTCCAAACTCCACTATGGCCAAGACCAAAAAGCTGTCAAAGGACACCAGAAACAAAATTCTAGACCTGCACCAGGCTGGGAAGACTGAATCTGCAATAGGTAAGCAGCTTGGTGTGAAGAAATCAACTGTGGGAGCAATTATTAGAAAATGGAAGACATACAAGACCACTGATAATCTCCCTCGATCTGGGGCTCTACGCAAGATCTCACCCCGTGAGGTCAAAATGATCACGAGAACGGTGAGCAAAAATCCCAGAACCACACGGGGGAACCGAGTGAATGACCTGCGGAGAGCTGGGACCAAAGTAACAAAGGCTACATCAGTAACACACTACGCCGCCAGGGACTCAAATCCTGCAGTGCCAGACGTGTCCCCCTGCTTAAGCCAGTACATGTCCAGGCCGGTCTGAAGTTTGCTAGAGAGCATTTGGATGATCTAGAAGAGGATTGGGAGAATGTCCTATGGTCAGATGAAACCAAAATAGAACTTTTTGGTAAAAACTCAACTTGTCGTGTTTGGAGGAGAAAGATCACCATACCTACTGTGAAGCATGGGGGTGGAAACATCATACTTTGGGGCTGTTTTTCTGCAAAGGGACCAGGATGACTGATCCGTGTAAAGGAAAGAATGAATGGGGCCATGTATCATGAGATTTTGAGTGAAAACCTCCTTCCATCAGCAAGGGCATTGAAGATGAAACGTGGCTGGGTCTTTCAGCATGACAATGATCCCAAACACACTGCCTGGGCAGCGAAGGAGTGGCTTCGTAAGAATCATTTCAAGGTCCTGGAGTGGCCTAGCCAGTCTCCAGATCTCAACCCCATAGAAAATCTTTGGTGGGAGTTGAAAGTCCGTGTTGCCCAGCGACAGCCCCAAAACATCACTGCTCTAGAGGAGATCTGCATGGAGGAATGGGCCAAAATACCAGCAACAGTGTGTGAAAACCTTGTGAAGACTTACAGAAAACGTTTGACCTCTGTCATTGCCAACAAAGGGTATATAACAAAGTATTGAGATGAACTTTTGTTATTGACCAAATACTTATTTTACCAAGGAATTTACCAATTAATTCATTAAAAATCCTTCAATGTGATTTTCTGGATTTTTTTTTCTCATTTTGTCTCTCATAGTTGAGGTATACCTATGATGAAAATTGGAGACCTCTCTCATCTTTTAAGTGGGAGAACTTGCACAATTGGTGGCTGACTAAATACTTTTTTGCCCCACTGTATACTGTATATGTGACTAGAACTGAAGAGTGTCATGGTATAAAACATATAGGTAGTTTTCAGTCACAGAATTTATTGGCATGGAAAGTTCGTCTTGTAATGCTGAGACAGGTTATAGATTGAATTTGTCCATCCATCCGTGCAGCTTTAACCATTTATCTGGGTGCCTGGGTTGCCGGGGCAGCAGCCTTAGAAGAGGACCTCAGACTGCTGCCTGATCCCTCCATGATCCCTCCTGCAGTAGGTGACTGAACTGGACTGCAGACTTGTGCAGCTCATTCAGACTGAGCTCAGTGGGGTCCTATTGGCAGAAACCTGGGCACCAAGTACTTACCATCAGTTCCCCTCCTCTGACCTGGCTCCAGGGTGGGGCCTGATAACCTCAAACCTGGCGGAGTACACTGGATCCTTGCTGTAACTTTTTTATGGGAATCCTCTGGATGGCACTTGGCCTGGCCATTCACCCAGGACCAGTCTGCCTTGGGAGACTGTACCAGGGGCAACCTGCTCCTGACAACATAGCTATTGGGATCATAAGGGCATGTAGAACCCTTCACCACAATAAGGCAGCAATCCGGGGGGGGGGGGGGCATGTAACTAACTGTATAATGAAAAATAAACTCCCAACAAATATGCTAAAACTAGGAAAGAGACCCCTTTCAGCTGTAGGCTTTATAATCAGAGATAGCACTGCCCTCATACTGGAAAATCTCCCACTAAACCACTCCAACCACATCATCTCCATGTGCCTCCTACTGCTGAACAAGCAGTGCAAGCCAAGCTTTGAGCATATATGACCAGATCCTTCAGGCAGAAACTAAAAAAAGAAGTTGTCCTGCAAAGTACCCCCAACAAAGGACAAAGTCTTGATCCTCTGCAATTAGGCCATGACTCGGAAGCATGGAGAGGAATACATGGTAAATACAGGATCACAAATTGCAATTACAATGGCCATCTAATAATTAGTACCACTATCACAAACAACCATTCTCCAGCAATAAGAAGGCTGAAAACTACCTGGAAACAATCACAGTCCAGACACTGGCAACTCACTGACTGCATCCTAGTGCACCAGTGAGACTGGTGAGATTTTTAACACTGAGTAATGCCTCATGATGTGTCAAACTAATAGTTGCATAGCTCATGGCAAACTTAACCTTTAACTCAAGCCTAAACCAAAGGGAAGGGGTGTCTTAAGGAAACAACTGCAGTTTCCAGGCTACCAAACTGAAAGTAGGCTTCCAATCAAGCTTATAGTCAAAGCTTGAGGAAACCAGCCACCTGATCAACCCCTCCCCTGGAGGCATTTAGAAACAACAAAACTCCATGCACCCATGCATGCATCCATCCTCTACCACTTATTTGGGCGTCCAGGTCACGGAGGCAGCAGTCTAAGCAGAGAAGCCCAGACTTCCCTCTCCATAGCCATTTCCTCCAGCTCTTCAGAGAGGACGCTAAGGTATTCCCAGGCCAGCTGGGAGACATTGTCCCACCTGCATGTCCTTAGTCTGCCCTAGGGTCTCCTCCCAGTGGGACATACCCAAAACACCTCACATGGGAGGCATCCTGATCAGATGCTCAAACTACCCAGCTGGTAAATTGACAACTTTGCCTTATAGCTCATCTCCCTTCTTCACCACAGCAGACCAGTATAATGCCTGTATCACTGCAGATGCTGCTCCAGTCCATCTGTCAATCTCCCACTCCATTCTCCCCTCACTTGTGAATAATGCCTCGATATACTTGATAAGACCTCAGGCTGACCTCATTGCCCTAGCCCAAGATCGCCCTGCCTTCAGACGACTTGCTGCAATGGTCACTTAAGTGGCCAGACGACGATTAAGTTAAGTAATACTTGAACTCCTCCACTCCCCAACCTGGAGAGGACAATCCACCCTTGAGAACGGTGGACTCAGGTTTGGTGGTGCTGATTGTCATCCTGGCTGCTTCACAGTTAGCAGCAAACCACCCCAGTAAGACCTGTAGGTCATTATTCAATCAAGCCACCAGGACCATATCATTTGCTGGCAGCAGAGACAAGATCCTGTGACTGGTGAACATGTCTGTTCCTTTCTTGCACCTATAAATCCTGTCCATAAAAATTATGAACAGGATTGGTGACAAAGGGCAGCTCTTGCTGAGTCAGCAGACTCCACTCTTGGATAATTCTCCAGTACAGCACAGAGACCCGAATCATCTCTTTCAGCCACCTAAGACTCCTTGAGCTCTTCCATCGCCTCTGCTTCATCCTTAACATCCACTGGAGCAACAAAGTCCTTGACAAGGTGCCCAGCCAGCATGCTCGTGTGGGCCCCACCAGAAGTTAAATCTGGGCTGTCTTATGGGTCCTAAGTGGGTTTGTCTGCGGGCTCCATGTTGGCCCATCTGTGTTTGCCCACATGGACTTCACCTGTGGGTTGAATGAGTGAGCAGGTTTCAGTAACACTGGCGCCATAGGCAAAACTGTACAAAAAAGTCACAAATTTATGAGAAAAAAGTGCCAAATTTACAAAAAAAAGTAGCAAATTTACCTGAAAAAAGTCACAAATTTACTCGAAAAAAGTCTCAAATTTAAGAGAAAAATTTGAAAATTTAGTAGAAACATGCAAATTTACAAGAAAAAAATGTAAAATTACTTGAAAAGCGTTACAAACTTACAAGAAAAATTTAGCAAATTTACAAGAAGAAAGTCACAATTTTATGAGGAAAAAATGAGAAAAAGTTGCAAATTAAAACAGTAGTAAATATGACTAAATAAATTGAAAGTTTGTCACAAAAAAGCTTTAAGTTCAAAGTAAAAAAAAAGTTGAAAATTTTTGAGAAAGTTTTTTGAATTGAATTTGAATTTGAATGAATTTATTTCGGATAGTACATTACAGGTTAAAAGAAACTGTATAATATAACAACAAGGTCAAATTAGACAAAGACTCCTTCTACTATACAATTCCACGTGAGTTATCCGAAATGGGTGATGGCTGAAGCCGCAGCTTATATTGCCCACCCATATTCCATCCAAGAATTCAAAGGAGAAAAAAGAGAAAACAAGACAAGAGGGATTACAATTTAAAACAAGGCTAAGACAAAATATGACTGAGAGAAAAAGAAAACTGAGCTAGTCTAAGTTAAGCGGTTACTATTCAAAAACAAATCTAAGACATAGTGTCACAGAGAAAAAAGAAAAACTAAGCTATAACACAACACAGGCTGGAAATGTCAATCCTTATGTGAGTTTACATGTCGTCTTGTAAATATGTTTGGAGTATTTCTTCCTTTAGTTTTTGTTTAAATTGTCCAAGCTTTGTACATGATTTTAATTCAGGTCCAAAATCGTTCCATAATCTGACACCTTGCACTGAAATACAGTGTTGCTTGGTAGTTGTTCTCACTGTAGGCTTTTGAAATATACATGTTCCTCTGAAGTGATATCGTTTCTCCCTTGTTTGGAACAACTTTTGGATATTTGCGGGCAGTGATAGATTCTTCACTTTGAACATTATTATTGCGGTTTTAAAGTCGATCAGATCTTTCAACTTGAGAGTTTTTTGTTTAAGAAAAAGTGGGTTTGTTGGTTCCCTGTAAGCTGCTTTGTTGATTATTCTAATAGCTCTCTTTTGAAGCATAAAGAGTGGATATATGTTTGTTTTATATGTATTTCCCCATACTTCATTACAATATGTCATGTATGGGAGTATTAATGAATGATACAAGGTGTATAGTGTGGGTTGACTCAGCAAATATTTCACTCTGTGTAATATTGCAATTGATTTGGATACTTTACCTTTTATATAATTAATATGTGGCTTCCAACACAGTTTGTTATCAATTATTACTCCAAGGAATTTAGTTTCGGATACCCTTTCAATCTCTACACCATTTACACTGAGTTTGGGTACTGGGTAGTTGTGATGGTTGTTAAAGACTATAAATTTTGTCTTGCTTAAATTGAGCGTTAATTTGTTTGAATCAAACCACAGTTTCAGCTTTCCTAATTCCTTTCCGAGTGTATCCAGAAGTTGTTCCAAGTTGTTTCCACTGCATAGCAGGTTAGTGTCATCAGCAAACAATATTAAGTCCATTTTTTCTGAAACTTTACATATATCATTTATATACATATTGAATAATAATGGTCCCAAAACTGAACCCTGTGGGACTCCACAGGTGACCTTCAGTAGCTCTGAGTTTTTGTTGTTAACACATACAAACTGATATCTATTCTTTAAGTAACTTCTTAACCAGGACAGTGCTACCCCTCTGATACCACAATTTTGTAGTTTCTTTAATAATAGATTGTGATCTACTGTATCAAATGCTTTTTTAAGATCCAGGAATACTCCAACTGAATACTCTTTATTTTCAATGGCTGTTGATATTTTTTCTGTAAATTCCATTAAGGCATATGCTGTTGTCCTTTTGTGTCTGAACCCATATTGCTGCTCACACAATAAATCATTCTTCAGTATGAAGTTGTCAATTCTCTCATAGAATATTTTTTCAAGTATCTTGGAAAATTGCGGTAATAGTGAAATTGGTCTGTAGTTGGAGAGTTCCCCTCTGTCGCCTGTCTTGTAAATTGGAATTACTTTAGCTATTTTCATTGCATTGGGAAATATACCTGATTGGAGAGACAGGTTACAGATATACGTCAGTGGTTTCACTATGCATTCGATAACAGTTTTGACTAGTAGCATATCAATACCATCGCAGTCAGTAGATGTTTTACTTTTGAACGATTTAACAATTTCAATGACCTCTCTTTCGTCTGTGTTCTTTATGAAGATGGTGTCTTTTACAGCAGTGTTATTGCATATTGAATCACCTGTTGGCACCGTAGTGGGTATTTCTCGGGCCAGTTTAGGTCCAATGTTAACAAAAAAATTATTAAATTCATCTGCAGGTGAAGCTATATTCACATTCGGAGTCGATTTATTATTTTTTGGAGTGTTAGTTGGGTAGCTGGTATTTCTGCTTTTATTTCCAAGGATACTGTTGATTATTGTCCATGTATTTTTAATATTGTCTTTGTTTTTTTCCAGTTCTTTACTGTAATAGTCTCTTTTACTACATCTTATTATATATGTTAACTTATTTTTGTATGTTTTATACCGCTGCTCTGCTTCTTTTGTCCTTTTCTTTATGAAAGCTTTATATAATAAATTTTTCTTTTTACACGCCTTTTGTAGTCCTTTGGTTAGCCATGGTTTGTCAGTAAATTTGTGTTTAAGCTTTTTTTTAACTAATGGGCAGTTTTTTTCATAAAGAGTGGTTACAATGTTTGTAAATGTGTCATAGGCTTCATTTACATCTGATACATAGACTTCTGTCCAGTCTTGCTTCAGCAAGTCCTCTTTAAAAGAACTGATTGCGTTTGGTGATTTGTGTCTGAACGATTTTGAGATTTTTTCTGGGTTGGGCCCCGTGTGGCCATGGATAAGGGCAAAGATTGGCAAGTGGTCGCTTATATCATTTATCAATAATCCACTTTCTATTTTCTTGTCGAGAACATTGACAAACAGGTTGTCAATAAGTGTAGCAGAGTGAGCTGTGATTCTACTGGGATGTGTTATTGTGGGATATAGACTCATGCTGTACATAGAGTTCATGAACTCTGTAACTACATTTTGTTGATGTGGATTAAGTAGGTCAATATTGAAATCTCCACAAATTGCTACCATTTTCTTACTAGTAATATTATTGTACAGCTCGACTAATTTATCTCTGAATGTCTCAATGCAAGTTCCCGGCGTTCTGTATATGCAGCTTATGATTAGATTTTTTGTTTTGTCTAGGTCAATCTCAACAGTAACACATTCCAAAATCCCTGGTAGTGCTAAGGACATTTCATTTACAAGCTTACATCTATATAGGTCATCAATATACAGTGCAACACCACCACCCTTTTTTTGAGATCTGTTAATGTTAAACATCTGATATCCCTCTATTGCCATCAGGGGAGCCTGGTCTGCATTAAGCCAGGTTTCAGAGACTGCTATAGCTGTGAATTTTCTGTTTAGCTGTTTTAAATAGTCCTGAATCTGTGAGAAGTTTTTGTTAAGACTTCTGCTATTGAAGTGTATTATTGACAGTTTACCATCTAATTGCACTTGACTTTTGAATTGCTTTTCAGTGTAATATTCACAGTGGTTATGAATATTATTGAAAAAGTGGTTATCAGGATCAATATCATTCTCCATCTCTTGTGGTTTATGTTCAGCATAGTGGCATATTTTTAGAGTTTGAGTTTCCTCACTCTGTGTTTCATAGTCAGTGTTCATCTGTATTTATCTAAGTCAGTAGCATCTCTGATCATTATACTTTTTGCTTGCTCAGGTGTTCCATTTAGTTTAATCCAAATTCTACAATTTCTTGTCCAGGTTGACTGTATCTTATTATGTTTCTTTAGCATCCGTGCCTGCCGTGCTAATTCAGCGTTTTTTTTTGTCAGGTGTTCATTTAGGTAAACTTGAGTTTCCTTTAGTTTTTTGGCCTGCCTCAGTATGTCATTTTTCACCCTCCTGTTCACAAAGCGCATCACAATTGATTTCTTTGTTTTGTTATCTTTCTTCGGTAAAGCATAACAGGCTGAGATCGCATTGGCTTCTACCTTAATGTCTTTATCATTAAGGAACTGAAGCACTTGGTTTTCTAAGGACATTGATTCACTTATGGAAGCATGTTCACCACTCAGTCCTGTAGCGGCATGGGCGTACGACTGATATCTGATGTCTAGTCCACTTATAACTATGTCATCAATGCGAGAACCTTGTTCAAGATCCTCAACGCGTTGCTCCAAAAGACGCCCGTGTTGCTCCAGGTCCATAATTTTTTTGTCTTTTTCTTTTATTATTGAATGTAGGGCTTGTACCTCCTGTATTAGGTCTAATATTTTGTCCTGCTGGCTAGTCACTTTGGCCAGTTCATCTAACACAAAGTTCAGAGTTTTTTTAATTTCTTCCATTTCCTCTTTTTTGGGTGGCATTTTACTGACCTGTGGATAGAAATAAGCAGAGAATCCGGCTAGGCCTCAACTAGCTCGGTCACTACTGGACCCGCCGCTCCTGCGCAGCTTCTCCGCCGAGTGACGCTGCTCAGCTCCGCAGATCACCGCCGTCTATCGCCTGCCTCCGTCTACCTGGCCAGTTGTGTCGTGCACCGCCGGCGCAGCCGGAATCCACCGATCACAGCCACTCGTCGCCGTCTGGCTAGGCGGCTCCTCCGCTGGGCCCCGTCTAGGCCCCGTCACCGACCGCCGTCAGTCTGGTCGTTCCTCGGCTGGGCCTCGCAATTGAGCACCGGTTCAGACCACTGTCCTGCTGGATCCAGGTGGCCCCCGTCTCTCACCAACGCCGCGCCCGAGCTCCCAATCGCCGCCTCGGTTGGTTCGTCCTCCTTTTAAATCCTTCTCTCCAAATTTACTAGAAAAATGTCACAAATTTATAGGAAAGTCACAAATTGGAAAGAAAAATAGCAAATTTACAAGGAAAGACATAACAAATTTATGAGGACAAAGTTGCAAAATTACTGCAAAAAAGTAGCAAATTCATGAGAATGTTCCAAAATTACAAGAAAAGGTTAGCAAATTTGCTAGAAAAAAGTCACAATTTTACAAGAAAAACTAACAAATTTATGAAAAAAGTTGCAAGTTTACAGTTAAAAGGTTACAAATTTATGAGCAAGTTTCAAATTTTCAAGAAAAAAATGATCAAATTAGGGGGAAAAAGTCAAATTTACAAGAAAATAGCAAATTTATGAGAAAATAACAGGTAAAGTCCATGTGGGCAAACACAGATGGGGCCAACATGGAACGCAGGGATAAACCCACGTGGACCCATAAGACAGCCCAGTTTGGCCTGTGGTGAGGCCCACATGGACATGCTGGCTAGGAGGGAAGCAGTATCAGTATCTTATGCTACGTGTCCACTGGTCCAGATGTTTCGGAAAGGAATCGGTCACCAGAACCGGTGAGGTTGCGGGAAAGGAGCGTGGGCATGGGCCCCGTCGAGTTCTTGGATAGGTGGAGTCAGAGCAATGTGGGAGGAAATACTGGAATAGTCAATATTAACCATGAGCAGATTGATAAGTCTGTTTTTAATAGTGCTGGTATGTTTGCGCTACAAAAGTGCGACTTTGTTGTCGTCTCCGCCGGTTTTGGGTTCACCCAATCCTACAGACCCGCACATTGAATGTTGAAGTTGACCGCCTGGTTCGTGAGCTTTGGCTGGATGAGCCCATGTTCCACTGCTCTCCACGCCTCGTTCCTTTGTATGTTGTTTCTATATGATGGCAAGGACTGGTCATATATTATCGGGCTGCCTGAAACAGTGGTTATTAATTTCTCCTTCATGTCCTCACAACAACAAGTAATGTACAGATCTGATTGTCTCCCCCCCCCCCCCCCCCTCCCCGGCTTCTCCAGCTGGCTGGTTCACTGGATTGGTCAATGGGTCCATCCGTGGGCAGTCTTCAGTTCTCAGCTACTACTGGACAATATGGCGTCCTTGGTCTCCATATCTTTAAAACAAACCAGCAAAAAGTGTTTCTAACATCACTTTGTGCGAGAAATAGTAGGTTCAGTTAATGAATCCGTCGTTATTTAACATCAAAAAATGCTGGTTTAAAAGTTCAGGACAAGAGTGCTGCCTCCAGTGCATGACCACACAGAAAATGTCATGACCGATCATAATGTTTATGTAAATGAGCTGTAGGAGAACCCACAGGCAACTCGACACAACACAGTCCGGTTTTCACTGGTCCAGACCCAAATGCTTTCTGTTGTGTTTCTAATACACAGTGAATGGGAAGTGGAAAAATAATAGAACTAGTGGACATGTAGCATTAGGAGCACAAACAACCATGGATGAGGCACATCTCTGAATGGAGGATCATTGCCTTCCTCAGATCGAGACAAAGCACTTCATTTAATAAGATAAGATAAGATAAGCCTTTATTAGTCCCACAATGGGGAAATTCCAGGATTGCAACAGCACAGGGATAGCAACACTCAGAGCAATAATTCAGAAGATAAGATAATAAGAGCAGTGAATATACATACAGTGGGGCAAAAAAGTATTTAGTCAGCCACCAATTGTGCAAGTTCTCCCACTTAAAAGATGAGAGCGGTCTCCAATTTTCATCATAGGTATACTTTAACTATGAGAGACAAAATGAGAAAAAAAAAAAAATCCAGAAAATCACATTGTCTGATTTTTAAAGAATTTATTTGCAAATTATGGTGAAAAATAAGTATTTGGTCACCTACAAACAAGGTCTCACAGACCTGTAACTACTTCTTTAAGAGGCTCCTCTGTCCTCCACTCGTTACCTGTATTAATGGCACCTGTTTGAACTCGTTATCAGTATAAAAGACACCTGTCCACAACCTCAAACAGTCAGACTCCAAACTCCACTATGGCCAAGACCAAAGAGCTGTCAAAGGACACCAGAAACAAAATTGTAGACCTGCACCAGGCTGGGAAGACTGAATCTGCAATAGGTAAGCAGCTTGGTGTGAAGAAATCAACTGTGGGAGCAATTATTGGAAAATGGAAGACACACAAGACCACTGATAATCTCCCTCAGTCTGGGGCTCCACGCAAGATCTCACGCCGTGAGGTCAAAATGATCACGAGAACGGTGAGCAAAAATCCCAGAACCACACGGGGGGACCTAATAAATGACCTGCAGAGAGCTGGGACCAAAGTAACAAAGGCTACCATTAGTAACACACTACACCACCAGGGACTCAAATCCTGCAGTGCCAGACGTGTCCCCCTGCTTAAACCAGTACATGTCCAGGCCGGTCTGAAGTTTGCTAGAGAGCATTTGGATGATCCAGAAGAGGATTGGGAGAATGTCATATGGTCAGATGAAAGCAAAATAGAACTTTTTGGTAAAAACTCAACTTGTGGTGTTTGGAGGAGAAAGAATGCTGAGTTGCATCCAAAGAACACCATACCTACTGTGAAGCATACGGGTGGAAACATCATGCTTTGGGGCTGTTTTTCTGCTAAAGGACCAGGACAACTGATCCGTGTAAAGGAAAGAATGAATGGGGCCATGTATCATGAGATTTTGAGTGAAAACCTCCTTCCATCAGCAAGGGCATTGAAGATGAAACGTGGCTGGGTCCTTCAGCATGACAATGATCCCAAACACACCGCCCAGGCAATGGAGTGGCTTCGTAAGAAGCATTTCAAGGTCCTAGAGTGGCCTAGCCAGTCTCCAGATCTCAACCCCATAGAAAATCTTTGGAGGGAGTTGAAAGTCCGCGTTGCCCAGCAACAGCCCCAAAACATCACTGCTCTAGAGGAGATCTGCATGGAGGAATGGGCCAAAATACCAGCAACAGTGTGTGAAAACCTTGTGAAGACTTACAGAAAACGTTTGACCTCTGTCATTGCCAACAAAGGGTGTATAACAAAGTACTAAGATGAACTTTTGTTATTGACCAAATACTTATTTTCAACCATAATATACAAATAAATTCTTTAAAAATCAGATGTGATTTTCTGGATTTTTTCTTTTCTCATTTTGTCTCTCATAGTTGAGGTATACCTATGATGAAAATTGGAGACCTCTCTCATCTTTTAAGTGGGAGAACTTGCACAATTGGTGGCTGACTAAATACTTTTTTGCCCCACTGTATGTACACAGAAATATACACAGTGCAGAGCATTGTAGCTAAATGGAATAAACAGCATAACGGACTATTCAGTTATCCCGCATAGTATGAATATGTACCCATACAGTATATTTCGTATTTGAATCAGCCGAGTTGTCACGCTCTGTAGCGATTGACAGTGTTTCCTCTGGCTAAAAGACCTTGGCGCGGTGGCAGCATATTTTTCCTGGGGGGGGGGGGGGTAAACATACTGGAATATGTTAATTTTATACTATTTATTTCTTTTTAAAAATTTTACACAGCAACGTTGCATATGGAACTTACCATTTGAAGTATTGTACAACTGAGGCTTGAATATTGGGCAAGTTGGGGTCCCACCCAGACATCCTGTGTTTAGACTTTTTAGTTGTGTTATCCTTCTCTCCTTCCTCTGCCTGAACACTTCCCTCTCCTTGGCTCCTCTCTTCTGTCTCATCTTTCCCTCTCTGAGCTCTGTCTAATTCAGCTTCTCTCTCTGTCTATGGTGGTATACAAACAGGTTAGAAAATATCAAGTGTCATGTTTTGTCCTGCAGGATTTTTTTGTCATGGTTTACATAAATGACAAAAATATGTGTATTTTTTGTATTTTTATTCTAGTGTTTCTTTTTTTCCATTGAGAGAGTAGGGAAGGGAAAGAAACATTCATAATAGTAATGTACTCATGCATACTTAAATTATATGATCAGGTGGGTATAGTAACCAGAAATTCTACTCATGTAAAAGCAGTGCTTTGAAATTAATAATTAAAAGTAGACAACCAAAAATTTATAGCTGAGTTAAGGGTACAAAGAGCAGCCAATTAAAAACTTGAGTAATGACTTCAGTCTTCAAGGTTTGAGGTTTTTCTCCAAAATTTATAACAATTTTCTTATAGTTTTCTACTTTTCTCTATAAATCTAAAGTTGAAACCATGTCCCTCAAATTTGTAATTTCCTCTTGTAAAATTGACTTTTCTTGTGCATTTGAAACTTTATTATTAATTTGTGGATTATTTTATGACTAATTTTTGTCTGTTTTTTAAAATAAAATTACTTTTTTTAGATAAATTTGAAACAGACTGTGGTATTTTTTTTTTACTTTTTCCTAATAACAATTTACATTTTTGACAATAACTTTGCAGTCAGAACAGAACAATAATTTAACTCTGATTACAAAGAAAAAATATTAATAAAATTGTATTTAATGAAATAACTTAAATGACCAAGGATACCGTTATTTCTGTTATAATATTTCTTTATATTTACAGTTTTTTAGAAATCTTCTCACCACCCAGCCAGCAGGGAAAACCTCCCTTATTTTGAAATCAAATGTTGACACGTTTAGTTTGTCTGAAGGCTGCTGACAGGTTAAAGTCATTGATTTCATGAATTTCGGTAATCTTTACCTACCAGGTACATAATAGGGAACTATAGCGGACTCTAAAGACATAATTCACCACAATATGTGTTTATGTACAGAACGATCTGTTTAGGCAGTTATAGTTGTGCTCTCAGGCTTTCTCATCAGGCACCTCTCTAGGCAGCCGCTGAAGGACCTCAGTTTAGAGCTAGCGCTTTTAGCTGTTGTTTTTTGTCACTGCCGCTGGAGAATAAAAACGGCACGCCTGCTCGTGCGAGAAAAGCGAGAAAGATTCCTGCAATTCCTACAGAACATAACTTAATATTCAGGTTCAGGTTACTTTATTTGTACCCGTAGGTAGATTTGTTTTGCAGTCAGGTAACATTGTGGCCGCCCATGGGGAAACATAATGTGTAGCATCTTAGATAAGAACAAAGAGCAGAGTTTCCTTGGAGATAACAGGAAGTTGTGAAAGTGTGATCTTTTGTGTGTCAGAGACTGCTAGGAGGATCCTTTGTGTGCCAGAGACTTCGAGGGGGATGTTAAGGGATTAAGGAAGTGCATGCGATGTGACCTTTGATGTGAATGCAATGTGACCTTTGATATGTAGAAAGACCTGAGTATTTAAGAGAAGAGTTCTGTCTTAGATGTTCTCTTTCTACTATGCTCATGTGCGAGATGTGTAATAAACTGCCTGAGACAAATCTGCCTCATCATTTACACACTCCACACTGGTGACCCAAGACGAAGCATGCAACACGCAGAGAGTCCCCCGGAGCCAGCCTTGTTGGGAGCCCCCAGCCAAGCGTATGCCGTTGCAATCCAGCTACCGGATTTTTGGCAGCACAATCCGCGCTCCTGGTTCCACCTGGCTGAGGCGCAGTTCGTCCTCCGGGGGATATCGGTGGATGACACGAAATTCTACCATGTGGTCGCAAAGCTCGACACCCACACGGCTCAGCATGTGGAGAGCCTGCTGGAACAGCCACCAACCAGCGACAAATACGGTGCGTTGAAGGCCGCACTTATCCAGCACTACACACTCTCAGTTGAGGAGAGAGCAGAGAGACTCCTGATGCGGACCGGGTTAGGAGATTGCACGGCTATTGACCTCATGGAGAGGATGCTGAGATTGAAGGGCTCGGATGACGACCACTTCATTTTTACCCACCTCTTCCTCCGGAACCTTCCGTCAGCGACGAGAGCGGCCCTGGCCAATTCGCCGTTGCTAGCCAAGCGGGACTACCGTGCGCTGGCCCAGGAAGCACACCGGATCATCATGGCCAGCAGAGAGCTCACGACCACGGCGGCAGCGACGGAGCTCAGAGCGACGACCGGAGAGGGCGAGGAGCCATTGACGGCGGTAGCAGAACCACCGACGACAGCGGCGGCGGGGGCCAAGGAACGAGGAGGAGACATCCTTTGTTTCTACCATCACCGCTTTGCAGAGAAGGCACGCAAATGTATACCACCGTGCCAGTTCAAGCGCTCGGGAAATGCCAAGACCGGGGGTCGGTAGCAGCTGCGGCCCTCGGGGAGGAGAACAAGCTGCTCTACTTGACGGACGCACGCTCGGGGAGGCATTTCCTCGTGGACACCAGCGCCCAGTTGAGTTTCATCATGCCGTCCTACGCCGACCGGCTGGCAGGTTCCAGCGGCCCCCAGATGGCAGCAGCAAACGGCTCGGAGATTAAGACCTTTGGTGAGAGGACTCTACTTCTGTCACTACACGGCCGTGCATTTGAGTGGACTTTTGTCATAGCAGCATTGAATTTCAATATATTGGGGGCTGATTTTTTGTGCTCACATGGTTTGTTGGTTGATATCGCTAACAGGCGCCTGGTTAATGCACTGTCCTTTGAGTCTAGTCCCTGTACAGCTCGAGCATCCCGGCCAACAGCACAAGCCAACGTCACAGCTGCAAGCGGTAAGTTCCACACACTGCTCACTCAGTTCCCAGCACTCACGGTCCCGACATTTTCAGCAGCCGTCGCTAAACACGGGGTGGAACATTTTATTACCACCACCGGGCCGCCCGTTTTTGCAAAACCTCGGCGCTTGGACGCAGCTAAACTGGCCATAGCGCGCGAGGAGTTTGCCAACCTGGAGAGGTTGGGCATCATCAGGCGTTCAAACAGCCCATGGGCTTCCCCGCTACACATGGTCCCTAAAGCTGACGGTTCGTGGTGGCCTTGCGGGGATTTCCGCAGGTTGAACAACGCCACAGCGCACGACCGCTACCCAATTCCTCACATCCAGGATTTTTCCGTTCACTTGGCAGGGGCGCGCGTTTTTTCTAAAATAGACTTGGTCCACTGTTACCACCAAGTCCCAGTGCACGCTGAGGACATACCCAAAACAGCGGTGATAACTCCGTTTGGTCTATTCGAGTTTTTGCGCATGCCATTCGGGCTTAAAGGGGCGGCACAGACGTTCCAACGCATGATGGATGCGGTGCTGCGCGATCTCCCTTTCGTATTCGTCTACCTGGACGATATCTTGGTAGCCAGCGCTTCCGAAGACGAACACGAAACCCACCTCACGGCGGTTTTCCAGAGGTTGGGAGAGCACGGTTTAATAATCAACCCAGCGAAGTGTCAGTTCGGGGTGACGCAGATTGATTTTTTGCGGCACCGCGTCTCTCCCGAAGGAGCGGTTCCGCTGCCTGACAGAGTGTGCGCGGTAGCAGATTTTCCCCGACTGCAAACGGTCAGGGTGTTACAGGAGTTTTTGGGAATGGTGAATTTTTATAACCGTTTCCTCCCCCGTGCAGTGCAGCTCATGCAACCACTGTACGCCGCGCTCAAAAAACAGAAACCCGCGAATAAGATTGAATGGTCCCCGGAGCGAGAGCGGGTGTTCTCGGAAGTCAAGGCAGCCCTGGCAAACGCTGTGTTGTTGGCACATCCAGACCCAACGGCCCGCATAGCGCTCACTACTGACGCGTCAGATGTGGCCATAGGGGCGGTCGTGGAGCAGCGTGTAGCCGGGGCTTGGCAGCTGGACTTTTTCAGCAGGACTTTGCGCGATAGTGAACGTAAATACAGCGCATTCGACAGGGAGTTGCTGGCTCTCCACTTGGCCATTCGCCACTTCCAGTTCTGGCTGGAAGGACGCTGTTTCACCGCGTTCGTTGACCACAAGCCACTGACATTCGCGATGGCCAAGGTTTCAGAACCGTGGTCGGGCCGGCAGCAGAGACAGCTGGCCGTGATCTCAGAGTTTACTACCGATATTCAGCATGTGTCAGGTAAACAGAATGTAGTTGCAGACTGCCTCTCGCGCGCTGTGGCTGCCCCAGTCCGCGTGGGGATAGATTACTCAGCCATGGCCGCGGAGCAGGTTAGTGACGCGGACGTGCGCGCGCTCCAGTCTGGACCAACAGGGTTAAGGCTGGAAAGCAGGGTGCTGCAAGACGGCATGCCCCCCCTAATCTGCGATGTCTCCACGGGGCAACCGCGTCCCATGGTCCCGGCCGCGTGGCGCCGCCGCGTTTTTGACTTGATTCATTCTTTAGCGCACCCGGGAGTGCGCGCGTCGGTCAAGATGGTAGGAGAGAAATCTGTGTGGCCGAGCCTTCGCAAACAAGTGAAAGAGTGGGCAGCAACCTGCATGGTGTGCCAACGAGCCAAAGTACACAGACACACGAGAGCTCCCTTGGAGCCGTTTCACATCCCGGCTAAGAGGTTCGACCATGTTCATGTGGACCTCGTGGGCCCCCTCCCGCCATCACAGGGGTGCACGCACCTTCTGAAAATGGTGGACCGCACCACGCGCTGGCCTGAGGTGGTTCCACTGGCGTCAACCACAGCCGAGGAGGTGGCGCATGCATTTTTAACAGCATGGGTGGCGCGTTTTGGAGTCCCGTTGGACATTACGTCCGACAGAGGCCCTCAATTTGTTTCTGAACTTTGGTCAACAATGGCCCGCAGCCTGGGTGTCGTAATTCACCGCACAACCGCGTACAATCCACAGGCTAATGGGTTATGCGAACGTTTTCATAGGTCATTGAAAGCGGCTCTCAGGGCGTCACTGACGGATGCAAATTGGGTAGACAAGCTACTGTGGGTTTTATTGGGGTTACGTTCTGTGCCTAAAGAGGACTTGGAAGCTTCCCCGGCTGAACTCGTTTTTGCGCAGCTGCTTCGGCTGCCCGGGGAGTTTCTCCCAGATAATCCTGCGCCGGGCAGCTCCCCGTCTCAGCTGTTGCAGCGTAGCATTGACACAGGCACGCTGCCGGGCCCTGTTCACCACAGTTTTCCGCGCGTTTTTGTGCCTAAGACTTTGAAAAATGCGGAGTTTGTTTTTGTCAGACACAACGCACATCGCCCCCCACTGCGAACACCTTATGATGGGCCGTTCTGAATTCTGGAAACAGGGGACAAGCATTTTTTGCTAGATTTGGGGGGTAGGAGGGAAGCGGTTGGCATTAACAGACTCAAACCCGCTTTTGTGGTGGCGGATTTCCCCAGAACACCCGCAGGGACAGACAAAAGGTTTTCACCCCCAAACAGCAGCTCCCCAGCATGACAGCGCCGCGGAGGCAGTGAATCCTGGTTACAGCAGATACGGGAGGAGACTGAAGCCCAAGCAGCATGTGGATTGATGTTTAATGATTCTGTCACAGCATATGGACTGTTATTCTTTTGTTTGATCCAATATGCTCGGGGGGGGGGGGGGGTGTGGCCGCCCATGGGGAAACATAATGTGTAGCATCTTAGAAAAGAACAAACATCAGAGTTTCCTTGGAGATAACAGGAAGTTGTGAAAGTGTGATCTTTTGTGTGTCAGAGACTGCTAGGAGGATCCTTTGTGTGCCAGAGACTGCGAGGGGGATGTTAAGGGATTAAGGAAGTGCATGCAATGTGACCTTTGATGTGAATGCAATGTGACCTTTGATATGTACAAAGACCTGAGTATTTAAGGGAAGAGTTCTGTCTGAGATGTTCTCTTTCTACTATGCTCATGTGCGAGATTTGTAATAAACTGCCTGAGACAAATCTGCCTCATCATTTACACACTCCACAACATCCATATTTACAAACCACAATTACATTCAACATGAACACAAACAGGCACACATGAGGCTGACTATAAACATGATAAAAATACTCAAGACTCCACCAATCAGGACATAGGACAAAGAGATAAGAGAAAAAACAAAGACATAAGAGAGAAGGGTCATATTAAAAAGTTAAAGACTAGTCAAAGAGGTTAAAAATTCAAAAGTCTAAAACCCAATAAAAGATTTAGAACCCAAATAAGAAACCTACAAAAATAAGTAAATATAAAATAAAATTAATAAATAGGTAACCAGTGGTGAGGGGGGCCATTAAGCTGAAGAAGGAGTCCTATCAAGCTTGGTTGGCTTGTGGGACTCCCGAAGCAGCTGAGGTGTACCGGCAGGCCAAGCGGAGTGCAGCTCGGGTGGTTGCTGAAGCAAAAACCCGGGTATGGGAGGAGTTCGGTGAGGCCATGGAACAAGACTTTCGGTCGGCCTCAAAGAGTATTCTGGCAAACTGTCCGGCGGCTCAGGAGGGGAAAGCAGCTCCCCGTCCACACTGTGTATGGTGCGGATGGGACACTGTTGACTTCAACTGGGGATATCGTCGGGCGGTGGAAGGAATACTTTGAGGATCTCCTCAATCCCACTGCTACGCCTTCCACAGAGGAAGCAGGGTTTGGGGACGAGGGGGATGACTCGCCTATCACAGGGGCTGATGTTGCCAAGGTGGTTAAAAATCTCCTTGGTGGCCGGGCCCCGGGGGTGGACGAGATTCGCCCTGAGTACCTCAAGGCCCTGGATGTTGTTGGGTTGTCATGGTTGACACGCCTCTGCAACATTGCGTGGAGGTCGGGGGCAGTGCCTTTGGCATGGCAAACCGGAGTGGTGGTTCCTCTCTTCAAAAAAGGGGACCGGAGGGTGTGCTCCAACTTTAGAGGGATCACACTCCTCAGCCTCCCTGGGAAGGTCTATGCCAAGGTACTGGAGAGGAGAGTCCGGCCGTTGGTCGAACCTCGGATTCAGGAGGAGCAATGTGGTTTTCGTCCTGGCCGTGGCACATCGGACCAGTTCTTTACCCTCTCGAGAATTCTTGAGGGTTCATGGGAGTTTGCCCAACCAGTTTACATGTGTTTTGTGGACTTGGAGAAGGCATTTGACCGCGTCCTTCGTGGATTTTTGTGGGAGGTGCTTCGGGAGTATGGGGTATCGGGCTTGTTGTTGCGAGCTATTCGGTCTCTGTATGACCGTTGTGAGAGTTTGGTTCGTATTGCCAACACTCGGTCGGAGTCATTCCCAGTGAGAGTTGGACTCCGCCAGGGCTGCCCTTTGTCACCGATCCTGTTCATAATTTTTATGGACAGGATTTCTAGGCGCAGCCAGGGAATGGAGGGTGTCATGCTTGGTGACCACAGGATCTCATCTCTGTTGTTTGCAGATGATGTTGTCCTGTTGGCTTCATCCAGCAATGACCTACAGCTCTTGCTGGGACGGTTTGCCGCTGAATGTGAAGCGGCTGGGATGAGAATCAGCACCTCCAAGTCCGAGTCCATGGTCCTCAGCCAGAAAAAGGTGGATTGTCCTCTCCGGGTTGGGGACAGGCTCCTGCCCCAAGTGGAGGAGTTTAAGTATCTTGGGGTCTTGTTCACGAGTGAGGGGAAAATGGAGCGAGAGATCAACAGACGGATTGGAGCAGCATCTACAGTGATGCGGACGTTGTACCGGTCTGTTGTGGTGAAGAGGGAGCTTAGTTCTAAGGCAAGGCTGTCGATTTACCAGTCAATCTACGTTCCTACTCTCACCTATGGTCACGAGCTTTGGGTAATGACCGAAAGAACGAGATCGCGGATACAAGCGGCTGAAATGAGCTTTCTCCGTGGGATTGCTGGACTCACCCTCAGAGATAGGGTGAGGAGCTCAGTCATCCGAGAGAGGCTCAGAGTCGAACCGCTGCTCCTCCACATTGAAAGGAGTCAGTTGAGGTGGTATGGGCATCTGATTAGGATGCCTCCTGGACGCCTCCCACTTGAGGTGTTTCAGGCACGTCCCACTGGGAGGAGACCCCGGGGCAGACCCAGGACTCGGTGGAGAGACTATGTCTCCCAGCTGGTCTGGGAATGCCTTGGTATCCCCTCTGAAGAGCTGGAGCAGGTGGCTGGGGAGAGGAAAGTCTGGGCTTCTCTGCTTGAACTGCTGCCTCTGCGACCCGGACCTCTGGAAAAGTGGTAGAAGATGGATGGATGGAAATAGGTAACTAAATTAAGTGCAATATATTGTTACATCTTGTTCAATTCTTTAACAGCAGCAGGAACAAAGCTGCTTTTGTAGTGCTGGGTTTTGAAATATTGTAGTGGCTGGTGAAATATATCCTCAGCAGTTCATCAGTCCCCCGCCTTTCCCGTCATATGAAGCCGGCTGCATATGAATTCTAACCACGTCTCTTAGCTAAGTGACTCTTCCATTACTGCTCCCGTTAACAGCGGGTTAAAACCATGATAAACGCCTCCAGTGCTTACATACCTCTAATGATTTTTTCTGCGTTTAAAGTAGAACTGAAGTGAACGGCATTGAACGGCACTGGGTGATAGTACATACAATTATAAAGATAATTTATCATTGGCACCCCCTCCACCAATCCCGGAATCTTGGAGAAAATCGCGATTTTGAATTTCCAGCCCTGAAAAATCCGACGAATCCGCCGATTATCGGGAAGTGCAGCTGGAGTTCCGCGTGACGTCACTAATTGGGCACAGTCGTCCATGTTTACCACTGTGAGCACGTCGACACTGGTTGTTTTTGGTGCATTTTGTCGTGATAGTCGACTACAAAACACTTCCAACACCTGGGAAGATCTGTTCAGTGGCCAAGGAAAGCTGTCATGGCGACGAAAGAAAAGAAAGGGGGAGGAAAAGCTGCACGGTGGCGCAGTGGTTTAGCACTGTGGCAGCACAGTTTACCCTCGGCTGGGGGATCGCGGGGATCATGAGATCGTGGGTTAGATCCCAGCCCCCGACCAACAGTGAGCTGTGTGGAGTTTGCATGTTCTCCCCGTGTTGCGTGGGTTTTCTCCGGGATTTCTCCGGTTTCCTCCCGCACACCAAAAACATGTAGGTTTAGGGCGCTTGCGCACGCAGCGACCAGCAGCCGGTGGCTTGTCACCAGACTGCAAACCGAATCTACCTACGGGTACAAATAAGTAACAAAAAAAAAAAAAAAAAAAAAAAGCGACCGGGAAGCGATGCATTGCATGGTCACCAGCTGGTCACTGCACTGATTGCATCAGACCATTGGCACCACCCTCGGACCGCATTGTCCTTTTTCTACTGGAATTATTGTTATTGAAACACAAAAATCATCTGCAGTCCAGACTTAATTTTCCTTATCCTGACACCCCAAACATGCCAAAGTAGAGAAGTAAAGACTCACCATTCTGTATTCAATAAGCGACTCTCCTCCCCATCACTGCTGCGGTCTGACTCTGAGTCGGTGCCGGAATCCCCCGACAATTCTGGCTCGAATCTGTATGGTTCGATGCCTCCCTCGCTCTCTTCCTGTTCACTTGACACTCCTGCATCCTCCTCTGTCTCGTCACCGATCCTGAATGCCTCTTCACTCTGAAAACTCTGGTTTTCTTGACTGCTGGAACTGCTATCATCTGCCATTGTTGTTTTGCTAAGGGTCACGCAGCGTCGTCTGCACTACTTCCGGTTTGTTTGGCACTGCCAGCCAGAGGCAAAAGTTTATCGGCTTATAGCTTGGCCATCGCACGGCCTAAAAATTTCTTTTATGTGTTGAAAAATACAATAGGTAATAAGGAATTAATCCGCTATTCTACTTTTTGCGCAAAAAGGTGGGTTCAGTTCTACTTTAAAGTACTTGAACAAACTCATGTTTTTGTCGACAGTCACACTTAGTGAGACACTGCCTGCTGACTGAGTTGAGAACTCACGTGGGCGGGGCGCTTCTAAACTCCGCGCGGATGATGGCCACACGCATTGTTTGTGTGCGCGCTTGCGAAAAGTCATTGCTTCACATATTTTTCTTAATAAAATCATATCACCTTGGCATGGCAGTACAATTTCAGGCGAGACGGCCCGCCATGGAGAAATATTACCAGAGGAAACCCTGGATTGATATTGTCCCAGTTGTATAATGAAGGGGACCATTATTGTGCAAGTTTGTTACATTTTGTGCATTCAGTACAACCTCTACGAGCAGCCCCTGGTTAGGTTATAAAGTCTGACAGCCATAGGTAGGAAGGACCTGCAAAACCTCTTGGTTGCGCACCTAGGATGGTACAGCCTACTGCTAAATGAGCTCCTCAGTGCGTTCAGCGTGTCCTACATTGGGTGGGACTCGGACTCCAGCAGAGATGACAGCTTAGCCACCATTCTTCTCTCTTTTATTGTCTCCACTGGGTCGAGGTGCTGCCCCAGAACAGAGCTAGCTTTTTTGACCAGTCTATTCAGTCTCTTCCTGTCGGCTGCCGTGATGCCATTGCCCCAGCAGCCCACTCCAAATGTGATGGCTGATGCCACCACTGACTTGTCAAAGGTCTTCAGGAGCACCCCTTGTACACCAAAAGACCTGAGCCTCGTCAGGAGGAACAGCCTGCGCTGTCCCTTCTTGTAGAGTGTGTCAGTATTGCACGGTGGTGCAGTGGTTAGCACTGTTGCCTTACAGCTAAAAGGTTCCTGGTTCGAATCCCAAGGCTGGCAGGGGTTGGAACCTTTCTGTATGGAGTTTGCATGTTCTCCCTGTGCTGTGTGGGTTTACTCCGGGGGCTCCGGTTTCCTCCCACAATCCAAAGACATGCATGTTAGGTTAATTGGTTGTTCTAAATTGTCCCTAGATATCTGTTTCCTATAGGCCCTTAGAATAGAGGGTTGGTACTAGTGAAAGCGCTTTGAGTGGTCTTTGTGACTAGAAAAACGCTATATAAGTGCAGGTTAGTTAGTTAGTTAGTAGTTAGTATTGTGTGACCAGTCCAGTTTATTGTTCGAATGAACACCCAGGTACTTGTATGATGTCACCATCTCAATGTCTGTTCCCTGGATGTTTACTGGTGCTATGGGGGATTATTCTCGCCTGTGGCAGTCCACCACCAGTTCCTTAGTTTTCCTCGCACTGATCTGGAGGCAGTTGCGATGACACCAGTCCACCAAGTCCTGGATAAGTCCTCTGTACACAGCATCAACTCCATCAGAGATGGGGCCGATGATTGTGGAGTCATCAGAGAACTTCTGTAGATGGCAGTGTGGTGTGTTGTGTGAAAAGTCCGCAGTATAAAGGGTGAACAGGAAGGGAACTAGAACTGTTCCCTGGGGGGGCCCCCGTACTGCAGATGATGGTGTTGGACACACAATCCTGGGTTCTCACAAACTGTGGCCGGTTTGTGAGGTAGTCCAGGATCAACGATGACAGGTGCTGGTCCACCCCTGCCCACAGTAGCTTGCCCTTCGGGAACATCGGTTGGATGGTGTTGAAAGCACTGGAGAAATCAAAGAACATGATCCTCACCGTGCTCCCGGGCTTCTCCAGGTGGGACAAGAAACGATGTAGGAGGAAGATCACTGCATCCTCCACCCCAATGCCATGCTGGTAGGCGAACTGGAGTAGATCCATCGCTGGTCCCACCAGGGGGTGAAAGTGGGCAAGGAGCAGCCTCTCCAGGAGCTTCATCATGTATGATGTGAGGGCCACTGGTCTGTAGCTGTTCAGGTCTTTGGGGTGGAAGGTCTTTGGTATGGGTACCATACAGGATGTTTTCCACAGCTGTGGTACCCTCCCCAGCTTCAGGCTCAGGTTGAAGATGTGCTCCACAATCCCACACAGCTGGTTTGCGCAGGACTTGAGGAGCTTCAAGCTGATGCAGTCCAGACCCAAGGACTTCCTTGCCTTGATCTTCCTCAGCTCCACCTGCACCTGGTTCTTAGTGAGGGTCAGGTTGGGGCAGGGGGGCTGTGTGCTGGGAGTGGGGGGCGTTGGTGGGGGGGCATGGACAGCAGGACTAGATGACGGTAGAGGCAGCAGTGGTTGGTGTGCAGGCGGAGAGGAGGGCGGTTAGTCAAACCTTTTAAAAAACAGGTTCAGGTTGTTCACCCACTTCCTGCCCCCCATGGTCTGGGAGGAGGTATTCTGGAGCCCAGAGATGGTTTTGAGGCTTCTTCAGACCCCGCTGATGTCACTCTGTTGCGGATTGTCCTCCATCTTCTTCCTGTAGCTATCATTACCCTCTGTGATTTTCCTCCTTAGCTCCCTCCATACGGACTTCAGCTCCTCCCTGTTTCCCGACCTGAAGATCCTTTTCTTTTCTTTCAGTAGGGACTTTATCTCAGGGTTGATCCAGGGTTTGTTGTTTGAGCAACACCGTATGATCTTGGTGGGTACGGTGTTGTCCACACAGAAGTGAGGCTGTCGATATCCTCACCATGTGGATTGCAGAGCTGCTCCCATGCAGTGATTTCAAAATAGTTCTTTAGCACATCCATCGCCTTCTCAGACCATACTTTCACTGTGCGGGTAACTGGAGGTTGTCTCTGTACTAGTGGTTTGTATACAGGCAGGAGGTGAACCAAGTTGTTATCCGATCTTCCGAGCAGGGGGAGTGGCAATGAGGTGTACGCCTACTTAGCATTTGCATAAAATAAGTCCAGTGTTTTATTGTCTCTGGTGTGGCATGTGACATACTGGGTGAACGTGGGCAGAATGGAGAACAGTGAAGTATGATTAAAATCACCCGAGCTGAGGAGGAGAGCATCTGGATGTTCTGTCAGCAGCCTGCTAGTGACTGAGTGGATGTCGTCATGCACTGCCCCAGCGTTTGCTGACGGATTTGCATAAGTAACAATGCAGATCACGTATAAGTATTCCCTAGGGAGGTAAACAGGCTGCATGCTAACAGCTAGCAACTCAATGTCTTTGCTTCAGTGTTGCTCTTTAACCATGATGTGCCAGGATTACACCATCCGTTGTTCACATACATTATCACCCCTCCACCCCTTGTCTTCCCACTGTCTGGTGTCCGGTCTGCCCATATTGCTTAGAAACCCTCCACTTCGATGTTAGCATCTGTTGCTAGTTCTGTTAGCCACGTCTCAGTAAACAACATCATGCTAATCTCCCTGAAGACGCTCTCGTAACGGGACATGGCCGCAAGCTCATCTGTCTTATTAAGTAGCGATCGTACATTCCCCATGATAATGGATGGAAGGACGGGTCTGTACCTTATGTTCCTCGCTCGTCGCCTTACTCCAGCCCAACATCTACAGCGCTCCTGCCTGATTTCTCTTGGCATGTTGAGTTTTTACGTTAGCACCGTGGAGCAGTTAAGTGCTAACAGCTGATTCCTGCCATATCGTCTCCTGCTGTAAACAATGGCTTTGTCTGCTGGCTCAGGAGACATTTGGGATATGAGCTGAATATCAGACTGATATCAGCACCAGTGCAGCGATCTGTGTGTCCATGATGGATAAGGTGTTGCAGGATCAGAAAGTTTGACCAGAAAAAGACAGATAGTAAATAAAAAACAAGAAGAAAAACTCAGAATTGAGAATTAATAAAAGGTGTCTTCCAGTCTCAGTGATGTAGGGGCTCCAATATGAATCACCATCTTTGAATTGGTATGTTACGCACCCCTCCATAGGGAATTAGTCAGTGGTGCAGTCCCTAACACCTTAGAGTACACCTCCACTAGAGCTCATGAGGAATTCCTCTTTGGCTTGGTGGTAGAGTAAGAGGTTTCAGATCATGGTATCATGGATTCGAGTCTTGGCCTGGGATGTTAGGAGGTGTATGTCTACTTTGCCTGAGGGCGAAAGTGACTCGGGTTTGTCCACCTTAACTGAGGGTTGAAATGGACTTTGGTGATCCGAGGATTAGTTGGCGATTCTGGCCTTGGCCCAGAGAGTGGGTCGTAAGAGAAAACTGGTGGCTTATCTGGAATTTCAACCCGGGACCTCTCGCACCCCAAGCAAGAATCATACCCCTTTTCTGTTACAACCCACTGTCTGGGCCAAGGCCAGAATCGCCTACTACTCCTGGGATTGCCAAAGTCCATTTTGACCCAAGTTACTTTCACCCTCAGGCAAGGTAGACTTATGAAGTTACTTTTGCCCTTAGGCAAGGTAGACATCCATCCATCCATCCATCTTCTTCCGCTTAATCCTTTTTGGGTCGCCGGGTGGGGGTGGGGGTGGGGGCTGGAGCCTATCCCAGCATCTTTGGGCGAGAGGCAGGGTACACCCTGGACAGATTGCCAGTCCATCACGGGGCCAACACAGAGTAGATAGACAACCATTCACTCTCACAGTCAGACCTAAGGACAATTTAGAATCCCCAGTTTGATGCCAATTAACCTATACACCTCCTAATATCCTAGGCCGAGACTCTAACCCATGACACCATGATCTAAAACCTCTTACTCTACCACCATGGCGCCCTAGAATTCTTAAAACAGCCCTAAACCGTTTCCCATTCATTTTCAATGGTAGTGCTGAACCACTATGGATGTATTATATTTTTCGCCACTGCCACCTTTGTGGTGGTGTTGCCATTTTGTTGACTGCAAGTCTCAAATTTTCCATTGGAAAACTTCTGCCGGGGGAGAGAAGAAGGACCAACTACTACACTTTCAACACTCCCTGTTCATTTAAAGGTAAGACATGTTGTTTGAAATAAAAGATGACATTTAAAATAAATATGCAGTCATGAAGCAACACAGTCATTGCTGTTAATTAATTTAGTTCAGTTGTGTAAGTTTCATTTTTGCTTTTTAGAGACACTGCTAGTTACGTTTTGAAATAGGGTGAATATGTACAGTATATGATTGTGGTGGTGAAATGTTAAATATCTTTGTTGGTTCATTCTTCATACTGTTGTGTTTATCGCTTACAAACTTTAGCAAAGCTCGCTAGCATTGAGATCATATTGCGGCCATATTTCAGTAGCCGTGAAATGACACGCTAAAATATGAATGATCATGGTGATGAATAACTTGCCAGTAATGTCCATCTGGTTAAACGAGAGAGCCCCTCTTCCGGTTCCGGCGCCACACGAGTTGGCTGCCTTTTGCAACAGCGGCTCAATTCTGAGTCTTTTTATCTTCCTTCTTCTTTCTGATCCGGTGATAACTTTCTGATCCGGCACACCTTTCACTCTATATATATCACGGACACACAGATCGCCCCAAAGGTCTCCCGAGTCGGCGGACGGAGCCTCTGTTTACAGCAGGAGACGATACAGCAGGGAAGAGCTAGCTAGCACTCAACCGCCACCCGGTGCTAACGGAGAAACTCGACATACCGTGCAAGAAATATAAGACAGAATAATAAAGAGCGATGGCAAGAACCAAGCAGACCGCCCGTAAATCTACTGGAGGAAAAGCCCCCCAGGAAGCAGCTGGCCACCAAGGCTGCTCGAAAAAGCGCTCCGGCCACCGGCGGAGTGAAGAAGCCTCACCGTTACAGGCCCGGTACCATGGCTCTGAGAGACATCCATCGCTACCAGAAATCCACGGAGCTGCTCATCCGTAAGCTGCCCTTCCAGCGCCTGGTGAGGGAGATCGCTCAGGACTTCAAGACCGACCTGCTCTTCCAGAGCTCCGCCGTCATGGCTCTGCAGGAGGCCAGTGAGGCCTACCTGGTGAGTCTCTTCGAGGACACCAACCTGTGCGCCATCCACGCCAAGAGGGTCACCATCATGCCCAAAGACATCCAGCTGGCCCGCCGCATCCGCGGAGAGAGAGCTTAGACTTTCTGCTGCACATCCACCAACCACAATGCTCCGCACTGTGTGTCTATATATATATTTATATTAATATGTACATATGTATACTAGCTGCTCTTGTTTTTTCTTGCCTTCTGATTGTTGCTCTGAGTGTTGCTATCCCTGTGCTGTTGCAATCCTGGAATTTCCCCATTGTGGGACTAATAAAGATTTATCTTATCTTATCTTATGCTGAGCTCCACTGTTAAACAACTGCTACCAACACTGCAGACTTAACCATAATGATCCTTCTTCACAGAGTGCTTCACAATGTTTGGAGAAAATACTTGTAGTTGCAGAATATTCTTTGATTAAACTGAATCATGACTAGATAGATAAATAGATAGATGTACTTTATTGATCCCAAACTGGGAAATTGCAGTGTAACAGCAGCATGACAGTAGACAACCAAACAACAGAAACACACGTATGACAGACAAAGGGATTACCCATGGAAAGTAAAACTAACACGACTATAAAAGCCTATCTACATCATAGCTGAATAGATGGTGGCCCATATAAACACATGAATCATACCCGCTGCAAAATGCGGGACTATCAGGAGCAGGGTGAAATGTGATGTACTAGTTAGACTGTAAGGTGCAGTATGGCAGCAAAGTTATGACCAGAATATAACATCATAGTGAGTTATTGTACAGTGAAATGGCATGCAGCAGGAAAGATTTCCTGTACCTGTCCATTCGACAGCGAAGCTGTAGCAGTCTACTGGAGCAAAGTGTTCCGCTGTCTGTCCAGCGTGTGGTGGAGGGGGGTGATCAGGATTGTCCATGATGGATCGCAGTTTATTTAGTGTTCTCCTCTCCACCACTGTCTCAAAGGTCTCTGGCCTGAGACCAGTTACAGAGCCAGCCCTCTTGTCAAGTCTGTTGGTGTCTCTGGCCCTGATACTGCTACCCCAACAGACAGCAGCAAAGAAGATGGCGCTGGCAACAACATCCTGGTAGAAAAGCTCCAACATCCTGTTGCACACGTTGAAGGATCTCAGCTTCCTCAGGAAGTAGAGTCTGCTTATCCCCTTCTTGTGCGCTGCATCAGTGTTGGATCTCCAGTCCAACCCGCTGCTGATCCTGACACCCAGGTATTTGTAGTCCTGAACCAACCCCACATCCTCCCCCAATCTGCAATGGCTGAGAAGGCATCCTCTTCTTCCTGAAGTCAATCATCATCTCTCTGGTCTTGCTGACATTCAGCCTCAGGTGATTCTGCTCCGTCCACTCCACAAATCTGTCTACCAGTGCCCTGTACTCCCCCTCCTCTCCCCCTCTTATACACCCCACAACAGCTGAGTCGTCAGAGAATTTCTGCAGGTGGCATGACTCAGTGTTGTACTGAAAGTCAGTGGTGTATAAGGCGAAGAGAAAAGGAGCAACCACAGTCCCCTGTGGAGCTCCCGTATCACTAACCACCGCATCAGACAAGACACTGCCCAGCCGGACAAACTGTGTCCTGCCTGTCAGGTAGTCAGTAATCCAGGAGATCACAGAGCTGTCGACCCCCATCCCCCGCAGCTTCTCACCCAGCAGCAGTGGCTGGATGGTGTTAAAGGCATTGGAGATATCAAAAAATGTGATTCTCACAGTGTCTCCTCCACCATCCAGGTGTAGATGGGCTTGTTGCAGCAGATAGATGACAGCGTCTTCAACTCCTAAATGGGGCTAATATGCGAACTGCAAAGGGTCCAGCCACGTCTTCACCTGCGGCCTCAGGTGGGCTAAAACCAGTCTCTCCAGGACCTTCATCACATGAGATGTCAGGGCAACTGGTCGATAGTCATTCAGGTCCGATGGAGATAACTTCTTGGGGACAGGAACCAGGCAGGACGTCTTCCACAGCACCGGTACTCTCTCCAGACTCAGGCTCAAGTTGTACAGATGTTTCAGTACCGGAGCTAGCTGGTTGGCACAGGTCCTCAGGATCCTGGCAGAGATGCCATCAGGGTCCGTCACCTTCCACTGACGGAGTCTCTCGAGCTGTTGCCTGTTTGTTCTCCAACTTCCTCCTATAATTGTCCTTGCACCTCCTTAGCATCTCTCTCAGCTCATGCTGCACTCCCTTCAGTTTCTCCTTGTCTCTAGCCCTAAAAGCTCTCTTCTTTTTGTTCAGAAGTGCTCTCAGGTCACTGGTGACCCATGGTCTGTTGTTGGAAAAGCAATTCAATTCAATTCAATTCAATTCAATTCAACTTTATTTATATAGCGCCATTTCACAACAACAGTCATCTCATAGCACTATCAACTGTAGGGGGGACCCCCACAGTTGCAGAAAGACCCCAGCAATCAATGTTGCTCCCAGCAATCAATGTACAGTCTGAGCTGGCATGATCATGTCTTCACAGAATCTGATGTATTCTGTGAGGCAGTCGGTCATACTGTCTATGTCCACCCCATGTGGTTCACACAGTACGCTCCAGTCTGTCGTCTCGAAGCAGTTCTGTAGTGCATCAGCAGCCTCCTGTGTCCACCTCCTCACAGTCCGTGTATAAGCAGGCTGCCTTTGCACAAGGGGACATACTTGGGTGTTAACATGACCATGCAGTGATCTGATTTGCCAGTGGGGGGGGGGGGTATTGCTGTGGCACTATATGCATCTCTGACATTGGCATACAGTAGATCCAGTGTTTTGTTTTCTCTGGTGGGACAGTCAACAAACTGGTGAAAGTTTGGTAGTGTTTTTCCCACTGAGACATGGTTAAAATCACCCGTGATGGCCATAAATGTGTCTGGGTACTTCTCCAGTAATGTGGCCGTAGTGGAGCTGATGACGTCACAGGCCACCGCTGTGTCAGCTGACAGAGGGACACAGATGATAATTACTAAGGCACATGTCATTTCTTGTGGCATATAATAAGGTCGCATACCCACGGCCAGCAGTTCAATGTCCGGTCTGCAGCACTTCTCCTTTACATAAATGTGTGTCCAGGATGACACCACCTTTCATTCACAAGAAGTGCCAGTCCTCCTCCCCTCTTTTTCCTGCTACTTATCACATCTCTGTCCCCCTGTATAGTCTTGAAGCCAGGTGTCACTACGTTTACATCCAGGATCGGTGAGTGTAACCACGTCTCTGTGAAACACATGAAACTACACTCATGATATTCCTTTAGCGTCCTGACCAGCGCTGTAAGTTCATCTGTTTTGTTTTCTAGCGATTGCATGTTCCCGATGATGACCATTGGTACAGCCGGCTTATGCTTCCTCCTCCTCATCCTCACCTTAGTTCTAGCCCTTCTTCCTCGGTGCTTCCTCCTAAGCTCATGCAGGACAAGGTGCTTCCCTGCCGGCCACAGCGTGAGCAGCTCCAGCCCCCTCAGCGTGAGCAGCTGGTCGCGTGTGTAAACAATGCATCTCCACCCCCCTTCCCGTTGATCTCCATTGCCCGAGGAAGAGAAAAAAATAAGAGAACGACTGGGCTAAATAGAAAAAACTTGGTCCAGTCGTTAATCCGAATCTTCCTACCGAGCCCTGGTTAAAAAGAGACACATTGTATGCAGGAATAAGTAGAAACACAAAGACACGAGAGAGTTGCTGCTGATACAGCTGCCCTGCTTCCGACTACAGTATTAATCTGATATATTTTAACTTGTTTTTATATCTAAAAGACTTGTCCTGCCACCTCACCCATCTCCCTTTTTTCTGAATAATGTATGAAATATCAGTATTCGTATGACATAATTCTTTAAAGCAAAATAATTTTCTCTTCTCGTTCTCTCTCTTTTTAGATACTAGGTGGATTGAAGATGACCCCACTGTTATGTCAGTAAGTCATAGTCGGAGTCTTTCTTGTGCCATGCATCAAACGGAACCTTTATTCAGGAACACAGAACTGTATACAGAGTGCCGTAGCCCACCTGACGTCACACACAGGGCGGGTACAGCGACACACACACCACACAACATTCCCCTCCCCCTTACAAAAGTTCAAAACACATACACACAATTCAGACCCACCCCAATTTAGGACCCAAATCATGCACTAAGGGAAATAATGGGAAACGGTGAACTGGAATAGCCTGACATATTCACCCAAAACAACTAAAATAGCACTGTGTGTCTCAAAATGTGTAAAATAATCCCACAACAGTACATTCATACCCTCACACAATCATATAAACATATTTACAGTATAGTCAGTTATGTCACACCACAGTCTATGGGTAGCCAAGAATAAAACTGGCTCGGAGGCCCAGGGCAGCCCCACGGCATGTGCGCCCCTGGCCGCCGCCTGCCCCCGGGATCGAAGCCGACCTCCCAGCGAGAATGTCCCTTCTCCTCACCCTCGACCGCTTCTCTCGTCTGGGCCCACAGTGCTGCTGTCCGGCACACAGTCCCTCCATGCCTGTCGGTCTGCTCCCGACCGTCTTCGGAACCGCTGCAGCTGCCACCGTTGTAGCTCCAAACACTCCGGCCCCCTGTGGCCGAGCTCCGGGGAAAACCAAAGCTCTCTCGTTAGCACTGCTCCTCAACCCAGCACCCTCGTCCAAGGCGCTCCACTGCACTGCCTCTGCGCCCGGCTGTCCCTGCTGCTTCCTGGTGTTTTCAGCTGACTTGCTCCCGCTCTCCCGCTGCCCGGACGACTCCGGTCACTGCTCTCCCTCTCTGCTGTTGCTGCTCACCACACCGTCAACATCACCAGCGCTGTGGTCACGTACCATGCTGAGCTCCTCAGCTGGCTCACCGTCGTCGGTAACCAGGAGCTCTGGTCACCCCTGGATACCCAGCTGATAGCACGTAGCTTGGTCTTGGCGCTCACCTAGCATTGTGGCTAATTGTCCGGTTGCCACAGGCTGAACCTTTAGCTCCTCCGAGCTAACTAGCTTTGCTCCTCTTGGCACCAGCAGTCTTGCTACCCACAGCCCCAGCTTCTTGTCCCTTGGATGGTCGGCAAAATTTCCATCCAGTTGCCCGACAGCATCCACACAAAGCTCTGTCTCTCCCAATGTGCGGAGAATTCTCTGACCCTTCACGCTGAGATGACGGGCCAGAAGTGCCCATCCTCAGTCCCTGTCCAGTCTACCCAGGCCCAGCCCAGCGATGTATCCCCCAGGCATCGCTATCCAATCCAGCCACAGGACCACTGGCTCTCCGGGACAGTCCAGAAATAGCGGTAGAGGTGAAGGTAGCCCACACGCCTCCATGGTTTTCTGTCGTCGCCAAAATAGTATGGCGGTAAATAATAGTCAGAGTCTCTCTTGTGCCATGAAGCAAACTGAACCTTTATTCAGGAACACAGAACTATATACAGAGTGCCGTAGCCTGCCTGATGTCACAAGCAGGGCGGGTACGGCAATGCACACACACCACACAACACCCACCCTGCTGGACAAATCTGTTCCCATGAGGGAGGACCTTGCTCTGTAAAATGCTGTTGCTGTGGTCTGACAGAGAGGATGTGACAGACATGGTGGAGGTTGCTGGGAGGCTACATCCTCCAGTTTGGAAAGTTTAAAGGAAACTCCTTCAGATGGCTGCTGAAAAATGATATTAAGTACATTATGTGTTCTATCAAGGTTCTTCAGAAGGAGGAGGTTTTTGGGTATTAGCATGGCTGAAGGTAACAGGAAGGATAGCCTACAGTCATTTATAGACTCTGCCTTCAGCTTTCCAGAGCTCAAGTCTCTTTTGGACGTTGAGGCCAGTGGAGTGGGTGTTATTTAAAACGTACCTGTGGTGGTTGTCTAAACGCATTCAACTTGAAAACATTAGGCAAAGTATTCGTTATTTGGTTAAATAATTATTGCCAGCCATATACCACCAGAAAAATATGCAAATACGACCGCAGGCATGGCCAGCCAATGAAAACTCTGCGCGCAGCCATGACACATGCGGATGTGACGTCACTATGTTGCTACTGAAAAGTCAATACTCCGCCTGTATGAGCGACTAGGGTGCTTTTGTGAGTATTTTTATTCTATTATGGCTGAATTGTCGGACTCTGAGGAAGAATTCGTCCAACATGGCTACAGGTTTGAGCCAGAAAGGTCTTCTGAGGGTGAAAGTGACGAAGTGGTCCTCACACACAACGCAATTTCGTCTGAAAGGAAACGTCTGCCCTGTTCCGAGATTGCGCAATCACTTTTCCGCTACGATCTTCTGACAAGATGAGCTGGGTTTGGGTACACAAAAGAAGTGTTTATCTTTGTTTTTTCGCTTATTATTGAGACATCCAAAGGCTTTACATTCCGCCATGTTGCGATATCCATATCGCATTGTATATTTTTGTTGTTACAAGAGCGCCAAGTGTCTGCTGCTCTGTATATAGTTTTAGCGGCGAGGGAAGAGCCCAGCGCCGAATCATCTGCCGTCTGGCGGCCGTTACGACCTCAGATCAGATGAGACGACCCGCTGAATTTAAGCATTTATTTATTTATTTTCTACTCATTTTAGTTCTGCATTTAATATGAACCCTGAGTTTGAAATAAACGTTTGAATTTGAATTTGAATATCCTGAAAGCCATTGCTCATCCGGGCACTCCAGGCTCAGCCAATATTGATCCAGACAGTATCCACGACACTACGTCACAGGAAGCGTCCTGGCAGGCCATGTAGCTGCCAGTATGGCTGCTCGCATGTTTTGCTGACATAGCTGAACCAGCACATCAACAATGGATTTATATCACATTGCTTTGAACTTGAACTTAAACTTGAACTAGAACGTGAGACAGGGGCTCAATATAATACCTTTTTTTTCACGACCACCACAGGTACGCTTTAAACATTCCCAGAAGATGATCAGCTGGTTGGCTTTGGCTCACATGCCAAGAGCACCTGGAAAGACATCTGGAGAAGCAGAGATGATGGCTATGCAGACTTTGCATGTACAGCATACAGTGGGGTAAAAAAGTATTTAGTCAGCCATCAATTGTGCAAGTTCTCCCACTTAAAAGATGAGAGAGGTCTCCAATTTTCATCACAGGTATACCTCAACTGTGAGAGACAAAATAAGAAAAAAAAATTCAGAAAATCACATTGAAGGATTTTTAATGAATTAACTGGTAAATTCCTCGGTAAAATAAGTATTTGGTCAATAACAAAAGTTCATCTCAATACTTTGTTATATACCCTTTGTTGGCAATGACAGAGGTCAAACGGTTTCTGTAAGTTTTCACAAGGTTTTCACACACTGTTGCTGGTATTTTGGCCCATTCCTCCATGCAGATCTCCTCTAGAGCAGTGATGCTTTGGGGCTGTCGCTGGGCAACACAGACTTTCAACTCCCTCCAAAGATTTTCTATGGGGTTGAGATCTGGAGACTGGCTAGGCTACTCCAGGACCTTGAAATGCTTCTTACGAAGCCACTCCTTCGTTGCCCGGGTGGTGTGTTTGGGATCATTGTCATGCTGAAAGACCCAGCCACGTTTCATCTTCAATGCTCTTGCTGATGGAAGGAGGTTTTCACTCAAAATCTCACAATACATGGCCCCATTCATTCTTTCCTTTACACGGATCAGTCGTCCTGGTCCCTTTGCAGAAAAACAGCCCCAAAGTATGATGTTTCCACCCCCATGCTTCACAGTAGGTATGGTGTTCTTTCTTCTCCAAACACGACAAGTTGAGTTTTTACCAAAAAGTTCTATTTTGGTTTCATCTGACCATATGACATTCTCCCAGTCCTCTTCTGGATCATCCAAATGCTCTCTAGCAAACTTCAGACGGGCCTGGACATGTACTGGCTTAAACAGGGGGACACATCTGGCACTACAGGATTTGAGTCCCTGGCGGCGTAGTGTGTTACTGATGGTAGCCTTTGTTACTTTGGTCCCAGCTCTCTGCAGGTCATTCACTAGGTCCCGCCATGTGGTTCTGGGATTTTTGCTCACCGTTCTCATGATCATTTTGACCCCACGGGGTGAGATCTTGCGTGGAGCCCCAGATCGTGGGAGATTATCAGTGGTCTTGTATGTCTTCCATTTTCTAATAATTGCTCCCACAGTTGATTTCTTCACACCAAGCTGCTTACCTATTGCAGATTCAGTCTTCCCAGCCTGGTGCAGGTCTACAATTTTGTTTCTGGTGTCCTTTGACATCTCTTTGGTCTTGGCCATAGTGGAGTTTGGAGTCTGACTGTTTGAGGTTGTGGACAGGTGTCTTTTATACTGATAACGAGTTCAAACAGGTGCCATTAATACAGGTAACGAGTGGAGGACAGAGGAGCCTCTTAAAGAAGAAGTTACAGGTCTGTGAGAGCCAGAAATCTTGCTTGTTTGTAGGTGACCAAATACTTATTTTACTGAGGAATTTACCAATTAATTCATTAAAAATCCTTCAATGTGATTTTCTGGATTTTTTTTTTCCTCATTTTGTCTGTCATAGTTTAGGTATACCTTTGATGAAAATTGGAGACCTTTCTCATCTTTTAAGTGGGAGAACTTGCACAATTGGTGGCTGACTAAATACTTTTTTGCCCCACTGTACAGCAGCACCTGCTGGAGAAGAAGCAGCAGTCAGCTCCTGCCACCACACCTGCAGGACACGCCTCAAGCAACGCTCAGAAGCACCTTGGTAAGTTTTTGTCCCAATGAATTATTAACATTTATTAAAAATGTAAGTTTAATGTTTTTTTTTTTTTTTACTGGCTATACGAATTTACATTTCAGACATCCTATCTGACGTGAAAATGTTTTTATTCACCTTAAATCAGATTTACTAATTCTTGTTTTTTTTGTACCTTCTAAATACCTTGTATTTCTAAATGAGGAGATGCTATCAGAAGAAAGTCAGGGACCTCCAACACTTAGTGGTAAAGCGATATGGTGTTTTGAACTAACAGTTCTGATGATGATCAACTGATGCAGTCTTTTTGTTTCATTATTTTTTTCCGGAAGTCTCTGATGCTCTACCGTTGCTCCTGTGACCCATAAAGAGAGGTGGAAGGATCTTCGTGTTGGACCTCACACGTTGGACACCACCAGTGGAAAAGATCATTGACAGCCTGCTGCAAAAACACCATGGGAAGAAGAATTTTCTACAGCTTGGAGATCACAATTACAGGTGGGGGAATAAGCATTTGATCCCCTACTGAATTTGTAAGTTTACCCCCTTACAAAGAAATGAACAGTCCATAATTTTTATGATGGGTTTATTTTAACACAGAGAGGCAGATCAAAAAAAAAAATCCAGAAAAAATATTAAGGGTTATAAATTCATTTGCATTTGATCAAGGGAAATAAGTATTTGATCCCCAAGTGTCAGAAAATTGTACATACATGTTTATCATTTTATAATTACTATCATCATTATCATTATCATTTCATAACCATTTTATATGATTAAAATGTATATTGCATGCATCTTCTATGGGTTTATTGCACACTGTTTCAATTCTGGGTAAATAGTGGACCTACTGAGTGTCCTTCACTAAGATGTGCTTAGAAGTCAAAGTGTCTCACCAGATGAAACTGTGTATATGATAAGGGGTCTGGGAATGGGGGAGAATTAATCTTGTTTTCTTATGAAGTGCTGTGACTATGATTAACTTGGAGTCTGGAACACACCTGCAAGGCCATGTTGTTCTCAGTCCAAGCCAATGTTTTGCATGCCCATATTATGACTGTATATGGTATTATGGCATCCAGTAGATGTTTTCTTGTGATTGTATGACTGACGATGTATAAAGGTCTCTGGATTGTTTTTCATCTCCAGTGCTGGATTTTCTGTTAAAGGTATGCACTCCTTGCAAGTAAAGAGCTCATATGTGGAATATTCTTGTGTCATGAATCTTATTTGAGGTAACAAACTGACATACGATCACTATGAGTTTCCAGATTCTGACATACTTGGTGCTGGTGACCCGGATGGGCAATATCTAGACGGCAGATAGAGGCGACGCGCTCTCCAGTTTGAAAACCCATGCGCATGGTCTGACTACATACAGTCAGTATTGGCCTCCCCATTGAGGAAATCTGGACGGCGCAGGACTCTAGACGTCGTCTAGTGAAGCCCATCCTCGATAAAAAGAAAGAAAAGTAAGTGACATCTTTTTTATTATTAAAGAGAAAAGGATATAGTATATACTATATGTGCATTAGAAGATCCTCCAAATCCAGCCTTGAGTGAGTAATGTAAAATAGAATGTATTCTTAAATATGTTACAAGAATCTCCGAATCCAACTACGAGTGACTAACGCGATAAGTAAATGAAGCGCCCAGAAGTGGTCCGGGACCACGAGTAGTTGCAACAAGATAAAAGTTTTGTTTGGGTTGAAATCCCCGGTCTGGGACAAAAATAAGTTTGGGTTGAAATCCCCGGTCTGGGACAAAAATAAGTTTGGGTTGAAATCCCCGAGTTTGGAACTAAAAATAAGTTTGGGTTGAAATCCCCCAGTTTGGAACTAAAATTAGAGTATCAGGTCGTGTTTTGTGACGTAATGGTAGTGTGACGGCGTTTCACACTTTTCCTGGTAAAACATTTTAATTCCTGTGGAATTACCAAGGATTTAAAAAATAATAAAAACAACAAAAAATGGAAAAATGGGTAACTGTGTGGGGAAGAAAGAGAATAAGCGAAAAACTAAACAGCAGAAAAGAGAACAGACAGCGCGTCGAACAGTAAAAAAATTACAATGACCGGTTAAAAGAAAAAGATCAGATAAAGGATCCTGAAAAATATCTAAACAAATGGGAAAAAGACTATTCTTTCAAACCCACACTGGATGTGGATGAATGCGCAGCCTTGGCGTCGACAGTAAAACTTACAACTAAAATTAAGATAAAAACAATAAGATAAATATCAAAACCAACTGAGCATTTAACCATTATTAAATGAAAAAGATAATCCTCCCCCAGCTTAACAATGCCACGATCCTAAGGAGGGTCCACACAGCAAATTATTAAAAGAAGCCCAAGAGGTTGGGAAAAGGAGGAAGTAAATAAAATCATAATAATAACTTTATGTTATAAGATATTGATACTAGACTATAAGATCTAAAGACGATCGAGTTAAGTAGCAGCAGAACCGGATAACGCTAAAACGGACAATGAGAAACAGTTATTTTATTTTTGTGTGTGTGAGCCTTAGACAGAGGCAGCTGCAGTTTGGATTGTTTTTTGTTTCTGTAAACTGCTCCAGTGTGAGGAAAAAGGATGAGAGTTCTGAGTCCTCTGCGAAGGCGGAAGGAGCAGGTTTTTAAACTGTTGTAATTTTTGGTATAAAAGGATTGATTGTCTAATTGTTATCCTTCTGAGAAATGTTTGAAATTATAGGTATTTGAAAATAGTGGCCTTGAGCAGAAGGAGTTGACTAGTTTTGTGTTATGGCAGAGTTGAGAGAATGGAAGGAGCTACTTCGACCTTGTGGAAATAATAACAATCCTCTGTATGTGTGTGGTTGATCTGTGTGGAAAAAAGTGGTCTAAATATGGTCTAAATATGCCACCATCAGTGTGTGAATGTGTGTGTGAATGGGTGGATTGCAGGATCTGTAAAGCGCTTTGGTCATCAAGAGATGAGAATAAAAGCGCTATATAAGTGAATGCCATTTACCATTTTACCATTTACCAAATATGGTTATTTTTACAAGGTTTGGGGTTTTTATCTTTTCAATCTAACTTTGTGGGGTCTTGATTAATGTTGTGTACGTGATAAACTGTTTACATATTTTTAAAAGCAATTTTGACGCATTACTGACCTTTTTTCCCTTTCACTGAAACATGACAGTGCAGGACTGACGTGTGACACATATGATTTGCCAGGGGCTATGAGTTATCAGACAAAGATCTTGGAGAAAGGATCCTTAAGTTGATAAACATTTTTTGAAGCCAAGTATGACGTTGTATGACATTGTAGATAACATAAGGTGTACTGATTCAAATGACTTCGACTTTACAAATGTAATGTTTATATGATTTTATATTGATATTACTCACCACAAATGGTGTGGTAACATCATATTTCAGAAATGTGACAGTAAGGAGGAATGTGTTTCTCCTGATTCGGCAGTGGCCAAGCTGGGTCAGGGTAAACTACATTCACCCCATAATTTACCAAGGAATATATGGAATGAGGTATTCCTGGTAAAAATTTAAATCAAATTCTAATTAGGCAAAAGGTCCACCTTTCCGTTGACTGAGAGAGTGTGACGCAATCTTTATTCATTTATTCAAATTCAACCCATCTGTATTCAACTGGACAAACTAATCTTATTCATCAATGCTGAAGCATATCAAAAATGCACCGATAGTTATTTGTTTCTCTTAAATGGAATCTGTAAACTAGTTCAAGAAAAGTCACAAAAAAGGCTATGATTATTGAACTCTTATTTTTGAAGGAACTGGGCTACCCACACATTTTCATCTAAATTAAAAATGGTAGCACACTTCCTTTCAGTAAAAGAATCAAGCAAATACCCTGCAACTTTACTGAACGTGCGTCTCCATGTATAAAAGCAGGGGGTATCAAAGAAATTAATTAGCAAATAATTAGTAACCCTCAGAAAAATAGATAATGCATAAAAATTATCAATAAATGATTGATAATGAATTCAATTCAACTTTATTTACATAAGCGCTATTTCATAACACCTCATTGCACTTTGAGCTATAGGGGGAACCCCCCATACTTGCACCTCCCATATTTGCACCCCCATACTTGCAGAACTGACAGCCTAGCTACAGTGCTGGAAAAAAAAATGCAAACGTTACACCAGCCTCCAACTTAGAATTGAGGACTGAACATAAAGAGCTTATTGATGCTTATGTGTGTTAGCCTTGCTAAATTAGGACAGGACTTTTATTTTATTTCATTTTCTGTTTTTCTGTAGTGCCCAGGATAAACATATGGCTGCAGTTATAACTCAAATACATGCTGGGCAATACAGACCACTTTCTTATCTTATTCAGGCCCTCTATTGTCCTACACATTCCCCACGCCGTGGAGGGGGTTTCACAGCAGGACAACCATTCCATATTGTCACCAGCTAGACTGTTGTCATCACAGCCACACATTCCTTGTGGCTATTTACTGATGGCTCATCTTTAAAAAAGCCCGATGGGTCAACATCCACTGCTTATGCTGTGACAACATTGTCTGGGGTCCTGATTGTGTAAAATTCCACAACCTGCATCACCTCCAATGGCTGAACTATTGGCTTTGATTACAGCACTTACATGAGCTACTAACCTAAATGCAACTATCTGTACAGACAGTACATATGCTTATAACGCATGCTGCCTGCATACCGCTATCTTGAACCTGTGGGGGTTCATCACCTCCACAGGAAAACCAGTAATCGCTTGGCTGATATCGCTGCTCATTATACTGCTATTGATTTTTTTAAGAACCGTCTGGTTTTTAATAATGTTGATGTTGATGTTTTAAAAGACTGTTAAAATAATATGGACCTCCCTCCTGTCACATGTGGCTTGCCTGATGGAAAAATTGTTTTGCCACCCACGTTAGCAGGGCATTTAGCCCATAAATCATCAGGTAAAGAGCTTAGTTCTTCTCATATTGAGGCAGTGTATGCTGGTGCATAGGTTATTCCCAGAGCATCAGGTGGGCATTCAGTCCCACAGGCATAATGAATCTCAAAATGAAGGGTCATCATTGGTGTTGATTGACACCCTCACAAAGTGGACAGAAATTCATCCCACATCCTCAGCAAATGCCGCGTTTGTGTGTAAAACTCTAATGAATCATGTTTTTCCTGCCGTTGGGGTTCCAGAACTGATTTATGCAGATAATGGAACTCATTTTACAGCACAAACAGTTCAAGACTTAATCCAAGCTGGAAGAAGTAAGATCAAATTTCATAGTGCCTACCACCCACAAAGTACAGGTTTTGTAAAAAGAAAAATGGTACAATCAAACTAATGATTAACCCTATACCAGACTCAAAGACAGGATTGTCACCTTTTGAATGTGCTTTTCACCGTCCTTATGTATTGCCTGACCTCTCACCACTAATCACGCCTAACAAATACATCTCAGAACACATTGATTCTGTCAGAGCTCTCTCTGCTCCACAGAAAGAAGCGGATAACCCGTTGCAACCTGGAGACTATGTCTTCATAAAGAGCCACCATCGACTGCACTGGAACTCAGTAAGGTGGCTCGGACCATTCCAAGTGTTATTAATTACCCCCACTGCCATACGTATTGCTGAACGACCATCTTGGATTCACCTTTCACACGTTAAAAGACTACAGGTACCTGTAAGTGAACTAACTTGTTTCCCTGAGTAAGTCCAGTTACAAAGGGGGCGTGTCCTTTTAAGGACAAAGCCGTCTCAAATCTGGTGAAGATAGGGGCCCAGATGGGTACTCTCTCAGGTGGAGGCATGGCACCAAAGGTACTGATGACTCTGTGTTCCATACGTTTCATAACAGTGGGGTGGGGGACCATTTCTGATTCCAGGACAAGGAGCCCACGAAACATGGACAGTGGACACTACGTGGACTATACGCATAACCTGTGGTACCAAACAATGGTGGTTTTGGTGAGAGGACTGGGAATCAATACTTCTTGCTATGTGTGTTCATTGCTACCCCATTCACACAAGACTGTCCTGTTCCACTAAGTGAAGAGGAAATGGCCGGAGCAACAATAGCGATGAACTCTCGTCTCAGTCTACTTAATACAAGCAAGGACATTGGTTGGTAAGGAATTTGTCTGAAGGTTATCTTAATAAATTGAATGTCACTGTTACTGATTACACTGGGTCTAAGATAAGGATATTCACTACTACTGGAATTGGGAATTCTTTGCTTGCCATTAGAAAGCCCTTGATGAAGGTAAATCCTACACTGTTTACTTCGCCAATCTGTTTTCATAAAACTTGTAATGAAAATAATTTTAATCTGGGTTTTTCACCAAGATGTAATGATGTAAAGGAGGTGACCTGTGGAGTAAGATACCATGATTCTGTTTGTAGAAATGCATTTCATCTTCCTTATCTTGCTGCTGGAAATTTTAGAATCAGAATCAGAATCAGATTTATTGCCATTGTTCATGTAGTACACAAACTAGGAATTTGTCTCTGTGCGATGCTGCAACATTAAACATGAAAAAATAAAAGATAGAAATAAAACTATACATGCAATAAAATGTAGAATATGAATGAGTAATACTAGTCAAAGCAATTTTAAATATATTAGCGAGTAGCAGATATTGTGGAGTACCACATAGTGCAGTTGGTAATGCAAAAAGAAAACAGTGAATTGACATGAGTCTGGTTGAGCTGCTGTACATAGTGCACGAGAGTCTAATAAGTCACTTAGTGTTCAGCAGTCTGATGGCAGAGGGGAAGAAGCTGTTCATGTGATGGGAGGTTTTAGTCTGAATGGACCGAAGTCTTCTACCTGAGGGGAGGGGGGCAAACAGTACGTGACCAGGGTGTGAAGGATAGGCTATGATCCGGCCTGCACGCCTCCGGGTCCTGGAGATGTACAGGTCCTGGAGGGATGGGAGCTTGCAGCCGATCACCTTCTCAGCAGTGCGCATGATGCGCTGCAGCCTTAGTCTGTCCCTGGCAGTGGCTCCTGCGTACCACACGGTTATGGAGGTGGTGAGGATGGACTCGATGATGGCCGTGTAGAACTGCACCAACATCTTGGTGGGTAGCTTGAGCTTCCTCAGCTGCCGCAGGAAGAACATCCTCTGCTGGGCCTTTTTGATGAGGGAGCTGATGGTCGGCTCCCACTTGAGGTCCCGGGTGATGGTGGTGCCCAGGAAGCGGAAGGAATCTGCAGTGGTGATGGGAGAGCCTGTGAGGGTAAGGGGGGGCAGAGGGGTTGTGACTTTCCTGAAGTCCACGATCATCTCCACTGTCTTCAGAGCGTTCAGCTGCAGGTTGTTGTGGCTGCACCAGGACGCCAGCTGGGCCACCTCTCTCCTGTAGACGGACTCGTCGCCATTGGAGATGAGCCCGATGAGGGTGGTGTCGTCCGCAAACTTGATCAGCTTGACAGACTGGTGGCTGGAGGTGCAGGAGTTGGTATACAGGGAGAAGAGTAGGGGGGAATGTACACAGCCCTGGGGTGATCCGGTGCTGATGCTGACGGAGTCTGAGACAGTCTTTCCCAGCCACACATGCTGCCTCCGGTCCGTCAGGAAGTCGGTGATCCACCTGCAGAGGGAGTCAGGCACGTTGAGCAGGGACAGCTTGTCCTGGAGCAGAGCGGGGCGGATGGTGTTGAATGCAGAGCTGAAGTCCACAAACAGGATCCTGGCGTAGGTTCCCGGGGAGTCCAGGTGCTGCAGGATGGAGTGGAGGGCCAGGTTGACTGCGTCGTCCGCAGACCTGTTGGCTCGGTAGGCAAACTGCAGCGGGTCCAGGAGGGGAGTGGTGATGGTCTTGAGGTGGGGCAGGACCAGGCGCTCAAAGGACTTCATGACTACAGAGGTGAGTGCTACAGGTCTGTAGTCGTTAAGTCCAGTGATCCGTGGCTTCTTGGGGACAGGGATGATGGTGGAGGTTTTGAGGCAGGTCGGCACATAGCATAACTTCAGGGAGGTGTTAAAAATGTCTGTGAAGACAGGAGCCAGCTCTTCCGCACAGTGTCTCAGGGTGGAGGGAGGCACGCCGTCCGGGCCGGGGGCCTTGCGCGGGTTCAGTCTGGAGAACTGTCTGTGCACGTCCTGCTCACTGATGACAAGGGCAGGGGGGGAGGAGGGGGGTGCCGCCTTTGATGAAGTGGGGACCGTGGAGGCAGTGGCGCTGGGGGGAGGGGGGAGATGGACACAGCTGACGAGGTGTCAAAACGGGCATAGTGTTGGGACAGTCTTTGACAAAGGGCTTTGTCATCCTGACCTTTAGAAGCCTGAGGCCGATAGTTGGTGATTTGCCTCAGTCCTCTCCACACAGAAGCAGAGTCGTTAGCAGTGAACTGCTGCTGGAGTATCTCAGAGTACACAGACTTAGCTCTCCTCAGTTCTCTGCTAAACCGATATTTGACCTCCCTGTAGCAGTCCCTGTCTCCACTTTTCAACGCTGCTTCCTTCTCCTTCCTGATCTGTCTGAGCTTAGCAGTGAACCAGGGCTTGTCATTGGAGTACCTCACCCTGGTGCGCGATGGAAGAATGCTCTCCTCACAAAAGTGGATATATGAGTTCACAGTGTCCGTGTACTCATCCAGATCATGCGTGGCTCCTTTAAACATGCCCCAGTCAGTTATTTCCATGCACGTGCTCAGCTTCTCCCCAGCTTCACTGGTCCAATTCCTCGTAGTGCTCACAACAGGTTTAGTGAGCTTCAGTCTCTGTCTGTATTGTCATGGGTGGCTCTCGCGCGCCACCATAAGACACCACACAGTCACCAGTGAGTTCAGTGAGAGTTTTATTTACAGTGAAAAGGTAAACACAGGCTGCTGAGACAATGACACTTAGTCTTAACACAACAGGAGGCATAGGGCTATACAGCTCACTACAGGTCCAGAGGAGGAGACGGTCAGCACAGACAGGCAAGGTTGGTGAAATAATAATTACACTGGCTGCTAAGGCAGAGACTCACAGAGATCAATTCTCACCGGTAGGGGCAAGGCTACACAGCACACTCACCGGTCCAGGGGAACGACGGTCAAACCAAATGCAGACGTGGTAGGAATTAATCTAAAGCTTCCGTAGCGTGACGGAGTGCGAACAGACACTGCTGCAGCGATGCGGTCGCCAGCGTGGGTTAAAGTAGTCCGAGCACTAACGACCACAAATGCAGCACAGCTGTTCAGGGTTTGACAGCTGAGCGGAAGCCTCCCCGAGCACTATCACAATAAGAGCTCGGAGAGCTAGAATAATAATGCCGCTGTCAAACCCTGACAAGAATAACCCGAGCACCAAGACCTAGTGCTTGGGTCATGACATGTATGTGGGAATCAAGTGGACCATCACGTGATCAGATAGTCCGAGCGCAGCGCGGGGAACAGCGCGATACGCATCCTTCACTGTAGTGTAACAGTGATCCAGCGTGTTCTTTCCTCTGGTGGGGCATTTAATAAACTGTTTGTAACGGGGGAGATCGTGGCTCAGATTACTCTGGTTAAAGTCGCCAACCACAATAACCAGAGAGTCCGGGAAAGTCTGCTCCGTTTGTTGAATGTGATCCGCGAGCGCGCGCTGAGCCTCGCGCGCGTCCGCGTCGGGCGGGACATAAACAGCGGCGAGGATGAATGAAGCAAACTCACGCGGTGAATAAAAAGGCTTGTAGTTAATGAATAGATATTCCAGAGCAGGAGAACAGTGTTGGGAGATCACCGTTACATCAGAGCACCAGCTGCTGTTGATGTAAAAGCAGACTCCTCCTCCTGTGGTCTTACCGGAGAGCTCTGTGTCTCGAGAAAAATTTTACCTTAAAAAGCAAGAATTGTACTGCTAAATGTAGTGATAATCCTAACGTTCTGTGGCCAAATAATGATGGGTATGGATGTTTAGAGAACCATGTTTGGGTTTGTGGATCTAATGTTTACTCATTACTTCCTCCAGGGTGGTGTGGCAGATGCTATATGGCTATTTTGATCCCACACATTAGCATAAGTTCAAATCTCACACATAAAATGAAAACATCATACTCCCATTATTACCATCCTGAACAGACTGAAATTCACACCAGGGCATGGAGAAGTACAAACGTAGACATGCAACAATTAGTAGGTAAGCTGTCTGGAAAACAAAGGATTAGTGATTTTAGGGTTGTTATGGGTACTCTTTTTTTTTTTTTGTTTTTTTTTTTTGTTTTTTTTTTGTTACTTATTTGTACCCGTAGGTAGATTTGGTTTGCAGTCTGGTGACAAGCCACCGGCTGCTGGTCGCTGCGTGCGCGAGCGCCCTAAGGGAGGAAACCGGAGAAATCCCGGAGTAAACCCACGCAACACGGGGAGAACATGCAAACTCCACACAGCTCACTGTTGGTCGGGGGCTGGGATCGAACCCACAATCTCATGATCCCCGCGATCCCCCGGCCGAGGGTAAAACTGTGCTGCCACAGTGCTAAACCACTGCGCCACCGTGCAGCCCCTCTTTTTCCAATGTATGGCAGTTACCTGGCTACATATCACATAAATGCATTAGCATGGACAATGGAAAATCTAACTGTATTAATGGAACAAGGTTTCACAGCTTTAAATGAAGAACAGAAATTCTCAAGAATGATGACATTGCAAAATAGGATGGCTTTAGATTTAACATTAGCTGCACAAGGAGGAGTATGTCATATTATTGGCCAGGAATGCTGCACATACATCCCGGATTTAAATCAGAATCTCTCTCACGTTATTAGCCATTTAAATGATATTTTACACTAACAACATACTTTGGATGAAGATAAGGGTTGGAGTCCCTGGATTTGGTTTCAAAGTGGGACTTGGTGGCAAATTCTTTTGAAGTGGTTAACCCCATTGATTGTGATATTAGTCTTATTCAGTGTGCTCTTCATGTGTGTTATTCCCTGCATGAGATCTATGATTACACAAGCCATTGCACACCATACTTTTCTATTGCAAACTGCCATGCTGAAACTTGAGTGTAAAGGACAATATGCAGCTCTTTCAAAAACTGATGATGACTGTGATCACAAAGAGAACTGTGAGGATTGTGAGTAATCCCCTGTGTAATTGGAATATGATGCAAATGACGGGCATGTAGAACATCGAGAGAAGTTACATGTTTCTGATGAATAAAGGCATCCCTAAATAAAAACTGTGATAAAAATGATAAAACAGGAGGGAAATGTCAGAAAATTGTACATACATGTTTATCATTTTATAATTACTATCATCATTATCATTATCATTTCATAACCATTTTATATGATTAAAATGTATATTGCATGCATCTTCTATGGGTTTATTGCACACTGTTTCAATTCTGGGTAAATAGTGGACCTACTGAGTGTCCTTCACTAAGATGTGCTTAGAAGTCAAAGTGTCTCACCAGATGAAACTGTGTATTTGATAAGGGGTCTGGGAATGGGGGAGAATTAATCTTGTTTTCTTATGAAGTGCTATGACTATGATTAACTTGGAGTCTGGAACACACCTGCAAGGCCATGTTGTTCTCAGTCCAAGCCAATGTTTTGCATGCCCATATTATGACTGTATATGGTATTATGGCATCCAGTAGATGTTTTCTTGTGATTGTATGACTGACGATGTATAAAGGTCTCTGGATTATTTTTCATCTCCAGTGCTGGATTTTCTGTTAAAGGTATGCACTCCTTGCAAGTAAAGAGCTCATATGTGGAATATTCTTGTGTCATGAATCTTATTTGAGGTAACAAACTGACATACGATCACTCTGAGTTTCCAGATTCTGACACCAAGCAAAACATGACTTAGTACTTGGTGGAGAAAGCCTTGTTGGCATCACAGAGGTCAGACGTTTCTCGTAGTTGGTCACCAGGTTTGCTCACATCTCAGGAGGGATTTTGGTCCACTCCTCTTTATACTCTTCGAATCTGGAAGATTTCCAGGCTGTCACTTGGCAACTGAAAGTTTCCGCTCCCTGCACAGATTTTCTATGGGATTAAGGTCCAGAGACTGGCTAGGCCAGTCCAGGACCTTAATGTGCTTCTTCTTGAGCCATTCCTTTGTTGCCTTGGCTGTATGTTTTGGGTCATTGTCATACTGAAAGATCCATCCATGACCCATCATCAGTGTTCTGGCTGAGGCCAGGAGGTACTCATCCAAGATTCTATGGTACATGGCCCCGTTCATCGGCCCCTCAATGTGGTGAAGTCTTCCTGTATCCTTAGAAGAGACACAGCGCCAAAGCAGAATGTTTCCACCTCCGTGTTTGACAGTGGGGATGGTGTTCTTAGGGTCACATTCAGTGTTTCTCTGCCTCAAAACACGGTGAGTCGAGTTGATTCCAGAGCTCAATTTTGGTCTGATCTGACCACATCACATTCTCTCAAGCCTTCTCTGAATCATTCAGGTGTTCACTGACAAACTTCAGATGTGCCTTCTTGAGCAGGGGAGGGGGTTGGGGGGGATAAGGACCTGTACTTATATAGCACTTTATCCAGTCTCAAAGACCACTCAAAGTGCTTCAATAACATGAACCCTCTATTCTAAGGGCCTATAGGAGACAGGTACCTAGGGACAATTTAGAAAGGCCAATTAACCTAACATGCATGTCATTGGATTGTGGGAGGAAACAGGAGCTCCCCGAGTAAACCCACGCAGCACAGGGAGAACATGCAAACTCCACACAGAAAAGGTCCTACCCCTGCCAGCCTGGAGATTCAAACCTGGACCCTTCTGTTAGGCAACAGTGCAAACCACTGCACCATCGTGCTGTCCTAACCTTGCGGGCACTGCAGGATCTCAATCCATTATGGTGAAGTGTGTTACCAAGGGTTTTCTTGGTGACTGTGGTCCCAACTCCCTTGAGATCGTTAACAAACTGCTCCTGTGTAATTCTGGGCTGATCCCTCACCTTTCTCAGAATCAGCCTTACCTCACAAGGTGAACTCTTGCATGGAGCTCCAGAACGAGGGCGATTGACTTTTATCTTATATTTCTTCCACTTTCAAATTATCACACCAACACTGGTCTCTTCCTCACCAAGCTTCTTGCTGATGGTCTTGTAGTTCATTCCAGCCTTGTGCAGGTCTACAGTCTTGTCTCTGACGTCCTTTGACAGCTCACGCCATCTTGAGACCACGCCTCAAGATGGCGACCGGGATGGTCACACTTTTTCAGTGCTGAGACAAAGTCACTGATTTTGCCATTAAAAGTGGCTGGCCTGCAGCGATCGGCGCTCGTGGCGAACACGCACGGGCTGAATTGCCACCTCCGTTGGATTGCCCTTTAATCGCCTTTCTCCAGCGACTTCCTGCGCCTTCCTGAAGCGATTGCTAAGCTAACACTAGTTAGCTTAATGCTACCTGAAGCGATTGCTAAGCTAACGCTAGTTAGCTTAATGCTGGCGCCAGTCTCTAAAAATCTAACCTACAGCGATCGGATATACCTCCGGTGGATTACCCCTTTGATCGCTTTTATCCGGCCACTGTGAGTAAACTGACCAGCGATTCCAGCGCTTCCTTGTGATTCACTGATGTGCCCTACCTGAAGCGATTGCTAAGCTAACGCTAGTTAGCTTAATGCTGGCGCCAGCCATTCCACCTAACACCAGCCTGAATCAAAGCCCAGCTGCGAGGCCCAGCGGAGATACTACCAGGCAGGCGGCTATTTGTTTGACGGGGCTCAGCAGAGATTTCACCCAGGCAGACGGCGGTAGGCGGCGGTGCCCAGCGAAGGACTTACCGTGACTGCAGCGGCGGTGTGCGACGAGACTACCCGAAGCGATTGCTAAGCTAACGCTAGTTAGCTTAATGCTGGCGCCAGTCATTCCACCTTACACCAGCCTGAATCGAAGCCCAGCTGCGAGGCCCAGCGGAGATACTACCAGGCAAGCGGCTATTTGTTGACGGGGCTCAGCAGAGATTTCACCCAGGCAGACAACGGTAGGTGGCGGTGCCTAGCGGAGGACTTACCGTGACCTCAGCGGAGCTCGGTGGCAGCGGCGGTGTGTGACGAGACTCGGTTGGAGGAGCGGGACGGGAGACCAGTTACGGCGACTATGAGCAACGAGACCAGCAACGGAAGGGGCTAGTTGGCTAGCTGAGGCCCAGCTGGATTCGAGGACGATCGGATCAGATTCTGGCGATATAAGCAGAATTTATTTTACTATCCACAGATTTTCTTTTTCCTTCTTTCCAAGAAAGACTGAAGATGGCGGCCACCGGATTAAAAAGTGGGCTGATGGGCACCACTAATAAGCCTTCTCTACTTCTCTACTTCCTCTTCGTTTTGTCTTTGTGTGTCTGGACCTGCAACAAGAAGGATTTTCCGACAAACTCAACCAAAGGTGAAGTTAAAAAGTTTTATCTGTATGGATTTGGGCTTGGACATCTCACCCTACACTCTATGTGGTCTTTAAAAGGCCTGAGCAAAAACTTCCAAATTAAGGCAAACATGGCTGTTAAGCAAAAATCACAATATGGCAGAGGATATACAATTAAAGTTCTGTTAGTTCTGCTACTTCTGGCAGGAGATATTCACCTTAACCCTGGACCTGCCACTATTAAACAGCAGACCACTGGGTTAGCACAAAACCGAGCTGTACAAAAGCAAAAACAACATTTATTTTTCCAAACTGTTAATCATGCACGAGTTCTTTGGGACACCAAGGCTAAACCAAAGGGGATCCTCGGCGGTCATTTAAACATACGGAGCATAATCCCCAAAAGAGATGAGATTTCGGTGTTGCTGTTGGACTCAAATCTGGACTACCTTTGTCTCTCAGAAAGCTGGCTACACAGGAACATAGACACTAATATGATCGATATTGTGGGCTACCAGTGTTTTAGAAAAGACAGGCAGGTAGGGAGGGGAGGAGGTGTTTTAATTTACATCAAAGACAAATATAAATGTCAACTGGTTGATTTGAATACTTCACTTGAATGTTTAGCTGTTAATGTATGTCTCTCTCCGGTAATGAATTTCAACATTGCAGTATTGTACAACCCACCATCACACAATTCTTCCTTTTATAATGAATTAAGTGATCTGGTTAAACAACTTGAGAAGAACAGAGAAACAATAATTCATGGTGACTTTAATATCAACTGGTCTGATAAAAAAGACAAACAAAAACTGAAAAGCCTCATGACTAAATTTAATTACCAGCAAATCATCAAAGGACCCACCAGGATAACCAAACAATCCAGAACACTTATTGACATGGTATTTACTAATAAACCAGAACGAATAACCAGAACCTATAATCTTGTAACTGGTCTCTCAGATCATAACATGGTTCTTGCTGTCAGGAAACTTACTAAAAAGCGACTACAGTATTTTGGGGGAGTCGATATTGACAAATCAAATTTTATTATCCCCAAATCAAAAAATGAGGAGTTTGAACATTACTTAGAGAATCAAAATTGGGAGCAGCTCATGTCAACATGTGAAGTAGATGATTGTTGTAATTTTATAACTGCAACAATCACAAAGTCTATAGAAAAATTTTCAAAGCAAATTAAAAGTAGACAACAGAAGATTAGCCTACCATGGTTAAATAATGAAATAAGAAAACTTATGAAGAGGCGAGACTATGCACTGAAAACATCACTAACCTCCAAACTACAAAATGATCACCTTGTGTACAAAAGTTTAAGAAATAAAGTGGTACATGAGCTGCGAAAATCAAAAATATCTTATTACAATAAACTGATAGATCATGCAAAGGGTAACAACAGTTCCCTATGGAGGCATTTAAATAACTTAACTAATAAAAAAAACGATCAGAAGGGGGTAAAGGAACTTAGAATCAATGGCAAGACCGTCAGTGACAAGGCTACTTTGGCAAATGAATTTAATTCACACTTTGTGGGCTCTGTGGAAGACTTAACAAAAATTTTTGTGCTGCCAAATGTGCTCAACAACACAAATTCCATACTTCCAACAGATACTTTTCACATCGATGAGGTAAATGAGAAGTTAATTGCTGGTATTGTTAAAACACTGTCAAACTCAAAAACTAATGATATCTACAATATGAGCACCTCCTTTCTCAAAATGCACAGCAAAATATTAATCAAACCACTGACTCATCTCATTAATCTCTCCATTAGGTCTAGTACATTTCCATCTGGCTGGAAAAAAGCTGTCGTCATACCAGTTCATAAATCAGGCAGTAAAGACGATATATGCAATTACCGCCCAATCTCTATCTTACCAGTCCTATCTAAGGTTCTTGAAAAAGTTGTAGCTACACAGCTGATAGACTACTTACAAGACAATCAACTTCTTCATCCACATCAATTTGGTTTTAGACCAGGATACTCAACAGAAACAGCAAATTGTTGCCTTATTGAAAACGTCAAACAGTCCTTGGACAGGGGTAATGTGGTAGGAGCTGTTTTTCTAGATCTCAAAAAGGCTTTCGATACTGTAAACCACAGTTTGCTTTTATCCAAAATGGTATCTTTTAACTTCTCCCCAAATACATTAGAATGGTTTGCATCTTATCTCCAGAATAGAGAACAGTGTGTAAAAGTTCACCAGGATAAATCCTCATTTTTAAACAACCGCATGGGTATCCCACAAGGGTCCATTCTTGGTCCTTTACTTTTCAGCATTTTTATTAATGACCTGCCGTTACACTGCTCAGCTGCAACATGCCAACTTTATGCAGATGATGCAGTTATTTACACAGCTGCCAAGACTCCAGCACAGGCTGCAGATGTACTGTCTACAAGTATGGTTGATGTCCAAGAGTGGCTCCTCAAGAACCATCTATTGCTGAACCTTCAGAAAACAGTCTCAATGTGCTTTTCAATCAAAAAATGTAACCTGCAACATTTTAAAGTTAATATACATGATCATGACATCAGTTTAGTTACAGAATTCAAATACCTTGGCATTGTACTAGATCCTCAACTCAAATTTAATCTTCATATAAAGAAAATTTCAAAAACAGTAAAAAAAAATCTGAACTGCTTTAAATTAATTAGATATTACATACCTTACGAAGCAGCTGCACTGTATATGCATTCTATGGTTTTTTCTCATATATCATACTGTTTGACAGTCTGGGCTCAAGCAGCCCCTTCCACAATAAGACATATAGGTTCATTATATAATCAAACCCTAAAAATCTTGGACAAAAAGCCCATTAGGTGGCATCACTGTAATGTTTTAAAAAAATACAACCTATTGAGTTTTGAGAGCTTCATTGACCTCTGTCTTCTGAAATTAACGTTCAAATGTTTTCATAAATCAGCACCCGAGCCACTTGCTGGTTTTGTCCAAAGACAGGACAGCAGCAGAGCCACCAGGAGTTCTGTTAACAATAACTGTAAAATATTCCACCGCAGAACCACATTTGGACAAACAGCTTTCTCTATAAAGGGCAGTCACATCTGGAACACAATGCCAAATGAAATTAAAATAATAACGGACTTTAAAACATTCACTAAAAATGTTAAAAACTGGCTGAAAAATAAACAAGAATGTACTCATGTATGAATTAATTGTCTGCAAAGTGAGAGTGAATGAAGGGAAGGAATAAATGTGTTTGTTTATAGTGAGTGACGGAGGGAGGAAGGCCTGAAATAGGCAAATGTGAGTTATGTTATATGTGTTAAATGTGAGTCAGGCTGTTATATTTGTGTATTTATAATATTTATAAATGTGAGTCAGGCTGTTATATTTGTGTATTTATAATATTTATAATATTTATAATTGTGTATTTATAATTTTTCTGCATTGATGTATGTGGTTATTGTGTATATTTTTTATCTTGATTCTTTTTTCTAAAGCCCATCCAGGGACAAGAGTTGCAAATTAGCTAATAGCTATACACTCTATGTGCAACACATCAGATTGATTGTCTTTGATTAATTGTCTATGTTTATTGCACTGTCCCTGTCAAATAAACTAATCTACTACTACTCTTTGGTCTTACCCATGCTGGTGAAGTTTGAACTGAAGAGAATGATTCTGTAATGGGACTCTTTTATACACATAACGGGTTGAGATTAGGAGGACTTTCTTAAAGGGACAGGACTAATTTATGTGCCTCATGGATACAGAACCCGTCTGTGTGGGCCAGAATTCTTGCTTGTTGGTAGGGGCTCAAATATTTATTTCTCTCTATCAAATGCAAATTAATTTAAAGTATAACCCTTATTTGATGCATTTTGTGGATTTTTTTGTTGATCTTCTGTCTCTCTCTGTTAAAATAAATCTACCATAAAAATTATGGACTGTCAATTTTTTCCTAAGGCGAAAAAGGCGAAAAAAACCACGCACCGGTGGTGCAGTGGTTAGCACTGTTGCCTTACAGCTAGAAGGTTCCTGGTTCGAATCCCCAGGTTGGCAGGGGTTGGAACCTTTCTGTGTGGAGTTTGCATGTTCTCCCTGTGCTGCGTGGGTTTACTCCGGGGGCTCCGGTTTCCTCCCACAATCCAAAGACATGCATGTTAGGTTAATTGGCTGTTCTAAATTGTCCCTAGATATCTATTTCCTATAGGCCCTTAGAATAGAGGATTAGTATTAGTGAAAGCACTTTGAGTGGTCTTTGTGACTAGAAAAGCGCTATATAAGTGCAGGTTAGTTAGTTAGTTAGTTAGTTAGTTAGTTAGTAAGGGGTAAACTTTCAAATTCAGCAGTGGATCAAATAATTATTTCCCCCCCGTATGCAAACATGGTCCATCAGTCTGCTATGTCAAGCACATAGCAAAACTTGTCAACACCAGTTCTTCTGCTGTGGAATTTTTATCAGAGACACCGAGTGTTCCTGTGGTCACCATGGAGCCTGCTACCTTTAACCCACCTCCACCTGCCAACACCTGTCACAAGAGTTTATTTAGAAAGTTGTGGAGGACATTTTAGAGAGCTAACAGCAGCAGCAGCAAAAGAAGCAGCCAGAGCATAAAAGAAGGCAGCCTAAGACCTGCATTGGACTACTGTACATCTGTGTCTGCTTTCCATAGTCAGACGTTGAAAAAAGTTTTAAATGAGTACTAGCTGTAAATGATGTACTGTTAATATGTTAGTCCCTTTCCCCACCGTGTAGTGTGGCACCTGTCTTCACTTTTATGACCGTACACTCTGCTCACAGATGCTGGAACTAGTGGAAGCTACAGTGGAGGGATTTTGCAGATCTTACCATTTCAAAAATTTACTTGGTGACATGTTAATGAGTTTGTATGTTCTTTTATCTTTGTGATTTCTCTCAGGTTTTGCCAGCTTCTTCCCACAGTCCCAGTACATGCACATTAGGTTAATTGGCCTGAACAGAGAATTCTAGATTGTCTGTAGGTGTGAATAGTTATGTGTGTTTGCGTTGGCCCTATGATGTACTGGCAATCTATCCAGGTGTGCCTAGGATCTCTCCAAGTGCAAGTATGCTGCCTTTTTTTTTTTTTAAGAAGTCCTCATATAGAATGGCCATAGCACACAACCATTACTTCCTCTCTATTTAATACAGTACAGGTTAATAAAATATTCTATAAATATGGCTGCTGCCTCAAGTTAATTCTGTTGGACTGTAGAGCCTGTAAAGTATGTAACTAGTTACATTTACTCAAGCACATTCATTCAAGTAACTTGCCACAACATTGTACTTTCATGAGTAGTTTTATTGCAAAATACTTCATGCTCTTGCTTGAGTAATTTGTGAAAAAAAAAACACTAACTCATCTGTTTGGTTGGAGTCTAAGTAACTTTTGACTTCACTGATTTGAAATGAGTGTCAGTCCACATCTGAAATCGATGATGTTAATATGCACGAAAAAGATCACAAATTTATCAGAAAATGTTGCAAATGCATTTAAAAAAAATTGAAAAAAAAAGTACATTTTTGACAAAATTTCATAAATTTCAAAGAAAAAAATGTTAGTAGTTTTCAGGGAAAAAACTTAATGGGGAGAGTAAAGTTATTACTTTGTACTCAAGTAACTTTCTTTTCTTTGTTCTCCTACTTAAGTAATTTTTTGGTGTCTTACACTTTGGCCTTGATAGGCCTTGATACCCAGGATGTCCACAGTACTTTCATGCCTTCCTTGTAATTTAAAAAAGATACATTGGGCATATTAATCAGACTCCCCCTTTGGTAAAAGTTTGTGGTTTCCTTGTTTTGCTGTCCTGGTTTATAACTGCTTGTCATCAGCAATTTTGACTTTGCTGTCAAAGAAAATGAGTTAATAATTAAAGGTTATTCAAAATCTACTTTTCCCACTTTGAAGTAATTTCTGAACATTTGCTTTTTTCAGATTCTGACTATAACAGTTGGCTGTGTGATGCGTATGTTTCAATTTTATACTGACTTGTAAGAATTTAACTGATAGAAAAATATACACCGTTGTTCAAGTTAAGTTTTGCAATAAACTGTTTATCAGCTGAAACTATCAAGGTGAGTTAATGTAAATATAATTTTAAAAAGGTACAAAATTACCAGTCAAACTCAAAAATTTAACTAGAATAAAGCTTTTTCTTTAACAAATACTTTATCAGCACCCTGGACAGCTGCTCCAACACTTAGCAGTGTTCTTCAGCACCTTGGACAATTACCTGCTTTTTGATTGGCTCTCACTCTGTTACAGCTATTCACAACTGGCCCCATCGAGTCAAAGAGGAATTCCTCACTAGCTCTCGGCTAGTAGTGGAGGTGTGCTCTTAAGCTGAATTCATGCTGCACCTCTGCTGTCCACGTACGTGTAACTGGAAACTTCGTGTGATGAAATTTACATCATCGTCTCCACTCCGCTAGTATCCGCAGTGCTCGACCGTGTACAGCCCAAATTTTGTGACTGCGCCGCCTCTCCACAACCTGAACGCGTTGAAAAGTGCATGCGCAAGACTGAACGTCCCATTCACGAGGTGGCGATGTCGACACAACATACCAAGAAAAAGTAGACGAATAAGACAATGAGGAAGCGGAAGACGAGAATAAACATACATGAGTTGTATAGACATACTTCAGCAGCAGCAGCATCTTGGTGGAAATGGAGTGAAAACCGGGAAGTCAAGCAGCAGAAAGCAAGCAGCTTTTCTTCGTTGGTGAAAATCCTGGCGTGTCAGCGCATTGGCACTACCTATCGGGCGGGAGTGAAACTGCAAATGATAATTGTGCGCATGCGTCAACCGCTTGGCCTAGGTAGATGAAAAAAGTGAGCATGAACAGTGCCGCGTGTGTGCCGGGCTCATCCAAAGCGCACGCAGACCAAAGCGGACTCAAGGGGAAATGCAGCATGAATAAGGCTTAAGGTGTCAGAGACTGCACCACTGACTAATTCCCTATGGAGGGGCGAATAGCATGGTAAATATTAACAAAAATGCATAAAGCACTTTTATACAATGACACTATTATCCATTTTGAATAATTTTTTCTCTCTGAACAGATCAGCAAAATCTATCTATAATAAATTTACATTTAGCTTCACCCATCTTAGCTTCACTCCACTGGCTGCCCGTGTATTTTAGAGTTCATTTTAAAATTCTTTTATTTGTTTTTAAATCCTTGAATGGTCTTGCTCTGCCTTACCTCTCTGAGCTTCTGCATCCCTACGCTCCCACCCGGTCCCTTAGGTCAGCTGAACAGCTGCTTTTGGAGGTACCAAAGGCGAGGCACAAGCTCAGAGGGGACAGAGCCTTTTCGATCATGGCCCCCAGGTTATGGAATGATTTACCCCTGGACATTAGACAAGCACCTTCACTGTCCATTTTTTAAAACACTTCTTAAAACACATTTTTACTCCCTGGCCTTCGACCCAGTATGAGACATTGATTTTATTGAATGAAACGGATTTTTATTTATTTTACTTTTTTTTTTTCTTGTGTTAGCGCCCTTTGTGTTAGTGCCCTGCTTTTATGTTCTCTTGCTGTACAGCACTTTGTGTAGCGAGTGTTTTTAAAGTGCTTTATAAATAAAGTTGATTGATTGATTGATTGATTGATTTACAGCCTCCTAAATTTTGGATAAGAGGACAAAACCAGTATTTTTTTTTTAATAAAATACCTGCTGCCCAGTTGAAAAGATCAACCACATGAAGTTTTTCCACAGTATTTGTTCCAAAAATGAGTGTCAGCACTGCTTTTTTCTGACTGGAGGAATTGAGTAATTAGCATATTTCATGGTGGTAATGGACACACAGGTGTGATAATTGCTTTAATTAAGGTTTAAAGAAGACACTTAATTAGCATTATTAGTAACTTCTGTTTACTTATAATTGCGTGTCAAAATAGCTGTTTTGATTTTAATTTACATGTAAATATTACATAATTGATTTTGGTGGGGTACATGTGATGGGGAACTGGAAGAATTAAATGAAGCCACACTGGATTGGTATCTCTCTCTCTCTTTCCTTCTCTATTTCCAGCTGCAACCTTCACTATCCTGATGTTGCTGGCCAGTCTGAACAGCTGTGCCAACCCCTGCATTTACCTGCTATTCAGTGGGAAGCTGCCCAGGAGACTGGTGACCCAAATGCGCCCAAGTGGGCCAGACATGAAGGAGACCACGCGGGAGGAGGCCACTGTGGCCAGCTCGCTGTACGTCAGCCTCAAGAGCCTTTCAGACTGCAGATAAAAGACTCTAAACATGCATATTTCCACCTGAGCGCTGCCCCTTCAGCATGGTGTGAAAATCTGTTTCCATCCAAATGGGAACATCACAACAGAATGCGTTTACCGCTGTACAAACAATGGTGGTTGTTATACAGTCATGGCTACATTAACCATATTTCACGTTATATTTCACGTTTAACACGTTATGAACAACTACCATTTTAATCCAAATGTTCTTTTTTGTGGGGATAAAGGTGGTTTACAGTGAAGGCAGTTTTAAAGGGGATATATATATATATATATATATATATATATATATATATATATATATATATATATATATAAAATGCATCTTTTCCACATGTTGATATCACTTCCAGAAACATTAATGAAGTATTTGTGATGTGCTTTGGTCAAAAGACGTCAAGGTTTAACTATTAAACATCATTTTCACCCCTGATGAAACGGCCTTCCACAGAATGACCCGTTACAGTGCATGTTTCTTTAAAGCGGTCATTGACTGCACTTTTCCCACATTTTAACAGCTCACTCATGTCTTAATGAAATGTTGGTAACATATTTTGGTTCACATTTTCTTTTTTTTTTTTAATTATTGAAGCAAATTTGTTTTGTATTTTTCCTGGCTTTCTTGAAACGCTCTGATTTAAAGCCTGTCACTTTAAGAACAATCCTTCACTTATTCAACTGCGCCCTCCCTCTTATGTCAGTTAGCCATTAGCTGACTAGCTTTTAGCCTTCTAGCTGGGATGTGCAGCGCTGGTTCACTGATCCACAATCATGGTGTATCTTGCGTCTTTCTGGCCCATCTCCCAATAATTTTGCTGTGATTTCACTACAAATTGCTAGCACTGTGCACCGGATGCACCCCCCGATAGCCACAATGAGACCTGACCTATGACTTGTGGCTGCTGGCCGAGCCAAGCTACTGAGCCAAGAGATCTCAAAGGGCAGTGTCTTGCTCTGTGGGACTCCGCTCTGCTCCCATGGCCAGCTGAGGAATGCCCCGTCACGAGGTGGCTTTCCTACGCTGCACACGAGAGTGGAGTGGAGTCGAGGGGAGCCCTGGAGGATGGTGGGGGAGCTGGCCGTGAGAGCCAACCACCACCAGCCAGCAGCCTCCGGTACAGATGATCCGCCGTGAAACCACGACAAAAACACTAGAAGATGGGCTGGAGTGACGCATGGCACACTGGCAAACCAGGTAGTAACAGGGATGGCTATTAGGGTGATTAAGATCTGAAGAAAATGACAATATAAGCGGCGCTTGGCGTGAGGCTCCTGGTACCAGTGTTAGCTCAGGGGCTAATAGGCTACCTTTAGCTACCCCTTCCATCTACATGGCAGACAGCTAAGTGCACCAATAATAGAGCAGCGGGCAGATGTCAAAGATGGCAGTGGGTTGGCTTTTTCTAATCTTGACATCTAAGGTTTACCTGGAAGAGTCAAAAATGTTTCTGGGAGAGAAAAATGAGATAAAGGCTGTGTGTGTTTTTTTAAGAGAATTGACTGTTTTGAATTTTTTTGGGATAATTAGGTGACCAGTAGACTGGTCACCTAATTATCATCTTCAGACAGTTAACCCCTTGCACTCTGGGCAATTTTCCTAAAAATGCCAAAAAATAACGTGCCCAAAGTAAATCGAAAGCTGTTATTCAACCCTTTGCAGCATCTTCATGGGGTTGGTCTCATTTAAAAGAAAACACTTTGAATTTTTTGGCAAAAAAAACATAATCTCTCTACGTGCTCCGGCCACTGAGTTACAGCCATCTAAACATACTGAACTTGAAGAAAATAAATTTGGACACAGTGTTTTTTTGGATACAAATGCTTGCAAATAACACACAGCTGTCCGATCCGGCTGGAAAATGCAACAGAAATGTAGAACCAAGTGTTATCAAGCTGAGATCCAAATTTGGTAACAATACCACAAAAAATGAATATTTTACACAGCTTTGTTCTCAGGCTGTTCCCAGGCGTTTTGGAACTGTGCCAAATTGTGCCAAATGGCACAGTTTGGAAAAACGTCTGTAACTTTTGAATAATTCAATGTAGAATCTTCATTTTGGGCTCTAATAAAAGGTCACATTCAGGGCTGTGTCTGTGTGTGTGTGTGGGGGGGGTTGTCCCCCCCCCCCCGCTACAAAGGACGGAGTTCGGCCCTCGCTACATGACGGATTACACTCCTTGCATGTTTTCACAGCGGCTTCCCCCCCCCCTCGCTACTGTGTGTGTGTGTGTGTGTGGGGGGGGGGGGTTGTCCCCCCCGCCCCGCTACAGAAGACGGCCATCGCTACATGATGGAATAGACTCATATGCTTCCCCTCGCGGACCGGGGGGCGTTTGGACCAGTCCGAACACGGCAAATGAACCGTTTATCGCGGCGCAGTGCGTGCGCCGTACAGTTGTAATTTACCGATCGGTCAAAAGTCATTTTTGGATTACAGTTTTCAGGGAGAAATAATAATTTAGCTTTTAACACCTTACCTCTTCACAGCAGCCGAGTCCTGGCGAACTTCTCTTTCCCATTGTCAGACGAACGCGACGCTGGTCCGCTCGTGGATCCCGGTCAAAACATAATTCCATTATTGCCGTTTTGGCGAATGATTTACGACTTTTGTCGTAGGCCTCCGTTGGTCTATGATGACGGAAGAGAATCCTAAATGTCTATTCTGCTGGAATGAGTGCAGGTCCCACTTGTGGGTGGTCTCCATGCTGCGGGGTCTGTAGCAGATTCGTCCAGCGTCCTTTGTTTTCATCTGCTGCAGCAGTAAATCTCTCTTCCCCCAGCCTGAACTTCTATGCTTCAATTGGCTCCTGCATTCACAGTAGGCGGGTCCTCCTTCCTAGGTGTTCATTCATTGGTTCTTCAAGGTTTCAGAAACCCAATTCAAGGCTCTTATTAGTCGAATGAGAGGTCAATCAGATGAACTAATCTGTTCGCGGCTGTGTCTGCAGCTTTTTTTTTCAGTGGCGCTTGAACGCCAACACCACCTACATCACCACAATCTGGACTATGCGTCCGAGTGCGCACGAGGGCGCAGGAGTGCGCCCTCGTGCGTCCTAGGACGGAGAAACTTGCCCGCCCGCGGAACAACGGAGCGCAAGTGGTTAAAACCTACAAACACACCATTTTTCAGTCAATGACCCCTTTAAATGCTAATGAAACACTGAACCGTCCTTCTCTTGCCACTGTTGAGATCTATGATTGATTCCATTCTAAGGTTAGCTATTAGTGTCAGCTGTCGGAGCTAGCTTGATCATACAAACAAAAAAAAACAACTGGCTGAATGTAAAAGCCAAAATAAAGCATTATTGGGAACAGGAGTGTGTGGCTCAAGGGTGGATAGGACAGGACAGGACAAGTTTCTGGGGTGTAATGAACACAGAAACAACCCTGAATTACTGAATAGGGCTGTCTACGCTTACGTCACCAATCTCATGAACGCATAGAATGACACGCCGAGGTATCAAAATAAAATAATTTCTATGGCAATGTTAGCGAAATTTTAAAAAAGAAAATGTTGAAACTTTGTCGACACTTGGTTCAGCACTGATAAAGGTGTGGACTTTGGTATAGAAGGTTATGAACTGGTATATAAGAACAGAAAAAATAAAGCCGAGGGTGGTGTTGCACTGTTTATTGATAATAAATTTAACTTTAAGGTGGTGGAGGAGATGTCAGCTGTGGTGGATAATTTGTTGGGAGTGTGTTACAATTGAAATTCTTGTGGAAAAAAGAAAAATGTCATAATAAGCTGAATATATGTTGGATGGAAGAAAACTTCACAAGAAGGAATCATAAGATACTGTTCATCTGTGGTGATTTCAATATCGATTTGTTGAATCCAAATAAGCACAAATCGACAGATGACTTTATCAATGCAGTGTACAGCCTGAGCCTATTTCCTCAAATCATTCAGCCCACCCGAATTACTTCGCATTATGCAACTTTGATTGATAATATATTTACCTCCGCCAAGGAGGTTATGTTTTCATCGGCGTTGGTTTGTCTGTCTGTCTGTCTGTTTGTCTGTCTGTCTGTCTGTTTGTTTGTTAGCAAGATAACTCAAAAAGTTATGGACGGATTTTCATGAAATTTTCACAGATTGTCTGAAATGGGGTATCCTACAGATGATTAGATTTTGGTGGTGATCTGGATCACCGTCCACAAGAAAACCGCCATTATGGAAAATGCCATTTTCGTCAATAACTACTGAACCACTAATCCTATCATTGTGAATCCAATTGCTAGTCATATGTTTTCATGGTCAAGGAATCTGAAAACGTACACACAAACACTGTATGGGGGGAACTGTGGCGCTTGGCGGAGGTCTGCGCTCTCCGAGTGCTTTCTAGTTTCCAATAGTTTAGACAGCAACATGGTGTGTGGATTGCTGATAAATGATATCAGTGACCACCTGCCAGTATAAGATAAGATAAGATAAGCCTTTATTAGTCCCACAACGGGGAAATTCCAGGATTGCAACAGCACAGGGATAGCAACACTCAGAGCAACAATCAGAAGGCAAGAAAAAAACAAGCAAGCAAGAGCAGCTAATATACATATGTACGTATTACTATAAAATATATATATATACACACACACACAGACACACAGTGCAGAGCATTGTAGCTGGATGGAATAAATATATGAATATATGAACACACAGTGCAGAGCATTGTAGCTAGATGGAATAAATATGTAAATATATAAACACCCACAGTACGGAGCATTGCAGCTAGGTGGAATAAATATGCAAGTATATAAACACACACAGTGCGGAGCAATGTAGCTAGATGGAATAATATGTAGATATATAAATATATAAACACACCCAGTGCTGAGCATTGTAGCTAGATGGAATAAATATGTAAATATATAAACACACACAGTGCAGAGCATTGTTGCTAGATGGAATGAAACAGCATAACCGTCTACTTAGTTATCCTACATGGTATGATTATGTGCCCATACATATTCTCACCCTCCATAGCGACCGGTATGTTCCTAGTTGTATGCCGGAGGGGACCATTGTGTAAGTCTATTGCATCTTTTGCATTCAAAAAACTATTAGTTTGTTACGTCTTTTTGCTATCTCTGCGAGCAGCCCTGCTTAGGTTGTACAGTCTGACAGCCGTTGGTAGGAAGGACCTACGAAACCTCTCGGTTGTGCACCTGGGATGATGTAGTCTGCTGCTAAATGAGCTCCTCAGTGCATTCAGTATGTCCTGCATAGGGTGGAACTCGGACTCCAGCAGAGATGACAGTTTAGCCACCGTCCTTCTCTCTCCTATCTCCTCCATCGGATCAAGGCGCTGCCCCAAGACAGAGCTAGCTTTCTTAATCAGTTTGTTCAGTCTCTTCCTATCGGCTGCAGTAATGCCACTGCCCCAGCAGACCACTCCAAAAGTGATGGCTGATGCCACCACCGTGTCATAGAATGACTTCAGCAGCGCCCCTTGTACACCAAAAGACCTGAGTCTCCTCAGCAGGAACAGCCTGCGCTGTCCCTTCTTGTAGAGTGCATCAGTATTGTGTGACCAGTCTAGTTTATTGTTCAGATGAATACCCAGGTACTTATAGGATGTCACCATCTCGATGTCTGTTCCCTGTATATTTACTGGTACTGTGAGGGGCTGCCCATGCCTGCGGCAGTCCACCACCAGCTCCTTAGTTTTCCTCGCGTTGATCTGGAGGCAGTTCCGATGGCACCAGTCCACGAAGTCCTGGATAAGCCCTCTGTACTCAGCTTCATCTCCATTGGAGATGAGGCCAACGATCGCAGAGTCATCAGAGAACTTCTGTAGATGGCAGTGTGTTGTGTTGTGTGAGAAGTCCGCAGTATAAAGAGTGAACAGGAAGGGAGCCAGCACCGTTCCCTGGGGGGCCCCCGTGCTACTGATGATCGTGTCGGACACACAGTCCCGGGTTCTCACAAACTGAGGCCGGTTCGTGAGGTAGTCCAGGATCCATGATGACAGGTGCTGGTCCACCCCTGCGCGCAGCAGCTTGTCCTTCAGGATCATCGGTTGGATGGTGTTGAAAGCACTGGAGAAGTCAAAGAACATGATCCTCACCATATTCCCGGGCTTCTCCAGGTGGGACAGAGAACGGTGAAGGAGGAAGATCACCGCATCCTCCACCCCAATGCCATGCTGGTAGGCGAACTGGAGTGGATCCATCGCTGGTTCCACCAGGGGGCGGAGGTGAGCAAGGAGCAGTCTCTCCAGGGTCTTCATCAAGTGGGACGTCAAGGCCACCGGTCTGTAGCTGTTCAGGTCTTTGGGGTGGGAAGTTTTTGGTACAGGTACCACACAAGATGTTTTCCACAGCTGTGGTACCCTCCCCAGTTTCAGGCTCATGTTGAAGATATACGTCACAATCCCACACAGCTGGTCTGCACAGGACTTGAGGAGCTTTGCGCTGATGCCGTCCGGTCCCGGTGCCTTCCTCGCCTTGATCTTCCTCAGCTCCGTCCTCACCTGGGTCCTGGTCAGGGTCAGGATGGGGGGCTGTGTGTTGGGAGTGGGGGGGTGTTGGTGGAGTGGGGAGTGGGCAGCAGGACTTGATTTCTTTACTAACTAACTAACTAACTAACCTACACTTATATAGCGCTTTTCTAGTCACAAAGACCACTCAAAGCGCTTTCATTAATACTAACCCTCTATTCTAAGGGCCTATAGGAAACAGATATCTAGGGACAATTTAGAACAGCCAATTAACCTAACATGCATGTTTTTGGCATGTGGGAGGAAACCGGAGAAATCCCGGAGTAAACCCACGCAACACGGGGAGAACATGCAAACTCCACACAGATCACTGTTGGTCGGGGGCTGGGATCGAACCCACGATCCCACGATCCCCACAATCCCCCGGCCAAGGGTAAACTGTGCTGCCGCAGTGCTAACCACTGCGCCACCGTGCAGCACACGGTGGCGTAGAGGCAGCAGTGGTTGTTGTGCAGTCAGGGGGGAGGGCGGTTGGTCAAATCTATTGAAAAACAGATTCAGGTTGTTCGCCCACTCCCTGCCCCCTGTGGCCTGGGGGGAGGTATTCTGGAGCCCCGAGATGGTTTTGAGGTTTCTCCAGACCCCGCTGATGTCGCTCTGTTGCAGCTTGTCCTCCATCTTCTTCCTGAAGCTGTCCTTGCCTTCTCTGATCTTTCTCCTCAGCTCCCTCTGTACGGACTTCAGCATCTCCCTGTTCCCTGACCTGAAGATCCTCTTCTTCTCTCTCAGAAGTGTTTTTATCTCAGGGTTGATCCAGGGTTTGTTGTTTGAGTGACGCCGTATGGTCTTGGTGGGAACGGATTTGTCCACACAGAAGCTGAGGTAGCCCGTGAAGGTGTGAATGAGGCCATCGATGTCCTCACCATGTGGATCGCAGAGCTGCTTCCAGGCGGTGGCTTCAAAACAGCCCTTTAGGGTGTCCATTGTCTCCTCAGACCATAACTCCACAGTGTGCATGGCCGGAGGTTGTCTGTGCACTAGGGGTTTGTACACCGGCCGGAGATGAACCAAGTTGTGATCCGATCTCCCGAGTGGGGGGAGTTGTGATGAGGTGTACGCCTCCTTAGTGTTTGCGTAGAATAAATCCAGTGTTTTATTGTCTCTAGTGTGGCATGTGACATACTGGGTGAACGTGGGTAGAATGGGAGACAGTGAAACATGGTTGAAATCGCCTGAGATGAGGAGAAGAGCATCTGGGTGTTCTGTCTGCAGCCAGCTGGTTACTGAATGGATGACGTCACGTGCTGTCCCAGCGTTCGCCGTCGGATTTGCATAAACAACAATGCAGATCACGTGTGAGTGTTCTCTCGGGAGATATGTAGGCCTCATGCTAACAGCTAGCAACTCAATGTCTTTGCTGCAGTGTCGTTGTTTAACAGTGATATGTCCCGGTCTGCACCAGTTGTTGTTAACATACATTATCACTCCACCGCCCCTAGCCTTGCCACTGTCTGGTGTTCGGTCAGCTCGTATCATGTGAAAACCCTCCAGCTCAATGTTAGCATCTGCTGCTAGTTCAGTTAGCCACGTCTCAGTAAACAAAAGGAGAGAGCACTCCCGGTATGTGCTATCATAACGGGAGATAGCCGCTAGCTCATCTAACTTTCCCAGTATCGACCGTACATTTCCCATGACAACAGATGGAAGGGAGGGTCTGTACCTTATATTTTTTGTCCTCCGCCTTACTCCAGCCCGGCAGCCGCGGCGTTTTCGCCTCAGTTCTCTCGGTATGTCGAGTTTTTCCAATGGGACCGGGTGGCGGTTGAATGCTAGCAGCTGTTCTCTGCTGTATCGTATCCTGCTATAAACAGTGGCTCCGTCCACCGGCTCAGGAGACATTTAGGACGATCTGTGTGTCCGTGATATAAGTGGGGTGAAAAAAAAAGACGGATCAAAAGAGAGAGGAAGGGAAAAAGACTCGGAATCGAGCCGCTGTTGCAAAAGGCAGCCTACTCGTGTGGCGCCGAGAGAAAAAAAAAAAACAAAAAAAAATTTATTAAAGTATTTTTAATTTATGACGATAAATATAAAAATTCTTTGGTCAAGGATAATATTTATAAACAAGTTAAAACAGAACGAACAATGTGTAACGGAGTCGAAAATGCACCTTAAACATTCCTTTTCTCAGTCATGTTTTCCTTTATATTATTGTGAATTTTATTTACTTGAGTGCTTTTATTTTGGTGGTACACTGCCCACATCCGCTCTTCCCGTACCTCCGAGGCTCCGGTAGCTCCTCCTTTCCCCCACAGTACCGCTTTGCTTTGCTGGGGGTAAGTCATGCCTAAAACGTTGCTGGCATTAAATGACTGTTTTGCTCATCAGTTTTATCATTTAAACTGCAACCTTGGTTTGTAATTGTTCCTTGTTAATTTGACATGCTACTGTAGTATATTTTTCATTGTTTATATTGTAAATAAGAGTTTTATGGATGTTTTCGGCACACCTTAGAAGTCCACTAGTCGCCATTTTAGAATTGCGCGCCAGTATAAGCTCTATGGTGACTCTGGCAGCTTGTGCCGTTGTGTAACTTATATCTTTGTAAATGTAGGAACCTGTGTGGGATCAAGGTACAGACGAAGAGTGATGTGTATTGTTTTATTTCTCCAACAGGTATGTCTGTTTTTGGTAAATTTTCTCATTTGTAATGTAATTCCGCTGGTCTGCTATTTTCATTTAATGTCCACTAGAGGGCGTATTTCATGAATCTTTATATGGTTTAACCCTGTTGCAAAACGGAAATGTTAATGTTTTTTGTATTTCTTTAGAGAAAATGTTTCCCATTTTGAAATTTAGCTCTTGTTTAATGAAATATTCTTTTGTTGGTAATAATATGAATGTGAAAAAGTGAATACATGTGATTTATTTTATGTACTGTGAAATTATTTTAGAGCTCCCTTTCCCACACAGTACCGCTTTGCTTTGCTGGGGGAGCCTGTGTGGGATCGAGGTACAAAGAGTGATGTGTATTGTTTTATTTCTCCAACGGGAGCAAATAAATTGTGGGAAACATCAGTCTGGTGTCATTGTGATCCATATGCCGCCTACACGTATACACTAGTGTCCCCGATCACAGCTGTTTAAGGGTGCCCAAAAAGGGGACCCGTTACAAATGGATGAACTAAAAAATGATTTTGACATGGTTCAGGTGACCCACAGAACAGACACGACTCAGGATGAATGCAATTAACATACTTTTATTGTTCACGTGAGTGAATGGATGCGTGAGTGCGGGGTATATGGTGTAATGTCGTGTAGTGCAATTCGTTATCTCCAGCTGGGACCGGCAGAGCACCGTATAACCTGGCAACCCTGTAATGAGACACGGGTCGTTAGCTTACAGTACAACCTATGCAGCACAATTGATGTTGCAGCGCTTACTGTCAGGAGATGTTAGAGTAGCTCAGGTCGCGCCGAGGCTGCAGCCAGGAAGACAGTGACTGCTGGGCTGGCCAGCTGGAGGTGGAAGGATGCGTCCGCCACCTGGAGGAAGAAGGAGGACCGCCGCCACGGATCTCCGCCTGTGCACAGGGGAATCGGACAGGATTAGAAGCGAGAAGGCTTACTTGGTAATAGGTCCGGGTGGAACCGGCCCGGACGTGGTTCAGCAGGGCTAGGAAGCCGATGGCTGGAGTAGAGTGCAGGGAAGCACGGAGGCAGGCGTAACTAGATTCAGGAAAGAGAATCAGATGACTCCGCGCCCAGCACTGGTCCTGGTGGAATAAATAGCCTGCAGGAGATGACAGGCAGGTGTGTGCACAGGTGCCGTGATTGGCGGCCATGACAGTACTCCCCCCATATGGCACGCCTCTTGGCGGGCATTCCAACCTACCCGGTGCATCCAATGGAAGTCCCTGATGAGCTGCTTGTCGAGCACGAAGGAAGGACGCACCCAGGACCTCCACTCCTTCCATAGCCCTCCCAGTCCACCAGGTACTGCAGGCCATGCCCCTGGCGGCGGACGTCCAAGATGGAAGAGACGGACCACGCCGGGTCGCCGTCGATCACCCTCAGTGGAGGTGGAGACCTGGGAGGGGGACACAACGGGCTGGAGGAGACTGGCTTCACCTGAGAGACATGAAAGGTTGGACAGATGCGGAGTGAGGGAGGGAGAGTTAGACGCACAGACACCGGGTTAATGATCCGGCATATGGGAAATGGACCAATAAACCGTTGGGCAGTCTTCTTCCGCTCAGCCTTCAGGTTGATGTGCTTGGTAGAAAGCCATACCTGCTGACCCACCTGGTAAGCCAGACCCAAAACCCTGCGTCGGTTGGCCACCGTGGTGTTGCGTTTCGCCATCCGTTGTAACGCCGCTCTGGCCGTCCTCCAGATTCGTCGACAATGCCTTAGGTGGGCCCGAACTGATGGAATGGCGATGTCCCCCTCCTCTTCAGGAAACAGCGGGGGTTGTAACCTAACAAGGCCTCGAAGGGGGACATGCCGGTGGTAGTGGACACCGCTGTGTTATGGGCGTATTCGATCCAAGGGAGATGTGTGCTCCATGATGATGGGTTGGAGGCTGCGACACACCGCAATGCTGCTTCCACCTTCTGGTTGGCTCGTTCGCATTGCCCATTGGATTGAGGGTGGTAACCAGAGGACAAACTAGCTGTAGCCCCCAGAGCGGTGCAGAATGCCTTCCAGACCCTGGAGATGAACTGGGGCCCTCGGTCCAACACGATGTCCTGCGGGATGCCGTGCAGTTGAATGACATGTTGGACCAGCACATCAGCTGTCTCCTTGGCTGAAGGTAACCCTCGCAGTGGGATGAAGTGGGCGGCTTTAGAAAATCTGTCCACCAGCATGAGGATGGTGGTGAAATTGTTGGATGTGGGGAGACCTGTGACGAAATCTAGAGCCACGTGGGACCATGGCCTGCCCGGGACAGGGAGGGGATGAAGCAGCCCGGCCGGCGGTGAGGAGGACATCTTTCCCGTTGCACACTCAGGACAGGCGCGGATGTACTCCCCCACGTCCTTCTGGAGGGATGGCCACCAAAACGACCTCTGTAGGAGCAGCACGTTGTGTGCCCTGCCCGAGTGGCAGGCGAACTTGGAGGTATGCCCCCACTGGATGACTTCCCCTTGGACTGCTGCAGGGACAAATAACTTGCCCGCTGGACCCTCCCCTGGGTCGGCCTCGTCAGACTGCGCCCTTATGCCTTATGACCTTATCCCTGATGCCCCACGAGAGGGTGCCCTCGATGCATGCTGGGGGAAGGATGGGATGTTCAGCCTTCTCTGCCATCTCCGGGGTGAACTGACGAGACAGGGCGTTGGCTTGGTGTTCCTTGACCCAGGGCGGTAGGTGATGGTGAAGTCGAACTGTCCAAAGAAGAGCAACCAGCGGGCCTGTCGGGTGTTCAGCCACTTAGCGGTCCGAAGGTACTCCAGGTTTTTATGGTCGGTCCAGACGATGAACAGCTGCGACGCTCCCTCCAGCCAGTGCCGCCACTCCTCCAGGGCCAGTTTAACCACCAACAACTCCCTGTTGCCGATGTCGTAATTACGCTCCGCTGAGGACAGGTGACGAGAAAAGAAGGCACAGGGGCGGATCTTACCATCAGCCGGAGAGCGCTGGGACAAAACAGCCCCCACCCCAGAATCCGAGGTGTCCACCTCCACCAGGCACTGAAGAGCGGGATCAACTTGCATCAGAATTGGCGACGATGAGAACCTGACCTTCAGCTCAGAGAACGTAGCGTCCGCCTCTTCTGTCCAGCAAAAGGGCACCTTGGTGGAGGTCAAGTTGGCAAGGGGGAGGGCGATGCAGCTGTAGTCCTTGACAAAGCAGCGATAGAAGTTCACCTTGGCCGGGTCCAGGATAATCTCCTTTGGGGCGATGGAAAAGCCGAAGAAAGAAGTTCGGGAGATGTGGAACTCGCACTTTTCTGCCTTGACAAAGAGTTTATTATCCAACAGCCACTGCAAGACCCGCCTGACATGAATGCGATGCTCTTCCATAGAAAAAAATGAGGATATCGTCAAGGTAGACAAAAACAAAAGTACCCAAAAAATCCCTCAAAACATCATTAATAAGGCGCTGGAAAACGGCCGGGGCATTGGTCAGCCCGAACGGCATGACCAGGTATTCAAAATGCCCACTAGGGGTCCCAAAGGCCGTCTTCCACTCATCCTCCTCCCGTATACACACCAGGTGATAGGCATTGCGCAGGTCTAACTTAGTAAAGCAGCAAGCCCCTCAGAGGGAATCGAATGCCGAGTTGAGAAGAGGGAGGGTGTATTTATCCTTAATGGTGATGTTATTCAGCTTCCGGAAATCAATGCAGGGCCTGAGAGAGCTGTCCTTCTTTTCCACAAAAAAACCCCCCGCCCCCACCGCTGAAGATGATGGTCTAATTATGTCTGAGCTGAGTGACTCTTTAATATACGAGTCCATGGCCGCGCGCTCCGGAGCAGACGGGTTGTACAGTCTGCTAGATGGCAGAGGAGCGCCGGCCCGCAGATTGATAGCACAGTCATATGGTCGGTGAGGGGGAAGGAAAAGAGCCTGGGATTTGCTGAAGACGGCCCCAAGGTCATGATATTCCGGTGGCACTTGCGACAGGTCGGGAGGGGGAGAGGCAGGGACACCCAGAGGCGTGGCAGGTGAGCATGCAGCAGACTGCAGACAGGCACTTAGGCAGAAAGGGGTCCATGAAACCACACTCCCGGAACGCCAGTCAATAGATGGGTTGTGCAGGCGCAGCCAAGGATAGCCCAAGATGACCGGGGAGGATAACACCGGCAGAACGTACATGTCCAACTCCTCCCGATGGTTACCGGAGATGATAACTGGCACTGAGGTGACCCGATGAGTGACAGTGGCTAGAGAGGCTTTCGACAGGGCAGGGAGTTAAAGAGGAGTTTTTAGCGGCTGTATAGGGAGACCCAGACGGGTTGCCAGGCTAATAGAAATAAAGCTCTGCTCGGCCCCTGAGTCAATGAGTGCATGTGTGTTGTGTTCCCTATGGCCAAAACAAAACCGGATAGGAATAAGAAAATGGGTGAGGGGATTATTACAGGTTACATCCGTGAGACCCCCTACTGCGACGCACGGACCACCCCTTTTGGCCGCTTGGGACAGGAATCTAGGTTATGCTCCTCGCTCCCACAATAGACGCACAACCCCAACTCCCGGCGGCGCCGTCTCTCCGCAACAGGAAGTTTCGACCCACCCATGACCATAGGCTCTTGATCCTCCGAGATGTCAGCTGACGGGAGGGCCAGCAGGGGGGGCTGAAGGGAGCGGCGTGACATGTTACCCGAGCGGCAGGAAGTTCTGCGCTCAGCCACCCGCTCCCTCAAACGGTTGTCAATGCTAATGGCCAGGGAGATACACTCATGCAGCGTAGAGGGTTTCTCCAGGCGGGCCAGCTCGTCCCGCAGGCTAGGTCTCAGACTTCTAAGGAATATACTGCTCAGAGAGGCATCCTCCCACCCGACCTCTGTAGCCACAACCCAGAAGTCCACGGCATAATCGGCGACCACCCTCAACCCCTGCCGAAGATTTAATAGGCGAGAGGTGAGTACGTCCTCCCGATCCGAGTGATTGAAAACCTCTTGAAATTCCTGTGTGAATTGTGCATAAGTCATAGAAGCATAATCCGCCCTAGCCATTACCGCATATGCCCAAGCTAAGGCCCGTCCTTCTAATAGATTGATCATATAGCCAATACGGCTCTGGTCAGTGGGAAAATCCCCGGGTACCCGTTGAAATACTATTTCACACTGCAAGAGGAACCCCCTGGCCTCCCCCAAAACATCTTTAAAGCGAGCGGGAGTAGGGACGGGAGTGAGCCGACTAGAGGGGCCCGGAGAGAAAGGGCTGGAAGTGGAACTAGCGGTGGAACTAGCGGTAGAGCTAGCGGGAGCGGTGGAGCTAGTAGGAGCTGTGGGGAACCCCTGTGGGCTAACCAATAGATCTAACCTGTCGGTGATGCAGGTTAGCTGAGTTAGCATCACCTGTTGCTGGTACGCTAATTGATCTACCTGAGCCTTTAGATGGTGAATTCGGCGCGCGAGCGGGCTGTCTGCCAGGTCACTTTGACGGAGTCGTACTGACATGGTTCAGGTGACCCACAGAACAGACACGACTCAGGATGAATACAATTAACGTACTTTTATTGTTAACGTGAGTGAATGGATGCCTGAGTGCAGGGTATATAGTGTAATGTCGTGTAGTGCAATTTGTTATCTCCAGCTGGGACCGGCAGATCACCGTACAACCTGGCAACCCTGTAATGAGACACGGGTCGTTAGCCTACAGTACAACCTATGCAGCACAATTGATGTTGCAGCACTTACTGTCAGGAGATGTTGGAGTAGCTCAGGTCGCGCCAAGGCTGCAGCCAGGAAGACAGTGACTTGCTGGGCTGGCCATCTGGAGGTGAGAGGATGAGTCCGCCGCCTGGAGGAAGAAGGAGGACCGCCGCCGCGGGCTTACTTAGTAATAGGTCTGGGTGGAACCGGCCCGGACGTGGTTCAGCAGGGCTAGGAAGCCGATGGCTGGAGTAGAGTGCAGGGAAGCACAGAGGCAGGCGTAACTAGATTCAGGGAAGAGAATCAGACGACTCCACGCCCAGCACTGGTCCTGGTGGAATAAATAGCCCGCAGGAGATGACAGGCAGGTGCATGCACAGGTGCCGTGATTGGCGGCCATGACAGTTTTATTACAGCAGTACTAGAAAACTATAAAGAGATGTTGCTAAAGCAAATCATAAATTTCTTGAGATATTCAGTTCATTGTACGACAAAAACTGTCCAGTTAAACAATTTGGTAAACACAAATAGCAAAACAAACCATGGATGTCAAAAGCATTGCAAAATGCATGTAAAAAGAAAAATATGTTATACAGAGAATTCATAAAATATCAAACAAAAGAAGCTGAAAATAGGTATAAGAAATATAAAAATAAGTTGACAAGTATTATGAGAATTTGTAAAAAAAACCCCAATACTACAGTAAATTGTTAGAAGATGGAAAAAATGATATTAAAGGTGTATGGCGTATATTCAATAGCATAATTCACAATAATTCTGGACATAGTAATTATCCTCCACATTTTACTGATGATGATAAGAATATCAGTGACATGAATGACATTGTGAATGAGTTTAATGAATATTTTGTAAATGTTGGACCTTCTTTAGCGGAGAAAATTCCTGACACTGTGACATCCATATATCATAATGTGAGCTACACTGCAAGAAATCCTCATTCTATTTTCATCAACACTGTTGAAGAAAGAGAAACTATAGCTATTGTTAATAAATGTAAGGGCAAAACCTCTACTGACTGTGATGATATTGACATGAAGACTGTGAAATGGGTTATTTATGGTGTTTCCAAACCACTGACTTACATCTTCAATTTATCTTTCTAAACTGGAACATTTCCTAATCAAATGAAAATAGCAAAGTCATTCCATTATTCAAAACTGGAAACAAACACCACTTCACAAATTATAGGCCTGTTTCTCTGTTACCACAATTCTCAAAAATTCTGGAAAAACTCTTTATTGCTAGACTAGACAAATTCATTGATAGATATCAACTGCTTTCTGATAATCAGTATAGATTCAGAACTAACCAGTCGACAACATCAGCACTGATAGACCTCACTGAAGAAGTGACAAATTCTATGGAGAAGAAAAAAAAATTAATTGGGTTATTTTTAGATCTTAAAAAAGCATTTGACACAATTGGTCATAAAATATTACTAAACAAATTGCAGAAATCAGGAATACAGGGAGTTGTGCTGGACTGGGTAAAAAGCTACAGTATTTAACAAACGGGAAACAATTTGAGAAGATGGGCGAGTTTAAATCTGAATGTTTGGACATTGTATGTGGTGTACCACAGGGGTCAGTGTTGGGGCCAAAACTATTCATTTTTTACATAAATGATCTATGCAAACTATCAGATTCCATAAAATTTGTTTTATTTGCAGATGACAAATATTTTATGCACTGGGGAGAATTTACAGCAACTTTTGAGCCATATCACTGCAGAAATGAACAAAATTAAAAAATGGTTTGATATAAATAAACTGTCACTAAATTTGAACAAAACAAAATTTATGGTATTTGGTAATAGTAAAATGGACAAGCAAATTGACTTACAAACTGAAGGTGTAAATATCGAAAGAGTACATGAAATAAAATTTTGGGGAGTAATAATAGACGATAAAATTTGCTGGAAATCTCACATTAAGAATAAATTGTGTAAAAATATTGATATTTTCTCTAAAGCAAAGCATGTAATTAATCAGAAATCACTTTTTATTTATTTTCTTCCTTGGTGTTACTGTATTTAAGTTGCTGTATGGAGGTCTGGGGAAATACTTATAAAACTGCATTAGAACCATTGTATTTACTGCAAAAAAGAGCTTTAAGGATTATACATCAGGTGAGTTTTTGTGAACACACCAATGTCCTTTTTTTACAGTTAAGAACACTGAATTTTTTTGATCTTACGGAATTTAAAACTGTTTCATTAATGTACAATGTTAAGAATTATGTTTTGCCTCAAAATATTCAAAACTTATTTTGTGAAAGAGAGGGTGATTATAATTTAAGGGGCTCATTAAATTTTAAGTTGCATAGTTTTAGAACTACCAAAAAAAGTTTTTCTGTTTCAGTATGTGGTGTCAAGCTCTGGAATCAATTAAGCAAATCATTAAAACAATGTCCAAACATCGCTCAGTTCAAAAAGAAATATAACTGGCTCATGTAGCCATCACCATCTTATGAAAGATGGTGACAGCTATCAGAATAGAGGTTTTTTAGATTCATATCAGCCAGCAGAGATTAACAAAGGAGGATTTTGTGGGCTGCCTTTTCATGTGAGTTGGCTGAGGGATGATAAGACCCACGTGTCCGTCTGGCCACAGATGGAGATTGCTCCTGCTGCAGGTATGCCTGTTTACTAAACTATGACTCTTATTTATCATAAAAAATAACTTGCTTACACTTAAAGTTCATGCGAACATGCAAAAAACACCCAAATTTGCATCAGAGGGAGTTAATAGCTGAAATAGCATTAGCATAGAAACACGTCGACTTGGTAGGAATATTACTTCTAATTTGAGCTGTTTGTCAGCCTCAGAGTAAACATATTCACACTGCAATTAAACTAGTTTAAAAAATAAGACTGACACTCACTTGCTGACAAATGAACCGAAGCTCTGTAGAGCTGAAAAGAAGTGTCGGGATTAACAGGGCGAACGAGTGTAAATAAACAGGAGCATGGGGAGACGGGAGGCTGTTTTTCCTGTGAGCTCCAGTGGATAAATTTGGCAAACCTAAACATGATGGATTTTGGGGCTTTCCACAGCAGGTGCAATTTATTTTCTATTATTGGAGTGTTGCGCCAATGTACAGCCAAGCTGGCGCATTTATTCGTTGTTACAAATATCAGTAAATATTGTTCCTGGACACTCTGTTGAATCATTCTTCCACATACTGGCTGGTAGACGGTAGGGACACTTTTTGAGATCACAGATTTTTAAAGTTTTTGATCATATCTGATCCGATCTTGCTGTGAAAGCTTGTCATAATATTGATATGCCGTATTGTTTCAATGATAAACTGCTGGTTTTTCTTACCTCTGCACTTTGCATGTTTACATGCAAGTACCCGGGTGTGTAGACAGCCCTATTTCTGTTAACTGAAAGGGAGTCAGAAGTTTTAGCTAATTTAGGCTTGCTATTAGTGAGATTACTAACTCCTCCAATTTCCTACATCATGCCAGCTAAAACAAAAATAACAAAATAGATCAGAATAATTGACTGTGGATTAATGAACCAGCTAGGAACACAGGTGTCTAGAGAAGTGAATAGAATTTACAACAAAGCCATAAAAACCCCAGTTGCTCCACTGAGCTAACACGCTAGCTGCACTATAGAGGGTATGCGTATGATGTCACCAAAGAAAACTGATGGCAATTAAAAAACACTGAGTGGCAAAAATGAGTGGCAGCATCAGGGGGTATGCAGTAAAAAAAATAAAAAAATAAAAATGCACAGTATCCAATCTAGTGAGTGTGTAGCATGTGTCTTGCTGTACCCGCCCTGGGTGTGACATCAGGCGGGCTACGGCCAGAGTGTATATAGTTCTGTGTTCTTCAATAAAGAGTCAGTTGGCTACATGGCATAACTCAGACTCTGACCATCATTTCCATACATAACACACAGCAGTACACAGTACCTGCTTGCAATGCAGTTTTTTTTTTAATGTAAAGCGTCTTTGCCTTGGAAAGCACTATACAAATAAAATGTATTATTATTATTATTATTATGGAGAGCTAATCATATCATTTCATCTTGTATTAATTGGGAAAAAACTAAATAAATAAGGCTTTCTTCAGTTTTTCACTTAACCATGTGCTCCTTGGTCTTTACCCACACATCACTACAGTCAAGTAAATGGTGTATTATTAACATCTAAAGTAAAACAAAAAGGTACTGTGTACACTGCTGTGACTAAATATTTTGTGTGATTTTTATGTTTTGCTGCATACAAAAAGCTATCACATAATTACCACTCAGTGCTGTGTTGCTATGGTAACTGTCCTGTAACTGCCAAGAATTCTGTTCCAGTGCATCCTCTCTATAGGTGTAGGAAACATCATTAACATGGGTAAAGATAACGATGGAGGGATGGCTTCAATCCAATGAGCTACAGAATTGACTCAAAATCACATTATATGTCCCCTTCAAACAAAGATGAGCTAAAGTAGCTCGTTTCAGACAGAGAAGCTTTTTCAGTTGCAGTTTCAGTTGGATTAACAAGACTGTGGTGCCTGCTGTGTGTTGCTAATATTTTGTTGCATGCAGTTTATGTAGAAGTTGTTTAGCAGTTCTTCTTGTGAAATCGTTCACTAAAATATGAACTTGTTTTTGCATACTTAAGCTGTTTTGCATCTGCACACATGACTAAGACACTCATGTTAAATGTTTACATTCTTCTCAGCCCCCAAGGAAGAACTTTTCAGATGTCTCCTCTGAGCTTTTATCATTAGCGCTGTTCTTTTGAGAGAAAAGTCTCTGTGAGTGAAAGGTTGATGTTACTTGCTCTCCTTAAAAGTCCTCCACATCCCAAACTTGAGCCTCCTTGCACTTTGTTCCTATCTGTAGGCTGCTTCTTCCCTGCTGAATGTCACCTGATAGTGTCCCTCTGACCCAAAGTCTACAAACATAAATATGACAAATATACTTTTTCATTTATACGTATATGTGCCATACAATCTATTGATTTAGCAGGCACATTTCTTTCATGCAGAAATAAGATGAGGTGATGTTAAATCCGAAATACACAAATCCAAGAAGCCAAAAACATTGTGGAACTTCTTTTAATCCATCATTTGACATACAGTTCTTATCCATAATTGGAGCAACTAATATACTTCTTTTCATTCATTAGGCTGACCTTTATTACTGTTGCGTCTAACAAGCAAACACCAATTTGTCACAGAGACAAATCAGGGAAGGGAATGTGCATGATTTTTAATTTAAGACAAAATTATAACTTTTCAGTGGCCACAGTATGACCTGGTTCAGTGATTGGAATAATAAAGCCACTGCACAACAGCCTGTCAAGCAAACATTTGTAACTTTTAATTTAAAAATGTATCTGCTAAAAGTGTTCAGATATTTGTGTTCAGACATCTTTTGTAAACAGTTGTCCTTTTTCAACCTTTATTCATTATGTTATTAAAATAAACAGATTAAAAAGCTACTGACTGAACTCACACAAACCGATTCCTTCCATCATCGATGTACAGCAGGCTACAGGCAAACGTCTGCGTGAAGGTTGTAAAGCTGATGATTCAGAGCTCTGGCTCAGATAAAATAACAGTTTAAACAACCACATGACCTGATCAGCTGCTTGAAACACAACAGCGTCTCTGTCGTTTTCAAAAAAGCTGTTAACATGTTTAAGAGCCAAATAATCAGAAAAGCCTGCACTGACAAAAAAAAAAAGAAGAAATAAGATAAATAATAAAATTCATAAATGAGTATTCTCTTTAAGTTTACTGCCAACATAGCATGTCCATGTGGGCCCCACCAAAGGTTAAACTGGGCTGTCTTATGGGTCCATGTGGGTTTGCCCACGGGTTCCATGTTGGCCCCATCTGTGTTTGCCCACATGGGCTTTGCCTGATTACCTATTTTCTAATTACATATTTTCTCATAAATTTACTATTTTCTTGTAAATTTGTGACTTTTTCTCCCTAATTTGATAAATTTTCTTGAAAATTTGAAACTTTCTCATAAATTTGCAACTTTTTACTGTAAACACAATTTTTTTCTCATAAATGTGTTAGTTTTTTTTGTAAAATTGTGACTTTTTCTAGGAAATTTGTTAAATGTTTCTTGTAATTTTAGGACTTTCTCACAAATTTGCTACTTTTTTGCTAATCTTGCAACTTTTTTCTCATAAATTTGTTACTTTTTTCCTTGTATATTTGCTATTTTCTTGTTAATTTGTGACTTTCCCCCCTAAATTTATGTCACTTTTCTTGTAAATTTGGAACTTTCTCAAAAATTTTCAACCTTTTTTTTTTTACAGTAAACTTACAGCTTTTTCTCACAAACTTTCAATTTATTTACTCATTGTAAGGGTTCCTGTCTGCACTGTGTCCCTGCCTCCCCCTCTCCTCGCTGATTGAGCCTCTCTCCCTGCAGCTGCAAGCACCACCTGTCACCAATCAGTGGGAGATGATAAATAGGATTCTCTTCCATTACTCTGCCTGATCCTGTCTGAGCTACACCCTGCCTGCATTCTGCCTGTGACTAATCTGCATTAATTTTGTGAATTATTCTGCCATGTTTTGACCCCTGCCTGTTTTTAGACCCTGTCCACCCTGTCCACCATGTCACTCATATATTTGTTACTTTTTTGTTAATTTGCAAGTTTTTCCTGATTTTGTCCTCATAAGTTTGTGACTTTTTTTCTGGTAAAGTAATTTAAAGTTTTTTTTCTTGTAAATTTGCAATTGATTCTACAAAATTTTCATTTTTTTAAAAATACATTTGAGACTTTTTTCTCATAAATTTGAGACTTTTTTTGCTTAATTTTGCCTATGGCACCAGTGTTACTGAGACCTACTCACCTGAACTAAACGGACAGATGAAGTCCATGTGGGCAAACACAGATGGTGCCAACATAGAACCCGCAGATAGACCCACATGGGACCCATAAGTTAGCCCAGTTTTAACCTCAGGTGGGACCCACATGGACATGCTGTCTGGGTTCGTCGTCGGCCTCTGTCGGTCTATGATGACCATGGAAGAGAATCCTAAACGTCTACTCTGCTGGAACAGCACCGCCTGTGGCTGAACAGGCCGATGCGCGAATGGCAGTCCCTGTCACACAGGTCGCACTTGTGGGTGGTCTCCATGCTGCTGGGTCTGTGGTGGTTCTTCCTGCGGGTCCTTTTTTCATCTGCTGCAGCAGTCAGTCTCTCTTCACCCACCTTGAGCTGTCTGGTCAGGGTGCCTCTCCATTTGGAGTGGTCCATTGCAAGGTCCTCCCAACGCTCTGTGTTGATCTTCAGGGCCTTCATGTCTCTCTTGCAGACGTCTCTAAAGCGCAGCTGTGGGCGGCCAACGTCTCTCCTGCCAGTCGCCAGTTCTCCGTAGAGGACGTCTTTGGGGATTCTGCCATCCTCCATACGGTGAACGTGGCCTAGCCAACGGAGCCTGTGCTGCCTGAGTAGAGTGAACATGGAGGGAAGGCCGGCGCGGGACAGAACTTCTGTGTTGGGCACTTTGTCCTGCCAGGATATGTCCAGGATGTGGCGAATGCAGTGCAAGTGGAAGGAGTTCAGTCTCTTTTCCTGCCGGGCGTATGTTGTCCATGTTTCACTCCCATAGAGCAGTGTGCTGATGACGCAGGCATTGTACACTGCCATCTTCGTCTTGACAGAGAGTTTGGGATTCTCCCACACTCGTGTGGTGAGGCGAGCGAGCGTGAAGGCTGATTTTCCAATCCTCTTGTCGATCTCTGTATCAAGGGAGAGGTTGTTGCTGATCGTGGACCCCAGGTACGTGAACTGATTCACAACCTCCAGCTCGTAGTCGTCGATGGTGATGGTTGGTGGTGCTTCCGTGCCTTGCGCCAAGACGTTAGTCTTCTTCAGGCTGATGGTAAGCCTGAAGTCCTTGCATGCCTGGGAGAAGCGGTCCATCAGGGTTTGAAGCTCCTGCTGTGTGTGGGTTGCGACTGCAGCGTCATCTACGAACAGCATGTCTCTGATTAGAGCCTCGCGTACTTTGGTTCTGGCTTTCAGGCGGGCAAGGTTGAAAAGCCTGCCGTCAGATCTTGTGTGCAGGTAGATTCCCTCTGTTGCTGTGCTGAAGGCATGCCTCAGGAGCATAGCAAAGAAAATCCCAAAGAGGGTTGGTGCAAGTACACAGCCCTGTTTCACTCCGCTGCGTATGTTGAATGGCTCTGAGACGTTGCCGTCGTGCTGCATTATCCCCTGCATGTTGGTGTGAAACGATTCGATGAGGCTTTGCAACTTTGGTGGGCATCCTATCTTTGGCAGGATCTTGAAAAGGCCCTCTCTGCTGACCAGATCGAACGCTTTGGTGAGGTCAATGAAGGCGACGTACAGGGGCATGTTCTGTTCTCTGCATTTCTCCTGGAGTTGGCAGATGGAGAATATCATGTCTACCATTGATCGCTCAGCGCGGAAGCCACACTGAGACTCGGGGTAGACACGTTCGGCAAGCTTCTGTAGACGAATGAGAACAACTCGTGCGTAGACTTTGCCAACAACGCTGAGGAGGGAGATGCCCCTGTAGTTGCTGCAGTCGCTTCTCTCCCCTTTGTTTTTGTAGAGGGTGATGATCTTGGCGTCCCTCATGTCCTGTGGTACGGCACCTTCCTTCCAGCACTGGCAGAGGACGTCATGCAATGGCAGCAGTAGGGCGGTCTTGCAGTGCTTGATCAGGTCGGGGGGTATGCCGTCGTTGCCGGGTGCCTTGCCAGCAGCCAAGCTATCAATGGCCTTGCTGAGTTCGTCGATGGTTGGCTCAGCATCAAGTTTGTCCATGGATGGCAGGCAGTCGATGGCATCAAAGGCTGACGGTGTCACAGTGTTCTGTCTGGAGTAGAGGTCGGAGTAGTGTTCCACCCATCTCTCCATCTGCTTGTTCTTTTCTGTGATCATCTCCCCAGTGGAGGATTTGAGGGGGGCCGTCTTGCTCTGAGCTGGACCAAGTGCTTTCTTGATGCCATCGTACATACCACGGATGTTCCCTGTTATGGCAGCGGTTTGAATGTCTTGGCTGAGCTGAGTCCAGTACTCATTGGCACAGCGCCGAGCAGTCTGCTGAACTTTGCTTCTCGCAGCCCTGAGAATCTGGAGATTCTTCTCGTTTGGGCACTTCTTGTACTCAGCAAGTGCTGAGTGCTTGGCTTCAATGACGGGGGTCATCTCGGTCAACTTGGCATCAAACCAGTCCTGTGACTTCGAGGTCTTCCTCCCAAAGGTAGCCAAGGCTGTGCGGTGGATGGTGTTTCGCAGCTCTTCCCACTTCTGCTTTGCAGATTCTCCTTCTTGTGGTACACCAAGTTCCTTCTCAAAGGTGGAGGCAAACTGCTCAACAAGTTCTGGTTGGGCCATTTTGCTGGTGTCAATCCGTGCCTTTCCAGGCTGTCTAGCACAATGGAATTTCTTCAGCTGCAGCTTGACCTTGCAACACACCAATGAATGGTCTGTGTCGCAATCTGCACTCTGGAACGAACGGGTGATTAGCACGTTCTTCAGTGAGGTGCGCCTGGTCAGGATCAAGTCCAGCTGGTGCCAGTGCTTTGAGCGCGGATGTCGCCAGGAGACGTTGTGTTGGGGCTTGGTCTTGAAGAACGAGTTTGTGATGCACAGATCGTGATATGTGCAGAACTCGAGCAGCCGCTGTCCGTTGTCGTTCATTGTGCCCACGCCAAATGGTCCAAGACAGGAGAGCCAGGAGTCATGGTCAGCACCCACTCTGGCATTGAAGTCTCCAAGGAGAATGAGTTGTTCAGAGTTGGGGATGATCCTGACAGTTGTTGCGAGATTCTCGTAGAACTCGTCTTTTGCCTCTGGTGTGGCTGTCAGTGTTGGGGCATACACACTGACGAGGGTGAATGGACCTTGAGTGGTGTTGAGGCGGAGGGTGAGGAGTCGTGCAGAGCCATTGCTGCCCGGTTCCACCATCTTCAGCAAGGTGTTCTTCACTGTGAAGCCCACTCCGTGTTCCCTGTGTTCATCACTGCCCTTTCCCTGCCAGTAGAACGTGTAGTCCTTCTCTCTCAGTGTGCCTGCGTCAGCCAACCGTGTTTCCTGGAGAGTGGCGATATCCACTCCCAGTCTCTTCAGCTCATTATTGGTGATGGCAGTCTTCCTGGTGTTGTTGATGTCCTTGAGGTTAGCAGCGAGTCCTGTCATCATAGTGCGGACGTTCCAAGTTCCCAGTTTTAGAGTTGGTCTCTTTTGTTTTTTTGTCTTGCCTGGTGCGAAGGTTCTCAGCCTGCTGTTCAGACTTCTCCTCATCCCCATGCACCCAATGAGGAAAGCAAGCTGTGGCGGAACAACACCTTATTGGCTGGGGGCTGCCCAGCTTGAGGCGGGCGGTAGCTGTCCAGTGAGATCCGATGATCCCTCCCACCGTCGGGAACAACCCCTGGCGCCGCGCTCTACGCCAATTGAGCGGTGGCTTATAACCGGTAACTGTCATTCCCCGTGTTTTGTCTACGCCAAAGGCGAAGCTGGAGCGTCCTCTCCAGTGATCCGGTGTTCTACCTTCCAGCGTTGGCCGTTGGTAGGATTCAAGCCTGGGCAGGAAGATTTGGAGGACAAGATGTTGCCCATGCAGCATGTCCCCCCTCTCCACGTCACTGATGAATCCAAAGGAACAGCAGGGCTGCTACAGTTTGGAACCAGCGCCGTCGCAGGAGCTGCCAGAACGATGTTGAGCACAACAGAAAACTGCCTTAGGGGCTTCGACTCCGGATTTTTCCTCAGGGTTGACTCCCGAAGCCTTTCCCGTGACCGGGTGTGCCGCAAGGCAGCGGAGGTTTGAAATCAGGGTTTACCTTCCCCTAAATGGGCTACCTTCTCAGGTTGACGAGCCACCATCTACCTGAAGCATCTGGTTTTAAGGCGCCAGAGATCCGCCCTCGCCCCTTCTCCTATTAGTAAAAGCAGTTCCGCCGGGCTTAGAGACTAAACCACATGGGCAGACTAGGAGTTGGACTTAGTTGTCAGAGGCTTTTCGAGACGCACGCCATAAGGAGCATTTTATGAGCACTGGGAGCTTAACCCCAGTGCCGCTCCTGGCTATGACAACCTTGGAACTGCCTGTCTGGGTTAAGGCACACTTAATAAATCATCTGTAATTACAGCAACAAATGCTGACAGAGTATTCTACAGGTAATTACTTCATGGTAACTTCAGAATGGGGAGGTGAACATCTGTCTTCATACATTCTAATGTTATGCCTGTAACTAACATGCCAACCATGTACAGTTAGGCCCAAAAATATTTGGACAGTGACACAAGTTTTGTTATTTTAGCTGTTTACAAAAACATATTTAGGATACAATTATATAATCAGTATGGGCTTAAAGTGCAGACTCTCAGCTGTAATTTGAGAGTATTCACATCCAAATTGGAGCAAGGGTTTAGGAATTACAGTTCTTTAATATGTAGCCGCCTCTTTTTCAAGGGACCAAAAGTAATTGGACAATTGACTCAGAAGGCTGGAAAAAAAAAATAAATAACAAGGCTGCATGGGCTCTTCCCACGTTAACCTGTCATCAATAAAGCAGTTAAAAGGTCTAGAGTTGATTCCAGGTGTGGTGTTTGCATTTGGGAGCTGTTGCTGTGAACACACAACATGCAGTCAAAGGAGTTCTCATTGGAGGTGAAACAGACCATCCTGAGGCTGAAAAAAAGAAGAAATCCTTCAGAGAGATTGCAGAAACGTTAGGAGTGGCCAAATCAACAGTTTGGTACATTCTGAGAAAAAAAGAGTGCACTGGTGAGCTTGGGAACTCAAAAAGGCCTGGACGTCCACGGAAGACAACAGTGGTGGATGATCACAGAATCCTTTCCATGGTGAAGAACAACCCCTTCACAACATCTACTCAAGTGAAGAACACTCTCCAGGAAGTAGGTGTATCAGTATCTAAGTCTACCATAAAGAGAAGACTTCATGAGAGAAAATACAAAGGATTCACCACAAGGTGCAAACCATGAATCAGCCTCAAAAATAGAAAGGCCAGAATTGACTTTGCCAAAAAACACCTGAAGAAGCCAGCCCAGTTCTGGAACAGCATTCTTTGGACAGATGAGACTGAGATCAACCTGAACCAGAATGATGGGAAGAAGAAAGTTTGGAGAAGAACTGGAACAGCTCATGATCCAAAGCACTACATCTTCTGTAAAACATGGTGGAGGCAGTGTGATGGCATGGGCATGCATGGCTTCCAATAGCACTGGGTCACTTGTGTTTATTGATGATGTGACAAAAGACAGAAGCAGCCGGATGAATTCTAAAGTGTATAGGGATATACTTTCTGCTCAGATTCACCCAAATGCAGCAAAGTTGATTGGACGGCGCTTCACCAATGATCCAAAACATACTGCAAAAGCAACCCAGGAGTTTTTTAAAGCAACAAAGTGGAATATTCTGCAATGGCCGAGTCAATCACCAGATCTCAACCCAATCAACCATGCATTTCACTTGCTCAAGACAAAACTTAAGGCAGAAAGTGTCATGCGGTGACCCTCGTGGATCACCATAAGACGCCAAGAGTCCACCAGTGAGTTTTGCGATGATGGTTTATTAACACACAAGACGAGACAGGACAAGACTGTAAGCCGCTCTCGGCAAAAACACACACAAATCAATACATGGGCTTGCAGGGCTGCCCCCAGCCACTACGAGCTAAACTGTGACATGAAAAGCACGAACATGACATGAAGGTCTAGCGATGCTTTGACGAGGTTTGACGAGATCTTGACAAGGTGTTGACCATATACCTGCAACATTACTGTCGCTAGTGCCCGCTAAATAAAGGCGAGCACTAACGAGCAGTAATGACACAGCTGACCAGCCTTGACAGGCGGAAGCCCCACTGAGCACCTTCACAATAAGAGCCCGGTGAGGCCAGAATACAGCCCACAGCTGTCAAGGCCGGCAGCGAGTTGAGCTTAGCCCGAGCGCGAACAGAACCCAGCGCTCGGGTCGTAACAGTACCCTCCCTCCAAGGGCGGGCTCAGAACGCCCCAAGGACCACCCTGCCCCCCCCACCCCCCAGGGTGGGTGGCCGGGGGTAGGAGCGGAGGGAGAGAAACCAAACCCAAAGACAAAACAGAGACAAGAAAAACGACATACAGGACAATGACAAGAGTAACTACTCAGACAAAATCAAAAAATGCACATGGAGGAAACAAAAAACCAGAACTACTGGGTCAGAAATATTAAACACAAGACTATGACAAAAAACCAAATATTCAAAAATCAGACAAAATACACGGAGAAAAAAACAAGGTAACAGCAGAACAAAACACATACTAGGGCAACTGCAAGATATAACCAAAACACAAAATATACAGAACAGCAAGGACAAGAAAAAAAAAGACAGAACAATCACCGTGACGGATTAACCCAGAAAAACCACTACCCCCCCGACAGTTTATGCTGACCGGCGGAGACCAAGCACCACAGGAACAGTTCAGGTGGTCTCCCCGCGTCCAACAGCCGGCGGGTGGTCACAAGAGGCGGAACATGACCAGGTGGCTCACCAGAGTCCAACGCCCAGCACGTCCGCTCCTCCGGTGGTCGAACCAGGTCGCCCGAAGACACACACAACACGTCGGGTGGCCGACCCGAGGCGCCGAACCGGCAAAACAGTTCCTCAGGCGGCCGACCCGTGTCCCTCAGCCACCAGTCCTGGGGAAAAACAGCCCGCGGCGGCCTCCCTGACGAGGACAAAACTCGGGAGAGCCGGGGTGAGCGAACAGGAGCCCCCACGGCCCCTGGTGATGAAGCACAGGGGCGGCGACTCAGAGGGGACAGATGACCAGGATGAGCCTGTAATCTGTTAGGCGGTGAAAGGTCTGCAGCTCTTCCCCCATCCACGGACCACGTTGGCGCTGCACCTCCGCTGGACCCCAATTGGGTCCCAGCTGCACCCACGTCGGGCCCCAATTGGGCCGGAACCGCACCCGCGGTGGACCCCGATCGAGCCTCCAGTGCACCCACGTTGGACCCCGATTGGGCCAGATCCGCACTCACGGTGGACCCCGATTGGGCCTCTGACGCACCCACGTCGGACCCCGATTGGGCCAGAACCGCACCTGTGGCGGACCCCGATTGGGCCTCCGGTACACCCACGTTGGACCCCGATTGGGCCAGAACCGCACCCGCGGTGGACCCCGATTGGGCCTCTGATGCACCCACGTCGGACCCCGATTGGGCCACAGCAGCATCCACGATGGACCCTGACTGGGTCGGTGCAGCTCTGCTGACGATCTCCACCCCAGAACCTGGGACCTCCAACCCAGTGACTCCGACTCGTTCCACGCCGGCGACACTGCAACAAGGCTCAGAAACAAGAAAACTGGGATCAGAATCACCGGTAGCAACAGAACCCAGCGAGACGGGCTCGGGCACAACAGACGGCTGCTCCTCACTCGCCTCCCCGAGAGGCAGGCAAAAATGTTCCAACACAGGGGACAGAGACAAAAGAGGGAACACTTGCCTGCACTCGGGTTCTGTTGCCACCCAGGACTCCGACGATCCAGGTTCAGGGCGGCGACTCTCGTCAGCAGGCTCAAACTCAGCTGCGTCGGGCTCCGCAGCTGGCAGGATGTCATTTGCAGCCTGAGGTTCCTCCCACGCTGCTGTCCACACCGATGACCCGTATGGTGTGGGGGCAGGGGACCCTCGACCCACTGGCTCAGACCGCTCCGGCGAGGAGACCCGGGGACGCTTCTTCGTCGGATCAGGCTCCGGGCAGTAGTCCGCTTTTCTCCTCAGTCCACGACGTGGCTGCAGGGCCGGATCCAGGCTTTCCAGCACTGCAGGCCCCCTCTTCATCCGACGACGTTGGCCTGGCGTCGCGGACCGCTCGACAGGGGGGGACGCAGAGGCAGCAGGTTTAGTTACATTCTCTGCCCCCAGGAGTCAGACAAGGCAGATTATAATCAAGATGTAATACATTATCATGCACTTGCCTTTCTCCCAGGGCAGAGATGGTTCCTGCTGTAGGGGACGTTGTTCCTCCTTCTCCCCGCTGGATGGCGACAGAGGGCCCCCCGGATGGTCGAGGTGGGGCCGCTCTCGGCGGTTCGCTGATGAACTTCGCCGGCAGCAGGTCCAGCCGGGGATTCTGCTGAGGGTGAACTGGGCAGTTGCGCCGACGTCGTCGTCGGCCCCCAGACAGCGCACACTCCTGGACCAGCTCTGGGACGGGAACAGGACTCCAACGCGGGGAGCGAGGATGCCTCCTCCTCTGCTTCCTGCTCTCCTCCTCCTCCAGCCCACGAAGTATCTCGCGCTGCGTAGCGAGTTCTTCCCTCCTCATAATCACCTCCGAGTGATCGTCATAATGGAGGGGAAGATTGTCCAGGAGATCCTCAGCGCAGTCTAGGTGCCAGCGCATATAGCGGGAGTTGACGTCGAAAGTAGCGGCGAGGAGCGTCCCGTCAACATACTCCAGCGCGCTCGCTAGCTCCTTGCCCAGGCGCCGACCACGGCCCCTGGATGACGGCATTCTCCCAGACGTTGACACCCAAACAGGGAAGAACAATTGTCCAATTACTGCAAAAACTCACGGTGAAAGTCGTCTCGGTATGGCGTCTCCGTTCAGACGTCCTGGCAGGAGTATACTGTCATGCGGTGACCCTCGTGGATCACCATAAGACGCCAAGAGTCCACCAGTGAGTTTTGCGATGATGGTTTATTAACACACAAGACGAGACAGGACAAGACTGTGAGCCGCTCTTGGCAAAAACACACACAAATCAGTACATGGGCTCGCAGGGCTGCCCCCAGCCACTACGAGCTAAACTGTGACATGAAAAGCACGAACCTGACATGAAGGTCTAGCGATGCTTTGACGAGGTTTGACGAGATCTTGACAAGGTGTTGACCATACACCTGCAACATTACTGTCGCTAGTGCCCGCTAAATAAAGGCGAGCACTAACGAGCAGTAATGACACAGCTGACCAGCCTTGACAGGCGGAAGCCCCACTGAGCACCTTCACAATAAGAGCCCTTTGAGGCCAGAATACAGCCCACAGCTGTCAAGGCCGGCAGCGAGTTGAGCTTAGCCTGAGCGCGAACAGAACCCAGCGCTCGGGTCGTAACAGAAAGACCCACAAACAAGCAACAACTTGAAGAGAACTGTGAAAGGGTGTGCAAAAAGGGTCAGCAACATTTGCATTGTTTGAGGAAACTTGCACGCTTCCAAATCGACCGAACCATAATGACAATGTTTTATCGGGCTTTTATTGAATCTGTTTTATCCTTTTCTTTAGTGTCATGGTTTGGTCAGATAAAACTGAAACAGAGGAAATCCTTGGATCAGGTAGTTAGATGGTCCAGTCATTTGCTTGGTGAGTCACAGCTGAGCCTGACATCCTTGTACACCAGGCAGGTACAGAGGATTGCTACCTCCATTTTAAATGATGACTCCCACCCTTTACACTGCAACTTTCAGCTTCTTCCCTCAAGACGGAGGTTTGCTGTCCCAAAAAGTAAAACCCAGCGCTACAAAACAGCTTTGTTCCTGCTGCTGTCGAAGAGTTGAACAAGTTGTAACAATATATTGCACATAATTTAGGTACCTATTTATTAACTCCATTTTATATTTACTTATTTTTGTAGGATTTTATTTGGGTTCTAAATCTTTTATTGGGTTTTAGACCTTTGAGTTTTTAACCTCTTTGACTAGTCCTTAACTTTATAATATGACCCTTCTCTCTTATCTCTGGTTTTTCTCTCATCTCTTTGTCTTTATATCCTGATTGATGGAGCCTTGAATATTTTTATCATGTTTATAGTCAGCTTCATATGTGCCTGTGTTTGTGTTTATGTTCAATGTAATTGTGGCTTGTAAATATGGATGTCACCAGACTGCAAAACAAATCTACTTACGGGTACAAATAAAGTAACCCGAACCTGAACCTGAACAACTGAAGACAGCTGCAGTAAAGGCCTGGCAAAGCATCACAAAGGAGGAAACCCAGCGTTTGGTGATGTCCATGGGTTCCAGACTTCAGGCAGTCATTGCCTGCAAAGGATTCTCAACAAAATATTGAAAAGTAACATTTTACTTAGGGTTATGTTTATTTGTCCAATTACTTTTGAGCCCCTGAAATGAGGAGCGTTTGTATAAAAATAGCTACAATTCCTACATGTTTAATCATATATTTTTGTTCAACCCCTTGAATTAAACCTTAAAGTCTGCACTTCAATTCCGTTGTAGTTGTTTCATTTCAAATCCAATGTGGTGGCATGCGAAGCCCAAATCATGAAGATTGTGTCACTGTCCAAATATTTCTGGGCCTAACTGTATGTATGCTGTCCAATAAACCTCTAAAACATTTCAGTGTATCTGCACCATTAATCTTTTCTTATTAAACTTTGGTAATTTTCAACATTATTATATAAATCACTGATCCTTGAATAAATCCTGTTACACAATCAGTGTAAAAATAACTATATAGAACATCTTGCCAGTTCACCAAAACACCACTGACTTACTTTGGCCCTGACTTCACAAGGCCTATAAAGGGTTCCTGTGTGGAACTAAGATGTTATGAGCAAATCCTGTATGATGCATGCAGAATCCTCCTTTGTTTAGATTTGTTTTTCCTGAATGTTTTAGAAGAAGAAGAAGAAGAAGCCATCTCTATTGTCATTCAGTCCATACAGCCAATCATGTACAGTAGAACAAAATTACGTTTCTCCTATCTACAATGTTAATCACATCTAGAATCAGAGGGGTCACTGCCATGCAAGGCACCACCACAAGCAACTTCTCCTTCCCCAATTCAATTATGCTGAGCACCAAGCTAGAAGGTGGTCTTTGGTATGACCTGGCCAGGCTTGAACCCCTAACCTCCCAGTTGTGGGGTGGATGCTCAACTAGGCCACCACTCCGGTGGTTTTTAATTTTACAGATTGCAATGAAATCTTGGGAACTTGGTGTCCATTTCAAGGTAAAGAACGCTAACTTTTTGTGTTTCTATAGCACGCAGGAATTATTTATTAGTGTGATAGGTACAAGGATTATTTAATTTATATTTAGAGTTGTGTGTAGAGACGGAGGGTTACTTCGTGACCACAAACACTCACAAAACAAGAGAGAAAAACACTCGTAAAGGGGCACCAGTCCAACTTGAACAATTTATTAATAACTAATCCTTGAACCTTTCATTAACCAATCTCAATATTCGTGAATTCTTCTGCCGTGACACAGGAAAGCACACACACAAAAGAATCAAGCAGAAACTTCTCTATACCATTAACAGCTTTAATAATCAAACTCAGGTTAACTGACATTACATTCAGTTGATTTGTAAGCAGGTGAAATGATCAACAAATATCATATTAACTGTTAATGGATTCCTGAGCACAAAGTCTATATTTATTTGCGTGCATGCGCACACAGCGACCGGCAGCTGGTGAAAAAATCCATCGTCTGTGTGTCTTGTTTTTACGCATTTTAATGTGTTTTTACGAAATTCTCTGTGTCGTTTCTGTCCTGGAATGTTTGTGGACTGTATGGTGAAGAGCTCCCTGGTTCCATCAACATGGACTTCCTCTCCTTTTTTGCATTGCTGCTACTTTTCCTCTGGCTCTTTGTCTATGAGGTAAACGCGATCGGCGTCATGGCGGGCAGGATACATTATTCCAGGGACATGTTGCTGCATTTAAATATGGTTGATGCAGCGGCTGTGATTGAGCCTAAGCCGCAACTGCCGGACTTTATTTTGAGAGACGGACACAGCGGTGAAAAGAGAGACGGGAGAGACGGGAGAAGGAAATGCGGAAAGCGTGGAGGTGTGAAATTGCGCCTGAGAAGACGTCAGTTTGGTAACATTCCTCTTCCTTCTATGATTTTTGGGAACGTACAGTCTCTGAGAAACAAGGTGGATGAAATTCAAGGGAATGTACGCTACCAGAAGGACTTTAAGAACTGCTGTGTCATGGCTTTCACAGAGTCTTGGCTTAATGCGCATGACCGAGACGCAGACCTGTGGATTGACGGCTTCGGAGCCCCACTGTGCTCGGATCGGCAGGAAGAGGTAACGGGGAAACGTCAGGGGGGCGGCGTATGTTTATACATTAATAAGCAGTACTGCACATCTGTCACAGTCAGAGAGCGCATCTGTACACCCGATGTGGAGCTGCTGTCTGTGTCACTACGCTCCTTTTATTTGCCTCGCGAGTTCCCCCAACTTTTCATCACAACTGTGTACATTCACCCGAGGGCAGACGCTGACTCTGCCTCCAGCACCATCTTTGATGTGATCCAGCGGCCGCAATCAATTTCTCCAGAGGCGCCAAACTTCATTCTTGGGGATTTTAACCATGTTTCTTTAAAGAAGACACTTAAAAACTTTTATCAGTATGTCTCCTGCCCAACCAGGTGAAAAAAGACATTGGACCTGTGCTATGGATCCATAGAGAGGGCCTATAAATCACTCCCCCTTCCTCCTGTAGGATCCTCAGATCATAACTGTGTACATTTGCTGCCCACATATAAAACTGCTCTCAGAAGAGGCAAGGTGGAGACGAGAGACATTGATGTGTGGACAGAGGATTCAGTGCACAGCCTCCAGGAATGCTTTGACTGTACAGACTGGGAGATGTTCACACTGGCCTGCGGAGATGATTTGGACTCTTTGGTGGATGTCACATGCTCATACATGGCTTTCTGTAAAAATAAGATTGTTCCACGTAAACGTGTCAAAATATATCCCAACAACAAGCCATGGGTTACAAAATCAGTTAAATCCTGCTTACAGAGGAAAGCACTTGCCTTTAAACAGGAGTCTGTTTCTGAGCTACAGGTTGCCACAAAAGAGCTGAAGGCCAAAATTTTAAGAGCAAAACAGAATTATAAATCAGAATTAAGATAAGATAAGATAAGATAAGATAAGCCTTTATTAGTCCCACAACGGGGAAATTCCAGGATTGCAACAGCACAGGGATAGCAACACTCAGAGCAACAATCAGAAGGCAAGAAAAAAAACAAGCAAGCAAGAGCAGCTAATATACATATGTACATATTACTATAAAATATATATATACACACACACACACAGACACACAGTGCAGAGCATTGTAGCTGGATGGAATAAATATATGAATATATGAACACACAGTGCAGAGCATTGTAGCTAGATGGAATAAATATGTAAATATATAAACACCCACAGTACGGAGCATTGCAGCTAGGTGGAATAAATATGCAAGTATATAAACACACAGTGCGGAGCAATGTAGCTAGATGGAATAATATGTAGATATATAAAAACACAGTGCGGAGCATTGTAGCTAGATGGAATAAATATATAGATATATAAATATAAACACACCCAGTGCTGAGCATTGTAGCTAGATGGAATAAATATGTAAATATATAAACACACACAGTGCAGAGCATTGTTGCTAGGTGGGATGAAACAGCATAACCGTCTACTTAGTTATCCTACATGGTATGATTATGTGCCCATACATATTCTCACCCTCCATAGCGACCGGTATGTTCCTAGTTGTATGCCGGAGAGGACCATTGTGTAAGTCTATTGCATCTTTTGCATTCAAAAAAACTATTAGTTTGTTACGTCTTTTTGCTATCTCTGCGAGCAGCCCTGCTTAGGTTGTACAGTCTGACAGCCGTTGGTAGGAAGGACCTACGAAACCTCTCGGTTGTGCACCTGGGATGATGTAGTCTGCTGCTAAATGAGCTCCTCAGTGCATTCAGTATGTCCTGCATAGGGTGGAACTCGGACTCCAGCAGAGATGACAGTTTAGCCACCGTCCTTCTCTCTCCTATCTCCTCCATCGGATCAAGGCGCTGCCCCAGGACAGAGCTAGCTTTCTTAATCAGTTTGTTCAGTCTCTTCCTATCGGCTGCAGTAATGCCACTGCCCCAGCAGACCACTCCAAAAGTGATGGCTGATGCCACCACCGTGTCATAGAATGACTTCAGCAGCGCCCCTTGTACACCAAAAGACCTGAGTCTCCTCAGCAGGAACAGCCTGCGCTGTCCCTTCTTGTAGAGTGCGTCAGTATTGTGTGACCAGTCTAGTTTATTGTTCAGATGAATACCCAGGTACTTATAGGATGTCACCATCTCGATGTCTGTTCCCTGTATATTTACTGGTGCTGTGAGGGGCTGCCCATGCCTGCGGCAGTCCACCACCAGCTCCTTAGTTTTCCTCGCGTTGATCTGGAGGCAGTTCCGATGGCACCAGTCTACAAAGTCCTGGATAAGCCCTCTGTACTCAGCTTCATCTCTGTTGGAGATGAGACCAACGATCGCAGAGTCATCAGAGAACTTCTGTAGATGGCAATGTGTTGTGTTGTGTGAGAAATCCGCAGTATAAAGAGTGAACAGGAAGGGAGCCAGCACCGTTCCCTGGGGGGCCCCCGTGCTACTGATGATCGTGTCGGAAACACAGTCCTGGGTTCTCACAAACTGAGGCCGGTTCGTGAGGTAGTCCAGGATCCATGATGACAGGTGCTGGTCCACCCCTGCGCGCAGCAGCTTGTCCTTCAGGATCATCGGTTGGATGGTGTTGAAAGCACTGGAGAAGTCAAAGAACATGATCCTCACCATATTCCCGGGCTTCTCCAGGTGGGACAGAGAACGGTGAAGGAGGAAGATCACCGCATCCTCCACCCCAATGCCATGCTGGTAGGCGAACTGGAGTGGATCCATCGCTGGTTCCACCAGGGGGCGGAGATGAGCAAGGAGCAGTCTCTCCAGGGTCTTCATCAAGTGGGACGTCAAGGCCACCGGTCTGAAGCTGTTCAGGTCTTTGGGGTGGGAAGTTTTTGGTACAGGTACCACACAAGATGTTTTCCACAGCTGTGGTACCCTCCCCAGTTTCAGGCTCATGTTGAAGATATACGTCACAATCCCACACAGCTGGTCTGCACAGGACTTGAGGAGCTTTGCGCTGATGCCGTCCGGTCCCGACGCCTTCCTCGCCTTGATCTTCCTCAGCTCCGTCCTCACCTGGGTCTTGGTCAGGGTCAGGATGGGGGGCTGTGTGTTGGGAGTGGGGGGGGGTGTCGGTGGAGTGGGGAGTGGGCAGCAGGACTTGATTTCTTAGAGGCAGCAGTGGTTGTTGTGCAGACAGGGGGGAGGGCGGTTGGTCAAATCTATTGAAAAACAGATTCAGGTTGTTCGCCCACTCCCTGCCCCCCGTGGCCTGGGGGGAGGTATTCTGGAGCCCCGAGATGGTTTTGAGGTTTCTCCAGACCCCGCTGATGTCGCTCTGTTGCAGCTTGTCCTCCATCTTCTTCCTGAAGCTGTCCTTGCCTTCTCTGATCTTTCTCCTCAGCTCCCTCTGTACGGACTTCAGCATCTCCCTGTTCCCCGACCTGAAGATCCTCTTCTTCTCTCTCAGAAGTGTTTTTATCTCAGGGTTGATCCAGGGTTTGTTGTTTGAGTGACGGCGTATGGTCTTGGTGGGAACGGATTTGTCCACACAGAAGCTGAGGTAGCCCGTGAAGGTGTGAATGAGGCCATCGATGTCCTCACCATGTGGATCGCAGAGCTGCTTCCAGGCAGTGGCTTCAAAACAGTCCTTTAGAGTGTCCATTGTCTCCTCAGACCATAACTCCACAGTGTGCATGGCCGGAGGTTGTCTGTGCACTAGGGGTTTGTACACCGGCCGGAGATGAACCAAGTTGTGATCCGATCTCCCAAGTGGGGGGAGTTGTGATGAGGTGTACGCCTCCTTAGTGTTTGCGTAGAACAAATCCAGTGTTTTATTGTCTCTAGTGTGGCATGTGACATACTGGGTGAAAGTGGGCAGAATGGGAGACAGTGAAACGTGGTTGAAATCGCCTGAGATGAGGAGAAGAGCATCTGGGTGTTCTGTCTGCAGCCTGCTGGTTACTGAATGGATGACGTCACGCGCTGTCCCAGCGTTCGCCGTCGGATTTGCATAAACAACAATGCAGATCACGTGTGAGTGTTCTCTCGGGAGATATGTAGGCCTCATGCTAACAGCTAGCAACTCAATGTCTTTGCTGCAGTGTCGTTGTTTAACAGTGATATGTCCCGGTCTGCACCAGTTGTTGTTAACATACATTATCACTCCACCGCCCCTTGCTCTGCCACTCTCTGGTGTTCGGTCAGCTTGTATCATGTGAAAACCCTCCAGCTCAGTGTTAGCATCTGCTGCTAGTTCAGTTAGCCACGTCTCAGTAAACAAAAGGAGAGAGCACTCCCGGTAAGTGCTATCATAACGGGAGATAGCTGCTAGCTCATCTAACTTTCCCAGTATCGACCGTACATTTCCCATGACAACAGATGGAAATTGGAAAGCAAGATGGCAACAAAGAAATTTGGTTCAGCCTGGGCCAGTATGAAAACTATTGCAGGCCTTCAGAGCACATAGCACAGTAATCGTATGTTTTTAGATGGTTTTAATTCAGACACAGAGCTGGCTAATGCTCTCAATTGTTTTTATGGTCGTTTTGACTCCTTTGATTTTAGCACAGAAATCCAAGATTTGAAACAGAAACTCAAAGACAATCAGCACTTTAATATTGAGGTGCAGGATATTAAAAGGGAGTTCTGCGCTGTAAAAGTGACCAAAAGTCAGGGCTCTGATAATATATGTGGGCGCTTGGTAAAGTCCTGTGCACATGAACTGAGTCCTATATTTCATTACATTTTCGGTAAGTCCTTACAGACACAACATGTGCCTAAGATCTGGAAAGAAGCCATGGTTGTTCCCGTTCCAAAATCCAGCTGTCCTAAAATGGTAAACGACTTTAAACCAGTTGCTTTGACTTCAATTTTAATGAAAATTTTTGAAAAACTGGTCAGATGTGAGGTCCTAAAGCAGACTGAGCATGCATTGGATCCTCTGCAGTTTGCCTATAGGCCTCACAGAGGAGTGGAGGACGCCACTGTCACTCTGTTTAACATGCTTTTTGAACATCTGGATTTTAATAGGACACACGCCAGGCTTTTATTTGTGGACTTTTCCTCCACCTTTAATACAATCCAACCTCATATCTTAGTTGAAAGGCTTCTGCAATTTGATTTGAGCAATAATCTGGTGGGTTGGATTCTGGATTTCTTAACCAACAGGACGCAGAGAGTAATGGTCAATGGTACATTGTCTGACCTAAAGTGCTCTTCTACTGGCTCTCCTCAGGGGTGTGTGTTGTCACTACTACTCTTCATCCTGTACACAAACATGTGTCGGAGCAGACATGACAACAGACACATTATAAAGTATGCTGATGATTCAGTTATTGTCAGTCTCCTCCAGGATGGTGAGAGTGGCCACGGCCCAGTAGTTGATGATTTTGTTCACTGGTGTGAGGATTCCTACCTGCAGCTGAATACGACAAAAACTAAAGACATGATTATTGACTTTAGGAGTTAAAATCCCAGGCACAAAGTCACCGTACTAAAAGGCCAGACCACCGAATGTGTACAATCCTACAAATATCTTGGGACGATTATTGATAGTAATTTAAACTTTGAAGAGAACTGTGAAAGGGTGTGCAAAAAGGGTCAGCAACATTTGCATTGCTTGAGAAAACTTGCACGCTTCCAAATTGACCGAACCATAATGACAATGTTTTATCGGGCTTTTATTGAATCTGTTTTATCCTTTTCTTTAGTGTCATGGTTTGGTCACCTTAACGATTCTTCCATTTTCTTTGAAGTCTCCTCGTTTTTGTTGGCCTCGTGTTCAGCGATTTCTCCAGTGCTGTTGAAGAGGGATTCTTTAGTTTTACCCTGCTTTTGTCCGTGTGCCCGGCTTCTTCGTGTTTTCATCCCTTGGTTTATTGACCTATTTATGTCGAGTTGGCCATTTACCAAAGATTTTTAATCCGACTAGGGAGAGCTCTCTGTTTAAGCGTTAAGCCTCTCCGCCATCTTCCCAGAAGTCTGGATGAGGTAGTTTTGAGAGAAAAAGTTCAAAAAATCACTATCAGTCCACTTTAACAGTGAGTTAAGAGAAATCAATATGGAAAAAAAATTCAGCAGAATAAACATGGCTTCTGAGGAGAGGGAAAAAGGCATTTTGGAGTTTCACTCCAAGTAAGAAGGTTTGAGCTCAATAAGAAAGGATGATCTCTTCTCACATGCCAGAAAAACAGAAAAAGACTTAACAAAAGACAACTTTAAGAACTTAAGAAAACTCGACAAAGACTAAAACAAAGACTGAACAAAGACCGAACTGAACTGAAACAAACTGAACAAAACTGAACCACTAGGGCATTTTCTGTATTTAACAGAGCGCACTCCTTGGATAATAAAATGTGGCCGACAGCAGGAAGAACAAATTATCAGCTATTGAGGGAGATTAGAATGGGCTATGGTCCAATAAAAAAATCAGTCCTTTGTCTGTAACCAACCAATAGAATGAAAGGGGCATCATCCAGCAGAAATGGCCTGGTGATTGCCTGGTACCAGTCAGACGACTGGCATAAGTTTCAGAAAGCATATACACATTTTAAACTGTGAAATTCATTATATTCTTAATATAAAATCTAAGCTAACTTCAGTGATTCATGACCAACTTTCAGTGAGCATGCACTTTTATAAACTTGTCCTTCTATAATTAACATGCATTAGAATAAGGTACACTTAAGAATTTTCAAACATATAACACATTTAAAAATCAATGATTAATGAAAGATTTTGAACCCATCACTGTCCAACACAGAAGTGGTCATCTTCAACAGTGTTCTGAACAGTATTTCCTGGAAAAATAAAGTATTGAGGAGAAAGGATTATTTCAGCAGATAAAACCCAAAATTCCAATGCTGATTAAATCCAACATCTCCCTGAGTTGACAGAAGGGGGCAGTGTTGAGCTGTGGATAGTTCCTAGTGACCTGTGGAATGCAGTCAAGGGATCTGGGATATCTCACAGAGTACTTTAAGCATAAAACTGCCTGGCTGGGGAGGAAGCTTCGGGATTTTGGACTCGTTAAAGAATCCGTTCCTGGCACGAAATGGGATCTTTATGGGCCCTTTTACCATGGAATGTGTTTCCAAACTGTGGCCCTTAGGTGAAAGAAACAATTCTTGACCAGACTTTTGGGTGAAACAATTTCGTTAAGGTGAAGAGTGATTTTATAGATTGGAGCCACATGGAGTGATGCTACAGTTTCATAAATCATTTAAATTGTTGCAGGGCCCATTCTTCTGCAGAATGTGTTGCCATGAAGCTGAAAACTTAATTTATCAACAAAACTGGAAAGATTAGTTATTTCATCCTGAGAAAATATGAGACCCAATAACTTTGTACTTCAGTATCGGTTTTTGGAACAAGGAAATTATTTTTCTTTTTGCACATAAGCACGGTGAGGTAATAAGTATTAGAACTTTGAAGAGGTTGTGACAAACATTGTGCCTGTTCAAAAGAAAAAACACACACAACTGGAAGACTTACATGGCTTTATTCTCAAAATATTCAACTTTTCTCTTAAAACATTTTAACTTTTTTTTCTTGAAATATTGGCTTTATTCTTAAAATGCAAAACTTTTTTTTTCTAATGTGGCCCTAATAGTCCTTCAGGTGGATTGTCCTCACCGGGTTGGGTACAAGATCCTGCCCCAAGTGGAGGAGTTTAAGTATCTCGGGGTCTCATTAACGAGCAAGGGGAGAATGGAGTGAGAGACTGACAGACGGATTGGAGCAGCATCTGCAGTGATGGGGACGTTGTACTGGTCTGTCGTGGTGAAGGGGGAGCTCAGAGGAAATATCAAGATTGGTTTGATGAGCATGATGAACATCTGAAGAAGCTACTAGAAGCGAGGAATACAGCTAGGCAGGAAAATCTACAGTGTAACACAAGGTCGAAAAAGAAGAAATACTCAAAGGCTCAGAGTGAGCTACAGAAGTATACCAGAGCGATGAAGTCCAACTGGTGGGATGAAAAAGCAACGGAACTTCAAACTGCAGCGGACATGAAGGACATGAAAACATTCTTCACAGGTTTGAGAGAAATCTATGGCCCTAAACCAAGAGGATTGATCCAACGCATTACAAATAAAGCTGAATTGAATTGAATTGAATTGAACTAAAGGCTATGGATGGTGAAACGGTTTTGCAGGAGAAAGACAAGATCCTGGACAGATTTGCAGACCACTTTGACCAACTACTAAACAACCCTGGAGATCTCACTGAAGAGGCTAAAGAAGCTCTAGTGCAGCGACCAGCTGTATCAAGTCTGGATGAACCACTAAATCTTGATGAACTAATGGCAGCTATCAGGACAACACAGTATGGTAAAGCTCCAGGAAGGGATGGAATTCCAACAGAAGTGTGGAAGTTTGGTGGTGTTCAGCTGATCAACTGCCTGCACAAGCTCATTCAAGAGATATGGGATGCCCAGAAAGTACCTCAAGACTGGAAGGATGCAAGTAATGTGCCTTTGTTCAAGAAAAGTGACAGGAAAGATTGTGGAAATTACCAAGGTATATCACTGCTAGCCACTGTTGGTAAGATTCTCTCCCATTGCTTCCCAGTGCGGCTTTAGAAGTGGAAGAAGCACAATGGACATGATTTTCTGCTTGAAACAGGTTCAAGAAAAGTGTATCGAACAGAACATGCCGCTTTATGTAGTCCTCATTGACTTCAGTGAAGCCTTCGATTCTGTAGTGACAAGGACTTTGGCAGGTACTCAAGAAATATAGGTATACAGAGAAGTTTGTCAACCTGATCGAGGCACTCCATACAGGTATGCAAGCAAACATGGCAATGAGTGGTTCAGTGTCTAAAGACTTTTCAGTAAGCAACGGGGTGAATCAAGGGTATGTGCTGGCGCCTACACTCTTCTCGCTATATCTGGCAGCCATGCTTGAGGTGGCCTTCAAAGACACTTCAGAAGGAGTATACAGTCAAACAAGGAAAGAAGCAGACTTGTTCAATGTGGCACAGTTTAAAGCCAAGAGTAAGACATCAATAAAGGTAGTAAGAGAAATGCTCTTTGCCGACGACAGTGCTCTTGTTGCACACAGTGTGGAAGATATGCAATCTTTAGTGGAGAAATTTGCAAGTGCAGCTAGCCAATTCAGCCTCAAAATCAACACCAAGAAGACAGACTGCCTTTATCAACCACCAAAGTTCCAGTTATCAACATCACTACCAAAAGAGATCAGTATTGGTACAGAGCCACTAGGCAAGTGAAAGACTTTCAAGCACCTTGGGAGCACTGTTTCAGAGAATGCTAGGCTGGAGGATGAACTATCTCTCAGAATGGGAAGAGCGAGTGCTGTGTTTGGAAACTTGAGGGAGAGACTGTGGAACAATCGTCATGTGTCTATCCGTGTGAAATGCAAAGTGTACAGCACAACAGTACTGGCTACTCTATTGTACGGTGCTGAAAGTTGGACTGTCTACAGGGTGCAGGTAAAGAAACTGCATGCATACATGATGACACCTTCAAGCCATAATGAACATCTCATGGAAAGATAAGATAACCAACATAGAAGTGCTGAAATGAGCTGGTCTATGTACCATCAATGAAGGACTTGCTAATACAGATGAACCTGAGATGGCTTGGACATGTTGAGAGAATGGACCACCAGCGTCTCCCTCGGCACTTACTCAACTCACAGCTATGTGAGGGCAAATGCAATCAGGGTAGACCAAGGCTCAGATTTAAAGAGACTGTAAAAAGAAACCTGAAAAAGTTGGATATAGACAGGAGTTCTTGGCAGCGGAAGGCGAAGGACAGAGCTGTGTGGAGGATTCTGATCAGACCTAAATGAAACATTGTCATTGTCGACCACAACAGACTGCTATGATGATGATGATGATGGCCAAACGAGCCAGCGCTGGAGCGTTCGCAGACTGGTCCTTTTAAGCGCTGGCAGCGGGGAGACAGTGTCCACTCACACAAGTGTATTGATTACCTGCGGAGCCGGGGATCCTCCCACAGGACGGGAGGGGGAGTGTGCTCACCAGATCATAACATGAGCAATACAACATATAACCATCTAACATTTTCCATATTGAGATACAGAACATGGATATATTTTTGTTGGTCCAAAAAACCTTACAAATACCTTTCCAAATCAAACTTTTAGTTTGGATGCAGTTACTCTTTCTCTTAATAGCTCTGTGAGGAACCTTGGAGTTATTTTTGATCAAGATCTGTCTTTCAATTCACATATTAAATTCGTTTCTAAGACTGCCTTCTATCATTTGCGTAATATTGCCAAGATTAGGAGCATCTTGTCTCAGAGTGATGCTGAGAAACTGATCCACGCTCTTGTTAGCTCTAGATTAGATTATTGCAACTCTTTATTATCAGGTTGTCCTAAAACATCTTTAAAAAGTGTTCAGCTGACCCAAAATGCTGCAGCAAGAGTTTTAACAGGTACTAGAAAGAGAGATCATATCTCTCCGGTTGTGACCTCCCTTCATTGGCTTCCCATAGAGTTTAGAATTAAGTTTAAAATCCTTCTTCTTACTTACAAAGCTCTAAACAATCAGGCCCCTTTTTATTTAAAAGATCTGATACTACTCTATTATCCTAACAGAGCACTACGCTCCCAAAATGCTGGATTACTTTTAATACCTAGAATCTCCAAAAGTACAATGGGAGGCAGAGCCTTCAGTTATCAGGCTCCTCTCCTGTGGAACCAGCTGCCAATCTGGATTCGAGAGTCAGACTCGAACTCTGTTTTTAAGAATAGGGTTAAAACCTTCCTTTTTGACATAGCCTACAATTGGGGAGGGATCATGTGTCTCTGAACCCTCCCTTAGTTATGCTGTTAATAGGTTTAGACAGTCGGGGGACCTCCAGTAATGCACTGGGCTTCACTCCTTTCTTCACTCTCAATGAAATTTTTTTTTTTTGCTGGTCATTAACACCTGTTTGTTCTCTCCCATAGATTGAGTCCCCATCGTGCTGTTTGCTCTCTTCATGTCTGTTCTTTTCATCTTCTCTATCCCCTCACCCCCCAGCCAGTTGCAGCAGATGACTGCCCCTCCCTGAGCTTGGTTCTGCTAGAGGTTTCTTTGTTACGACCCGAGCGTTGGGTTCTGATCGCGCTCAGGCTAAGTTTAACTTGCTGCCGGCCTTGACAGCTGTGGGTTGTATTCTGGTCTCACCGGGCTCTTATTGTGAAGGTTCTCAGTGGGGCTTCCGCCTGTCAAGTCTGGTCAGCTGTGTGTCATTACTGCTCGTTAGTGTTCGCCTTCATAAAGCGGGCACTAGCGACAGTAATGTTGCAGGAGTATTGTCACCATCTTGTCATCGTTAGACCTTCATGTCAGGTTCGTGCTTTTCATGTCACAGTTTAGCTCATAGTGGCTGGGGGCAGCCCTGCGAGCCCATGTATTGATTTGTGTGTGTTTTTTGCCGAGAGCGGCTCACAGTCTTGTCCTGTCTCGTCTTGTGTGTTAATAAACCATCATCGCAAAACTCACTGGTGGAATCTTGGCGTCTTATGGTGATCCGCGAGGATCACCGCACGACAGTATACTCCTGCCAGGATGTCTGAACGGAGACGCCACACCAAGACGCCTTTTACTGTGAGTTTTTGCAGTAATTGGACAATTGTTCTTCCCTGTTTGGGTGTCAACGTCTGGAGAAATGCTGTCATCCAGGGGCCGTGGTCGGCGCCTGGGCAAAGAGCTAGCAAGCGCGCTGGAGTATGTCGACGGGATGCTCCTCGCCGCTACCTTCGACGTCAACTCCCGCTATATGCGCTGGCACCTAGAATGCGCTGAGGATCTCCTGGACAATCTTCCCCTCCATTATGACGATCACCCAGAGGTGATTATGAGGAGGGAAGAACTCGCTACGCAGCGCGAGATACTTCGTGGGCTGGAGGAGGAGGAGAGCAGGAAGCAGAGGAGGAGGCATCCTCGCTCCCCGCGTTGGAGTCCCGTTCCCGTCCCGGAGCTGGTCCAGGAGTGCGCGCCGTCTGGGGGCCGACGACGACGTCGGCGCAACGGCCCAGGTCACCCTCAGCAGAATCCCCGGCTGGACCTGCTGCCGGCAAAGTCCGTCAGCGAACCGCCGAGAGCGGCCCCACCTCGTCCATCCAGGGGGCCCTCTGTTGTCATCCAGCGGGGAGAAGGAGGAACAACGTCCCCTACTGCAGGAACCATCTCTTCCCTGGGAGAAAGGCAAGTGCATGATAATTTATTACATCTTGATTATAATCTGCCTTGTCTGATTCCTGGGGGCGGAGTTCAGGGCTCACAGCCCTCCGAGCTTCCTCCACCTGCTGTAGAGAATGTAACTAAACCTGCTGCCTCTGTGTTCCCCCCTGTCGAGCAGTCCGCGACGCCAGGCCAACATTGTCTGATGAAGATGGGGCCTGCAGTGCTGGAAAGCCTGGATCCGGCCCTGCAGCCACGTCGTGGATGGAGGAGAAGAGCGGACTGCGGCCTGGAGCCGGCGCCGACGATGAAGCGTCCCCGGGTCTCCTCGCCGGAGCGGTCCGAGCCAGTGGGTCGAGGGTCCCCTGCCCCCACGCCAAACAGGTCATCGGTGTGGACAGCAGCGTGGGAGGAACCTCAGGCTGCAAGTGACATCCTGCCAGCTGCGGAGCCCGACGCAGCTGAGTTCAAGCCTGCTGACGAGAGTCGCCGCCCTGAACCTGGATCGTCGGAGTCCTGGGTGGCAACAGAACCCGAGTGCAGGCAAGTGTTCCCTCTTTTGTCTCTGTCCCCTGTGTTGGAGCATTTTTGCCTGCCTCTCGGGGAGGCCAGTGAGGAGCAGCTGTCTGCTGCGCCCGAGCTCGTCTCGCTGGGTTCTGTTGCTACCGGTGATTCTGATCCTGGTTTTTTTGTTTCTGAGCCTTGTTGCAGTGTCGCCGGCGTGGAACGGGTCGGAGTCACTGGGTTGGAGGTCCCAGGTTCGGGAGTGGAGATCGTCAGCAGAGCTGCACTGACCCAGTCGGGGTCCGTCGTGGAGGCTGCTGTGGCCCAATCGGGGTCCGACGTGGGTGCGTCAGAGGCCCAATCGGGATCCACCGTGGGTGCGGATCTGGCCCAATCGGGGTCCAACGTGGGTGCACTGGAGGCTCGATCGGGGTCCACCGCGGGTGCGGTTCCGGCCCAATCGGGGTCCGACATGGGTGCAGCTGGGACCCAATTGGGGTCCAGTGGAGGTGCAGCGCCAGCGTGGTCCGCGGACGGGGGAGGAGCTGCAGACCTTTCACCGCCGAACGGATTACAGGCTCATCCTGGTCATCTGTCCCCTCTGAGTCACCGCCTCTGTGCTTCATCGCCGGGGGCCGTGGGGGCTCCTGTTCGCTCGCCCCGGCTCTCCCGAGTTTTGTCCTCGTCAGGGAGGCTGCCGCGGGCTGTTTTTCCCCGGGACTGGTGGCTGAGGGACACGGGTCAGCCGCCTGAGGAACTGTTTCGCCGGTTCAGCGCCTCGGGTCGGCCACCCGACGTGTTGTGTGTGTTTTCGGGCGACCTGGTTCGACCACCGGAGGAGCGGACGTGCTGGGCGTTGGACTCTCGTGAGCCGCCTGGTCATGTTCCGCCTCGTGTGACCACCCGCCGGCTGTTGGACACGGGGAGACCACCTGAACTGTTCCTGTGGTGCTTGGTCTCCGCTGGTCAGCATAAACTGTCGAGGGGGTAGTGGTTTTTCTGGGTTAATCCGTCACGGTGATTGTTCTGTTTTTTTTTTCTTGTCCTTGCTGTCCTGTGTATTTTGTGCTTGGTTGTGTCTTGCAGTTGCCCTAGCATGTGTTATGTTCTACTGTTGCCTTGTTTTTCTCTGTATTTTGTCTGATTTTTTGAATATTTGGTATGTTGTCTTAGTCTCGTGTTTAGTATTTCTGATCCGGTAGTTCTGTTTTTTTGTTTTTCCCCATGTGCATTTTCTTGATTTAATCTGAATAGTTTTTCTGGTCATTGTCCTGTATGTCGTTTTTCTTCTAACTGTTTTGTTTCTGGGTTTGGTCTCTCTCCCTCCGCTCCTGCCCCCAGTCACCCACCCTGGGGGGTGGGGGGGCAGGGTGGTCCTTGGGGCGTTCTGAGCCCGCCCTCGGAGGGAGGGTACTGTTACGATCCGAGCGCTGGGTTCTGATCGCGCTCGGGCTAAGTTTAACTCACTGACGGCCTTGACAGCTGTGGGTTGTATTCTGGTCTCACCGGGCTCTTATTGTGAAGGTGCTCGGTGGGGCTTCCGCCTGTCAAGGCTGGTCAGCTGTGTGTCATTACTGCTCATTAGTGTCCGCCTTCATAAAGCGGGCACTAGCAACAGTAATGTTGCAGGAGTATTGTCAACATCTTGTCAGATGGTCAACACCTTGTCAAGATCTTGTCAAACCATTGTTAGACCTTCATGTCAGGTTCGTGCTTTTCATGTCACAGTTTAGCTCGTAGTGGCTGGGGGCAGCCCTGCGAGCCCATGTATTGATTTGTGTATGTTTTTTGCCGAGAGCGGCTCACAGTCTTGTCCTGTCTCGTCTTGTGTGTTAATAAACCGTCATCGCAAAACTCACTGGTGGAATCTTGGCGTCTTATGGTGATCTGCGAGGATCACCGCACGACATTCTTCCTGTTAAAAGGGAGTTTTTCCTCTCCACCGTTGCCAAGCGCTTGCTGACTGGGGATTGCCTGATTGCTGGGGTCTTTCTGCAATTGTGGGGGTTTCCCCTTCAGTTGAAAGTGCTCTGAAATGACTGTTGTTGTGAAATGGCGCTATATAAATAAAGTTTTATTGAATTAAATTAAATGACCAAAATAAAACAGTATAGTCCTCTCTCTCAGCATTCCAGTTCTATGTTGCATGCCCACAAATGTGCTATCAATTACTGCATGTTTAGCCCATACACACTGTTCAGATCAAATTTGCCAAATTTTTGGGCATGGAGGGATCTCGAAACAGTGAAACACCATGCTGTAGGAGTGATCATGATGTGGGAAACGTGTGCAAGGTCCACACATGCAGCGTTTCCTACCACTGCTTTGAATGCAGAGACTAGTATGAAATAAGCATTTTATTGTTGTTTTTTGTGTTCTAAGTGGTCAATGTTGAATTAATATTGATTATTATGATTTCTTATGATACAGCAGTAAGGAGAACAGTTAATGGTTACAATGGTTAAACATGGTTAGAAATTCCATCATTTCCAGACTGTCCATACTATTTTCAGATTCAGTAATATAAATTTAAATCATGATGGCTTTTATGGGAGTACAATGGGAGGCAGAGCCTTCAGTTATCAAGCTCCTCTCCTGTGGAACCAGCTGCCAATCTGGATTCAGGAGTCAGACTCGATCTCTGTTTTTAAGAATAGGTGTGGTCTATATTAATCATATATCCCATAACCTACATATGTATAAGTATGTGAGAATGTTTGGTGATTACATATGTAAAGCGACTTCACACCTCAGAACAGGACAAAGAGGTCTCAACCGCCAGCGGGGATCAAAGAGCATCCGAGGCACTGCGGTGGAGACCAGATCGATCGCCCTGACCTCCCAAGGCCAGGTGGAGGGATACGGAGACAAAGGAGGGGGATTAAGATAATGTGGGATGTCAGCTTTGATATGCATGTCTTTTGTTATGTGTAGGTATAAGTATGTAGAGCTGAATATGTTCTGCCTCTTTCTACTTCTGCTTCTGCACTGAGATGAGACTTGTTAGAGGAGCGAAGCTGATAATAAACTTTGGTTTATAAGTCACATTGGCTCGTTATTCCAAGCTCTTCTACACTGGTGACCCTGACGCGAGGATGGACCAGAGGCGTTCCCCCGCGATTGACTCATCTGAGGCGACCCAGGCAGACGCCGGCGCCCATGCAGACAGGGGAACAGATGGACGACGTTCCCCCACGGCAGAAGCTTCAGAGAGGGCTCAACCGAGCACCAGCCCCGCCGTGAGAGCAGAAGAAAGGCGCTCTCACCCGGCGGACACATCAAGGACGGCCCACACAAGCGCCGTCACCGTCAAGCTGCCAGAATTCTGGCAAGAAGACCCGAGCTCGTGGTTCCAGCAAGCTGAGGCTCAGTTTGCACTGGCGGGCATAACGGCGGACGAGACGAAGTTTTATCACATCGTCGCCAAACTCGATGCTGCGATTTCAGAGTTCACCACAGACATTCGACATGTGGCAGGCAAACTTAACGTGGTAGCAGACTGCCTCTCTCGCGCTGTGACATTGCCAGAGCGCGAGGAGACAGATTATACTACCTCAGCCGCAGAACTCTTCGCCAACGCGGACACATACGCGGCCCCAATCCACGTAGGAATAGATTACGCAGCCATGGCGGAGGAGCAAAGTAGTGACGCAGACATGCGCGCACTCCTGTCTGGACCAACAGGGTTAAGGCTGGAGGAAAGGGGTTTACGCGACGGTGTGCCCCCCCTAATATGCGACATCTCAACCGGCCGACCTCGCCCGGTAGTCCCAGCTGCATGGCGCCGGCGTATTTTCGACTCAATTCACTCCCTCGCGCACCCGGGTGTGCGCGCTTCGGTTAAAATGGTCGCCGAAAAGTTTGTGTGGCCCGGCCTGCGCAAAAATGTAAAAGAATGGGCAAAGACTTGCATGTCTTGTCAGCGCGCCAAAATACACAAACACACAAAAGCCCCTCTAGAGCCTTTTCGAATCTCAGCTAGAAGGTTCGACCACGTTCATGTCGACCTCGTGGGACCACTACCTTCCTCCCAAGGTTTCACTCACCTGTTAACAATGATAGACCGTACTACGCGCTGGCCTGAGGCAGTCCCTCTGGCGTCAACCACAGCGGAGGAAGTTGCTCGCGTTTTTTTAACAAACTGGGTGGCACGTTTCGGCGTCCCATCGGACATCACGTCCGATAGAGGGCCTCAATTTGTCTCGGAGCTTTGGTCAGCCATGGCCAGCAGCTTAGGAGCGACAATTCACCGCACCACCGCTTATCACCCTCAGGCTAATGGGTTATGCGAGCGTTTTCACAGATCTTTAAAGGCCGCCCTCAGAGCCTCACTAACGGGCACAAATTGGGTAAATAAACTTCTCTGGGTTTTATTGGGGTTGCGTGCTGCGCCTAAAGAGGATCTAGACGCCTCCCCAGCAGAATTAGTTTTTGCACAACCTCTCAGGCTCCCGGTGAATTTTTACCAGAGAACCCAGAGCCAGGGCATCTTCCAGCCCCGAGGCTTTTAGGCAGCAACGGACCGGACACTCTCCCCGGACCAGCACATCACTCTTTTCCACGGGTTTTTGTTCCCCAAGCTTTGAAAAACGCTGAATTCGTTTTTGTTAGGCATGACGCTTTAAAACCAACCCTCCGTCCACCATACGACGGACCTTTCAGAGTGCTGGAACCTGGTGATAAGCATTTTGTGCTTGATTTAGGGGACAGAAAAGAAACAGTCAGCATTGACAGACTTAAACCTGCCTTCTTGTTGAGAGACGAACCTGCACGGTTGGCTAGAGCACCTCGGTGGGGTAGACCCCCCAAGAGAAAAGACTCAACCCCCCTGCAGGGAACAAATAATCACTCTCCTCCCCAAGCTGCAGATTCCTTACAGGAAGGTCCCACCAGGACGCCCAAGCGGACCCACAGCAGATTCGGGAGAAGATTAAAACCCAGACGGCACAAGGACTGATGCAAACTACTCAAAAGTTGTTCACTAATTGTGCTGTAACAGTTTAAGACTGGCTTGTGATATTACTACGCTGTTATGATTACCACTGAATTCTCTACAGGAGCATAGCTGCTGGAAAGTTTCTTCCTTGTCAAGAGGTGTAGCAGTTAGTATGTCATAATAATTATCTTAAACTGAATTTTTCTATTGTCCTTTTCTTAGTCGTTTGGGGGGGGCTGTGGTCTATATTAATCATATATCCCATAACCTACATATGTATAAGCATGTGAGAATGTTTGGTGATTACATATGTAAAGCGACTTCACACCTCAGAACAGGACAAAGAGGTCTCAACCGCCAGCGGGGATCAAAGAGCATCCGAGGCACTGCGGTGGAGACCAGATCGATCGCCCTGACCTCCCAAGGCCAGGTGGAGGGATACGGAGACAAAGGAGGGGGATTAAGATAATGTGGGATGTCAGCTTTGATATGCATGTCTTTTGCTATGTGTAGGTATAAGGATGTAGAGCCGAATATGTTCTGCCTCTTTCTACTTCTGCTTCTGCACTGAGATGAGACTTGTTAGAGGAGCGAAGCTGATAATAAACTTTGGTTTATAAGTCACATCGCCTCGTTATTCCAAGCTCTTCTACAATAGGACTAAAACCTACCTTTTTGATATAGCCTACAATTAGGGAGAGATCATGTGTTTCTGAACCCTCCCTTAGTTATGCTGCTAATAGGTTTAGTCAGCCGGGGGACCTCCAGTAATGCACTGGGCCTCACTCCTTTCCTCACTCTCAATGAAATATTTTTTTTGCTGGTCATTAGCATTTGTTTGTTCTCTCCCATAGATTGAGTCCCCATCGTGCTGTTTGCTCTCTACATGTCTGTTCTTTTCATCTTCTCTATCCCCTCACCCCCCAGCCAGTCGCAGCAGATGACTGCCCCTCCCTGAGCCTGGTTCTGCTGGAGGTTTCTTCCTGTTAAAAGGGAGTTTTTCCTCTCCACCGTCGCCAAGTGCTTGCTCACAGGGGGTCGCCTGATTGCTGGGGTCTTTCTGCAACTGTGGGGGTTCCCCCTACAGTTGATAGTGCTATGAGATGACTGTTGTTGTGAAATGGCGCTATGTAAATAAAGTTGAATTGAATTGAATTTATGTTTTTTTATGTCCTGTGTAAAACAGGACATGATAAGATAAGATAAGATAAGATAAGCCTTTATTAGTCCCACAACGGGGAAATTCCAGGATTGCAACAGCACAGGGATAGCAACACTCAGAGCAACAATCAGAAGGCAAGAAAAAAAACAAGCAAGCAAGAGCAGCTAATAAACATATGTACGTATTACTATAAAATATATATATATACACACACACACAGACACACAGTGCAGAGCATTGTAGCTGGATGGAATAAATATATGAACACACAGTGCAGAGCATTGTAGCTAGATGGAATAAATATGTAAATATATAAACACCCACAGTACGGAGCATTGCAGCTAGGTGGAATAAATATGCAAGTATATAAACACACACAGTGCGGAGCAATGTAGCTAGATGGAATAATATGTAGATATATAAATATATAAACACACCCAGTGCTGAGCATTGTAGCTAGATGGAATAAATATGCAAATATATAAACACACACAGTGCAGAGCATTGTTGCTAGATGGAATGAAACAGCATAACCGTCTACTTAGTTATCCTACATGGTATGATTATGTGCCCATACATATTCTCACCCTCCATAGCGACCGGTATGTTCCTAGTTGTATGCCGGAGGGGACCATTGTGTAAGTCTATTGCATCTTTTGCATTCAAAAAACTATTAGTTTGTTACGTCTTTTTGCTATCTCTGCGAGCAGCCCTGCTTAGGTTGTACAGTCTGACAGCCGTTGGTAGGAAGGACCTACGAAACCTCTCGGTTGTGCACCTGGGATGATGTAGTCTGCTGCTAAATGAGCTCCTCAGTGCATTCAGTATGTCCTGCATAGGGTGGAACTCGGACTCCAGCAGAGATGACAGTTTAGCCACCGTCCTTCTCTCTCCTATCTCCTCCATCGGATCAAGGCGCTGCCCCAGGACAGAGCTAGCTTTCTTAATCAGTTTGTTCAGTCTCTTCCTATCGGCTGCAGTAATGCCACTGCCCCAGCAGACCACTCCAAAAGTGATGGCTGATGCCACCACCGTGTCATAGAATGACTTCAGCAGCGCCCCTTGTACACCAAAAGACCTGAGTCTCCTCAGCAGGAACAGCCTGCGCTGTCCCTTCTTGTAGAGTGCATCAGTATTGTGTGACCAGTCTAGTTTATTGTTCAGATGAATACCCAGGTACTTATAGGATGTCACCATCTCGATGTCTGTTCCCTGTATATTTACTGGTACTGTGAGGGGCTGCCCATGCCTGCGGCAGTCCACCACCAGCTCCTTAGTTTTCCTCGCGTTGATCAGGAGGCAGTTCCGATGGCACCAGTCCACGAAGTCCTGGATAAGCCCTCTGTACTCAGCTTCATCTCCATTGGAGATGAGGCCAACGATCGCAGAGTCATCAGAGAACTTCTGTAGATGGCAGTGTGTTGTGTTGTGTGAGAAGTCCGCAGTATAAAGAGTGAACAGGAAGGGAGCCAGCACCGTTCCCTGGGGGGCCCCCGTGCTACTGATGATCGTGTCGGACACACAGTCCCGGGTTCTCACAAACTGAGGCCGGTTCGTGAGGTAGTCCAGGATCCATGATGACAGGTGCTGGTCCACCCCTGCGCGCAGCAGCTTGTCCTTCAGGATCATCGGTTGGATGGTGTTGAAAGCACTGGAGAAGTCAAAGAACATGATCCTCACCATATTCCCGGGCTTCTCCAGGTGGGACAGAGAACGGTGAAGGAGGAAGATCACCGCATCCTCCACCCCAATGCCATGCTGGTAGGCGAACTGGAGTGGATCCATCGCTGGTTCCACCAGGGGGCGGAGGTGAGCAAGGAGCAGTCTCTCCAGGGTCTTCATCAAGTGGGACGTCAAGGCCACCGGTCTATAGCTGTTCAGGTCTTTGGGGTGGGAAGTTTTTGGTACAGGTACCACACAAGATGTTTTCCACAGCTGTGGTACCCTCCCCAGTTTCAGGCTCATGTTGAAGATATACGTCACAATCCCACACAGCTGGTCTGCACAGGACTTGAGGAGCTTTGCGCTGATGCCGTCCGGTCCCGGCGCCTTCCTCGCCTTGATCTTCCTCAGCTCCGTCCTCACCTGGGTCCTGGTCAGGGTCAGGATGGGGGGCTGTGTGTTGGGAGTGGGGGGGGTGTTGGTGGAGTGGGGAGTGGGCAGCAGGACTTGATTTCTTTAGAGGCAGCAGTGGTTGTTGTGCAGTCAGGGGGGAGGGCGGTTGGTCAAATCTATTGAAAAACAGATTCAGGTTGTTCGCCCACTCCCTGCCCCCTGTGGCCTGGGGGGAGGTATTCTGGAGCCCCGAGATGGTTTTGAGGTTTCTCCAGACCCCGCTGATGTCGCTCTGTTGCAGCTTGTCCTCCATCTTCTTCCTGAAGCTGTCCTTGCCTTCTCTGATCTTTCTCCTCAGCTCCCTCTGTACGGACTTCAGCATCTCCCTGTTCCCTGACCTGAAGATCCTCTTCTTCTCTCTCAGAAGTGTTTTTATCTCAGGGTTGATCCAGGGTTTGTTGTTTGAGTGACGCCGTATGGTCTTGGTGGGAACGGATTTGTCCACACAGAAGCTGAGGTAGCCCGTGAAGGTGTGAATGAGGCCATCGATGTCCTCACCATGTGGATCGCAGAGCTGCTTCCAGGCGGTGGCTTCAAAACAGCCCTTTAGGGTGTCCATTGTCTCCTCAGACCATAACTCCACAGTGTGCATGGCCGGAGGTTGTCTGTGCACTAGGGGTTTGTACACCGGCCGGAGATGAACCAAGTTGTGATCCGATCTCCCGAGTGGGGGGAGTTGTGATGAGGTGTACGCCTCCTTAGTGTTTGCGTAGAATAAATCCAGTGTTTTATTGTCTCTAGTGTGGCATGTGACATACTGGGTGAACGTGGGTAGAATGGGAGACAGTGAAACGTGGTTGAAATCGCCTGAGATGAGGAGAAGAGCATCTGGGTGTTCTGTCTGCAGCCTGCTGGTTACTGAATGGATGACGTCACGTGCTGTCCCAGCGTTCGCCGTCGGATTTGCATAAACAACAATGCAGATCACGTGTGAGTGTTCTCTCGGGAGATATGTAGGCCTCATGCTAACAGCTAGCAACTCAATGTCTTTGCTGCAGTGTCGTTGTTTAACAGTGATATGTCCCGGTCTGCACCAGTTGTTGTTAACATACATTATCACTCCACCGCCCCTAGCCTTGCCACTGTCTGGTGTTCGGTCAGCTCGTATCATGTGAAAACCCTCCAGCTCAATGTTAGCATCTGCTGCTAGTTCAGTTAGCCACGTCTCAGTAAACAAAAGGAGAGAGCACTCCCGGTATGTGCTATCATAACGGGAGATAGCCGCTAGCTCATCTAACTTTCCCAGTATCGACCGTACATTTCCCATGACAACAGATGGAAGGGAGGGTCTGTACCTTATATTTTTTGATACTGTGGGATAGTAGAAAGTTTTCTCCAAAAATGAGTGGTGGAAAACTTAAACACATTCTCCATGCTGTCATACATTTATTAATGTGAGATAGGCTATTTAGACAATCAATCAGGGTGGTGGTGGGGGCTAAAAAGTTCATAGGCTGGTCATGACGCAGTGGTCAAATTTGACCAAATGTGGTTTATTTTCAACAGTTCAGTAATGGTGTTGCAGTGCTTGGATCCCTGTGGTAGAAGCTCTCTTCTTGATCCTCAAAGACCCCCCTCCCCCCCGTAAATAGCTCTGTGGCTTGGTAGAGACACTTACTATGATGGAATTCTTGGTCCTGGACCATACTGAGAAAGCATAAAATATGAGTGTATGTCAGGTTTAACACATTAAATTGTAATACAGTGCATGTGATCTACACAGAGTATACACTATCTTAGCTGAAATAACAATGGCTTGCAACACTGTTGTGTATCATAATGTCAATCGTTGAAACACAACTGTTTGCTCTGCTGTCATTGAGCCAATAAACACACAATACTGGACTCCAGCATCTGGGAAAATGAACTTCAATAAATTATCAAATCCACTCACAGATATTTATTTGGATGATCTATGCTAAAGGTGAACTTCTAACAGACAAAAACAGCAAAACTCCTGCTGTCGAGACGTGTCACTGAGGAGTGTTACTATTGTTTAACCACAAGTTCCTCATGGAGTCTTTACAAAAAGTTCAAAGATGAATACAGCACTGTATAATTCATGTTCATCACCCCAGCTTAATTAAAATGAAACGGGGCTGTGGGTTCATGATGGCTTCTGATCCAGAAATAGGTCTGACGCCTTATTATCGCCCCCGCCTGAGGGATTGATCCATTCATCAGAGCCTATTAGGCCTCAATGAGTGCTGGAGTGATTCTAAGATGTTTCAAAGGCTTGATATGCCAAGATCAAGATGTTTCCTTGTGTGTATTTATTGTTAATAGCAAATGAGATATACAGTAGTTTGTTGGTTCAAAATTGATACAGAAAGGAAAAAGAGAAAACCATGAAATAAATGAGACTGTAATAAACAAATGGCGATAAAGGTATAACAGGGTGTAGGCCGAATTTACACACTGCTACAGTACAACAAGCTAAAAGTCAAAGAAAATGTAGAACAATTTCATGGAAAATCTAGTATAGAAAAAGTATTTTAAAGGATGGAGACATTTGAAGAACAAATTAAAGAAAATTTAAACAGCTCAAGCCATGTCCATAGTGACTTAAACAAATTAAATAAATAAATAGCTATAGACTAAATACCTAAAATGAAACATGCTAGATGAATGAATGAATGATCAAAGAGTTGCATTAACATGTAAATTTGTCTTGACAGTCGTCTGATGGGGATCACTGCTCAGATCACTAATGAAACCAAGTGCAGTGAAAGTATAGACTCATTAGAGCCAATCATGACAAGATTTCTTACCACAGTGCAATCTCTTTCTATTTCATCAGGGCCATGGCTGAAATGTGTTACATGGTCAGCAGCCCCGGGGCCACGTGTGGCCAGCACATGGCACAAGCCTCTGGTATATGAAAAATAATTATAGCCTCTCATGTTTTACGTTTGCGGATGTACAGTGTTGTTGAAAAATATTTGCCCCCTTCCTGATTCTAATAATTCTGTATATTTGTCACACTTGGGGCAAATGTTTCAGATCATCAAAACAATTTTAACAGTGGTGGACCCTCGGGGCCAGCAAAGCCTTCTCTGCTGGCCTAAACACTATCAGAGTTACATTTATAACCTACATTCTTATATTTGTTCCATGAGGCTGCATTAAATTATTCTCAATAGTCTATTCTCTTCATTTTGTAGCTTTTCTCTTGGTTGCCCTCCTTCCAGTAGTGTAATAATGCATGTTAGGGTTTTTTTGTCCAATCATATTTCAGCTGTCTGTGTTGCCAGGGTCAAGCAAATCTGCCTTGGGCTCTCAGGAATTAACAGTGAGCTCTGTAGGTTAAATTAACTGTTAAACTTATTCAAGATTCAAAGGCTTTATTATCATGTGCACAGTTAAGAAACGCTACATTTCCTGAGCAATTAAATTCTTACTTTGCTCTCCGAACGAATGCCAAGTTAAAAGGTACAGAAACATCAATTCTAATAGGTCATGACACACTAACACAGTTACTCAATCCTAATACTAATGGATGCTAAAACACACAGACCAACACACAGTTAGGCAGTAGAGGAATGAAAATGAAGAGTCACTGGATGACTAAAGTGATAGTGGTATATTGATATCAGAGATGATGTGAACCTGAGATGGCATGAACCTATGTACAGTGTGCAAATGAGCATTGTGTAACGAGCAGTGTGTAATTACAAATTATTTCTGTAACCATAGTACCAGTAGACTGTGCATGATAAGAAGCAGCAGAGATGATATGGACATCAGACGGGTGGTACTATATCTACTGTACAGATGAGCAGTGTGCAAATTTAGCAGTCGGTGTGTGAGTTTCTATAAGCAAAGCTGTGTTACAGAGTTTTGGAAGTTGTTATCTGTTCAGGAGTCTGATGGCAGTGGAAAAGAAGGAGTTTTTCAGTCTGGATGTCCTGCATTTCACACTTCTGTACTTCCGGCCTGAGGGTAGAAGTGTGAACAGTCTGTGCTGAGGGTGGGTGGGGTCCTGGAGGATGGCGTCAGCTCTCTTTTGGACTCTGCAGTGGTAGATGCTCTGCAGAGAGGGGAGTGGAGTCCTGATGATCTTCTCTGCTGTCTTCACCACTCTCTGCAGGTGTTTGTGGTCCAGGGCAGTGATGCTGCCGTACCACGCAGTGATGCAGTTGGTCAGGATGCTCTTGATACTGTCGATGATGCAGCTGTAGAAATTGTTGAGGATCCTGGAAGACATGCCAAACTTCTTCAGCCTCCTCAGAAAGTACAGTCGCTGTTGAGCTCTCTTAACCAGCTCTATGGTGTTGTGTGTCCACTTAAGGTCCTCGCTGATGTGGATGCCCAGGTATTTAAAGCTGCTCACCCTCTCCACCTCAAGCTTCCAGATGAACAGCGGCCGATGGGGTCTCTTCCTCCATTTCCTCATGTCCACTATCATCTCCTTTGTCTTGTCCGTGTTGAGGGTGAGGTTGTTGCTTCAGCAGCTACAATGTACTGTATCTGTTTAAATATAACAGCTGTTTTTCCACCCACAATGGCTGACAGGGGAGAGGAAAATGATTTGGTCGCTGATATTTAAAAAAAAATCAATTTTCCAGACGGACTTTTCAAGTAAAGCTGGTCATTGTGACAAGAGGTCGGCCAACCATGAAGCTAGCAGGTCCGTCTCAGCTGGGGAAAGGATTTGTCTGTCATTTCCATGTTAGCAACGAGCATTATCCTTGGATTACAGGCTCTGAGGAGTGCTGCAAATTATCTTGCTTGGAATGCCTGTTGTTTGCAGCTGATGAAGTAGATACTTGGAGCCAGAAAGGGTTTAAACGTGAGCTGTCTACTGTCACACCATGATGATTTAGGCAGCGTTTGCCAAACATATAAAAATTGGTCTAAAACGCTGGGATACGCTGAAATTTTCACTTTTAGCTGTATGCATCACGTATCCATAATGACTTGGACATATACATAACATATTAGTAACTTATATAGAATATTTCCATAACTTATAAGTAACTTAAACCAACTAATGCTTAGCATGTTGCCGACATTCACAACTTATGTGCAATAATAATCTAACTTCTGCATAGCGCAGTCATGCGAAACTGCTGTTGCCTCCTGATCCATGAACCTTAGGTGTGGGAGAGCTCATCTCTGTTCAAATGAGATGACTCTCCCCTCCAAAGACCACAGAGGGGGGCGTGACCAGCCTGGCAGAGCTGTCAAATCTGTGAGGTCAGTCACACCTAAAACAGCTGATACGACACGTCAGGAACATCAGATAACAGTTGTCACAACCTGGCTCAAAGGCACGTGAACTGATGATGATAAAAAAAAAATTATTTTCAGTAAAGTGAAAAACAAAAAACAAGATAATGCATGGAGTGTGCTTTTACTGGGAGGCGCAGCCAACAGAAAAGTGTGATTTATCATGGAAAACCGTGCTCTGCACTTCAGGCGATCAGCTGATTGGATCCTCCTCTTCCGGTGTTCTGACATTTTGACATATCTATCAGAACAACACTGGACAGCAGATGGTACAGACTTCAGTCAAATGTAAAAAAAAAATCATGGGGGGGGCGGGCTAAACAGCGATTTGGATCTGCGTGTCCACCAAATGTGTTTTTGTGTCGCCTGACCACCCTGAACGTCTTTTTTTCAGCACTTGTGCACTGCGCTCTGGAAAAAAAAGTCTGTGCCCTGTATCCCAGCAACAGCTTGTCACTCACAGCTCAGCACTTCCGCTTTGCCTGTGGTCAGACTTTCTACTTATTTTTTAATAGTAGCCTCTAAATAACAATGGACAGGAAGCGTATTCTAGCATTGGCAGCAGCTCTGGTAGCAGCTTTTCCTGTAGCTTCAAAGTGCTCAGACACATCCCTGACAGGTCCCGTTATATGAACAATAGATAGATAGACAGATAGATAGATGTACTTTATTGATCCCAAACTGGGAAATTATAGTGTAACAGCAGCATAACAGTAGACAACCAAACAACAGAAACACACACATGACAGACAAAGGGATTACCCGTGGAAAGTAAAACTAACACGACTATAAAACCTATATACATCATAGCTTAATATATGATGACCCGTATAAACATATGAATCATCCCATTGCACAAAGAAGGACTATCAGGAGCAGAGTGAAATGTGAGGTACCAGTTAGTCTGAAAGGTGCTGTATGGCAGCATTATTATGACCAGAATATAACATCATAGTGAGTTATTGTACAGTGAAATTGCATGTGGCAGGAAAGATTTCCTGTACCTGGCTGTTCGACAGTGAAGCTGTAGTAGTCTACTGGAGAAAGTGCTCCGCTGTCTGTCCAGTGTGTGGTAGAGGGGGTGATCAGGATTGTACATGATGGATCGCAGTTTATTTAGTGTTCTCCTCTCCACCACTGTCTCAAAGGTCTCTGGCCTGAGACCAATTACAGAGCCAGCCCTCTTGATAATCTTGTCAAGTCTGTTGGTGTCTCTGGCCCTGATACTGCTACCCCAACAGACAGCAGCAAAGAAGATGGCGGTGGCGACAGTGGTCTGGTAGAAAAGCTCCAGCATCCTGCTGCACACGCTGATGGATCTCAGCTTCCTCAGGACGTAGAGTCTGCTCATCCCCTTCTTGTGCGCAGCATCGGTGTTGGATCTCCACTCCAGCCCACTGCTGATCCTGATATCCAAGTATTTGTAGTCCTCAACCACTCCCACATCCTCCCCCCTAATCTGCAGTGGCTGAGAAGGCGTCTTCCTCTTCCTGAAGTCAATCACCATCTCTCTGGTCTTGCTGACCATTCAACCTCAGGTGATTCTACTCCGTCCACTCCACAAATCTGTCTATCAGTGCCCTGTACTCCCCCTCCTCTCCTCCTCTTATACACCCCACAACAGCTGAGTCGTCAGAGAATTTCTGCAGGTGGCATGACTCTGTGTTGTACTGAAAGTCAGTGGTGTATAAGGTAAAGAGAAAAGGAGAGAGCACAGTCCCCTGTGGAGCTCCCGTATCACTAGCCACCACTCCAGACAAGACATTGCCCAGCCGGACAAACTGTGGTCTTCCTGTCAGGTAGTCAGTAATCCAGGAGATCACAGAGCTGTCAACCCCCATCACCTGCTGTCACCATGGGATGAGATGCCGTCTCGGTGCTCAGCCCATGTTTCCCTTCATCCCTGCTTCTCATTGAGCAGCGTCTCAGCAGGCTCCCAGCTGGCAGCATTACGGATGGCTGGGGCCAATTAATCCTCATCAGGTGGGGCGCTGCCAATGAGAATAAATAGGAGCAGCCTCGATGACTCGGGGCTGCGACATAAGCACTGCTAGGCTGAAGCCCCTTCGTCTGGTGTCAGCCTCTACTCCCCTTACAGCATTTCTGTGATTGTTACCCGCTGAGAGTATGTATGCCTTGTTACCCCTATGTCCGGTACGAGCTCCCTGCTCCTGCGCTGTGCAACTTGTGAGTGAACCTCTGTATGAGTATCTGTGCTTTCCTCATCCCTCACCTCTTACCTTTAATAAAATATCACGACTCACTGGCTCGCCCTTGGCTCTTATTGCGTGGCTCCCTAGAGCCCCGCGTGACAGTATGTCGCAGCCAGACGAGCTGCCGGCGGCCGTGAGTCGCTGTGGAATTGTACCTTTCTGTCCGGGTGTCAGCGCTGCTAGCATGCCGTTTCCCAGGAGTCACTCCCGACGCCAGGGCAATGAGCTGAGGTCCATCTTGGGGGCTGTCGACAGGACGCTCTTCACCCTGCACGATGCCTCCAACTCGAGACGCTGGCATCCGGGCCGTGCTGAGGATCTCCTGGACTGTCACCCTCATTCTTTGTTCCATCTCGAGGACAGTGCCAGGATAGACGCCACAGGTACACAGCGAGAGAAGCTCCGCGGGTTGGATGGAAACCCCGGCAGGAAGCCGAAGTGGATGACGTTGCCCCCCGCTTCGGGATCCCGTTCCTGCTGCCATTCCAGCCCGGGAGTTCGCGCCAGCCAAAGGGCTTTCCCCGACCTGCACCATGTCACTCGGGATTCCCTCCAAGGAGCCGCAGCTGACAGCAGTTACGTCTGGGGCCGAACGGCTGTCACGAGCTCCACTGTGCATCCTGTCACCATCTGCAGGCGCGTGGCGGCGGCAGTGAGATTGGTGGAGAGGACTCCAGAGCAACGAAGCTGTCCCAAGCTCAATGCCCTCCTCGCCTCGGTCTCTGATCAGGAGCGGCGATTCCTGGGTTCCCCCCTCGTTTCGTTCCCTGGGAGAAGTCGTCGTCACATTGTCAAGTCTCCTCTGCACGACCCCCTTCCGGATCCAGTTCTGGGCTGCCGCCAGGACCGTTCCCCCCACGCAGCTGTCACCTCTTCGTCTCGTCAGCGTGGAGTTTTCACAGCCTCGTTCCCTGAGCCTCGTTTCCCCGCTGTCACTCCAGGACATTCGGGCTGGCTCATCCCGGCTGTTTCCCCCTCCTCCTCGACGCGCTTCTCGACGGCTGTGTGTGCTTGGAATCTCGGCCTGATGAGCTCTCTGCTGGAGACTATGCGAGCAATCCTCAGACGGTTTCCCAGGGGGTCCTCCGTTATCGCCGGGCGGGGAGAGGAAGAAGCAGTATCCACCACAGCAGGCGATATCCAACCTCCAGGAGACAGGCAAGTCATAGTTTATTTACATCTGCTTAATGATTTGCTCTGTCACATTCCTGGAGGAGGAGTTCAGGGTTCGCAGCTCCCTGAACTCCCCCCACCTGCTGTAACCTGTATTCCTAATCCTGCATCCTCTGTGTCTCTCTCCGCCGAGCGATCCCCGGCTCCGGGTCAACGTGGTGGGATAAGGAGAGGGCCTGTGGTTCCGCAGCTACGTTGCGGACGGAGGAGGGGGACTGACTGCTGCGTGGAGTCTGCGCCGACGACTAAGCGTCCCCGGGTCTCCACGGAGGAGCGGTTCGGTCCAGCGGGACGAGGTTCTCCTGGCTTCACGATGAGTGGATCGTCAGCAGGGTTACCGGAGCTGGAGGAACCTCAAGCTGCGCTGACCATCGTGTTGGCTGCAGGGCCCGACGCAGCTGGATGGGAGCCTGACAACGACCTCCTGACGACGGATCCTGGATCTTCGCAGTCCTGGACGGCGTCAGAACCCGAGATCAGGCGAGTGCTCTCTTTTCTTTTCTCTCTTTATATCTCTGAGCACTTTAGCCTGTCTCTAGGGGAGATGAGCTGGGTGCAGCCGCCCGCTGCATCTGAGCTCGTCCCGTCGGGTTCTGGTGCTGCCGGTAATCCTGATCCCGGTTCTGTTTTCTCTTCTGAGCCTTCTTTCAGGGTCACCGGCGGGGAGTTGCTGTTCCTCGTGGTGCTGGAGGGTCCAGGTTCAACGTTGGAGGTCGGTTCTGGTGCGGTGTCCAACGTGGGTTCGCCCGAGACCCAATCGGGGTCCGACGTGGGTGCTGCTCCAGCGGCGTCCAACGTGGGTTCGCCCGAGACCCAATCGGGGTCCCACGTGGGTGTTGCTCCAGCGGTGTCCGACGTGGGTTCGCCTAAGGCCCAATCGGGGTCTGACGTGGGTGCTGCCCCAGTGTTGTCCAGGTCCGGTGAGGAGGTGGCCGCTTCCCTGCGGCCTGACGCTCGTCGCCCTCGTCATCGGCTCTCCCCTGAGCCTCTTCCACCGGGACCCGCTTTGACCCTTCGTCCGTCTCAACGGTCCTGGTGGTTGAGTGATGCGGGTCGACGACCCGACCCGCAAGATTTTCGGTTCGGTGTTCTGGTCCAACCCCCCGGTGATCTGTGTTTGCTTCTGGGTGGCCTGGTTCGGCTGCCGGTGGACTGGGTTCCTGGGATCTGGGTCCGGAGTTCGCCGTCCGAACATTTCCCTTTCCCCGGTTCGCCAACTGGACAATGGGCGGGGAGACCTCCGGAGCCACCTCGGCCATTTTGGACTCTGCCTGCCATATTCCTCGGGTGTCGTTTTTCTTTTGTTATTATTAAGGTCACTCGGGTGTAATATTTTGTCCTGTTGGTGAATATATATTCATAGTGCTGTGTGCTGTTTTCCATTGTTCGTACTCAGCATTTTCCTTTTTGTGCCTTGTTTTTAGCTTCGTCTGTGCGTTATAGAGTTATGTGTTTTGTTTCCCATCAAACCATACTCTGTAATTGTCCGTTTGTCCCAGTCACTTTCACTCCTTTAGGTGACTGTGTAGATATATATATATATACGGTGCTGTGTATTGCTGGGTTTTTTTTCTTCCCCCTCTTCATTATCCGTACTCAGCATTTTCCTTCTTAGTGCCTTGTTCTTAGCCTTGTCGTTATAGAGTTATGTGTTTTGTTCCCGTCCAACCATACTCTGTAATTGTCCGTTTGTCCCAGTCACCTTCACTCCTCTGGGTGACTGTGTGTATATATATTTGGTGCTGTGTATTGGGTTTTCCCTTTTTTAACCATACTCAGCTTTTTACCTTATTGTTGTCCTGTTACCCTATCACCGTTTTTCCCCTAGGTGTCCTTCCTTGCATTTGGCGCCGTGTGTTTTGTTATCTTTTTACTTACCGGTGCACATCATTCCCATTATTCTTGTCCTGTTCTTAGCCCGCTTTTGTTTCATGGAGTAATGTGTTTTGGGTTCTTTTTCAACCATGCTCTGTGATCACCTCTTGTTCTATTTAGCGTTGTGTATTGTTTTTGCTATTTATCACTTGTACTCAGCGTTTTCTTTTTTTTATCACCCTTGTCCTGCTCTTAGTTTTGTCTGTGCATTATGGAGTAGTGTTTGTTCTGTTATCCATACTCTGTAATCGCGTCATCCGTTTTTGTCATTCTTTTGGTGTTGTCCTTCCCTTTGCTTCTTCCCCTCCGGTCCTGCCTCCCTTCCACCCACCCTAGGTGGGGGGGGGGGCTGGGATGTTCCTGGTCGTTCAGGAGCTCAACCTTGAGGGGGAGGCTCTGTCACCATGGGATGAGATGCCGTCTCGGTGCTCAGCCCATGTTTCCCTTCATCCCTGCTTCTCATTGAGCAGCGTCTCAGCAGGCTCCCAGCTGGCAGCATTACGGACGGCTGGGGCCAATTAATCCTCATCAGCTGGGGCGCTGCCAATGAGAATAAATAGGAGCAGCCTCGATGACTCGGGGCTGCGACATAAGCACTGCTAGGCTGAAGCCCCTTCGTCTGGTGTCAGCCTCTACTCCCCTTACAGCATTCCTGTGATTGTTACCCGCTGAGAGTATGTATGCCTTGTTACCCCTATGTCCGGTACGAGCTCCCTGCTCCTGCGCTGTGCAACTTGTGAGTGAACCTCTGTACGAGTATCTGTGCTTTCCTCATCCCTCACCCCTTACCTTTAATAAAATATCACGACTCACTGGCTCGCCCTTGGCTCTTATTGCGTGGCTCCCTAGAGCCCCGCATGACACCTGCAGCTTCTCACCCAACAGCAGTGGCAGGATGGTGTTAAAAGCACTGGAGAAATCAAAAAATGTGATTCTCACAGTGTCTCCTCCACCATCCAGGTGCAGATGAACTCGTTGCAGCAGGTAGATGACAGCATCTTCAACTCCTAAATGGGGCTGATATGCAAACTGCAGAGGGTCCAGCCACATCTTCACCTGCGGCCTCAGGTGGGCTAAGACCAGTCTCTCCAGGACCTTCATCACATGAGATGTGAGGGCAACTGGTCGATAGTCATTCAGGTCCGATGGAGATGACTTCTTGGGGACAGGAACCAGGCAGGACGTCTTCCACAGCACCGATACTCTCTCCAGACTCAGGTTCAGGTTGTACAGGTGTTTCAATATCAGAGCTAGCTGGTTGGCACAGGTCCTCAGGGTCCTGGCGGAGATGCCATCAGGGCCCACCGACTTCCGCTGATGGAGTCTCTCCAGCTGTTTCTCCACCTGGTCTGTAGTCACTATGAAGTGATGGAGGATCCTGGTGCCCCCTGAGGAGGAGGAGGGGGGAGATGGAGAGAGGTTCTGCACGGGAGGGTGGGTGAGGAGGGGTGTGTGGGGGTCTGGTTGTGTTGCTGGGGTGACAGACTGTGAGTTGAACCTATTAAAAAACAGATTCAGTTCATCAGCTCTCTCCTGGATCCCAGGTGTCTGTCTGACTCTCCCCTTGCACCCAGTTGTTTACTTCATTCCCTCCCACACATCTTTAGTGTCATTTTGCCTGAGTTTCTCTTCCAACTTCCTCCTATAATTGTCCTTGCACCTCCTCAGCATCTCTCTCAGCTCATGCTGCACTCCCCTCAGCTTGTCCTTGTCTCCAGCCCTAAAAGCTCTTTTCTTTTTGTTCAGAAGTGCTTTCAGGTCCCTCGTGACCCATGGTCTGTTATTGGACAAGCAGTGTACAGTCTGAGCTGGCATGGTCATGTCTTCACAGAATCTGATGTATTCTGTGATGCAGTCGGTCATATTGTCTATGTTCACCCCATGTGGTTCACAGAGCACGCTCCAGTCTGTCGTCTTGAAGCAGTCCTGCAGTGCATCAGCAGCCTCCTGTGTCCACCTCTTCATAGTCCGTGTAAAAACAGGCTGCCTTTGCACAAGGGGGATTTTTTTTTTGTGGGATGTACTTTAGGCCGTGAGCAGCTCCCTCAAAATGTGGCTAGAAAATGATTTTCATGGCACCCAACTGGGAACTACGGGATCTTTGATGATTTCTATGTAAAAAAAACCCCTGCTGAATCCGAAAATCGATGTTCCCACTGTCAAAGGTGTGGATAGCTATGTCAAATTTGCATAAATCCAAGATGGCTGCCACGACTAACCAAGGGAATGAATGGCCTAACATTTCAACCAGTCTACCTAGAAACACGTTTGAGGCCTCTTTTTTGGATAATGTTGAGCCGAGGAATCAATTTCTGAGGTCGACTGTGTGATTGAGGGTCAAAGAACCATGCTAATTTGCATAAATCCAAGATGGCTGCCATGGATGGACTAACTTTTTAGCCATTCTACCTAGAATCACGTTGGAGACGACCTTTTCGGCTAATGTTAACCCGAGGAATCGATTTCCGAGGTTATTAGTGTGACTGAGGGTCAAAGAACCCCGCTAATTTGCATAAATCCAAGATGGCCACCATGGGTGTGGATGGACTATATTTTGAACCACTCTACCTATAATCACGTTTGAGACGTCTTTTTCGGATAATGTTGGCCCGAGGAATCGATTTCTGAGGTCAGATATGTGATTGAGGGCTCCACTAATTTTCATAAATCCAAGATGGCTGCCATGAATGCCCTAACTTTTTTATCAGTACAACTAGAATCACGTTTGAGACATCATTTTCCGATAATGTTATGCCCAGGAATCGATTTCTGAGGTCACTTGTGTGATTGAGGGTCAAAGAACTCCACTCATTTAAATAAATCCAAGATGGCCGTCATAGGCATGGATAGCCTAACTTCTTAACCACTCTACCTAGAATCACGTTTGATACATCTTTTCCAAATAACGTTGACCCGAGAAATCGATTCCTGGTCAGTTATGTGATTGAGTGTCAAAGAACTCTGCTAATTTACATAAATCCAACATGTATAGCTGTCATATCCTGATACAACCTGTATTCAACCTCCACCTTATTCATCACCAGAATCATCTCCCTCATTTTCTTCCTCCTCTGCTTCCACAGATCTTTCAGATTCTGTAAGAACACGATTCACGCAATCGATGCAGGCGCATAGATCAGTGCAGCTGAGATCCGATGCCTTGCATGTACATCTGCTGGCCTCGCACCTACTCCGCTTGCATGAACAGTGCACATAGTTCAAGATCTCTTCAGGCGCTGGACCAGTTGCCATCCAGTCTACAGCCAGTTCTTCCTGCAACAAAATCCAGCCATGGCCCACTGGACTGGGGGCAGATATTGTTTGCTGAACGGCACGGCGATGAATGGCTGCTTGATAATTTGACCTCTCCACATGTTTTCGAAGAGCATCCTGGTTGGGTGGTAATGCATCAATGTGGGCTTCGGCCAGTCGTTTTTTACGAGCTTCAGCACGTTCCACTCTTGTTTTGTCCGTAAAACGGCTATAGCACACACGATGGTAGCCAAATGTTGGATCAAGGTTGTTTAGATCTGAAAACATATTATATGGACCATAGGGTATTATAACATTAGGCCTACCTTGTATCCATATAGATATAAAACATATATTAGATTGCAGATAATTTTCACATTAACAGTGAGCTTATAATAGAGACCTTGTGCAACCTAGTCACTGCTCAATGTAAACTTGCAAAATGGCAAGCACAGACCGTGTGCCCATATTTATTGAGAGCATAAAGTATACAGGCGACTGCTGCTGCCATGAGTTTAACCTTTCTTGGGTGACACATCACAAACATATGGGCTTTCCTTAACAGGCCATTTTCCATCCGCCTAAGGCTTGATAGTATGGGTGTGACTTTGTGCAAACTATATAAATGTATGCCCAAACTTGTTCCTCCCTCACCTACTAGTACACTGCACCCCTTGGGCTTGGGCTGAGAAGCACATCCAGCCCTCAGACTCAGAGTTAAGCTCATTGGGATTGCTACCCTTTTCCCATTTGAGCTACTTTGTGGTAGTGGTATATTTTGACTATAATTCAGGCCCAGGGTGGATTCTGGGGATAGATGCATCATCAGAGTGAGTCGATCTGCATCATCTAGATCTATACTAGGACTATGTTACCTGGCACCCAGAGTCCCTTGGTTATTAGCCTCCACACCCCCAGATCGGCCTACTCGGAGTCTTAGACCAGGACTAGGTCACCCTGTGAGCGGTTGACAAAGGTTTTAGACATCTAGGGTTCCATTTTAGTTCATATTTAGAGTTACAAATGATCGGAGCCAAACGACTCCAGGGCACACGCAGTACAACCATAAACAATGGCTGCCACTCACCTTTCTCGAACAAGTCGCGACGTTGTTCTGCTACTTTCTGTTGGGGTCCGTCAAGTACAAGCCATTTTTGGGCACACCTCACGTACTTTTGCCCACGATGCTTCAGTAAAACGAGTGATACTGCCCGAAAACTTCTCGGAAATGTGAATAACACAGGAGAGGCTTTCAGCGCACGCTACCCCTGTGGGTGCTGCCATTTTGTTGTCACATGACCAAAGGGACGATGCTGATTGGTTAAAACGTCCCTGACTGGGCCATGTTTAAGGTAGCCAGACAATTACCGACTGACTTCAATCGCATTTTTCATACAGCTATCCACACCTTTGGAAGTGGGAACATCGATATTTTGTCTTACAATAATGTAATCTTAATTTAGAAACACTAAAATTTTAGTTCCCCGTTGGGTGCCACGAAACTGAATGAAAAGTGGCAGCTGTTCACGGCCTACTTGGGTGTTAACATGACCATGCAGTGATCCGATTTGCCAATGGGGGGGTAGAGCTGTGGCACTATATGCATTTCTGACATTGGCATACAGTAAATCCAGTGTTTTGTTCTCTCTGGTGGGACAGTCAACAAACTGGTGAAAGTTTGGTAGTGTTTTTCCCACTGAGACATGGTTAAAATCACCCGTGATGGCCATAAATGTGTCTGGGTGCTTCTCCAGTAATGTGGCCGCAGTGGAGCTGATGATGTTACAGGCCACCGCTGCATCAGCTGACGGACGGACATAGATGATAATTATTAAGGCACACTTCATTTCTCGTGGCATATAATATGTGTGTTTAGCTCTCTGTGTGTGTGTGTGTGTGTGTGTGTGTGTGCATGTGCTGCAGGCAGAGCTCTGTACAGGATTTTCCTGTGAACCAACGCTGCAAATATGTTATTATAGGGTAGCTGTAAGTTAGAAACCCATTCAGTAAATTACACATAGGTTCAAAGAGCATTACTCATGTTAGAAATAATTTTGGGGTACGCTAGACATTAATCTCGACGTACTTCGACTTTTGAGTAACTATGAGTCGCTGACAAGTAATGTGTGTGAAGGAACGCATAACTTCCCTACAACATTTGCTCTGCAAATGCAGGACGTATCAGCCATACGCTGGATACGTCAGAAAATTTTCAGCATGCCGAAAATTAATTCTCAGAGGAGCTCGGCGAACAACGCCGTATCTTGTATTTATGTGTTTTAGCTCCAGTGTTTCCTCAGTGGGGCCCCTCATGCCGGATGCTGACATAACGTTCGGCTCAGGAGACGCACACACAGAGGCTCAAAGTAGTTCAAATAGTTTATTGGCAACAGGAGTGAATGAATGAGTGTCTGCGAAATGTTAATGTGTTGGTGGCGGCGTCTGCTTCAGGCACAGAGGCAGGAGACCGTACAGCCGGCAACCCTATGGGAGAGAACACAGAGACACAGGGTGATGGGCACACACCAACACAGGAGGAGAATAGGCGAGGGAGAAGCTTACTTGCTAGGAACAGATGACTGGCACAACAAGGACGGGACCCGGGAGACAGCCACCTGCAGGGCTCGGTGCAGCAGCGAGGAACGACGAGGGAACGGGATTGTCCGCCGCCGAGGAATCCACCTGTGCACAGGGGAGCAGACTGGAAAGGATGAGGTAAGGGTTTCTTACCACATAGCGTCGTGCTGAAGAGTTGATAGCTTCACGTCAAAGGGGAATGAAGTCTGACGGCTTCAGGCCGAAGCTCAGGGCGAGGCGGCTTATATCCCTCGCCGCTGACGATGAACAGGTGTGCGAGCAGGTGGCGCCGCTGATGAGCGGTGCGGCGTGACAGTACTCCCCCCTCTAGCAGCGCCTCCTGGCGATGGCTTCTCTGGGTGCGCTCGGTGGAAGTCCGCGATGAGCGATGGGTCCAACACGAACGACGAGGGTACCCACTGTCGATGCTCGGGCCCATAGCCCTCCCAGTCCACCAAGTACTGCAACCCACGACCCCGGCGCCGGGAGTCCAGGATGGAGGCGACGGACCAGGCCGGATGGCCACCAATCATCCGGGGCGCGGGTTGCGCAGCAGGAGGAGGGCAAAGGGGGTCGGTGACTGCCAGCTTCACCTTAGACACGTGGAAGGTGGGATGGATGCGGAGGGAGGGGGGAATAGCCACGCGCACAGCCACCGGGTTGATGATCCGGGTGATGGGGTAGGGACCCATGAATCGCTGTGCCAGCTTCCTCCTCTCGCCTTTTAAGGTTACGTCCTGGGTTGATACGTAGACACGTTGCCCAACTCTGTACGCCGGGGCAGGTCTTCGGTGCCGGTCCGCCACAGTTCTGTTGCGCTCCGCTGTGCGTAAAAGCGCCTTGCGCGCGGCAGCCCAGATGGAGCGGAACTGCCTGAGATGCGCCCTAACCGAGGGAACAGTTACCTCACTCTCCTGCACCGGGAACAGCGGGGGGTCATAACCCAGGGACGCCTTGAAGGGGGACATCCCTGTAGCAGAAGAGCGAGCGGTGTTGTGGGCGTATTCAACCCAGGCAAGATGGTTACTCCAGGACGTGGGTTTAGATGCTGTTACACAGCGGAGCGCGGCCTCCAGCTCCTGATTGGTCCGCTCACACTGCCCGTTGGATTGGGGGTGATGGCCGGAGGAGAGGCTCACCTTGGCTCCGATGGCGTTACAGAACGATCTCCAAACCTCAGAAGAAAATTGGGGCCCTCGGTCCGAGACCACGTCCACCGGAATCCCGTGCAGCCTGACCACGTGATGGACGAGGAGATCCGCCGTCTCCAGGGCAGTTGGAAGACCTCGCAGGGGGACGAAGTGCACAGCCTTGGAGAAGCGGTCCACGATGGTCAGGATGGTGTCATAGGAATTGGAGGCTGGGAGTCCGGTGACGAAATCCAAAGCGATGTGTGACCAGGGCCTGCCAGGGACGGGCAGGGGCTGGAGCAGACCCGCTGGGGGGGCGTTTCCCGACTTGTTGGTGGCACAAATTGGACAAGCCCGGGCGTAGCGGGCTGCGTCCCTCCGCAGGCCCGGCCACCAAAAGGACCGCTGGAGGAGGTCTATCATCCGGGAGGAGCCAGGGTGACAGGTGAGCTTGGAGGTGTGCAGCCAGTGGATGACCTCTCCACGAACCGCGGATGGCACGAACAGCCTCCCCTCTGGTCCGCCGCCAGGGTCAGGTTCCACTTCCTGCGCCCTCCGGATCTTGCTCTCTATGTCCCAGGAGATGGCTCCCATGACGCACGACCTGGGCAGGATGGTGTGGAGCGTCTCCTCCGACTCCTCGGGGGTGAACTGCCTAGAGAGGGCGTCAGGCAGGCCGTTTTTGGAGCCAGGCCTGAAGGTGATGGAGAACTGGAACCTGGCGAAGAACAAGGACCAGCGCGCCTGGCGGGCGTTCAGACGCTTGGCAGATCGAAGATATTCCAAGTTCTTGTGGTCCGTAAGGACCACGAACAGCAGGTCCGCCCCCTCTAGCCAGTGGCGCCATTCTTGCAGCGCGAGCTTGATGGCCAGTAGCTCTCTGTCCCCCACATCGTAGTTTCTCTCCGCAGGGGACAAGCGCCGGGAGAAGAAGGCGCAGGGCCGTTTGGCGCCATCGTCAGGCGATCGCTGAGATAGCACCGCCCCCACTCCTGTGTCCGAGGCGTCCACCTCCACGATGCACTGCAGCGCGGGGTCGACCTGGCGAAGGACCCGGGAGGAGAAGAACTCTGCCTTCAGCGCCTGGAAGGCAGCAGCGGCCTCTTCGGTCCACCGGAACGGGACCTTAGGGGACGTGAGGCGGGTCAGTGGTCCGACGATGGAGCTGAAATTGGGGACAAAGCGGCGGTAGAAATTTGCAAATCCAACGAACTGTTGCACCTGCTTCCGTGATGCAGGTGTAGGCCATTCTACCACCGCCTTTACCTTCTCTGGGTCAGGGAGCACCTGGTCTTGAGAGATGACGAAACCCAGGAAGGACGTCGTTCTGGCGTAAAATTCACACTTTTCAGCCTTCACGTATAGCCGATTCTCCAGCAGTCTTTGGAGGACCCGCCTCACATGGACCTGGTGCTCGTCCCTGGACTTGGAGAAGATGAGGATATCGTCCAGGTAGACGAACACGAAAAGGCCAATGAAGTCCCGGAGGATGTCATTGATGAGGCGCTGAAAGACGGCAGGAGCGTTGGTCAACCCGAATGGCATAACCAGGTATTCAAAGTGGCCGTTCGGGGTACGGAAGGCTGTCTTCCACTCATCTCCCTCCCGGATCCGGACGAGGTGGTATGCGCTGCGTAGATCCAGCTTGGTGAACCAGGTCGCCCCCTGGAGGGAGTGGAAGGCGGTGTCCATGAGGGGCAGGGTGTAACGGTCCTTCTCAGTGATGTTGTTGAGAGCCCGGTAATCTATGCAAGGGCGGAGGGATCCGTCCTTTTTCCCAACGAAGAAGAACCCTGCCCCCACGGGAGATGACGATGGGCGAATTATCCCAGCGCTCAGTGATTCTTTCAGGTAGGCGTTCATCGTCTCCTTCTCCGGTGCTGACAGGCTGTAGAGCCGACCAGAAGGTAAGGGAGCCCCCTGGCGGAGGTTGATGGCGCAGTCATAGGGCCGATGAGGGGGGAGAGACGTAGCTTTAGTCTTACTAAACACCATACCCAGGTCGTGAAATTCCGGAGGCACCAGAGACAGGTCCGGGGGTGCAGCGTCCGTAGCAGGGGGAGAAGCGGACGAAGAGCAGGCAGCGGACTGAAGGCAGGTGCCCATGCAGAACGTACTCCATGCCGATACCCCAGCTGACTTCCAATCCAGGACCGGGTTGTGGAGGCGTAGCCAGGGATACCCCAGGATGACGGGCGACACAGAGTTGGGCAGGACGAGAAAGGTTATCTCCTCCCGGTGGTTTCCAGAGATGATCACCGGGACCGGGATGGTCTGGTGGGTGACTCTCCCAAGGGAAGCACGGGAGAGGTTGACCAGGGAGATGGGGTCCTTGAGCGCCTGGCAGCGGATGCCCAATCGGGTTGCCAGGCTTTGAGAAATGAAGCTGCCCTCTGCGCCCGAATCCACCAGTACGTGGGTGAGGTGCCCAGTGGGGTTGTGGCAGAAACGGATGGGCAGCTTTAATTGAGTGAGGGGACTTAACCGATTGACGTCCGCGAGGCCCCCTACAGTGACTCGCGGACCCCCCCGTTTGGCTTCTGTGGGCAAAGCTCTACCGTGTGTTGATCATCCCCGCAATACATGCAGAGATTCAACGCACGGCGGCGTTGTCTCTCCGCCGGGGAGAGCTTTGTCCAGCCCGTCACCATCGGCTCCGACTCCTCGGAGTGCGATGGCGGCGGCGTCACCAGGGGGCGAGCTTGGGGCAAGCGCGACGAGGCTCCGCGAGGGCGAGAAGATGACGACTTCCGCCCCGAGGAGCGCTCGCGCAGCCTGTTATCCAAGCTGATGGCAAGGGAAGACAGCTCCGCTAGCGTCTCAGGGGGGTCCCGCCCAGCCAGTTCATGCCTCAGATCATCATTGAGACTGTGGAGGAAAAGACCGCAGAGGGAGCGTTCCTCCCAGCCTACTTCCTCCGCTGCTACCCGGAAGTCGACCGCATAGTCTGCGGCCAACCGGCTTCCCTGCTGGAGAGTGAGAAGCCGTCGACTTGGACCGTCTCGGTTCGGGAGTGGTCAAAGACCTCCAGGAAGCGTCTCACGAACTGGTCATAAGTGAGGGTGGCGTAACTGGGCCTCGCCATAACGGCGTAGGTCCAAGTCAACGCGCGCCCCTCCAGGAGATTCCCGATATAACCAATCCGGCTGTGATCCGAGGGAAAGTCTCCGGGCACACGGTGGAATACGGACTCACACTGCATGATGAACCCCCGCGCTCCGCCGAGCTTTCCGCTAAAGCGGGCGGGGGTCGGAATGGGTGTGAGCCGCGCCGGTGCTACCGGAGCCTGCTGGACGGCCACTGGAGCGGCAGGAGCCGCGCCACCCTGATGAGCCGGGGGGAACGGCTGCTGGGGGTCCAGGCGGTCCAATCGGTTATTAATGAGAACCAATTGATTTAGAATCACCTGTTGCTGATAAGCTATTTGATCCACCCGAGCCTCGAGGTTGGTAAGCCGGTGCGCGAGCCCGCCGTCTGCCGAACCGCTCTGCTGAAGCCGTACTGACATAACGTTCGGCTCAGGAGACGCACACACACAGGCTCAAAGTAGTTCAAATAGTTTATTGGCAACAGGAGTGAATGAATGAGTGTCTGCGAAATGTTAATGTGTTGGTGGCGGCGTCTGCTTCAGGCACAGAGGCAGGAGATCGTACAGCCGGCAACCCTATGGGAGAGAACACAGAGACACAGGGTGATGGGCACACACCAACACAGGAGGAGAATAGGCGAGGGAGAAGCTTACTTGCTAGGAACAGATGACTGGCACAACAAGGACGGGACCCGGGAGACAGCCACCTGCAGGGCTCGGTGCAGCAGCGAGGAACGACGAGGGAACGGGATTGTCCGCCGCCGAGGAATCCACCTGTGCACAGGGGAGCAGACTGGAAAGGATGAGGTAAGGGTTTCTTACCACACAGCGTCGTGCTGAAGAGTTGATAGCTTCACGTCGAAGGGGAATGAAGTCTGACGGCTTCAGGCCGAAGCTCAGGGCGAGGCGGCTTATATCCCTCGCCGCTGACGATGAACAGGTGTGCGAGCAGGTGGCGCCGCTGATGAGCGGCGCGGCGTGACAGATGCTGCCTGGCCCATCTGCAGGGGTGTTGGTCCCGCGGGTCACTCTAGCTTGGGTGGGTGGGGTCTTTATACCACTGCCTACAGTTGTGGTGTGGGCCCCGGCCTGTTCTGGTTGAGGCGGCCTTTGTGGCGCCTTCTGTGGTTACTGGCTGTGTGGTGTCCCGGTGTGGGGGGCTCCACAGGATGGTTGCTCCTTCACGTGGTGCCTCGGTGCCGAACAATGTCTCTTTTATTTTATATGTGTGTAAGAGAAGTAGGGGGTGATGTATGTGCCTGTGTGTGTTGTGCTTGTGGGTATGTTTATGGGAGTATGTTTATGTTTTATGGTGCTTGGTATAAATGGCACTTAAATCAGGTAGATCACCACTGAAGGCTTAGTTGTAAAATACACAGTCCACCACTAAATTTTAATATGAGACTTTATCCTATTTATTATTCTGCTTAAAATTCATTATATTCATCTTTTAAGTTTAACGGGGGAGCCACGACAGCGGAGATTATTAAAACATGGAACAAAAGGTACTGTATGGAATGATCCATACATGTGCTGTACAGAATGTTCCATACATGTTCTGTACATATTCCATATGGAACGTTCCATGTGTGTTCCATACTGAACGGTCCTCCTAGCTGTCCTACTAGCTAGTGGTCTCAAGTATTTTATGAACATGTACATGTAACATTAGATACAGAACATTTTGAATACTAGTATTCCGTCCATATTCCATACATTTTCTTAGGTTGTGCTAGCTAGTGGTCCACCCTCCTGACATTCCTAAATGCCTTACATACAGAACGTTAAATTCGGAACGTTCCTTATGGAACGCTAGCAGTCCTGCTAGCTAACAGTCTCAAGTGTTTTACATACACGTTCTGATAATACGTAATGTTCTCAACAGGACGTTAGCAGTCCTGCTAGCTTGTGGTCCAGCCTGTCCATCACTACTTACAGTATGTTCTTTAATTCCTTATTGCATTTATTCATTTATTACCTCCGCCAAGGAAGTCATGTTGTAGAGGGTAAGGTAAGGATGTGAGTCGAGGCACGAGTATAGGATGACACAGAATCTTTATTTCCCTCTAACAAACATGTACAGCCATGAACCCCAGCGCAGCTGTGCTGGGGGCTAAGAAGCCTGCCCCCAGTTTCTCTGCGTTTTGCCTTTATAGCTTTATTAATCATGCATAGAAACTGGGGCTGGCGTATTATGCATCGTGTATGTACAAAGGAATAGTGTGATGCCATTATCATAACACTTGTTACCTAAATTATAATACATTCATCCCCCTGCCTCTTCACGTGGCAGCTGGTACAGCAGGGGGTGAAAGGCGCATCGTTGTCTGGTCTGGTTACATGTAAATTTTCCCCACCCCGAGAGATGTCTAAACTCTGCCCAGTCTGAACCTCCCTGTGAGCGTCCTCACGCGGTCCATTGTCCTCATGTTCCCTCCTGCCTCTCTGGGTGTGAGAGAATGCTAGACCTGTGTATTGTGTCCACCACAATGTAATCGGAGTGGTCTGTCTGTTTGTCTGTTAGCAGGATTACGCAAAAACTACTGCACGGATTTTGATGAAATTCTCACCAGAGGTGGTTCTCGGGCTAGAGAGGAACCGATTACATTTTGGTGATGATCTGAGAGTGCATATCTCCACCAAAGACCTTGTTTTTATTTGTGCAGCAGGATTACATAAAAACTACAGGATGGATTTGGATGAAATTTTAACCAGAGGTGGTTCTCGGGCTAGAGAGGAACCCATTACATTTTGGTGATGATTCAAGAATGCATACCTCCACCAAGGCGCTTATCTTGTCACAGTGTGTTAGCAAGAATGCTCTTATCAATAATCCACTTTCTATTTTCTTATCAATAATATTAACAAACAGGTTATCAATAAGTGTAGCAGTGTGAACTGTGATTCTACTGGGATGTGTTATTGTGGGATATAGACTCATGCTGTACATAGAATTCATGAACTCTGTAATTACATTTTGTTGATATGGATTTAGTAAATCAATATTGAAATCTCCACAAATTACTACCATTTTCTTACTAGTAATATTATTATACAGCTCGACTAATTTATCTCTGAATGTCTCAATGTAAGTTCCCGGCGTTCTATATATACAACTTATAATTAGATTTTTTGTTTTATCTTGGGCAATCTCAACAGTAACACATTCCAAAATCCCTGGTAGTGCAAAGGACATTCCATTTACAAGCTTACACCTATACAGGTCATCAATATACAGTGCAACACCACCATCCTTTTTTTGAGATCTGTTAATATGAAACATCTGATATCCCTCTATTGCCATCAGAGGAGCCTGCTCTTCATTAAGCCAAGTTTCAGAGACTGCGATAGCTGTAAATTTTCTGTCTAGCTGTTTTAAATAGTCTGTGGAAAGTTTTTGTTAAGACTTCTGCTGTTGAAGTGTATTATTGATAGTTTACCATCTAGTTGCACTTGACTTTTGAATTGCTTTTCAGTGTAATATTCACAATGATTATGAATATTATTACCTCCGCCAGGCCGAAGGCCAGGAGGAGGTTATGTTTTTGCCAGCGTTTGTCTGTCTGTTTGTTTGTCTGTTTGTCTGTTTGTTTGTCTGTCTGTTGGTTAGCAAGATAACTCAAAAAGTTTTGGACGGAAGTTTGGACTTTCAGGCCTTGTTGGAAATGGTACAAGGAAGAACTGATTAAATTTTGGGGATGATCCGGATCACCGTCTGGATACGGGAACTTTTTAAAGGATTCTTTAACATTGTGAGATACGGCCATTTTCAACATGTGTGTAGGGGCAATAGAGGGCGCTGGTCGTCGTGTCTGATGAACACAAACTCCGCCTTCTTCAAAGTTTTAGGCACAAAAGCATGCAGAAAACAGTGATGGGCAGGGCCCGCCAGAGTGCCTGTGTTTGCGCTATGCTGCAAAAGCTGAGACGGGCAGCTGTCTGGCGCCGGATTATTTGGCAGAAATTCCCCGGCCAGCCATAGGGGCTGCGCAAAAACCAGCTCTCTGCCGGGGAAGCTTCCAAATCCTCTTTTTTCCGCGGAGCGCAAACCCAATAAAACCCACGGCAACCATTATCGCACCTTCTTTTGTCCTGCGGCTCCAGAACAGAGAGGAATCCCGGTGCCAGTAATGTTGCGCTTGATATGTGTGACTCTAATGCTAAAAGTGACTGCAACAGGGATTTTCGACCTGAAGTCGCACTTTGCTACACAGGGCCACAAAAACTGTATAGCCAAATTAGATCGATGGATGAACATTTTCAGCCAGTGAGAGAACCGACGCCTTCCGAATCCAATACATCACTAGCAGAAGTGATGTTTTGTCATTTTGTGGCAGAGCACAATCTACCCCCATTGGTGGCAGATCACTTCAGTGATTTGGTGCCAACATTATTTCCTGACAGCAAGAGCACTCAATTTTTTTGTGCTACTTGGCTTATTATTTTCACATTACCAAAAAGTTATGGCTCAAGATTGTGTCCATATAAGTGTACATTTGAATAAATATGTTTGAAATAGTTCATGTTGCAGTTGCTGTTTGCTTAGTTTTTGTTTGTTTGTTTGTTTGTTTTTGCTTCAGTTTTCTTTCATCTGCCGATAAATACAGTTTTTAAGTACTCAGTACAGGTGTGAAAGCCCCCCCCCCCCAATAAGGGAGGCATGAGGTCAGTACAGGTGTGAAAGCCCCCCCAATAAGGGAGGCATGAGGTATGCCTTGACAGGTCGTAGCCTGGCACTTTGCAGATGGAGATGGACACAACAGCAACACTTCAGTTTATTACCTCCGCCAAGGAGGTAATGCTTTTACTACTGAACCACTAATCCTATCATTGTGAATCCAATTGCTAGTCATATGTTTTCATGGTCAAGGAATCTGAAAACGTACACACAAACACTGTATGGGGGGAACTGTGGCGCTTGGCGGAGGTCTGTGCTCTCCGAGTGCTTTTCTAGTTGTAAAAGTGGTTATCAGGATCAATATCATTCTCCATCTCTTGTAGTTTATGTTCAGCATAATGGCATATTTTCAGAGTTTGAATTTCCTCACTCTGTGCCAAATGACTTCCTCCAACTGGGGATAATTGATGTCTACTCAAGTCAGTCATAAGTTTTTTTGTTTGTTTTATTTAGTTTTTTTTTTTTAAAGTACATTGACATGGTATGTCAAAAGAACTATTCTTGCCGCGTGTGTGGATATGGATTATCATAGTCTCTTTAATTTTCTTAATCAGTGTTCATCTGTATTTATTTAAGTCACTAACATCTCTGATTATTATACTCTTTGCTTCCTCAGGTGTTCCATTTAGTCTGATCCAAACTCTACAATTTCTTGTCCATGTTGCCTGTATCTTATTTTGTCTTTTCAGCATCCGTGCCATGCTATTTCAGCATTAGTTTTTGTTAGATGTTCATTTAGGTAAACTTCTGTTCCCCGTAGCTTTCTGGCCTGCCTCAGTATGTCATTCTTTACCTTTCTGTTCACAAAGCGCATCACAATTGATTTCTTTGTTTTGTTATCCTTTCTGGGTAAAGCATGACAGGCTGAAATTGCATTTGCTTCTACCTTTATATTTCTACTATCAAGGAACTGAAGCACCTGGTTTTCCAGGGAGACTGATTCACTTGCGGGAGCCTCCTCACCTCTCATTCCTGTTGTAGCATGAGCATATGATTGATATTTAATGTCTAGTCCACTTATAATTAGATCATCCATACGAAAACATTGTTCAAGATCCTCGACGCGTCGCTCCAAGTCCGCTTTTTGTCTTTTTCCTTAATTGTTAATTTTAATTCTCGGACTTCTTCCATTAACCCTAATATTTTAGCCTGTTGACTAACCACTTTGGTCAGTTCTTCTGATAAGAAGTTCAGAGATTTTTTGATCTCTTCCATTTCCTCCTTCTTTGGTGGCATTTTTACTGACCTGTTGATAGTAAAACAATCTCTGCTGGTGTTGCCGGTATCCGATCCAACCGACCTCAAATCCAGCTGGGCCTCAGCTAGCCCACTCCGCTGCTAGTCCCGCTGCAATTGAGCTCCTGTCCAGCCGGGGTACCGGCTGCTCCTCCACTGAGTCCCGCCGCCCACCGCCGCTGTAGTTGAGCTCCGATCCTGCTCCTGTCCAGCTGGGGTCCCGGTAGTTCCTCCGCTGAGCCCCGCCACCTACCGCCGTCTTCCTCAGTAGATCCTCCGCTGAGCCCCGCTGCTGTAACTGGGCTCCGACTCTGGCTCTTGTCCGGCTGGGGCCCCGGTGGTCCTCCACTGGTCCCCGTCTCCCACCACCGCTGCACCGAACTCCGATCCGGCTCCCGTCCAACTGTTGCCTTGGTTAGTTCCTACGGCGAGCCCCAATCACCGTTGACAGAGTCGCTTCTTTGTGTCGGTGTTAGGTGCTATGACTAGCTATGGCGTTAGCTATAGCGATTGCGTTAGCTTAGCAAACGCTTCGGGTAAAGCGTAGCAGCGAACCACGAAAAGAAACGCCAATCAGTTTACTCACAGAGCCCGGTGAAAGGCGAACAAAGGGGTATTTCAACCAAGGTGGAAATTCAGCCCGTGCGTGTGCGTCACAAATGCCGATCAGATATTCACTGTTGGTTAGTTATTTTAGTGGCAAAATCAGCAACTTTGTCTCGGCACTGAAAAAGTGTGACCATCCCGGCCGCCATCACGTTACTTCATCACGTTTCAAATAATGTAACCACAAAACTGGGGCATTTATTCATACATACACTGCACAACAACATACATATAAACATAATCTTACTTTGTAAGTGTAAATTCAACAAAATACAGAGAATATTTAGACTTTAATGGATGACTAACGGCTGCCGAAAAGACCACGTTACCTTGTAGCGGAGGAAGAAGAGAACTGGCTCATGGCCAGTTCTGGCTCATTCACCAGAACTGGCTCATGGCCTACATACGAACCATTACATTTTGGAGGTGATCCATGAGGGACAGAAGGAGCTTTGGCAGAGGTATGCGCTCTCTGAGTGCTTTTCTAGTTAAGATTCACAGAGTTTTATTTGTCAATATTTCTATACGTACAGGACATACAGGAGAATTGAAATGCCGTTTCTCTCACTCTTAGTGGTGTGTGCAATATATAAAAAAAGAAGGAATAAGGATGAAAAATCACAACAGCAGTCTATCTTAATAACTGCAGTTGTGCTTATTACAACCGTCATGTACGGGACATAAGCGGTATACGTATGGAACATGCTAAGTGCAGACTGCGGCTCATGACGAAGACACATTGACATAGAACTGACAGCAGGCAGGACCGGCAGATGTCCTGTATGGAACATGTTTGGTGTGGAACATATACAGAACATTCCATGCAGAATGCAGATGGAACATTCTATACTCTACCGTTCGTTCCGTATTTTAGTAGGCACCCATGCCAGCCCTCGCAACAAAGTGAGCCCAGTCTCAGTGTTCACTCCTTGCTGATCTCTGTGGTTCGGCTACCCAGGGATATTGATCTCCCCTAACTCCTCCGAGGCGCTAGGAGATAAATATGCAAAGTAGTGTGTTTGCACTGGAGTTAGAATGCACCATCACAATGCTAGTTGTAGCTCATCTGTTTTCACAGCAGTTCCAAACAACTATTTCTCTTATGTTGATAAGCTAAGGTGGGTAATCAAAGCTAGACATTGTTTATGCTTGAAAATAACTGCTGGCCATTGTAAAGTTGTACTTATGCTCACGTCGTGTGCTAACGTGTATAGAATGCACACATTAGCCTCAGCTCTGGCTAACGTGTGATTAATATGCGTTTGACTGATTTATTACTGGTGCTACATTGCAGTAAAGTGTACTTTATCAACAAGTTGCTTGTATTTCTTTATTGTCAAAAAGCTGTTGGTGCATGGATCAAAGCAAACCCCTCCCCCACTGCTTTGCATCATAGTCTGTGTTATGTATTTTGGTTTAGTACGGCACCCGTCGTAGTGCTTTGCTAAAAGCATTATGGGTAACCTGTGATATGTCAGAGTGTGTTGTCGTTGGCTGTGTGCTATGAGTTGCTGCTACGCTAATAAACCGTGAACAGTACGTCGATGGTCCGAGTTATTATTGTTATATTAAGTAACGTAACGGGTGAAAGATATAACAAAAAGTGGCGACGAGGATGTCTGGACCGACGCTGCAGTCCGCGACGGAGGAGACTTTTTTTGTCGTGCTTTTCCCGCCGCTACTTCGTGCTGACAGGGTGATACACCGCGCCACTGTGCTGAGGTGGATGCTGCGGGCTGTCTGCTAAGCGGGGAGGAGCGGAGCAGTGGAAATCGTTAAGGACAAAAAAAACTCCGTGAGTAACGCCGGAGGGAAGCAACGACGTTACGGTAAGGAGCTGCGAGGGAAAGAGCGACATTCAACCAGGAGTGTTAAAATGGCTGGAGTTATTGGCTCTATCGGGCCCTTTGATGAGAGCGCGGAGCAATGGAGCTCCTATACTGAGCGCTTTGACTATTTCGTCGTGGCCAATGGAATAACGGATGAAAAGTTAGTGCCCACTTTTCTGAGTGTGATGGGTCCCAAGACATTTAACCTACTACGTAACCTCCTACAGCCAGTAAAGCCAGGCTCTTAAACCTACAAAGAACTGGTGGACACACTGACCCACCACTTCTCACCCAAGCCGCTAGTGATTGCAGAAAGATACAGGTTTCACAGACGTAACCAAGAAGAGGGTGAGTCTGTTAACATGTTTGTTGCAGCGCTACGCAAGTTAGCCGAACACTGTGAATTTAAAGATGTTTTAAATGACACATTAAGAGACAGGCTTGTGTGTGGACTACGGAATGAAGCAGCACAGAAGAAGTTACTCACAGAAAGTGATTTGACGCTTGAAAGAGCCATTAACATTAGTGTGATGATGGAGATGGCTTCCAAAGAAGCACACCAACTGCATGCTACAGGCAGAGTACATAAGCTCAACAGTGGTAAAACCAATGCAACAGGTCCATGTTTCCGCTGTGGCAAGATGGGACCTTCCTAATGACTGTTGGTGCAAAGAGATGAACTGTAACAACTGTGGGAAAAAAGGCCATGTGGAGCGGGCATGTAGAAGCAAAAGGAGCAAAGACAAAGGCCCAAAGACAAGGAATAAAAGTGACATGGTAAAATACAAAAAGAAAAGAAATGTTCACACAGTTAAACATGGCGAGGACAGAGTGAGCGACTCCTCAGAGGAAGAGGTGTCAACTGCAATAAATACTGTCCGGATTATGAATGTGAATGAAGGCTCAGAAGGCTTTTGGACTAAACCAAAAGTGGAGGGACATTTTATTAAAATGCAGATAGACACCGGATCAAAGGCATCACTTGTGTCGCATGGCATTTACAAGAAGTTTCTGAAACATCTTCCACTCCGACCTTCAGACACCGTCTTCAGGGCGTATACTGGACACCGAGTACCCATGAAAGGGATGACAGAGGTAACTGTTCAGTACAATGGCCAAACTGCTGAGCTTCCAGTTTATGTTACCAAGAACAACTGTCCAGCTATAATGAGGCGTGTGTGGCTAAAGAAAATCCAACTTGACTGGCAAGAAGTAAGGAAGCTGTCACACAGTTCCGCTCAGCTGCAGGCCATACTGGAAAAGCACAAAAAGGTTTTTCGTGATGAACTAGGCAGTATGAAAAAAATTATAGTGAAGCTGCATGTCAAACCTGACAGTAAACCAGTGTTTATGAAAGCCAGACCAGTGCCGTACGCCATCAGACCAAAGGTGGAGGCTGACTTAGATGCTCTGGTCAAGAATGGAGTTCTGGAGCCTGTGACAACCAGTGAGTGGGCCACGCCCATAGTTCCAGTACCCAAAAAGGACGGAGGAATCCGGACCTGTGGAGACTTTAAGGTAACAGTAAACCCTGTACTAACAGCAGAGCAGTATCCCCTTCCACTGATTGATGACTTATTTGCGGGACTGAGTGGGGGACAAAAGTTCAGCAAAATAGATCTCAACCAGGCTTACTTACAAATGCATGTAGACGAGCAGTCACGTGAAATGCTGACTATCAACACCCATAAAGGACTCTTCAGATACTGCAGACTGCCTTTTGGCATCACATCTGCTCCAGCACTTTTTCAGCGAGCTATGGATCAAATCCTGAGTGGATTACCAGGAGTGCAGTGCTACCTGGATGATATCCTGTGTACAGGAGCAGATGATGAAGAGCATCTGCGCAACTTGGATGCAACTCTCACGAGACTGGAGGAATATGGATTGAGAATCCGCAAGGATAAATGCGAGTTTTTCCAGTCATCCGTGGAATACTTGGGTCATGTGATCGATGCTAAGGGACTACACACTGCACCATCGAAAATCACAGCCATTGTGGATGCACCTCCACCCCAAAATGTCAGTCAGCTGAAGTCTTTCTTGGGACTGCTGAACTATTATGGACGTTTCATACCAAACTTGGCATCACTATTAAAACCACTGCATAACCTGCTGCGCAAAGAGGAAGCATGGAAGTGGACAGCAAGCTGTCAGGAGGCTTTTCAGAAGGCAAAGGATGCGCTGACGGCATCAGAGGTTCTGACCCACTTCAACCCATCACTTCCGATCCAGCTTGCCTGCGACGCCTCTCCTTATGGCATAGGGGCGGTGATTTCCCACGTAATGCTAGACGGTGAGGAAAAGCCAATCGCTTTTGCGTCAAGGACATTAAACAAGGCAGAAGCTAACTATGCTCAACTGGAAAGAGAGGCTCTGAGCATTGTGTTTGGTGTCAGAAAATTCCACCAGTACTTGTATGGATGGAAGTTTACACTTTTTACTGACCACCGACCTCTCACAACCATCCTTGGACCATACACAGGAATACCATCTCTTGCAGCGTCCCGACTGCAGAGGTGGGCGTTGCTGTTGTCAGGACACTCCTATGACATCAGGTATCGAAAGTCAGACTGTCATGGTAATGCAGATGGGTTATCCAGATTACCACTTCCTGTCATGAAGCCAGAGTCAAGCACTGTGGACATCTTCTACTTCACAGAGGTAGAAAACGCACCTGTTTCAGCTGTGCAGGTGAAAAAGGGGACTAGAAATGACCCTGTGTTGTCTGCAGTCATGGACTTAATCATTAAAGGACAACCTGCGGGTGATGACGCAACCTTGAAGCCCTTCCTTGGGAAGTGGACAGAATTGTCTGTTCAGTCGGGTTGTTTGCTGTGGGGGAGGAGAGTGATTATTCCCCTGTCATGTCGAGCAAAAGTGTTACAGCAACTTCACGCAGGACATAGTGGAATCGTGAGAATGAAAGAAATAGCGAGAAGCTATTTTTGGTGGCCAAACATTGACAAGCAGATTGAAGAAATAGCCAAAAGCTGTTCATCTTGTCACAAGGTACGGAACAACCCACCATTGGCTCCTCTCCATCCCTGGGAGTTCCCACAGGAGCCATGGCATCGTGTGCACATTGACTTTGCAGGTCCGTTTGAGGACAGAATGTTTCTCGTTGCTGTGGATGCACACAGTAAATGGCCTGAAGTGGCTATTATGAGGTCAACCACCACAGTGAAGACCACAGAGGCATTAGGAGAAATGTTTAGTCGTTTTGGGTCTCCTACACAACTAGTTTCTGACAATGGACCTCAGTTGGTTTCACAAGAAATGGATGCTTTTCTACAAGCTAATGGAGTGCAGCACATTAAATCAGCTCCATACCATCCTGCGACGAACGGCCTTGCAGAAAGGTTTGTGCAGACAATGAAACATGCATTGAAAGCATCACAAGGTCAAGGAACACTGCATCAGAGGCTGCACAAGTTCCTGCTAAACTACCGCAACACTCCACATGCAATCACAAAGACAACCCCTGCTAGTCTGATGTTCAAGAGAGATCTGCGCACTACCTTTGACCTTTTGAAACCCTCAGGATTAAAGAACACTGTGCAAAAGCAACAAGAGAAACAAAATTATGCACAGAGAACATCGGGCAAAGGACAGAGCATTCACGTCAGGAGAATCTGTGCTGGCCAGGAACTACAGAGGTGAACCTAAGTGGGTTCCTGCAACTGTTATTGCACAAACTGGACCAGTCTCATATACAATTGAAACCACTGACAGTGTTTGGAAAAGGCACGTGGATCAACTCCTGCAGACACCGCCAGCGCCTGCAGAACCGTCTCTTGGATATCCTAAAGATGCACTCACCAACTCACCACTTTGTCCACCTACACCAGTACAGAACTCAACCACTTCAGAGACCGGAGTTCCAGCTGGAGATGTGACATCTTCTTCTGCATCAGCACCAGAAGCAACCTCCACATTAGAAAGAACACAGACTCATGTTCCTGCAGAGTGCCGATACCCCACCAGGGAGCGACGACCTCCTGTCCGTCTGAGTTATTAGACTAGATGGTAACTGACCCACATTAATGGGGCAGAATAATCCCCAGGGGTACAGTCATGGGATGAGGTAGTCTACCCTCACTCCTAAGGTAGCATAATAATTAAAGAAAAAAAAAAGAGAGACAAAATAAAGACATTTGGTATCTCCTGTAGGACATCTATTGTAAGGGGGGAGGAGATGTTATGTATTTTGGTTTACTACGGCACCCGTCGTAGTGCTTTGCTAAAAGCATTATGGGTAACCTGTGATATGTCAGAGTGTGTTGTCGTTGGCTGTGTGCTATGAGTTGCTGCTACGCTAATAAACCGTGAACAGTACGTCGATGGTCCGAGTTATTATTGTTATATTAAGTAACGTAACGGGTGAAAGATATAACAGTCTGTCTTATCAGTGAGTTGAAATTCATTGTAATGTTTTCGATGGAAGTAATTTTTAGCCAACTACTGTGAGTGTGTTTGGCGGTAGAAACTGAAATTGGCCTTTTAAGTTTAAGTTTAGGTTTAATGTTTATTTGAAAGGAATATTACATACTAATGAATATTAATAAAAATGTAAGTATGCCAGATTTAGCAATACTGCTAATTTACATTTGTAGTCCCCCAGCGGGTCACAAAAACATCCAAATAAACCATCATACATGAGAAGAACATGAGAAGTGTGGTGTTTGTTGATTCCAAGTGTGTTGGTAGCATTGTCTGACGAATAGAGTCACACAAATTTCTTGGACCATGCAACAAATTTCACTTTTATCATTTTAAAAATGTACCTTAATCCAACTGCATTTAAAACATGATGGTCATGCTGAATGATTTTATGGTGAAGTGCATCTGTACCTGGCTGTAGGTCTGAGGAAGCTCTGGTGCAAATTTTTCTTCTTCTTCTTCTTTTGGCTGGTCTCTTTAGGGGTCACCACAGCAGATCATCTGTCTCCATCTCACCCTATCCCTTGCTTCTTCCTCTGTAACACATTGTTACACAGTGCAAACACAAAAATTATTTAATTACTCAGAAGTGTGGATGATCATCCACACCACAGGCTGTGTGGTGTGACACAGGTGGCTGCAGTGTCACACCACACGGCCACCTTGTGCATCTGAGCTCCACCAATCAGAGCCCTAGAGTAGATCGGGTTACTGGACCTGTTTGGTTCTTCTTCTTCTTCTTCTTGCTCCCTTTACGGGTCTCCAGAGTGAATCATCTGCCTCCATCTCACACTATCCCTTCATCTTCCTCTGTAACACCAACCCTCTCCTTGTCCTCCTTTACTACATTCATGAATCTTCTTTGTGGTCTTTTTCTTTTCTTCCTGCCTGGCAGCTCCATCTTGAGCGTCCTTTGTCCAATATCTCCACTATCCCTCCTCTGCACATGTCCAAACCATCTCAGCCTTGACTCTCTTTGTCTCCAAACCGCTCAACCTGAGCTGTACTTCTGATAACTCAGTTTTAACCCTGTCCTTCCAAGTCACTCCCGATGAGAATCTTAGTATCTTCATTTTTGCCACCTCCAGCTCTGCCTCCTGTCTTTTTGTCAGTGGCACCATTTCCAAACCATACATTATAACAATTCTAACTACCATCTTGTAAATCTTCCGTTTGACTCTAGCTACTCTGCTGTTGCAAATCACCACTGACACTCGTCTCCACCCACTCCACCCTGCCTGCACTCTCTTCTTCACCTCTCTTGTTGTAATGATGCCAAATCATTACAACAAGGATTATTCCTTGCAGCGACCTCATCTTGTGCTGACTGGAATCCCCACGTCCAATTCCAGTCTTTCTTCTGCTTAGGTCTTTATCCTCGTCTGTTATATGTAAGTTCCTGTTTGTGTTTTTTTTCATTATCTGTATTTTTCTGTTGACACCCTTCGAGGCCCTTGTAAATAGCCTTTTGTAAATTGTTCTTCATGGTACTTTGTTTTTGCCTTTTTGGAAGTTGTGGCTGTCATTTTGTGTTTATTCCTTATTAAATGAGCAAACTCACTGCTGGTGATTATTGCCTCATTTCTGCTCTGAAAGGACCAATCACAGAAGGTTGCTGCCAGTAGGTGCCATTGGCAGTGGGTTTGTCTTTTTTCTTTCTTTTTGTTTTTTGTTCTTTCACTCACCTTTTTCGTGGCTGGAAGGAGAGGCTGTCAGTATGTCCCCAGCACGCCGAAGGAGGATGGCAGCCAGGGTCCCAGCATGGATGAGCAGTGGGCAGCTGAGTTCATCCGGGGCTATGTTGCTGAAGCCCTCGCCTCCCGCAGCCCGAAGAAGGTTCTGGAGAGCGTGGTGGCAGCAGTCGGGATTGTGGAGACGCATCCCGGTATAGGTAATTATCCCGAGTTCGCTGAACTGCTGTCTACCGTCTCCACTCTCCAGCAGCGATTTCCGGGGTTGGCAATAGGCTTGTCTCCAACCTGTAGACGTCGCCTCCTGGCGCAGACCTCTACTCCAGCCCGTGACTCGGGCTTACCAAAGCGGATGGAGGACAGTCACCGGGTCCAGTTGCTGCAACTTACCCGCCATTACCCAGCCACGGGCTGTGAGAAGAATTCCTCCGTCTCTCAGCCAGCAGTTTTTTGATCGCCATGTCAGAAAGGAACTACAGCAGTTTCAGTCTCTGGGGTTTCCTCACCGGCTGTCTCATCAGCTCCCTCTCCCTGGGTCATCACAGCTGTTTCTCCTTCCTCTTCGACACCATCTCTCGCTGCTGAGAGCCCAGCTGATTCTCCGCCGGTTCCGCCCCTCACTATGTCTGCAGGGGCGGCTCCTCCATGTTCACCAGAGGGGCCCATGATCACCGCTGTCACAGAGAGGGAAAAAACTGGGTCTGCTGCAGCAGGATCCACCGTACCCTGGGAAAACAGGCAAGTGCTTTTTTCACTCTATATCACCATCTAATGAATTACCTTGCCTGATTCCTGGGGGTGAGGCTCAGTTAATACAGTCCACTGGGCCCTCACCACCTGCTGCAGCCACAAAAACTTTATCCGCTCTCTCTGTGCCTCCTCCAATACCCCCCAAGTGTCCACCGGTTCCGGGATTAAGCCACTGGATGGAGGAGGAGCCTGTGGCTCTGGAAGACCTGATTCCAGCCCCACAGCCACGGTCCAGACAGAGGAAGAGGGCTGTCTGCAATCTGGAGCCTGAGCCGATGAGGAAGCGTCCCCGGGCTTCAACTGTGCAGAATTCAGCTCCAGCAGGAAGCGGATCTCCTGTCACCACACCGGGCGTGCCACCTGTGCGGGTCACATCGCCAGGGGGTCCTGGGACTGCAGTGACCATCATGCCTGCTGTTGGGGACGCCGCAGCAGAGTCTGAGCTGGACCTCCAGAGGGCCGGTACCGAGACATCGCCATCTGGATCGACGGAGTCCTGAACGACAGTGGAACTTGAACTCAGGTGAGTACTCTCCTTTGTTTTTGTTGTTTCTGTATTGGAGAGATCTTGCCTGGCTCTTGGGGGGGAGCCATCAGCTGCACCTGAGCCTACCTCACTGGGTTCCACTGCCGCTGGTTACCCTGACCCTGTTCCTCTTCTATCCGAGTCTTCTCTCAGGATCACTGAGAATCGTCCAGCTACGCCAGAGGTCTCCGTGGGTTTGGGTCCACCACCTGCGGTCTTCGTGGGTCCAGCACCTCCGGCAAAGGTTGTCATGGAGTCTCCATCCCAGTCTTGGACCTCCGTGGGTACTCCTCCTTCTCCTGCTGAGGTCGTTGTGGAGGCGCCGTCCCAGTCCGGGATCGCCGAGGGTGCAGTTCCTCCTCAGTCTGGGTGTCCTTGGGTGCTGCGTACTAGCTTGAATCTCACGTGGGTGCGGCTCTCCAGTGTGTGCCCTCTGTGGGTGCTACATTCCAGCCCGGGATCCATCGTGGGTGCAGCTCTGGCCCAGTCCGTGGCCACCGAGGGTGCTGCAATGCCTCAGTCTGGGGCCACTGAGGGTGCCACTACGCCTCAGTCCGGGGCCAATGAGGGTGCTGCTACGCCGCAGTCCGGAGCCACCAAGGATGCCACAACGCCTCAGTCCAGGGCCACCAAGGGTGCCGCTACACCTCAGTCTGGGGCCACTGAGGGTGCCACAATGCCTCAGTCCGGAGTCACGGAGATGGTTGCACCTATGCCCAAGGCTGCTGCGGGTCCCATGTCCACATCAGGGTTTGTTGTGGTTCTTCTCCTGCCATCTTCCTCTTCGGGTGCCCATCGTCCAGGTCTGGGGGTCTGCGGTGAGCACTGGTTCCAGCTGCCGCCTCCAAGAGGGGGTCTGTGGTGCTCCACGACCCACTGGCCCAGAGACGTGGGAGACCACCCGAGCCTTCTCGGTTGCTGGCGTGGCTTTGGAGACCTGGTAAGTCACCTGACCTTTTCCACCTGATGGTCGGATGGAACTGGGACTCCGGGAGGCCACCTGAACTGATCCATTTAACTTGTTTCACTTGATTTTTTGGCTTTTTTGGTTAGTTTTGCGATCATGTTTGTTTGTTTTGTTGGGTTTGTGTCTCTCCCTCCAGGCCTGGATCCCTCCACCACCCTCCCGGGGTCTGTTTTTGGTAGTCAATCCTTTTTTTTGGGGGGGGGGTAACTTCTTTGCTTTGTTGTTACGGTGGGGTGTCTAGCAACCACCCCTTAAGGAGGGGCACTGTAATGATGCCGAGCGCGGGTCTGTGCTGAACTTGGGTCTTTGTGGTTTTTCTCTTTTTCTGTATTTGTATTTAGTCTTGATTTCTTGTCCATTATGTTTTGTGTTTTTAGTTTGACAGCGCAGTTTGTGACTTCCAGCTGTCAAGTCTTTTCACGGTTGTCACAGCTGTTTGTGTTTAGTTAATCACTTTCACTCCACACCTGATTCATGTTTGAGTTTCTGTATTACTATTTAAGCTCGCTTGTGGGGATTATTCCTCGCAGTGACCTCATGTTGTGCTGACTGGAATCCCCACGTCTGATTTCAGTCTTTCTTCTGCTTAGGTCTTTACCCTCGCCTGTTATATGTAAGTTACCGTTTGTGTTTTTTTCATTATTTGTATTTTTCTGTCGACACCCTTTGAGGCCCTTGTAAATAGCCTTTTGTAAATTGCCCTTCATGGTCCTTTGTTTTTGCCTTTTTGGAAGTTGCCTTTGTGGCTGTCATTAGTGTTTATTCCTTATTAAATGAGCAAACTCACTGCTGGCGATTGGTGCCTCATTTCTCCCCTGAAAGGGCCAATCATGACACTTGTGCTTTTTTCCATTGCTTTGGATGGTTGATCCCAGGTATTTAAACTCCTTTACCGTCATTACTTACATCCTTACTGTAACATCTGCCCCTCTCCCTCTCATTCACACTCACATATTCTGTCTTGATTCTACTGACTTTTATTCCTCTTCTCTCCAGAGCATACTTCCACCTCTCCAGGTTCTCTTCCACCTGCTCCCTACTCTCACTATAGATCACAATGTTGTCTGCAAACATCATGGTCCACGGAGACTCCTGCCTGACCTCATCTGTCAGCCTGTCCATCACCATGGCAAACAAGAAGGGGCTCAGAGCCAATCCCTGATGTAATCCCACCCCCAAGCTGAATCCATCTGTCAGTCGTACAGCACACCTCATCACCGTCTCACTGTCCTCATACATGTCCTGCACCACCCTCACATACGTCTCCGCCACTCCTGACTTCTGCACTACAACACTTCCTCTTTTGGCACCCTATCATATGATTTCTCTAGATTCATGCAGTTCAACTCCTTCTGACCTTCTCTATACTTCTCCATCAGCACTCTTAGAGCAAACATTGCATTTGTAGTGCTCTTTCTTTGCATGAAACCATACTGCTGCTCACTGATTGTCACCTCTCCTCTTAACCTGGCTTCAGCAAGTCTTTCCCATATCTTCATAGTGTGGCTGACCAACTTTATGCCTCTGTAGTTTCTACAACTCTGTACAGTTAGAAAGAGTACTGCAGTACTACAGTACTACAATACTCTTTCTACAGTACTACTACTACTCATTCATTCATTCATTCAAAATCAGGAGTGGCAGAGAAGTATGTGAGGGTGGTGCAGGACCTTTATGAGAACAGTGAGACGGTGGTGAAGTGCACTGTAGAAGTGACAGATGGATTCAAGGTGGGGTCAGGGATTGGCTCTGAGCCCCTTCTTGTTTGCCATGGTGATGGACAGGCTGATAGATGAGGTCAGGCAGGAGTCTCCATGGACCATGATGTTTGCAAACAACATTGTGCTCTGTAGTGAGAGTAGGGAGCAGGTGGAAGAGAACCGGGAGAGGTGGAGGAGGTATGCTTGGGTGAAAAGAAGAATCAAAGTCAGTAGAAGCAAGACAGAATACATGATTGTGAATGAGAGGGAGGCACGTGTAATGGTGAAGATGGAAGGAGTAAAGGTAGTGAAAGTAGGTGAGTTTAAATACCTGGGTTCAGCCATCCAAAGCAATGGAAAATGCACAAGAGAGGCAAAGAAGAGAGTGCAGGCAGGGTGGAGTGGGTGGAGATGAGAGTCGGGGTGATTTGTAACAGAAGGGTAGCAGCAAGAGGGAAAGGGAAGATTTACAAGATGGTAGTGAGACCTGCTATGATGTATGGTTTGGAGACAGTGGTGCTGACAAAAAGACAGGAGGTGGAGCTGGAGGTGGCAAGAGTTGAAGATGCTAAGATTCTCATTGGGAGTGACTAGAATAGAATAGAATAGAATAGAATAGAATAGAATAGGCTTTACAGTACAACGAAATTATGGGTGCGCCACCAGGTTACTGCACAATTAAGTATGAGAGAAGGATTAGATAAAACACTGTTACAGAACACACGATTAGACACACAACTGAAATAAAAATAAAAATGGCCCAGGATTATGGAAATATACACAGGTACGGTAGTGGCTACACGGGTGGAGCTATGTACACAAGAGTGCAGAGTGCAGACACACCATTGAGTAAAATGGCCCAAGGATTATGGAAAATATACACAGTAGTGATTTCACGGATGGGTCAATATACATGAAAGTGAGGAGTGCAAAGACAGGAGAGTTACTGTGATAATTAAAAGGTCCTCAGTTCTGTGCATGTGAGCGTTCAGAGGGAGGGGGGTGAGACCTCTGACTGTTTGCAGTTCGGATGGCCCAGGGGAAGAAACTGTTTGTCACTCTGGAGGTGTGGGACCTGATTAATCTGAACCATCATCCCGAGGGAAGCAGGTCAAACAGGTGGTGGGTGGGATGTGAGGGGTCTCCTGTGATGGCCTTGATCTTTGTGAGACAGGACAATCTGGAGATGTCTTCCAAGGAGGGCAGAGGGCTGCCGATAATTTTTTGGGCGGTGTTGATGACCCTCTCCAACAAGACAATCCTGGAAACAACAGAAACCAAGAAAATCAGTGAGGTAATCAGAAGAAAGAGATGGAACTGGATTGGCCACATTCTCAGGAAAAACCCGAAGGACGACTGTGCTGTAGCCATGGGGTGGACCCCGGAAGGACGCAGGAAAAGAGGCCGCCCAAAAACAACCTGGAGAAGGATGGTGGAAGTAGAGCGGACCGTTGCTGGCTGGAGCTCTTGGGGCGAAGCACGCCACGCAGCTGCAGACCGACACCAGTGGCGGATTGATGTCCAGGCCTTATGTGCCTCCTGGCACGGAGAGAATTAAGGTTAAGGTAAGGTAAGGTTGATGACCCTCTGCACAGCCTTCCTGTTCTCAGCCGTGGAGCCGGCGTACCACACACCCAGACAGTAGGTGAGCATGCTCTCCACTGAGCAGTGATAGAAGGCCAGCAGCAGCTTCTGGTCCAGGTTGTTCTTCCTCAGGACATGGAGGAAGTGTAGCCGCTGCTGGGCTTTCTTCACCAGGGCCTTGGTGTTGACAGTCTAAGAGATGTCAGAGGAGATGTGGGTGCCCAGGAACCTGAAGGTGGGAACGTTTTCCACGCGGTCGGCATTTATGAGGATTGGGGGTGATTCCTGTCTGTTCTTTCTGAAGTCCAGTATGAATTGTTTGGTTTTTTTGGATGTTCAGTTTCAGGTTGTTTGCTTGGCACCACAGCAGCAGATTCTTTCCCTGTATGCCTTCTCATCGTCAATGGTGATGAGCTCAACCAAGGTGGTGTCGCCCGTGTACTTCACGATGATGGTGGTTGGGTGGGTTGGAATACAGTCAAAGGTGTACAGGGAGTACAGTAGAGGGCTTAGCATGCAGCCCTGGGGGGAGCCAGCGCTAAGAGACAGTGTGGAGGACTGGTGAGGGCCAAGTCTGACTGTTTGTGGGTGGTTGGTGAGAAAGTTTTTTATCCAGGAGCAAGTGGGGGGGGGGGGGTTCTGGAGGAGGTGCAGTTTGTTGACCAAGATGTCCGGGATGATGGTGTTGAAAGCTGAGCTGTAGTCCACATAGAGAATTCTCACAAAGAGCATCCTAGGAAGGACAAGATTAGAAATGAGTATATCAGAGGGACAGCTCAGGTTGAGTGGTTTAGAGACAAAGTAAGAGAGACAAGGCTGAGATGGTTTGGACATGGGCAGAGGAGGGACATTGGATATATTGGACAAAGGATGCTGAAGATGGAGCTGCCAGGCAGGAGGAAAAGAGGAAGACCACAGAGAAGATTCATGGATGTAGTGAAGTAGGACATGGAGAGGGTTGGTGTTACGGAGGAAGATGCAGGAGATAGGGTGAGATGGAAGCAGATGATCCACTGTGGCGACCCCTGAACTAACTAACTAACTACCCTACACTTATATAGCGCTTTTCTAGTCACAAAGGCCACTCAAAGCGCTTTCACCAATACAATACTAACCCTCTATTCTAAGGGCCTATAGGAAACAGATATCTAGGGACAATTTAGAACAGCCAATTAACCTAACATGCATGTCTTTGGATTGTGGGAGGAAACCGGAGCCCCCGGAGTAAACCCACACAGCACAGGGAGAACATGCAAACTCCACACAGAAAGGTTCCAACCCCTGCCAGCCTGGGGATTTGAACCAGGAACCTTCTAGCTGTAAGGCAACAGTGCTAACCACTGGGAACAGCTGAAAGAAGAAGAAAAAGAAGAACTTACTACAGCTCCAAGCATTGCCCTTGTTCTTCAAAACTGTTACCAGAACCCTTCTCCATTCCTCAGGCGTCCTCTCACTCTCCAACATTGTATTAAACAATCTGGTTTTAAAAGTCCCCAGCATCTCTCCCAACCATTTTGATACCTCCACAGCTATGATTACAATACATATAACGAACAGTTGTTTGTATATCCTGTAATCACCATGGTTATCACCATGCTGAAGATGCTGTCAACCATTAAGGCCTTTACATACTCCGCAAGAACAGAGAAATTTGTTCTCTCTCCCAGGACTGCAAGAACAAAATGACATCATTTTGTTCTTGCAGCCCTGGTTTGGGAGTTCTTTCAGCTTGTTCTTGACAGATCATTGTGGCAGAACTTTTTTCTTGTGTGGTGTCCAAGAACTACTATGTCACTGGTCAGAAATTTGAATTTCCCAGGAGTTCTGCACCTGAGTTTCTTGTGAAGTATGTAATGTCCTGGCTAGAAAGAACTTTGTTCTTGTTCTTGTGATGGTCGGGCAAGCGTGCTCCCTCTTCCCTTCAATCTGTCTGTTCGGCTCTGGAGAATTGGACACATCTGCGTGATTACACACCTGCTTTGTCCTGATGACCAGTGTATTTAAGAGCCAGCGTGTGGAGCAGCCACTGCTGGATCGTTAGGTTTGCTAAACCACTGAAACTGTTCTTAGCCTTTATTCTGTCTGTACCTGTGCTACCCGTTTGTCCTCCTGCCTCTCCAGGTTTGCTGCCACCTCCGCGGTGTGTCTTCCAGAGCTGATCACGCTTGCCTGGCTGTAGAAGACGCCGGACAAATTCACCCAGGTCAATGCGTTTCCCCTGTTTCTCCTGGTCTGCATAGGAGTTACTCTGCTCTTGAGTAAGTGTGCTTCTCACATTCCTCTCCTCATTTGGGAGAACCTCTCCCTAATAATCTCTGTCTGCTCCTTCCCCTGTAGGCAGTGTGTGCTCCAGTGGGCAGCAGTTTTGCGTAAATTTAATTGTGCGTTTTTGTGTTTCGCTTTTCTTTAGTTCTGCCCCCTTATTTACTGTGTGTATTTATCTTCATTTGTGTAGTAAACTGGTGTGCTTTTACTTCTGAGTCTGAGTGTTCATTCTGGCAGCCCAGCGTTTGAGTCTCACTTGCCTGAATCATGACAGAATGATCATGCCAGGATCGAGGCTCAGTGAGCACTCAGTCAGACGGACAGTCAGCGCTCTCGCGCTTGGATGCCATGGAGTGCTAGGTCATGTATTTGTCTGAAGAGTTGCAAACTATTACCCAACAATTGGCAACCGTAACCGAGCACCTGTGTCACCTTCCTGGTGCGGCGCCTTCTCCCGCACCTGCTGCCCCGGCAGAGCATGCCATCCGCAGGATTATCTCCATTCCCACACCTGCCCCCATGGGGGTGGGGTGTAGGTGCGTAGGGGGTTCCTGCTGCACTGCCGGATGTATTTTCAGCAGGTGAGGGGGGAGTATAGGGAAGATTCGGACAAAATCCATCTCATGACCTTGTTGTTGCGGGACAAGTGGGCACAGTCCACCTTGAGTGGCCCGGAGGGGCCCCTCTATTCTTATGAGTGGTTTGTATGAGAGTTCTCCGAGACTTTCAACCATTCAGAGAGTGAGGGGAACATAGTTAGTCAGCTGATGGGGCTATGGCAGGGAGACCGGTCAGTGGCCGATTTCTCTGTCGAGTTCTGTGTCGTTGCAGCGAACTCCTGGTGGAATGACATTTTGCCTCAGAGTGCCTTCCTCCTGGGTCTGAATTCGCATCTCCGTGACAAGCTGGCCATCCGCATGTCCCCCTCCTCTTTGGTTCAGGTTCAGGTTCAGGTTACTTTATTTGTACCCGTAGGTAGATTTGTTTTGCAGTCTGGTGACATCTATATTTACAAGCCACAAATTACATTCACCATAGACACAAACACAGGCACACATGAAGCTGACTATAAACATGATAAAAATACTCAAGGCTCCATTAATCAGGGTATAAAAAGACAAAGAGATGGGAGAAAAACCAGAGGTAAGAGAGAAGGGTCATATTAAAAGTTAAAAACTTGTCAAAGGTTAAAAACTCAAAGGTCTAAAACCCAATAAAATATTTAGAACCCAAGTAACATCCTACAAAAATAAGTAAATATAAAATGGAGTTAATAAATAGGTACCTAAATTATGTGCAATATATTGTTACAGCTTGTTCAACTCTTTGACAGCAGCAGGAACAAAGCTGTTTTTGTAGCGCTGGGTTTTACTGTTTGGGACAGCAGACCTCCGTCTGTTGTGACCCGAGCACTATGCTATTTGTGCTCGGGCTATTCCTGTCGGGGCTTGACAGCGGCGTTGTTATCCTGGCTCTCCGAGCTCTTATTGTGACAGCGCTTGGGGAGACTTCCGCTTAGCTGTCAAGTCCTGAACAGCTGTTCTGCATTTGCGGTCGTTAGTGACGGACTTCTTAAACCAACGCTAGCGGCCACATCCTTGCAGTAGTGTCCGTCGCGGATCGTCGGAGCTTATGTATGCTTTGAACTGTTTCTACCTTGCCTGTCTGTGGTATGACCGTCGCCTCCTGTGGACCCATAAGTGAGCTGTTAGCCTTACGCCTCCTGGTGTGTGTAGACTTGTGTGTGTCATTGCCTCAGCAGCTTGTATTATTATTACTTCACCGTTAATAAAAAACTCTTGCACAACTCTCTGGTTACGGTGTGGCGTCTTATGGTGGCTTGCGAGAGCCACCGCATGACAGTACACTGCTGCCAAAAAACGGCGTTTACGGTGACGCGAACCCGAGACGCCTTTCACCAGTGAGTTGGTGTTTTTTGGACATTTGCTTTTCCTGTCTGGGTACGGTGTGTGTGAGGAATGCCGTCGCGGAGGGGCCGCGCTCGGAGTCCGAGCCACGAGCTGACAGGCGTCCTTGAATTCGTGGATGAGATGCTTATCTCCGCTTCCCTCCTGGATTACGATCACGGCATACACTGGTACCTGGACTCCGCTGAAGACGCTCTTCGTCATCTCTCTTCCCGCTACGCCGACCACCCGGAAGTCGATGCGAGGAGGGTTGATATCGCCGCACAACACGAGATATTCCTTATGCTGGAGGAGGAGCACAGCAAGAAGCAGAGGAGGAGGCGCTCCTGCTCTGGACGAGGTCCAATCGGGGTCTGACGCAGGTGCGGCTGTGACCCAATCGGGGTCCGACGAGGTCCAGTGGACGTCGTCTCGCTGGGCTCTGGGCTGCCGGTGATACTGATCCCGGTCCTCTCCTGTCCTCTGAGCCTCTCCACAGCGTAACCGGTTTGGAGTCTGTCGAGGTCGCGGGGCTGGAGATCCCAAGTTCGGGGATGGAGGTCGTCGCCGTTGCAGTACCGACCCAATCGTGGTCTTTCCAGACCCATTCGGGGTCCGACGCGTGGGCTGAGGTGACCCAATCGGGGTCCGACGCGGGTGCAGCGGTGACCCAATCGGGGCCTGCCGAGATCCAGTGGGGGTCCAACGCAGGTGCTGCTGTGACCCAATCGGGGTCCGACGCGGGTGCAGCGGTGACCCAATCAGGGCCTGACGAGATCCAGCGGGGGTCCAGCGCAGGTGCAGCTGCGACCCAATCGGGGTCCGACGAGGTCCAATCGGGGTCTGATGCAGATGAGGCTGTGACCCAATCGGGGTCCGACGAGGTCCAGTGGGGGTCCAACGCAGGTGCAGCTGCGACCCAATTGGGGTTTGAGGAGGTCTAATCGGGGTCTGACGCTGGTGCGGCAGTGACCCAATCGGGGTCCGGCGAGGTCCAGTGGGGGTCCGACGTTGGCGCTGCTGTGACCCAATCGGGGTCCGACGCGGGTGCAGCTGTGATCCAATCGGGATCCGATACAGGCGGAGCTGCGACGATCGCATCGGTCTGGACCGAGATCGGTGGAGGAGCCGCAGACCCTTCGCCGCCTGATGTGATGTGGACCCATTGTCTTGATTATTCCCCTCTCAGGAGCCACCAGCTGGGGTCGTTAGCGCTGGGGGCCATTGGAGGTTTTTGTCTTGTAGGCTGTCGCTCTCATGTAGTTTCTCCATCTGGCAGGCCGCCGCACGCTATTTCTCCACAGTTCTGGTGGCTGAGGGATGCGGGTTGGCCACCCGAGGAACTGCTCCGCTGGTTTGGCGCCTTGGGTCGGTCACCCAATAAACTGTGTTTGCTACTGGGTGGCCTGGTACGGCCACCGGAGGACTTGTCTCTTGGGGCCTGGGACTGGGGCAGGCCGCCTGACTATGTACTGTTTTTTGTGACTATCCGTGGGCCATCAGATGCGGGGAGGTCGCCAGAGCTCTGCCTGGGGCATTTGATCTCCGCCGATCATCTTCTGTTTGGGACCATACGGTGTAAGGTTATTTGGAACAACTGAGATTGCCTCGTGTATGTTTGCAGCATGCTTTTGTTTTTTTTTTGTTTTCCTTCCCTCTTCTACTTGAGGGGCTATAGCATGTATTTCTTGTTTTTTCATAGATACCGTAGTGTTTGAGGCTGTTGTTTTTGGGTTTAATTGTGGCTGGGTTTCATGTACTTGGGTGATTTTGGGAGTATAATTGTGGCATTTCAAAGTTTGTGTGTGAACAGTGTGAAGAGATCTTTACTCTGATGAGTTCTAAACCACGTGGGGTTATGTACTCTGGAGTTAGACAGGTTGTCCGTGGTCACTGTGGGAAAGCTTTTGGTGTCAGGTAATTATGCTGTATATGGTTTGTACCCCTTGTATTGTAATTCTTGCCTTGTTTTTTTTTTTCTTCATTGTTCTGGAGGAATTTGATGGATATGTCAGGGGATGTGTTCTTCTTTTTCCTTTTTGTCTGGGGCCTTGTTGGGTTTTGTTTGGCTCCTTCCTTGCCTGTTCCTCCATTCACTCGCCCTGTGGTTGGGGGGTGGGGGGGCTGGGTGTTACAAGACATTCGGAGCCCGCCTTTTGAGGGAGGGCTACTGTTGTGACCCGAGCACTATGTTATTTGTGCTCGGGCTATTCCTGTCGGGGCTTGACAGCGGCATTGTTATCCTGGCTCTCCGAGCTCTTATTGTGACAGCGCTCGGGGAGGCTTCCGCTCAGCTGTCAAGTCCTGAACAGCTGTTCTGCATTTGCGGTCGTTAGCGACGGACTTCTTAAACCAACGCTAGCGGCCGCATCCTTGCAGCAGTGTCCGTCGCTGATCGTCGGAGCTTATGTATGCTTTGGACTGTTTCTACCTTGCCTGTCTGTGGTATGACTGTCGCCTCCCGTGGACCCATAAGTGAGCTGTTAGCCTTACGCCTCCTGGTGTGTGTAGACTTGTGTGTGTCATTGCCTCAGCAGCTTGTATTATTATTACTTCACCGTTAATAAAAAACTCTTGCACAACTCTCTGGTGACGGTGTGGCATCTTATGGTGGCTCGCGAGAGCCACCGCATGACACCGTCTTGAGGGAAGAAGCTGAAAGTTGCAGTGCAAAGGGTGGGAGTCATCATTTAAAATGGAGGTAGCCATCCTCTGTACTTGTCTGGTGTACAGGGATGTCAGGCTCAGCTGTGACTCACCAAGCAAACGACTGGACCATCTAACTACCTGATCCAAGGATTTCCTCTGTTTCAGTTTTATCTGACCAAACCATGACACTAAAGAAAAGGATAAAACAGATTCAATAAAAGCCCGAAAAAACATTGTCATTATGGTTCGGTCAATTTGGAAGCGTGCAAGTTTTCTCAAGCAATGCAAATGTTGCTGACCCTTTTTGCACACCCTTTCACAGTTCTCTTCAAAGTTTAAATTACTATAAATAATTGTCCCAAGATATTTGTAGGATTGTACACATTCGGTGGTCTGGCCTTTTAGTACGGCGACTTTGTACCTGGGATTTTTCCTCCTAAAGTCAATAATCATGCCTTTAGTTTTTGTCGTATTCAGCTGCAGGTAGGAATCCTCACACCAGTGAACAAAATCAACTACTGGGCCGTGGCCACTCTCACCATCCTGGAGGAGACTGACAATAACTGAGTCATCAGCATACTTTATAATGTGTCTGTTGTCATGTCTGCTCCGACACATGTTTGTGTACAGGATGAAGAGTAGTGGTGACAACACACACCCCTGAGGGGAGCCAGCAGAAGAGCACTTTAGGTCAGACAATGTACCATTGACCCTTACTCTCTGCGTCCTGCTGGTTAAGAAATCCAGAATCCAACCCACCAGATTATTGCTCAAATCAAATTGTTGCAGGAGCCTTTCAACTAAGATATGAAGTTGGATTGTATTAAAGACAGAGGAAAAGTCCACAAATAAAAGTCTGGCGTGTGTCCCATTAAAATCCAGATGTTTAAAAAGCATGTTAAACAGAGTGACAGTGGCATCCTCCACTCCTCTGTGAGGCCTATAGGCAAACTGCAGAGGATCATACTGTTGGTATGATGTTCCTTTTCTGAAATGCTGTGTTACTTTTACGCCGGATGTAATGGGACACACAACTTCCAAAAAGTTCAGCTTTTATCTCGTCAGTCCAGAGAGTATTTTCCCAAAAGTCTTGGGGATCATCAAGATGTTTTCTGGCAAAACTGAGACGATCCTTTATGTTCTTTTTGCTCAGCAGTGGTTTTGGTTTTGGAACTCTGGCATGCAGGCCATTTTTGTCCAGTCTCTTTCTTATGGTGGAGTCATGAACACTGACCTTAATTGAGGCAAGTGAGGCCTGTAGTTCTTTGGATGTTGTTGTGGGGTGTTTTGTGACCTCTTGGATGAGTCGTCGCTGCACTCTTGGGGTAATTTTGGTCGGCCGGCCATTCCTGGGAAGGTTCACCACTGTTCCATGTTTTCGCCATTTGTGGATAATGGCTGTCACTGTGGTTCGCTGGAGTCCCAAAGCTTTAGAAATGGCTTTATAACCTTTTCCAGACTGACAGATCTCAATTAATTTGTTTCTCATTTGTTCCTGAATTTCTTTGGATTGATAGATAGATACATACTTTATTTCGAACAAAAAAAGTAAAAAAAACAACATTGCAGCATGATGTCTAGCTTTTGAGGATCTTTTGGTCTACTTCACTTTGTCAGGTAGGTCTTATTTAAGTGATTTCTTGATTGAGAACAGGTGTGGCAGTAATCAGGCCTGGGTGTGGCTAGAGAAATTGAACTCAGCTTTTCAAAGATATGATAAACCACAGTTAATTTATGTTTTAATGGGGGGGGGCAATCACTTTTTCACACAGGGCCGTGTAGGTTTGGATTGTTTTTTTTTTTTCCTTAATAATAAACACTTTCATTTAAAAACTGCATTTTGTGTTTACTTGTGTTATCTTTGTCTTATATTTTAATTTGTTTAATGATTGCCCCCTTCCTGATTCTCATTTTTTTGTATGTTTGTCACAATTAAATGTTTCAGATCCATCCATTCATCCATCCATCTTCTTCCGCTTAATCCTTTTCGGGTTGCGGGGGGGGGGGGGGGGCGGTGGAGCCTATCCCAGCATCTTTTGGGCAAGAGGCAGGGTACACCCTGGACAGATCGCCAGTCCATCGCAGGGCCGACACAGAGAGACAGACAACCATTCACTCTCACATTCATACCTAAGGACAATTTACAATCCCCATTTAATTGTGACAAACATACAAAAAAATGAGAATCAGGAAGGGGGCAAACACTTTTTCACACCACTGTATGTATAAGCTAAATTTAAATGGATTATGAGTGATAGTCTTGACATTTCTTGAAATTTTAAACAATTTAATGGGTTTCTTCTCTAAAATCTTGCCATGATTTTCACTTCTGCACGTTCGCCCAGAAGATGTCAGTGCTGCCCTTCAGTTAACATTGTGGGTTTGGATGACGACGAGGTGTTGTGATCATTTGGGAAAGGAGCTGGTGTCAGTATTCTGGAAAATAGATTAGGATGGCTAAAAATAACTGGCTGCAGTGATATCAAGCACAGCATAGGATGGCGAACAACCGAGCAACTTCTAATCAATATCAGAATTCCATTTCTAATAGGCTGCACACTGGAGCCATCTGTTGATGTTTATTCATATGCTGCATAATGTTTTACAGCTGTCACCAAATTATACAAATGCAGGCAATTATAGCTAAAAATTTATTTTTTACAATCTGCAAAGCTGTTTATGTCTTTGCAGAAAACATAACAGAAAAGCGTAAAAACAATTAATTGCAATTCAATCTGGATGTTTTCTCCTGTGACAGTTTAGTGGGAGTTGAAGCCCAGTGGAGGCTCAACGAGGCCTCAGCGTGCTCTGGTCAGGTCGATCACTCTGTCTTCGTCATGCTTGGTGTCTATCTGCCATCGATCAGACCGCAGACAACACTTCCCAAGGTCAGAGCCTATGCATCTTGTTGATACCAGACATGATTCAGCACTTTGTCAACAGGCAGAACCAGCGATGTGTCACATATTTATCCAGGTGCAACGATATACTGCGGTTGACAGATAAAAAACTAGTGGGCCATCTGAGTTAATTGCAGAGAGTGTGTGCCCCATGGACACTCGGTATAATCATCTCCTCGGATGAATGCAGAGCATGTCCCTGCTGCAGCTGGCAGGCTGAGCTGCCACTCAATGAACATTATTTATCCATGTGGCAGGGTGTTGGATTTTTAAACAGGGAACACAACAATGCCACCTGGGGAGGTTCACCCCAGGAAATACAGTGTCTCACAAAAGTGAGTACACCCCTCACATTTTTCTAAATATGTTATTATATTTTTTTCATGGGACAACACTGAAGATATGACATTTTGACACGATGTAAAGTAGTCAGTGTACAGCTTGTATGACAGTGTACATTTGCTGTCCCCTCAAAATAACTCAACACACAGCCATTAATATCTAAACCGCTGGCAACAAAAGTGAGGACTTTTTTTCTTTTGTGAGATACATGTTAGGTTAATTGGCTGTTCTAAATTGTCCCTAGATATGTGTTTCCTATAGGCCCTTAGAATAGAGGGTTAGTATTAATGAAAGCGCTTTGAGTGGTCTTTGTGACTAGAAAAGCGCTATATAAGTGCAGGTTAGTTAGTTAGTTAGTTAGTTAGATACTGTAATTTTCTATAACCCAAAACCACTAAGGTAACACAGGTTTGTTACACACAGAGCCAGAAATGTTATTCCATTAGTAACATAATTTTATTAGACAGTAAAAAAAGCAATAATTTAGTTTATTATTAAAACCACAACACCTGCTTTTCGCCTACTATGAGTTCAGTCAATTTCATTTAGGCTAGAGCCTGCTTATGATCAGGGCTGGGTCTCACCGGGAGGCTAGCTGGAGAAGGGGAAGAAGGGGTCTGAAACTGATCACCACATGGACTGCACACCAACCACTGTAATTTCCCAGTTTGGGATCAATAAAGTACATCTGTCTATCTATATGGACACCCTGCATGTATTTCAGAGGGAGTCGTGAAAGAAGCACGGCCACACCTCAGGCCTACAGCTCCTGTCCTGCAACAAAATAAATTTGTTCAGTATTCCACAATAAAAAAAATGACTAAGATTTGGGGCAATAAAAGCAGGGTTGTCAATAATAAAAGACAGCTGTAAAAGCAAAATTATGGACACAATAAAATGCACGAAATCCAAAATATTCCCCAAAATAAACCCAAATCCCAAACTAAATCTATACAACAGGATGAGGTCAACTTAAAACAAATAACGAAAAATTATAATGCAACAGAACAAACAATACTGGATAAACAAACAAACACACAAAACCCCCCACAGCTATACTAAAAACAGTAGATCTATAGGTAAAATGGAAAAAAATAAAAAACAATGAATTGGATAAAATGAAGCACTGTGTTGTTGTGTCTTTAATAAAGTTTTAAATGAATGAATAGAAGACAAGACCAGATCATGCAAAACAAGACAAGACAGCAGTCTTAAGGTGGATTCACACTACAACGTTTGGACCAACTTTTAGTGACGTTTTGGCAAACGTCTGGCTCTTCTGGCAAAAGTTATTGATTGCTGGTGTTTGTTGGCAAACGCTGGCGAAAATTGTGTTCTTTAAAGAGGCGAAGTCTCCATAACTTAGCCCAATGCTCAGGAACTTTTACAAATTGAGCACAACTTTCACCGTTTATTTCAAAACGTCGCCAAATTTTCAGTATGCTGAAAATTCTCAGTGACTATAACTTTCGCCAGCGTTTGCCAACAAACACCAACTATCATTAAGTTTTATCAGCTTTTGCCAGCAGAGCCAGACATTTGCCAAAACATTAGTAAAAGTTGGTCCAAACATTGTAGTGTGAATCCACCCAAAAAAGCAGGTCCATAATGGCAGGAAGCCTCGACAAACGCTGATCCTTATATGAGCATCGCCTGACGCTGATGTCAGCTGAGCTGCGCTGAGTATTCCTTTGCTTAAGTTAACCTAAGTTGGGAACTGCTACACATATGCTAGCCTAAGCTGACGAAAGTTTGACAATGCTGAATGCAATGCTGGGAAATGCTAGCAAAAGTTCGTAAAAGTTTGTAAAAGTTGGTGTGTGCTCACAAATGTAACTTCGCCAACGTTTGGACCGATTTCTCTGATTTTTCAAAACGTCAGTAAAACTTGGTTCAAACGTTATAATGTGAACCCAGCTTTAGAGCGAGTGGTGGCTACTGGAGACGAGTCGCACACTGTGGCAAGCAAGCAAGAAAAGTTTGTTTGTATAGCACTTTTCACAGAGATATATCACAAAGTGCTTCACAGCAAGTTGAAATTTACAAATACCCAGAAATTAAAATCAATAGAAATAAGATACAATTTTTTTTTTTTTTTTTTTTTTTTTGATTTTGTATACTTTATTGATCCCCAGAGGGGAAATTCAGGGCATCCACCTGGATGGATGAAGTAGCCACGGTACGGCGCTATCCCTTTACCATTCACACACACATTCACATCTAGGGCCACTTTTAGAGTCTCCAATTAACCTAACCTGCATGTTTTTTGGCCTGTGAGAGGAAACCGGAGAACTCCTAATATACATATTAAAACGGATAAAAAGAGAAAACAGTGAATAAATAAAAGCCATTCAGTGAGAGCTAAGAGCCTGTCTGAACAAATTTTAGTTTTTAGAAAGTTTTTAACTCCTTCTTAAAAGAGTCAACAGACTCAAGGCAGCGCAAGGACAGGGGAAGTGCGTTCCAAAACCGTGGTGCAGCCGCCTGGAAAGATTGATTTCCACAGGTTCTGAACTTGGTCCAAGGGACCACCAGGAGTCTCTGGTCTGAGGATCTTAGTGATCGTGTCGTGGCATAAGGAGTCAAGAGGGCTGAGATGTATGAAGTGGCTTGGCCATTAAGAGCTTTTAAAGTTAAAATGAAATCTAAAAGCAACTGGCAACCAATGAAGGGACGATAAAACTAGGGAAATGTGTTCCCTTTTCTTCGTCTGGGTTAAAAGCCGAGCTGCTGCATTTTGCACACAGTCTGAAGGCGGGCAACAGCAGTTTTATTCAAACACATAAAAAGGGCATTAAAATAATCTAAACTAGACAAGATAAAAGCATGAATGATCATTTCCAGTTCAGGTGTTGAGATCATAGGTCTAAGTTTTGCTATATTCCTCAGATGAAAAAAGCAGTTTCTGACTAGTTGCCGACCATGGCAGCCCAGTGACCTAGCACTGTCAAAAACAACACCCAGGCTACACAGGCTGGACTGGACAGAAGAGCCTAGGTGACCTAAGTGCTGCTTTAACAGAGGAATTTTACTGTCTGGAGCGATGATCAGTGTTTCTGTCTTATTAAGATTTAATTGTAGGAAATTATTGTTTAGTCATTTGTTAATGGCAGATAGGCAAGAGATTAAGTTTGATAAAATGTTCAGCTCATTTTCTTTAAAAGAGCAGTAAAGCTGAATGTCGTCTATGTAAAAATGGTAAGAAACACCCTTAAACTGACTAATAATCTGGCCAAGTGGGGTTAAATACAATAAAAACAGAGCAGGGCCTTGAAGAACCCCACAGGAGAGCCCTTTAACCTCTGACAACTCATTAAGAAAAACACAAAACCCTGTCTGTTAAATAAGATGAGAACCATTTCAGAACTAATCCTGAAATACCAAACATGTCCTTCATCCTATTTATCAATATATTGTGGTCCACCATGTCAAAAGCAGCGGTGAGATCCAACAACACCAGGACTGAGTACTGACCAGAATCTGCTGCCATCATGATGTCACTGGAGATTTTAATTAGTGCTGTCTCAGTGGAGTGCATTTTGCAGAAACCAGACTGGAAAGTGTCTAAGATTTTATTTCTCTCTACGAATGTAAGGGATAAGGGATAAGGACCTGTACTTATATAGCGCTTTTTCTAGTCTCAAAGACCACTCAAAGTGCTTCACTAGTACTAACCCTCTATTCTAAGGGCCTATAGGAGACATTGTGGAAGATGTGTGGTGAACACTCAATGGACCTGTTGGACCGGTTCTGTGACTCGCATTTTAGGTCAGAACAAAGGCAGGAATCTTAGCCTTGTTATGCAAGGCTGGAGACTGTGGGGGGTCGATTAAAGGATGCATGGGAGACAGTGGAAGTGATATAATGGAGTGAAATGCATTGTGACTGTCTTTGTTATGCAAGGTGGTCTGTGTGACATGTGATTTATGAGATGTGAAGTCCCTGATATTTAAGGACGAGAGTTGACTGTTTCATTCTCTTTGCTCTGCTTTTAAATGATGGAGATGTGAATAAAGCTGACTCTGAGAAAGACCACTGCCTCGTCATTTTCACATCTTCCACACTGGTGACCTAGACATAGCATGCAACAAGAAGAGAATTTCCCGGGGCCAGACTCATCAGGAGCCCCTGGCCAAGCGTATGCCGCTACAGTCCAACTACCGGACTTTTGGCAAGACAACCCGCGCTCCTGGTTCCACTTGGTTGAGGCACAGTTCGCCCTCCGGAGGATAACGGTAGATGACACGAAGTTCTACCATGTGGTTGCAAAGCTCGATAACCGCACGGCTCGGCATGTGGAGAGCCTACTGGAGCAGCCACCAGCCAGCGACAGATATGGCGCGTTGAAGGCTGCACTCATCCGGCGCTTCACTCTCTCAGTCGAGGAGAGAGCAGAGAGACTCCTGGCGCTGAACGACTTGGGAGATTGCACGCCCATTGACTTGATGGAGAACATGCTGAGGTTAAAGGACTCAGACGATGACCACTTCATCTTCACCCACATTTTCCTCAGGACCCTACCATCAGCCACGAGAGCGGCCCTGGCCAGTTCGCCGTTGTTGGCCCAGCGGGACTTCGGCGCGGTGGCCCAGGAGGTGCATCGGATTCTCAATGCCAGCAAACAGCGCGCGACCACCACCGAGGAGTTCGCCAACCTGGAGAGGTTGGGCATTATCCAACGTTCAAACAGTCCGTGGGCTTCCCCCCTACATATGGTCCTGAAAGCTGATGGATCATGGTGCCCTTGCGGGGATTTCCGCAAGTTAAACAACGCTACAGCGCACGACTGCTACCCAATCCCACATATCCAAGATTTTTCGGTTCATTTGGCAGGGGCGTGCATTTTTTCTAAAATAGACTTGGTCCGCGGTTACCACCAAGTCCCAGTACGCACTGAGGACATACCCAAAACAGCGGTAATAACTCCGTTTGGTTTATTCGAGTTTTTACGCATGCCATTTGGACTTAAATGGGCTGCTCAGACGTTCAAACGCATGATGGACGCGGTGCTTCACGATCTCCCTTTCGTGTTCGTCTACCTGGACAATATTTTAGTAGCCAGCGCGTCCGAAGACAAACACGAAAAACACCTGGCCACAGTTTTCCGAAGGTTGGGAGATCACGGGTTAATAATCAACCCAGCGAAGTGCCAGTTCGGGGTGGTGCAGATCGATGTTTTAGGATTCCGCATCTCCCCCGAAGGAGCAGTTCCGCTGCCTGACAAAGTGCGCGCTGTGGCAAATTTTCCCCGGCCGCAGACAGTCAGGGCGTTGCAGGAGTTTTTGGGAATGGTGAATTTTTATAACCGTTTTCTCCCCCGCGCGGCGCAACTCATGCAGCTGCTCTATGCCGTGCTCAAAAGAAAGAAACCCGCGGATAAGATCGAGTGGTCCCCGGAGTGGGACCAAGCGTTCTCGGAGGTAAAAGCAGCCTTGGCAAAGGCTGCGTTGTTGGCACACCCAGACCCAACGGCCCGCATAGCGCTCACCACTGACGCGTCAGATGTGGCCATAGGAGCGGTCGTGGAGCAACATGTAGCCGGGGTTTGGCAGCCCCTCGCATTTTTCAGCAGGACCTTGCGTGATAGCGAACGAAAATACAGCGCGTTTGACAGGGAGCTGCTCGCTCTCCATTTGGCCATCCGCCACTTTCAGTTCTGGCTGGAAGGACGCGCTTTCACCGCGTTCGTTGATCACAAACCGCTAACATTTGCGATGGCCAAGGTCTCCGAACCGTGGTCAGGCCGGCAGCAGAGACAGCTGGCCGCGATATCAGAGTTTACCACTGATATTCAGCATGTGGCGGGCAAACTCAACGTAGTGGCGGATTGCCTCTCGCGCACCGTGGCGGCTCCAGTCAGCGTAGGGATAGATTATGCAGCCATGGCCGCGGAGCAGGTTAATGACGCGGACGTGCGTGCGCTCCACTCTGGACCAACAGGGATAAGGCTGGAGAGCAGGGTGCTGCAAGACGGTATGCCCCCCCAATCTGCGATGTCTCCACTGGACGGCCGCGTCCAGTAGTACCGGCCGCGTGGCGCCGCCGCGTTTTTGACTCAGTTCATTCTTTGGCGCACCCTGGAGTGCGCGCATTGGTCAAAATGGTGGAAGAGAAATTTGTGTGGCCGAGCCTCTGCAAACAGGTTAAAGAGTGGGCAGCAGCCTGCACGGCATGTCAACGAGCCAAAGTACACAGGCACACGAGGGCTCCGTTGGAACAGTTTCACATTCCGGCCAAGAGGTTCGATCACGTTCATGTGGACCTCGTTGGACCCCTCCCGCTGTCACAGGGGTGCACACATCTTCTGACAATGGTGGACCGCACCACGCGCTGGCCTGAAGTAGTCCCGCTGGCATCAACCACGGCCGAAGAAGTGGTGCGCGTTTTTAACAGCTTGGGTGGCGCACTTCGGCGTTCCGTCTCACATTACGTCCCACAGAGGTCCTCAATTTGTTTCCGAGCTTTGGTTGACAATGGCCCGCAGCCTGGGTGTCACAATTCAACGCACAACCGCGTACAATCCGCTGGCTAATGGGTTATGCGAACGTTTTCATAGGTCATTGAAAGCGGCTCTCAGAGCGTCACTGATGGATTCAAATTGGGTTGACAAGTTACCATGGGTGTTATTGGGGTTGCGTTCGGCACCTAAAGAGGACTTAGAAGCCTCACCAGCGGAGCTCGTGTTTGCGCGGCCACTCCGGCTGCCTGGGGAGTTTCTCCCAGATAACCCTGCACCAAACGCCTCTCCGTCTCAGCTGTTGCGGAGTAACATAGAATCAAGCACGCTGCCCGGCCCCGCGCACCACAGTTTTCCGCGCGTTTTTGTGCCTAAAACTTTGAAGAACGCAGAGTTTGTTTTTGTTAGACACGACGCGCATCGAACCCCGCTGCGACCGCCTTACGACAGACCATTCAGAGTGCTAGAAACAGGGGACAAGCAGTTTTTGCTAGATTTGGGGGGTAGGAAAGAGAAAATTGGCATAGACAGACTTATACCCGCTTTTGTGGTGGCAGATGAGGAAGTGCTGTTGGCAAAGGCCCTGCGGCGAGGTAGACCACCACAGAGAGTTTCACACAGTAATGGTTCCCAAAGTAATGTTTCCCCAGAACACTCGCAGAGACTGACAAAGGGTTTCCGCCCCCAGACGGCAAACCCCCAGCGTGACAGCGCCGCAGAGACGGTGAACCCCAGCTACAGCAGATTCGGCAGGAGGCTGAAGCCTATCCAGCATGTGGACTGATGTGTATTGATGCTATTACGGCATGCATGTGGTTATCTTCTGGTTGTTCTGTGTTTCTAAAATGCTGGGGGGGGGGGGCTTGTGTGGTGAACACTCAATGGACCTGTTGGACCGGTTCTGTGACTCGCATTTTAGGTCAGAACAAAGGCAGGAATCTTAGCCTTGTTATGCAAGGCTGGAGACTGTGGGGGGTCGATTAAAGGATGCATGGGAGACAGTGGAAGTGATATAATGGAGTGAAATGCATTGTGACTGTCTTTATTATGCAAGGTGGTGAAATGCATTGTGACTGTCTTTGTTATGCAAGGTGGTCTGTGTGACATGTGATTTATGAGTTGTGAAGTCCCTGATATTTAAGGATGAGAGTTGACTGTTTCATTCTCTTTTTTGCTCTGCTTTTAAATGATGGAGATGTGAATAAAGCTGACTCTGAGAAAGACCACTGCCTCGTCATTTTCACATCTTCCACACTCAATGGACCTGTTGGACCAGTTCTGTGACTCGCATTTTAGGTCAGAACAAAGGCAGGAATCTGTAGCGTAAAATAGAAATATTAATAAATAATAAATATGATCAGGTATGAATTATTTAATTTATATTGATGTATTGGAATCTGAGATCAAATCTCATTTCATATACATCAGAAAAGTTAATAACACTCGTAAGGGGCACCAGCTTCTATCTTTAAGAAGCAATTTAATCTTTAATTTCACTTTATACCTGTTTGATCACTCAATAAATTAATCAATAATCAGTCTCAAAAATTTTCTGTGAATTCGATACCTGGGCTTGAACAGACTCAGAATGAAATAAATTCCCAACAACTTCTCTCATTTTTACAGATTTATTAAACGAAATGATTAACAGACATTGCAGTAATTTCATTAATCATAGAATCAATCTTGTAAATGATAGATTAACAATATTAATATTTTTGGAACCAGGGTTAACTGAGAAACCAATTTCTATCAGTTTGTGTTAACATATTATGGAAACAACGCAAATTTATGGAGAAAGTTTACTAATTATATGAAAAAGTCCTACATTAATCTTAAGAAAATAAAAACAGAATTTTAATGAAAAGAAGAGTTATGTTAAGGGCTTCTTAATTTGCATCTGATTAGATATACAAATTATTACCGAACCTCAGAAGTTTAATTCAGTAGATGAATTAAAGTTTTTGCAGCTCACGTGATCCTCGGTGATGATGGTTCTGGTGTCGTCCTCAGCCCAAGATTTCGTGGATGTTAGAGGAAATGTCTGCCCGCAGATATTTCAGCATCCACAGTTCGACCTTTAAAGTCAAGCGGTCGAAGGGCTGGATCTTGGCCGTATGACCCACAGTTGAAACTGGGCTCTAAGCCAGATGGTGCCGATGCTTCTTCAGCATGTGATGGACAGCTGCGCGTTGATTCCTCAGCTGTGTCTTTTCTTCCTGATAGACAAGCAGCTGCAGAGGTCTTCGGGAATAGAGAAGAGCAGGCTGCCGCAAAAGAGACAATCCGGGGAAGAGAGCAGCCGAAAAAGAGAAAGAGGCAGGGGTCCCTCCCCTTTTATATAAGTCCTGTTGAACTTCGCGGGTTTCCGGGATCTCAGCCAATGAGTGTCCTTCGTGGGCGGGCTCAATGAACCTTTAGTCCAATAACAGGCCTTGTCTGTGAGAAACCAATAGGATGAAGAAGCTGGGGTTCTATGAAGACTGGTGAAACTTGATCCGTCCACAGGAATACACACAATTTTAAATACATTGGAATATACTGTTACACACTTATGTATAACTAAACTAACCTTAGTGTATCTTATAAGCAGTGCTTCTAAATCAACATGCAGGAATAAACATTCATTTAAACATTAACATGCATATATATAAAATCACAGATTAATGCATTTCACACATATTATGGATTTTCCACATTAAAGACATCAGAGTCCATTTGCCTTTCATAGTCCTAAAAAGAAGAAGGTTTAGAATTGAGTTTGTAATAATGTACTTTAAAATTCACTGGTTAAATCCAGCATGTCCAGAGTTTAAGGAAATTAGCTGAGTTATGGGTCTGTTGCATGTTTTATGGGGGCAATAAAAGCAAAGCCAGACATTGAAGAGGGATTTCAGCTGTGGCCTGGGGGAAGAAAATCCATTTCTTTGAGTTATTCCTGGATGAAACAAAATGTCTTTAAGCAGAAGAATAATTGTTGCTGAGCCAAAGTGAGATGATGCTACAGTCCCCCCTCTGGTATCAATGGTGACGTTGATTCAGCGTTGATAGCAATCCTAGGCATCAAATTCCAATTTGGCGAGGCTTGATCCAAATGCTGAACTAAAGTTCTGATGTCGATAAGTCTTAAGCTTGTAAACAGTATCTATTCCAAAGTATAGGTCCTTAAATTTGGCTTTCTGAAAAACTTCTGGAAATTTCAAAAATAATTTGGCATGACCAAATATAAACATTGTATAATTGTCTAGGATATACTAAAGTTCTGTATAAGCCTGTGAAGACTTAAAAATTCTGGGTCCAAAAAAAAAAGTGAACTAGAAGTATGTGGGTTTTGACATACTTGATATAAATGTTTTGGGTTTGCTGAAAAATATCTATTCAAGGTTTCAAAAACAGTTTAAATGTACATAAAATCTAAATAAAGTATAAAGGATTATTTGTATATACACAAGCATGTATCCAAAAATCTTAGTCAAAAGCAAAAATAAAATTCTTCCATATTTGAGGTAGATTCTGACTAATCAATATTGAGCTGACTCAAGGAGGTTCAAATTGAATCTGTTTAGTTAGATTAAACCATGGTTCCACAGATGTCCAAATCATAGGGTGTTTGAGGCTTTTGTTCAGAAAAACTGAGTGGGCATAGGATGTCGTTATCATTCTTTGGATGGCAATGAGAAGTAAATTTGGATTTACTGCAAAAAGGATATGATGAGAGAGCATATTCATTGCTAAAGCGTTAACTGAAAAGCTAATGTTTCTAGCTACTTCTGAGAGTAACATAGACATTGGCTGTGTGTGAGCATAGTCAACCTTTAACACAAAGAGCAAAGGGTTCAAGACCTTGTTGAGTTTGACTGAAGCTTCGGAGCAAGCATTCAAAACCAACACAGCGTCTTGTAGGATTTTGGTAACCATTTGTGGTTCGACAACCTGGCGTTTCAGTTTAGCGGTGTTGACCGAGTTAACAGTGGGCGTGCTAAGGTTAACAAGAGGCTCTAACGATGAGGCTGTTATTAAGAATCCACCCGAGGATCTTTGACCTTTCGTTTTGGCTTGGCCCAATTCTGACTGGGTAACAGTGGGTGTGATTGCTAGGCAGATGGCTAAACTGATAAAAAGGAGGGCCATCATCTTGGCAAACATAAAAGTGGGTGGTTTTGGATCTTAATCTTCTTGTTGATCTTTCTTTAGATACCTGGTTGGCAAATGAAAATTCCTCTTAGAGGTGGAATGATTTCTTTTAGATGGATGTACTTTATTGATTCCAAAACTGGGAAATTACAGAATAGAGCTTAAGAGATTGAACTCTAAACCTTGTGCTTGTTTTTCTCACCTTTGATGGGAGTTTTAAGATCATTAGCTCAAGCTAATGGTGTTGAATGTCTTGTGTATACTATTTGGTAACAGTAAGTTGATTGAAGTTTATTAGATTTTACAGAGGTCTTTGAAATTAGTTTAAGGGCTAATTTGGTTTTAATATACCCTTTCCTTTCTGGAGGTTTTGATGCAGTTAACTGATTGGAGAAATTTGACTGAGTGTACCTGAGGCTAGTAGTTAGCTACAGTTATTTGTCAGACGTAGGTTTGATTTTAATCTTATTTATGGACTTACTTTGACAGTGTTGTACCCGACAAGTCCCATGGGGTTTTGGTAAAGGTTACTCTGATTTTGGTGAGCCCATTTGGGAATGGGGTCCTGGGTTTGGCACTTGAGTGGCCAAAGTTTGTTGGTGATAATGTGCGGATTCATCCACTTGGGCAGGAATTTAGGAGTGATTTTCCTTTCCTGTAAATTTATTTCAGGTGTCTGCGGTACAAATGTGGGGTGGAAGATCTTGTCCCCCCTTCGCAGTTTGTCATGCGAGAGTTTTTGATCGTTGTACGCTTTGTGTCGTTTGGCGAATCGGTCCGAATGGTTTTGAAATACAGCCTTGGGAGCTTTGTATGTCATTTTGACGCTTTTGTGTTCTGCAGCTGGAATGTTATAGGCATTGGCAGTCATCACCCCCCTCTGGTTTCGAGGAACTCTGAGCGGTGGCGATGATGGTTCGTCGGAAGCATGATCAGGAGTGCCATTGCATAGCTGCAGAGAAGATTGTGTCGCATGAAGTGGTTTCAGTTTTGGTATGTCATAGGGTTTAGATGCGGGTAGCGCATGTACTGTTTTATCCGACCGGTGTTTGACGGTTTTATGGATCATTTGGTTGCAAGGTTGGGTGACTGTGCGCCTTGCGTTTGCAAAAGTTGGGTTTGTTGTCGCAAAAATTTGAGGTTTCAGAGGGTCTAGAGAGCCGGTTGGTGTGGCTCTTCTGACCATGCAGGCCTCATGGGTGGGTGGGTGGGTTTCAAAATATGACACCACCATTGAATCATGGGTATCAAGGGTTTTAAGAGGGCCGTTTGGGGTTTTCTGCTCGGCCATTGAGTTTTCAAGATCATTTGAGTGTTTGGCTTGACCTTGTATTTGAAGGTGACTTTTGACTTCTCGTGGACAGTACTCACCTTGGTCTTGGCGGTCGCTTTCACTCGGTTGCAGTTGTTCCAACAGTGCTAGTTGTGTGAGACTTGGAGTGTCCAAAGTATTTAGAACAAAGCACTGTGATTCAGTTGTTCTTGTTGGGTCAAATGGGTGAGGGTGTTGCGTTTGAGCCCATAGTTTGAGGTTCTTGAAATCAATCAGTGGCTGAAAACGGTTCAGTAGGTCTTTGCCAACAAGTAATGGAATGGCGTCAAGTTTGGACATGTAGACCGGATGTGTCAAGGTCATGGGTCCAATGGACATGTTTAGTAGTGATACGCCCAACAGGGTTGTTTTAGTGAGCGCATATGGTCGCACGGCTAATGAACAGGGTTCCAGTTTCAAATGTTTGTTAGCGCGGTTAGCGGCTACACGTAGTTTGTCAAAAAGGGTGTGTGACATGAGAGTGATGTCAGCAGCGGTGTCTAAAACAGCGTCCTGACACACCATGTCTTCAAGGGTCAGTGGAAGGTAGAATTTCCGTGCCACCCCCCTCTCGTTTAAATCGCATAGAAATTGTGGAACTGGCGGTTCGACACAGAGTTGCGACATGTTAGAGGAGTGGTCTGTGACCTGTGGTTGGGCTGCCATGACAGCACTGGACTGTGTTGAGTCCTTTGGTCCTTCCTCATTTGCATGAGGGATTTTCTTCTTGCGTTTCCTTCGTTTGGAACGCTTGTTTTGAGTTGGCACAGCTGATATAGCTAGAATGTTAGCAGTTTTATTCTCTTTGTAGTTTTGAATCTCTGCTAGGAGGTGTTGGACAATTTCAATAGCTTCTCTACTGAATGTAGGAGTTTCTTCTTCCTTCCAAGGTTTGTGATAGGTCTCTGCTTCTGAGCTTCTGTGATGGGATGGAGACCATTTGTCGCGGTTACGCGCGTCTTCGTATCGGTATTTGTCATCATGGTAGTCCGTATCGTGTTCTCGTGACCTATCCCGTGGATATGGTCTACGACGGTAGTCGGGTTTTCGCAAAGTTGGTCCAAAGTGATATCCAGAGGACCTGGTGTGGTTTTGACCTTGATGAGGTCGGTTGGAAAAATGCTTCGGCTGTTGATATACTCGCGGTGTAAGAGGTGGAGTAGAACGAGGGGCTCCTTCCAACTCCAAGGTGTTAGATGCATCGCTAATAGCTAGCACTGTGGCAGGCTCAGCGTGCTTGTTGCGACTTTGTTGCTGTTTTTGGAACGCATAGTGTGCAAACTCTCTCAGCTGACTTATTGAGTTTGACCTTGGGTTAGCTGTAACTCCTAGGTAATGGCTCACAGTGGGATGGAGGTTTTGGATGAAGAGGGTCTTGAAATTGTGGTCTTCTTCCATCCCTGGTGTATTTTGAGATCCAAAATATGCAAGTAGGAGTCTCTGGTAGTAGGCTTGTGTTGGCTCTGAGCGTCCTTGCTTCACGGCTAGGGCTGCGGTTAGCCCTGCTTGTAGGCAGTCGTCGAAGAACTCCTTTTCGATGGCTTCGCGGAGCAGTATGTAGTCTGCTTTGATGTTTGTCGGCTGTCTGTCTATGAATTTTGATACTGACCTGTTAGATGTTAGCTTAATCAGATAGATGCGATCGTCAATTGTAGCATCAGGATACTTACGCAGGTAGTAATCGATGTCCTGTAAATAGACTTTGGCATCAGGTGAACCCGTAGGTCCTGGATCAAATTTGGTGATATTTCGCGCGATCTTGTCAAGGTCGCGGTCTGAAGGGGCACACGCACGCTGTCCACGTGGTTGTCCATATTCAAAACGGGAATCGGGCGAGGGAGCGCGGTGGGTGTCCCGGTGTTCATGTCTTTCCTTTAGGAGGAAATGCTAATGTCAAGGAAGTTGACATTCCTTGTAGTCCTTCACATTTTCAAGTTGACCTTCAACTCTTCTGAGTTCCTTCTTTGTGTCTTGAAGGGCATCTTCAAGTTCATTGTTGTCTTGATGAAGCGCGTCATTGTTATGCATCAACCGTTCCTCTTCTGACTTGGCACGGTCCAAATCTTGTAATGCTTCATCCAGTTGATTTTGAGTTTTGTCATTCTCCTCTTGAGATTGTTCCAAATTTTCCTTCAGTGTTTCATTCTCTTCTTGGAGAGATAAGATCGTTGTTTGTTGATTTGCTAGCTCGTTCTTGGCTACCTTTAATCTTGCGACTAATGTTAGCGCAAACTTTCCTAACACACTGGTGATGTCCTTGCCTTCTGGTGGTTTTTCAGTGTGTTCATTCAAAAGTTCTTCAGTGAGTTGCTCCAATTCTTCGGGCTGTGTTTCCTTGACCCGTGTTGTGAAGCTAGAAATTAAATTAGAAGTCCATGCTTCCAATGTTGTTTGAAGGTCATCCCGTTTGGTAAATCGGTCGGTTGTCTGATGATTCATCATGTTTGACCGCTGTTGTTATTTAGCTTTTTTTTTTTTTTTTAAAAATTCAACTGGTTGATTATTCTTAAATTTGTTCAACAAGGTTTAACCGTGAGTGTTTTATTCTACAACAGTGATAATTGAAAGTTCCTTTAGAATTTGTTTCAACTTGTAGGCTTGCAGGATGGGAAATAGAATTTTGAAATTATTTATAAATGTAGAGATGCTTCAATTAATTTGTTCGTTGAAACTGTATGTTGATAAATAAAGTTGAATTGAAATTGGATTGAATTTGTTTCACAAAACAAAACAGGAATTTCAATTGTGTGGATTGACTTCCTTCCTTTGATTTTCAAAGTCTAGTATTGGAGTGTATCATCAATAACTAGCTTTGGAATTTTGCAGAATGTCACTTTGAAAGTGAGGATTTTATTTACAAAAGAAATACAAAAACAAAAGAGGCTAAATGCTTTAAAGATTTAGGATTATAAGTTTCCACTTTCTTTTAAAGTTGGGGCTTTCCTTTGGTTTTATTTGTTAAAGCCTATTTTCATTTGAAGCATTAAATGTTTAAAATATTTACAAATTAGAAACAAGTGAATTGTTTGAATATTTGGTGTCCAAGGATTTCTTAGGATTGAAGTCAATAGTGATCTGTCTTGATTGTCATCTATAAATTTCTTATTTACAGAATAATCAATGTCTGCACCTTTTTGACTTTTCTTTTAAATCCTGGGAAAAATTTGAAAATTATGCTGGTTGGTTAAATGTTTTTCTTTTCCTGTAGAGAAAACATGAATCAGAAATGATACAATGAGTTTAAATAACACCTAGAGCTTAGCTTAAATGTTAATTGCTTGATGTGGTTTCCTAAATTTGAGAAAGAGGAAAAATTATAAATATTCAATAAGTCTGTAAATTTGTTAAAATGCACAGGACTAATCCTACTTTAATGCTACTCTTGAGTAAACATCAGCATTAGAATCCTTAAGCTAAAACTGGGTTTCTGTGGGAAGGGAATCACACCATATCACATTTAAAAACAGCAAAATAAGCACACATATAGCTTCAAAGTTTGCAACTTTTTGCTTAAAAGTGTGTAAATATGTTTGCTTTTAGCTTAAAAGATTATAATATGTGGTTATATAAGTGATTAAATACAATAGGGGTGTTTGTAAATGTTCCTGCTATAGGTATCGATGCAATGAGTGGGATTTCACCACTGAGAAATACTTTCAGAAGCCAACAGGTCCTTTTCCTTTTGTTCTTAGCATAAAAGTTTGGATTAGTGTTAAATTTAGTTTATTCCGAATAATATGAATGGCTTTGAAGTTACTTTGAAGACTTAATTTGGTTATAAATCGTCTTTAAAGATTAGAAGTTTAAATAAAAATTGCAGTCCCTATATTTCACCACAAGATGGAGGCAGTTTTCGTCTGCACTTCCAGAAGAGGAAACCCAATGACGTCACAAGGAGTCAAGGATCTCTACTCAAAATGGCAGCTACAGGGAACTCTACCTAGACTTAAGATGGCGTCGCTGAGCTGATCTACACATGCGCAGTTTTTTGCACAGCTTGACGGTCGCGTGCGCGACTGAGCGTGCACGTGCCACGTGGATGCAGCTCAAGCTTCAGTCCATAAAACCACGCCTTGCTTTCCAAAGGCGGGAAAACTTTGGTCTCCCTAAACTTTATTCAACAAGTTTATACAATGGTTAATTCAATTAAATCCCCCAAGGGTTTGCTTCGCCTGTGGGGTGTTGAAATATTGGGGAAAACAAATAGGATTTCTTCACTATTTTGTTCCCAGGCCTATTTTAATTATTCAGCGTGTAATCACTTTTCTTAAGCATGCATTGAACAACAAAAAAACTAAAAACTGACTAGAGTGGGGTCTCTTCACCCCCACCTTCTCTTGGTCAGCAGACACACACACACACACACACAGCAGTAATCAGGGGGGCGAATTCACCTCCTCCCCCTCGTGACACAGAGACAGACAAAGAGCTGCAGACAATGAACCACCTTTGTAAGTTACAATTGACCAAAATCACACACAGCTTATGTATTAATTTTTCATTCTGAGTCGTGTCAAGTTCAACCAGGCCTTCACACGGGAAGCACCAATAAATCTGTAGCATAAAATAGAAATATTAATAAATAATAAATATGATCAGGTATGAATTATTTAATTTATATTGATGTATTGGAATCTGAGATCAAATCTCATTTCATATACATCAGAAAAGTTAATAACACTCGTAAGGGGCACCAGCTTCTATCTTTAAGAAGCAATTTAATCTTTAATTTCACTTTATACCTGTTTGATCACTCAATAAATTAATCAATAATCAGTCTCAAAAATTTTCCATGAATTCGATACCTGGGCTTGAACAGACTCAGAATGAAATAAATTCCCAACAACTTCTCTCATTTTTACAGATTTATTAAACGAAATGATTAACAGACATTGCAGTAATTTCATTAATCATAGAATCAATCTTGTAAATGATAGATTAACAATATTAATATTTTCGGAACCAGGGTTAACTGAGAAACCAATTTCTATCAGTTTGTGTTAACATATTATGGAAACAACGCACATTTATGGAGAAAGTTTACTAATTACAAGTCCTACATTAATCTTAAGAAAATAAAAATGGAATTTTAATGAAAAGAAGAGTTATGTTAAGGGCTTCTTAATTTGCATCTGATTAGATATACAAATTATTACCAAACCTCAGAAGTTTAATTCAGTAGATGAATTAAAGTTTTTGCAGCTCACGTGATCCTCGGTGATGATGGTTCTGGCGTCGTCCTCAGCCCAAGATTTTGTGGATGTTAGAGGAAATGTCTGCCCGCAGATATTTCAGCATCCACAGTTCGACCTTTAAAGTCAAGCGGTCGAAGGGCTGGATCTTGGCCGTATGACCCACAGTTGAAACTGGGCTCTAAGCCAGATGGTGCCGATGCTTCTTCAGTGTGTGATGGACAGCTGTGCGTTGATTCCTCAGCTGCGTCTTTTCTTCCTGGTAGACAAGCAGCTGCAGAGGTCTTCGGGAATAATTAAAGATATCTAATTCGATCTCAAATTAAAAGAAAAAACTTTCAGACTTTAGATAAAAATAGTAGCTTCTGGTGGGTGCTTGGTCAAGAAAAATATTATGAAAATAAAGTCAAGATTAAAGTTTACATTAAAATTAAACAAACGGTGGTTTTACAGAAAGTTTAACAACAAAAAGTGATGAATAAAAATTGGAGTTTAACTCCGATTAAGAATTGAGCTCAAAGAAATAGGAATTCCTAGGTATTTAAGAGAAAAATAAAACATTAAGATACAAAGTTACATAAACAAATTACGAGTTATCTGCTCTGTGTTCAGAAAAGCGACACGTGGTCGAGTCTTTGTTCAGACGGTCCTTTGTTCTTCCTTGCTGTGTGTAGACAATAGACTTCAAAGAGAAAAAGATCGGTGGGGAAGGGCGAGCCGATCCGTGAAGAGAGGGTGAAGCAAAAGAGAGCAGCCGAAAAGAGAAGAGCAGGCTGCAGCAAAAGAGACAATCCGGGGAAGAGAGCAGCCGAAAAAGAGAAAGAGGCAGGGGTCCCTCTCCTTTTATATAAGTCCTGTTGAACTTCGCGGGTTTCCGGGATCTCAGCCAATGAGTGTCCTTCGTGGGCGGGCTCAATGAACCTTTAGTCCAATAACAGGCCTTGTCTGTGAGAAACCAATAGGATGAAGAAGCTGGGGTTCTATGAAGACTGGCGAAACTTGATCCGTCCACAGGAATACACACAATTTTAAATACATTGGAATATACTGTTACACACTTATGTATAACTAAACTAACCTTAGTGTATCTTATAAGCAGTGCTTCTAAATCAACATGCAGGAATAAACATTCATTTAAACATTAACATGCATATATATAAAATCACAGATTAATGCATTTCACACATATTATCGATTTTCCACATTAAAGACATCAGAGTCCATTTGCCTTTCGTAGTCCTAAAAAGAAGAAGGTTTAGAATTGAGTTTGTAATAATGTACTTTAAAATTCACTGGTTAAATCCAGCATGTCCAGAGTTTAAGGAAATTAGCTGAGTTGTGGGTCTGTTGCATGTTTTATGGGGGCAATAAAAGCAAAGCCAGACATTGGGGAAATTCCTTAGGTTGGTTTTAACACAAGAAAAGGGATTTCAGCTGTGGCCTGGGGGAAGAAAATCCATTTCTTTGTGTTATTCCTGGATGAAACAAAATGTCTTTAAGCAGAAGAATAATTGTTGCTGAGCCAAAGTGAGATGATGCTACAAATCTTAGCCTTGTTATGCAAGGCTGGAGACTGTGGGGGGTCAAACTGAGCCACCGGAGTGGTGGCTCAGTTGGTACCGGAGTGGTGGCTCAGTTGGTAGAGCATCCGCCCCACACCCGGGAGGCAGGGGTTCAAATCCCGGCCGGGTCATGCCAAAGACCATATAAAAGTGGAACTTCCTGCCGTCCAGCTTGGTGCTCAGCAATAATGGAATGGAGGAGGGAAAACTGTGGCGGCGCCTTGCATGGCAGCGGCCCTCTGATTCTGCACTGGGGTGTGTGTGATTGACACTGTAGATAGGAAAAACACAATCTCGTTCTACTGTACATGATTGGTTGTACGGTTGAATGACAATAAGGGCGATTTAATTTTTTTGATTTTTTTTTTAAAGGATGCATGGGAGACAGTGGAAGTGATATAATGGAGTGAAATGCATTGTGACTGTCTTTATAATGCAAGGTGGTGAAATGCATTGTGACTGTCTTTATTATGCAAGGTGGTCTGTGTGACATATGATTTATGAGGTGTGAAGTCCCTGATATTTAAGGACGAGAGTTGACTGTTTCATTCTCCTTTTTGCTCTGCTTTTAAATGATGGAGATGTGAATAAAGCTGACTCTGAGAAAGACCACTGCCTCGTCATTTTCACATCTTCCACACTGGTGACCCCGACGTGATCGAACCTCTTGGCCGGAATGTGAAACTGTTCCAAAGGAGCCTTCGTGTGCCTGTGTACTTTGGCTCGTTGACACGCCGTGCAGGCTGCTGCCCACTCTTTAACCTGTTTGCGGAGGCTCTGCCACACAAATTTCTCTCCCACCATTTTGACCGACGCGCGCACTCCAGGGTGCGCCAAAGAATGAACCGAGTCAAAAACGCGGCGGCGCCACGCGGCCGGTACTACTGGACGCGGCCGTCCAGTGGAGACATTGCAGATTAGGGGGGGCATACCGTCTTGCAGCACCCTGCTCTCCAGCCTTAACCCTGTTGGTCCAGACTGGAGCGCGCGCACGTCCGCGGCATTAACCTGCTCCCCCTACGCTGACTGGAGCCGCCACGGCGCGCAAGAGGCAATCCGCCACTACATTGAGTTTGCCCGCCACATGCTGAATATCAGTGGTAAACTCTGATATCGCGGCCAGCTGTCTCTGCTGCCGGCCTGACCACGGTTCGGAGAGCTTGGCCATCGCGAATGTTAGCGGTCTGTGATCAACGAACGCGGTGAAAGCGCGTCATTCCAGCCAGAACTGAAAGTGGCGGATGGCCAAATGGAGAGCGAGCAGCTCCCTGTCGAACGCGCTGTATTTGAGATGAGATGAGATTCAACTTTATTGTCATTACACATGTATGAATACAAGGTAACGAAACGTGACTTGGCATTTGGGCACGCTCTGCAGAGCGCATCCAAGGCCGGGGCAGCCGCTAGGCGCCAGTCATTTACGTTCGCTATCACGCAAGGTCCTGCTGAAAAATGCGAGGGGCTGCCAAACCCCGGCTACATGTTGCTCCACGACCGCCCCTATGGCCACATCTGACGCGTCAGCGGTGAGCACTATGCGGGCCGTTGGGTCTGGGTGTGCCAACAATGCAGCCTTTGCCAAGGCTGCTTTCACCTCCGAGAACGCTTGGTCCCGCTCCGTGGACCACTCGATCTTATCTGCGGGTTTCTTTCTTTTGAGCGCGGCATAGAGCGGCTGCATGAGTTGCGCCGCGCGGGGGAGAAAACGGTTATAAAAATTCACCATTCCCAAAAACTCCTGCAACGCCCTGACTGTCTGCGGCCGGGGAAAATTTGCCACAGCGCGCACTTTGTCAGGCAGCGGAACTGCTCCTTCGGGGGAGATGCGGAATCCTAAAAAATCGATCTGCACCACCCCAAACTGGCACTTCGCTGGGTTGATTATTAACCCGTGATCTCCCAACCTTCGGAAAACTGTGGCCAGGTGTTTTTCGTGTTCGTCTTCGGACGCGCTGACTACTAAAATATCGTCCAGGTAGACGAACACGAAAGGGAGATCGTGAAGCACCGCGTCCATCATGCGTTGGAACGTCTGAGCAGCCCCTTTAAGTCCAAATGGCATGCGTAAAAACTCGAATAAACCAAACGGAGTTATTACCGCTGTTTTGGGTATGTCCTCAGCGCGTACTGGGACTTGGTGGTAACCGCGGACCAAGTCTATTTTAGAAAAAATGCGCGCCCCTGCCAAATGAACCGAAAAATCTTGGATATGTGGGATTGGGTAGCGGTCGTGCACTGTAGCGTTGTTTAACCTGCGGAAATCCCCGCAAGGGCGCCATGATCCATCAGCTTTCGGGACCATATGTAGGGGGGAAGCCCACGGACTGTTTGAACGTCGGATAATGCCCAACCTCTCCAGGTTGGCGAACTCCTCGCGCGCTATGGCCAGTTTAACTGCGTCCAAGCGCCGAGCTTTTGCAACAACGGGCGGTCCGGTAGTGGTAATAAAATGCTCCACCCCGTGCTTAGCGACTGTTGCCGAAAATGTGGGAACTGTGAGTGCTGGAAACTGAGTGAGCAGTGTGTGAAACTTACCGCCTGCTGCTGTGACTTTGGCTTGTACTGTTGGCGGGGCCACTCGTGCTGTACAGGGGATAGAATCAAAAGAAAGTGCATTAACCAGGCACCTGTTAGCGAGATCAACCAACAAACCATGTGAGCACAGAAAATCAGCCCCCAACATATTGAAATTCACTGCTGCTATGACAAAAGTCCACTCAAATGTACAGCCGTCTAGAGACAGAAGCAGATTCCTCTCACCAAAGGTCTTAATCTCCGAGCCGTTCGCTGCTGCCACCCCGGGACCTCTGGAACCTGCCAGCCGGTCAGCGTAGGAAGGTGTGATGAAACTCAACTGGGATCCTGTGTCCACAAGGAAATGCCTCCTGGAGCGTGCGTCCTTCAAGTAGAACAGCTTGTTCTCCTCCCCGAGGGTTGCAGCTGCTACCGACCCCCGGTCTTGGCGTTTCCCGAGCGCTTGAATTGGCACGGTGGTATACATTTGCATGCCTTCTCTGCAAAGCGGTGATGGTAGAAACAGAGGGTGTCTCCTCCGCGATCCTTGGCCCCTGCTGCTGCCGTCGACAGTGATTCTGCTACCGCCGTCTCTGGCTCCCTGCCATCTCCGGCCGCCACGCCGAACTCCATCACCGCCGCGGTGGTCGCGTGCTGTTTGCTGGCGTTGAGAATCCGATGCGCCTCCTGGGCCAGCACGCAGAAGTCTCGTTGGGCCAACAACGGCGAACTGGCCAGGGCCGCTCTCGTGGCTGATGGTAGGGTCCTGAGGAAAATGTGGGTGAAGATGAAGTGGTCATCGTCTGAGCCCTTCAACCTCAGCATGTTCTCCATCAAGTCAATGGGCGTGCAATCTCCCAAGTCGTTCAGCGCCAGGAGTCTCTCTGCTCTCTCCTCGACTGAGAGAGAGAAGCGCCGGATGAGTGCAGCCTTCAACGCGCCGTATCTGTCGCTGGCTGGTGGCTGCTCCAGTAGGCTCTCCACATGCCGAACCGTGCGGTTATCGAGCTTTGCATCCACATGGTAGAACTTCGTGTCATCTACCGTTATCCTCCGGAGGGCGAACTGTGCCTCAACCAAGTGGAACCAGGAGCGCGGGTTGTCTTGCCAAAAGTCCGGTAGTTGGACCGTAGCGGCATATGCTTGGCCGGGGGCTCCCGATGAGTCTGACCCCGGGAAATTCTCTTCTTGTTGCATGCTACGTCTAGGTCACCAGTATGGAAGATGTGAAAAAGACGAGGCAGTGTTCTTTCTCAGAGTCAGCTTTATTCACATCTCCATCATTTAAAAGCAGAGCAAAAAAGAGAATGAAACAGTCAACTCTCGTCCTTAAATATCAGGGACTTCACACCTCATAAATCACATGTCACACAGACCACCTTGCATAATACAGTCACAATGCATTTCACCACCTTGCATAATAAAGACAGTCACAATGCATTTCACTCCATTATATCACTTCCACTATCTCCCATGCATCCTTTAATTGACCCCCCACAGTCTCCAGCCTTGCATAACAAGGCTAAGATTCCTACCTTTGTTCTGACCTAAAATGCGAGTCACAGAACCGGTCCAACAGGTCCATTGAGTTTTCATCACAACATACTGTATATCTAGGGACAATTTTGAGTCACCAATTAACCTAACATGCATGTCTTTTGGATTGTGGGAGGAAACCGGAGCCCCCGGAGTAAACCCACGCAGCACAGGGAGAACATGCAAACTCCACACAGAAAGGTTCCCTACCCCTGCCAGCCTGGGGATTCGAACCTGGAACCTTCTAGCTGTAAGGCAACAGTGCTAACCACTGCACCACCATACTGCTAATTGCTCGGCTACTACTTTCTCAGGCAACTTGGATAAGAAGGGAAGCTTTGAAACTGGCCTGTAATTGTTCAGTTCTGTAGGGTCTAAGTTTTGTTTCTTTAATTTGGGTTCAACCACTGCTTGTTTAAAAGAACTGTGAACAGTGTCTGATAAAAGTGACCAATTAATGATTTTGACAATTAAAGGCCCGATAGAGTCCAATATTTTGAAAAGTAGTGATGTTGGGAGGATATCTAAGGGGCTTGAAGAGGGCTTCATAGAGGCCAGAAGACCATTTACATCCAGTAGCACGACTGGAGTGAATGAGGACCACATGATAGAGGGGGCCTGATTCAGGCCAAGGTCCTCAGCAGCTGGTGTAGTGCTTGCTCTAATATCATTCACCTTATTCACCATACAATTTGCAAAGTCATCACATTCAGCATTAGAATAAGCAGTAACCATGGCTAAATCAGGTGAGACAATGGAATTAATGGTGTCAAACAAAAACTTAGGATTTCCCTTGTTTAAGGATATAAGCTGAGCAAAGTATTTTGTTCTCGAATCCTTCATCATATCATTTAGTGAGGTTATGAGGTCTTTGAGGTGGAGTCTGTGCACCTCAAGCTTGGTGGCCTTCCACAAACGTTCCACCTTCCGACAACTTCTCCTAAGAATACAGATCTCTTCATTTAACCAAAGGCATGGTTTCTTAGGAGAAGCATAGCTACATTTAATAGGAGCCACTTTATCAAGTACCATTTGGCACTGTTGGTTAAAGCAATCCACCATAGAATTTACATCCTCACATCCTGCAACAAGAGGAGTGTCAAAAACTGAAATAAATCTATCCATAGCCTGCTGGTTAATAATGCGCCTCTGTCTTAATGTTTTACATTCATGCTGTTCCACATTAACTGACAGCTCAAAGCAAACACAGCAATGATCACTGACACAAACATCCTCCACTTTAACATTGTCCAAACTCAGTCCCCGTGAAAAAACAAGGTCCAAGGAGCACCCTTTATTATGTGTAGAGACAGAGACGTGCTGCCTGAAATCGTGAGCCTCTGTAATAGTTAAAAAGTCTGCAGCAGCAATAGAAGATGTGTCATTTACATGTATATTAAAATCACTTAAAATTAAAACTCTTTCTAGTTTAATAATGGAAGCTAAAAAGTCTGAGAATTCCAGTAAAAACACACCAGCTGGGCCGGGCGGGCGGTAGATTAAAACACGATAAAAAGGAGTTGATGCACTTATCTTCGATATCTAAAGTTCAAATGACGAGAAACGCTCAGAGTTCACAGACCAGCATTTGAAGCGGTTGAGGAAAATGATGGCCAGGTCACCTCCGCGTCCACTCAGGTGAGGGGTCGCAACGAAGGTGCAGTCTGTAGGACAGATCTCCTTCAGGTGAATGAATTCATCCTGTCATTGCCACGTTTCAGTCAGAAATAGAAAATCCAGGTTTTCTTTCCCAATCAAATCGTTCAGGAAAAACGATTTGTTTGAGATGGAGCAAGTGTTCAGCAGAACCATCTGTTATGTATAGAATTAGGCTGGTATTACTAAGATGGCGGCCGGGTTGTTCATGGGGTAGACCGGGGTGGCTACTACTGGTTTCCGGTGGTGATGCCACCCGTGCTATAAAAGAGTGGGCAGAAGAGGCTCTGCCTCTTTCGTCGTGAAGCCACCTGGCATGCAGACGAGTGCCATAAGCCTTTATTGTAAATAGTTGTTATCCTGAATAAACCCTGTAAACCGAGTCTAGTCCCATTCGTCATTCCCAGCATTATGGACACAACATTTGGCGATGAGGTAAAAGTGGTCATGGAGCGTTCCGTTGCCAGCTTTCGGCCGTTTCTTGAGGCCCTGGGTGAGCCCCTCGTGCCATGGCCTTGTTGGTTTGCTGCTTTCACCAACTATCTCATTGTCTTAAACCTGGGCGAGATGGAGAAGCTCCGAGCGCGAGCTGTGTTGGTGCATGGAAGGGCAGAGGATCCTAGAGAACCTTGGAGGTGCTGACAGTTTTGACGAGGCGGTGCAGCTAATGGCACGGTACTTTAGGGCGCCGGAAAATGTCACCGTGAAGCGCATTCAGTTTCGACAGCGCCGCCAGTGGTCAGGAGAGCCGGTAAGAAGATTTGTGGCGGACCTCCGTGAGCTGGCGAGAGAGTGCAGATTTGGGGCCCTGGAGGACGATATGATTCAGCACCAGCTGGCAGAGCACATCTGCTGCCCGGCGGCCTGGTTCAGGTTGTCGACACACCCAGGGGAGATGACGTTAGCTGAGGCTGTCGAGCTTGCCCAACAGTTCGAGGTGGCAGAGACCATCACGAGAGGCCTTACTGGAGGGGCTTCTCTGGAAAAGAATGAGTCTTCCACTAAGGCACTGATCCTGAACCCTTGTGATGGCGAGTGTGGAGAGGATGATTTTGCCTCCATGGTCAGGATAAGGTCTGACCCTGGTACGCCAAAATGTTATGGATGTGGGTCCACTGAGCACCACTATAAGTCCAGGGTGTGCCCGGCAAAAGGAAAGCGTTGTGGCAAGTGCGGTGTTTTGAACCATTTTGCCAGGGTGTGCGAAAACTTTGTATGCAGGAGCCGTGGGAGTGAACCAGGTGCTGTGCAGAAGACTCCAACGTTTGTGCATACCGTCTCCCCAGAGATGACAGGGAGGATCAGCTGCACTATCACACTAGATGGCGTTGAGATCCCACTCTTGGTGGACACTGGAGCGGTGATTTCCATGGAGAGACTCTTTCCCTATCAACAGATAAGAAGGCAGTATGAAGAGTATTATGGTTATGGACGGAACAGGTTGGCTATTTTGGGCTACGTGGAAATGGAGGCCCGGTATAAGGACAGTGTGGCACCCAGTGTTCGCATTAACGTTTCAGCATCCGGTGTTAACGTTATGAGTTGTAACCTATTTTACAGTCTTGGGTTCTCCATTGCGAAAGTCTCGGGTGAAGAATGGTCTGGATGTGGACTGTGGGGCCGACTTGTTCCTGCTGTGGAGGGTGCTGAGGTGTGGGATTCAGACTGGGTGGACAAAGTGACAATGGGAGAGCACACACTGCGCCACACAGAGCCGTCTCGGGCTGGACCTGATGCCGTCACGCAGGCTGCCCTGGACGAGGGTGCTGGACGGCACAGCGGGACCCCTGATGAGGCTCGTGAGGACGAGATGCCAACGCCGGGAGAAAACAGGGCTAGACCGCTGAGCATGGTCATCGTAAAGCGCTCCCAGCGACGGCCTGCCAAGAGGAGACCGAGACGAGCCCGCGAGCCGGAGCAATTGGTGACAGAGGCCTGTCGCAGGATTGGTGATCTGGATAAAATGAAGAGGGCTCCCTCGAAGACCAAGGTTGATGCTTGAGTACGTCAGGATTACAGTCCACATGAGCAGCGGGACAACCAGAAGCAGTTCCAGGTGGAACCCGGTCAGATGGAGGCAGATGGGCGTAGGTCTATTCAGGTCTGGAGACACCCGAGGGATCTGTGGCTGCCAGCAGTGGAGAGGAGATGGCGCAGCAGGAGCCCTGAGGTGAAGAGACAGAGACGCCTTGAGAGGGATCCATCCAAGGACTGAGGGTTTTGGTTTGCATGTTTGTTGTGTTTTCTTCAGTCCTGTGTGTGTTAGTTACTGTTTGGTGCCCCGGTAAATTGTTAAAAAAGAAAAAAAAGAAAAGAAAAGTGAGAGTGAGTGCAATAGGCATGATGTGTTGTGTAGATGCAAACCTGATTTGAGAGTGTTTGCATGATAATTTTGGTAGCCTGGGTGGTGTGGTGCCTATTTTTTTCTGTGTTTGAAAGTATTTTAGTTGATTGATGTTTGAGTGCTAAATTTTATGGTTAGAATAGGGGCAGCTCTGTGTGTTTCCATTACATTGGTAAATTTGAGCCTGCCTGTTTTATTTGGTTTATTTTAATTGGATATCCCAACGTGATTTCTTTCTGTGTACCCAGTGTGGGGTGGGAGTTGGGGGGGCGATAGTATTTGTATTGTGATTTTTATATGTGTGTTTAGTGTTAATATGGGGATTATTTTATAGTTAGAAACACGGCTTTTGCTATTTTGTTTCGATGTTCTCTTTCAGCAGCAGAATAACCCGCTCAGCCGTGTGGGGGGCGCTGGTAGTCTACCCGGCCCCCCAGCCTTAGTTGTGTGAGTGCATAGGTATTTTTTTGTTTCTGTACATATGTTTTTCTGATTAGTGTGTAAGTCAGGCGACAAATTTGGGTGGGTTATTTGTGTGCCTGACATTTTTTGTTTGAGGGGGGAGAAATGTTATGTATAGAATTAGGCTGGTATTACTAAGATGGCGGCCGGGTTGGTCATGGGATAGACCGGGGTGGCTACTACCAGTTTCCGGTGGTGACGCTGCCCGTGGTATAAAAGAGTGGATGGAAGAGCCTCTTTTGTCATGAAGCCACCTGGCGTGCAGGCAAGTGCCATAAGCCTTTATTGTAAATAGTTGTTATCCTGAATAAACCCTGTTAACCGAGTCTAGTCTCACTCGTCATTCCCAGCATTATGGACACAACACCATCTTAATCCGTGATGGCAGCACAGCGTCACGCCCAGCTGACTGAATGTTGACAGCTGTCAAACAGTGGTATCGTGGAGTAGAAATTCTCCAGAAGCGAAGGTGATGATGGTAGAACAGGTCATACCGGAGTGGTGGCGTGGGGTTGTAGCCCTCCTGAGGTGTTTGCACGTGGATGGGACACAAACAACTCGTGTACCCCTCTCGGTTTAGGCGGCTGGTGCGCCTCAGCCTCACCTGGACGCTGGCTCGGGATCCACGCCTCCGTGGCCTTCTACGCAGTGGAGGCAGCAACAGTAGACTTCCGAGTGACAGGTCAGCACAAACAAATGGTGGAGCAAAGAAGCATCGGCCCCACGTCGCACTGTGTTGTTCCATAGATGCCTTAATTTGCATCAGCATTGTACGATTATAACGTAGCTCAGAAGGGTATGTTGAAATGGCTTCAGATAGACATAGTAGGAATAAAAACGCCAGCAGCGAAAGAGCAGCAGAGGCTGTACCAGTCACAGGCCCCATCTTGGGTCTGAAATCCTTCTGTTGACAAAATGACATGTTTTAGGCCATCAGTGCCACGATATCTTATACAAAGATATAGAGTGATGATAATCAAGTCAGTGGCAGTAATGCACCTGTAAACTGTTTGCCAACTGCCAATCAAATCTAAAAGAAGAAGACCCACGTGGAGCAGAGCAGACCACTGCACAACAGGGCTCACAGCCAACGTACTGCAAACACAGCATTATTCCACGTTCTGTGCCCCGGCACACTTACGGCAAACTTACCTTTATCCTGGTTCAAAGCAGCACACCAACACACTAAGAGACCTCACATGCTAAACAACATGCCATGCCAACAAACAAATATCTTGGGGAGCGGAAGGAGGTGGCCTGCCGGTGAGGACTGGCGCATACATGTATATATGCCACGTTCACCCCCAGCACCACCTATCAATTAAGGCGCCACAACAGACAGGAGCGTGAGAAGAATGAAAAAAAAGGGAGGAGGTCCATCCTGCCATACTCAGATTATTCACAGGGCTGCCTTCACCCAGCCAGTGAGGAAACTTCTGCTGATCCTTAGTTGAGTGAGCCAAATTTACATTGCAGAGCACGCACACAAAGCCAGTTAAGAAGAACTTCTTATTCAGCAGGCATTAAGTGATTCTGTTTGTGAGGATGACGTGTAGATAATTCCTTATTGCAGACAAGCTGTCCCCCTAGGGGGATAGTCTATCAAATGACTCTTTTTTATTGTGCATATTGAGGGAAAAGGAGGTTTTTTTTAGATGTCTGGGGTCACAGATTTGGCACAGGTATAGTACTGCAGGATGTGCTGAATCTTTGGTGTCTGGGAGTCACAGATGTTCACAGATGGTTCTCCAAACCTCTGGCTCCCTCCCAGTCATCCTGCGGCATAATGATAAATGAGCTCAAGAATCTGTTTGCAAAGGTAATCCCGGTGAAACAAGCAGGTAATGCACAAAGTACAGATATTGGTCCTTTTTGGTCTTTGCTTCTTTTCATAGTCTCTGCCCCGATATACTTGCTCTGTAGCAGTGTGATGGGTAGGATAGTATCTATTGACACTGCCCCACAAGGACGTCTCTTGGCTCTGTTGTCATTCATCTTACACAAGCAGGAGTCAAATCTCTGCTAAACTGCAATAAAAGATGATCAAATTTATAAACAGTTTATGCTTTTTTACTAGTAGGTAGAAGTCTACAAAAAGTAACCCTTGTAATATAACTTTTCTTAGTGATCTGATCTGGAAAAAAACCCCTCAGATATCAGATTTTTAGATTACTGTTTTTGCATCAATTACATTTTCATACTCAGATATTTGTCAATAAGCTACTAGCATTCAGGCACTGTAAACAATCTTAACCAAAAGATCTCATGATCTGCAAAATAGTGAGCCTGCATCAGTGACTGAAATAGGTTCTAATTTTTTAAATAACTTTTTATAATTTCTTTTTCCTGAAAAAAAACAAAACAAAACAAAAAAAACACATGGGGTGTGAGAGATTAAACATTTCAGATGAAAAACTCCTTTTTCCAATGATGTTATTGCACTGATATTTCCATTTTCAATATCCACACACAGTCCAGGAAGGTTTGTTTGGATTTGGCTGGACTACTTCCTAGAAACCAAATACATTTCAATCCCCTGCAATGCCAGAGAAGAGACAGCCACACCTGGTGCAGCACTGCAGTCGTGGAGACGAGCAATAGAATGGGATCATTTCTACCCCACCCAAAAAGAACAACTTACTGTGTAGGAGTGATTGTAGCTTTCCAGTGCGTGATCTAACTCCCCTTCCTGGACTCTCAGTCTTGTCCTCAACATGGCAATATACATATGTGACTCCGGTCAGGAGAGGAGGAGGGACCAAACCACTTCGGTTTTGAAATTCTATTCTGATATGCTGTCAGACTGATATCACTTTCCATTAAAGCAAAACCCAGAGACACTACTATCTCAGCACAAATTGGTTGAAGTAATGTTGAAAAGACAGCTTTGCTAACCGTCTAAATAAATGTCTAGATTTGGTTGAAAAGTGAAAGATGAAAAGCTGTTTTTTAAGGTCGCTGAAAAGATGTCTTCATATAAACGTCTCTGTATGGACTAAATTTGGTTGAAAAATGAAGACAAAAAGATGCCTTTTTAAGTTTAAAAAAGTAGCCAACGTCATCTGATCCTTTTTGAGCTGTCTGTGTGTGTGTGTGGGGGGGGGGGTATACCAGCATCTTTGGGCAAGAGGCAAAGAACATCTTGGACAGATCACCAATCCATCACAGCACCTGGTATTTCCACAGTCTAACATACAGGTAGACCCTGCTTAGCCAACATCAGGGGTGTCTGGGGACACCCGGAGCCCAGGGTGTGAACATCAATAAAAAGACACCATAAAGAGAAATTTGTAAAACATATATTCAAATCGTGCTTTTTAAGTGTACAGCACAATAGCACCAGCACCGGTTTCAGATTGTTCCAGATATTATGTAACAAGATTTATGCCAAATGTCAAACTTTAAAAAGAGCTGTTAAAAAATATGCATTTTTATAAAGCACTTTTAACAAACAGTCCCAGTGGTTGTAAAAGTACATTTGACTTTTGAGAGACAGACCCCACCACCATCACCTAATGACAAAAACTATTTAGATAAATTTGCCAAATCCTGGACTAAACAGTTGAATTATCGAACTATTTTTTGCCCAGTTTTCAACAACTTTTTTCTTTCCTGATTAAATATGGTCTGTGGTACATGGACTTAACCCAGCCCAATTTTCAATGACTGCTGGGGGGGGGGGTGGTACAAGGATCTACTGCTTGCAATGCAGATTCACATTTTGTCTCCCAAAGGTTCATGCCAGACGTTACACGAAAGAGTGAGTTAATTCTGACTTTACATCAAATTTCCACAGAGAAACCTCATTTAAGGCCAGGATGCCTATAAACTCCAATAAAACCAAGCATGAGTCCAAAGGTATTAAGATCTTTTCAAGTTAAATGGTGCAATATCAACATATTAGTTCTTTCACTAATATTCTCCTAGCACAGAAAGTTTGGAAAGCCTGGAAGGCAATTTAGAAACAGGAGGGGAGAGCTGAAGCTTGCAATGTGTAAGGCAAGGCGGAAGGAAGGGAAATGTTTGTTGGTTTAAGAACCCATGAGAAATAACACCATTTATGCTTTACATATATATTTCACATTTGTTAAATGAAAGGTTGGGAGCTGAGTAGGATTGGGAATGCTGAGCAATTTAAGCCACTCTTCTATATATGCTCACTGTGATTTACAAAAACTTATGTTGGATAATATGCTTATTATACAATGCCAATTCCAAAAAGGCTGAGCTGATCTGTAAAATCTAAATAAAAACAGAGTGCAATGATTTGCACAAGCTCATTAACCACTATTTTACAATCCCAGCTTTGGTGAAGTTGGGACAATGTGTAAAATGCAGATGAAAACAAAATACAATGACTTAAAAATCATTTTCAACCAATACTCAAATGAATACACTAAAAAGACAAGATATTTAATGTACAAACAGATAAACTTTATTATTTTGCTGCAAATATTCACTCATTTTGAATTTGATACTTGCAACATGTTTCAAAAAAGCTGGGACAGGGTCAACAAAACACTGGGAATGTTGAGGAATGCTCAAAAAACACCTTTTTGGAACATTCCACAGGAGAACAGGTTAATTGGAAACAAGTGAGTGTCATGACTGAGTATAAAAGGAACATCCCCGAAATGCTAAGCAAAGATGGGGCTAGGTTCACCACTTTGTGAACAACTGTGTGGGCAAATAGTTCAGCAGTTTAAGAATAACATTTCTCAGTGTACAAGGAATTTAGGGATTTCATCATCTACAGTCCATGATATTCTCAAAAGATTCTGAGAATCTGGAGAAATTTCTGCAAGTACATGTAAGTGGCAAGGCCGTAAACCAACAATGAATGCCCATGACCTTCAATTCCTCAGGTGACACTGCTTTAAAAACTGACATCATTCTGTAAAGGCTATTACCATGTGAGCTCAGGAACACTTCAGAAAACCTATTGTCAGTCAACACTGGTGGAGAGACTCAAGTGCAGCTTCCATCTGCCTCCAGGTCCTTTCCATCAGTCCCTGCTGCTAACAATTGTGGTGTCACCTTACCGACCTCCTCTTCTCCCTTGTTTGAGGTAACCACATCTGGGTCCTGTCCAAGATGACCCCATCTGGTTTTCCACCCCAGGAGATACACACTCTCCATCCTTCGTCCCCTGAGATCCACATTCTCTAGCCTTTATCCCCTGAGGTCCACGATGTGCATGCTCCAGCTCCTGCTCCTTCTCTCCCTGATGTGCACGCCCTTCCAGCCTCCATCTCCTGCTGTGCATGTTTCAGCGCCATTGCAGGTGTTCCGGGGGGCACGTGTTCCTCTGTCCTCACCTGGGAGTTCTTCTGTGACTGTCCGGCTGACCATGGACTATGGTTGGCCTTCTGGAGGTGTCCGCTCCCTGCCTGGGTGGGCTACGGACTTTGGTCGCCCCCCCCCCCCCCCCCGACAAACTGTGTTCTCCAGTCTGGGGGACCATGGACTCTGGGCCGACCCCCATCCCGTGCTTTCCCAGTTGATGGTGCATGGACTCTGGCCGACCACCCAATAAACTGTTCCTCTCTGTAGGGTGGTCCACAGACCTTGGTCGGCCACCTGTCTGTTTTTGCTCCTCGGTCCTATGTTGTGTTTCTTTCCCTCTAGTCCTGACCCCCCACCATCCACCCATTTTGGGGGGGATCCCTTTTTTCTGTTCAAGAGACGTCTGGAATCTGCCCTTAAGGAGGGAGGAGGGGCACTGTTATGATGTGGACATGGTCACTGACCATGTCCACACGCTCTGTTGTTTTTGGAGTTATTTTGTCATTATTATTCTGTTGACATTAGTATTCTCATCTCCTTGTTTATTGAGTGGTGTTCTTATTATTCCCATTTATTCTTAGTTTCTAGGGTTTCTCTTATTTTGAAACATTTTCTGTTGTGTTTCTGCTTAGTCTTATTGTGTTAGTTCTCAGTTTCTTGTTTGCACTTTTGATCTTCTGTTTCACTTTTGGTTTTGTGATGTTGCCCAGCTGTTTTGTGTTTAGTAATCACCCATTTCCTTTATTAGTCTGCATTACATGTCGTCATCTCCTGTTTTGCTGGCTGTCAGTGTGGCTGCTAGGCTTAGCTCTCCTTCTCCTGAGGATTATTGTCTTTATTTGCATTTTAATCACCTTTTTTCATCAACTGTCACCTCTCACTGCTGTTTAACAAGCCTCTTGCACTTGTGTAATGTAATGTAATGTACTTTATTTAAATAGCCTTTTAAAACAACCCATAGGTGACCAAAGTGCTTTACAGAAAAATTAAACAGCACTAGAAACTGTCATGGATGGCCCTCACAAGCCATCAATAAGACGCTATAGGCCAGCCGGTGAGTTTGCACAGTTTATTAAAGGAAGGATAACGATAAAATAATGAGCCACAGGGGGCTAAAACACACTATAACTATAACTCAGACTATGGCAAGGAAGAACAGATTCACAATGAAACACACTTACAGAGAAAGGAGAAATCAGCACGGAGGTTGGATGACGGGATGTCTGATGATGTCAGACAAGGAATGTCCGACGAGACTGCAGCAATGTTTAGCCCTCAGCTGCTCCCTTAAATAGGGCTCAGGATAGAACAGCTGATGAGGCAATCGCTAATGCAGCCCAGCTGTCAGGACAGCCGGAAGCCCCTCCAAGCGCTATCACAATAAGAGCTCGGACAGCCATCGGGAACACACACACCAGATGGGAGGAAAATACTGCTTGGCCTGAGTGCGGACGAAATAAGCGCTCGAACCACGACAGTACTCCCCCCCCAGTGGCGCACTCCGGGCGCCGCGTGACATTCCCCCCCCCCCCCCAGGGTGGGAGGATGGGGAAAAGGCCTGGAGGGTGAGAATCAGAAAAGAAAAAAACCACCAAGACGAGGAACCGGAACAAAGAGTGACAAGGGAGAACACAGGAAACAAACACGAAGCAATTACAGAGCATGGCAGGGAAAAAAACACAATACTCCATAAAGCACGGATGGTACAACAGACAGGACAAAAAATGCAAATAACAAGGCCTAAAACAAAGATACACCGGCCCATAAGACATAACATGGCAGCCACAAATCATCCCTCAGACAGGGGAGAGGGGAAAAGGGGAAAAAAAAAAAACACGCTAAACAGCGGTGAATGCATAGACCACAATAGTGCACATGACAACACACCAGAGCGACCTCAATATTTCATTGGAAATAAGGAAACACACGGGGATGACGGCAGGCAGAGTCCAATGAGACAATGAACAGTTCTGGTGGTCTACCTGCTTCCAGCGTCCAGATAGCTGACCGGGGAAAAAGAAAGAGTTCGGGCGGCCTACCCCAGTCCCAGGCCCGGAGAAACAGGACCTCTGGTGGCCGGACCAGGTCGCCAAACAGACAGTCTAGTTAGTCGGGTGGCCAACCCAGAACACCAAATGGGCGAGACAGTCCTCCAGGCGGCCGACCCGCATCACTCAGCCACCAGAACTGCACGGGAGAAATCGAAGACGGCCTCCCTGGAGCGGGGGAAAGCGAGGAAGAGCCGAGCCGAATATGGGGAACCCCAACAGCACCCGGTGGAGAAGAATTGGGGGAAGGATGACGGACCATTCCAGTGTCAGACGGCAGAGGATCTGCAGCTCCCTCACTGACCTCGAACCGAACCGGCGCTGCGCCCCTGCTGGACCCCGATCGGGTCAGCGCTGCACCCATGACGGACCCCGACTGGGCCGGAGCAGCACCCACGACGGACCCCGACTGGGTCGATGCTGCACCCGCGATGGACTCCGATTGGATCGTGGCTGCACCCACGTCAGACCCCGATTGGGTCAATGCCGCACCCGCGATGGACCCCGACTGGGTCAGCGCAGCACCAGGGACGACCTCCAAACCCGAACCCGGAACCTCCAGCACAGCGACCAGGATTGACTCCGCACCGGTGACCATGGGAGAAGGCTCAGGAGAAGAAGAAGAACCGGGATCAGGATCACCAGTAGCGACAGAGCCCAATGAGACGAGCTCGGATGCAGCGGATGGCTGCACCCGGCTCGTCTCCCCGAGAGACAGGCAAAAGTGCTCTAGAACCGATAGGAGGAAGACAAAATAGAACACTTGCCTGAACTCAAGTTCTGTCGCTGTCCAGGACTTCGACGATCCAGGTTCAGAAGGCAGAAGGACGTCCTCTGGCTCCCACTCGGCTACGGCGGGTCCTGCAGCTGGCAAGATGGGTCCCACAGCCTGAGGACCCTCAAACGCTGATGACCACGCCGACGACCTGCACGGCGTGGTGGCAGGAGATCCTCGACCTGCTGAGTCGAACCGCTCCTCCGTGGAGACCCGGGGACACTTCGTCGTCGGCTCAGGCTCCAACTTACAGTCCGCCCTCCTCCTCTGCCCGTATCATGGCTGCAGGGGTGGAACCAGGCTCTCCAGGCCCGCAGGCTCCCTCCTCATCTGGCGGTGTAGGTCTGTAGCCGCGGAACGCTCAGGGGAAGGAGACACAAAGGTGGCAGATTCATACTTAATTTCTGCAGCAGGTGGAGGAAGCTCGGGGGGCTGTGAACCCTGAACTCCACCCCCAGGAATCAAGCAAGGCAATTCACCCAATGAGGAAACAGAATGAAAAGTCACTTGCCTGATCCGTAGAGGCCTGATAGAACCCGTTACAGTGGACTTTGTTCCTCCCTTTCCCCGCTGGATAGTGACGGATGGCCCCCTGGGAGGACGAGGAGGAGCCACTCGTGATGGTCCGATGACGGGCTTCGCTGGAGCAGGACTCGTGATACTCACAGCAGCCGGGGAAGACGTCGAGGAGGAGGGGATGACAGCCGAGGCGATGTGGACATGAGGAGCTGACGGGACAGCAGGGAAAGATGACCCGGGGGGAGAGGCTGCAGGGATTCCCTCCTGATGAGACGTAGAAGAAGCAGCTGACTGGGAGGTAGAGTTCTTCCGACAACCCGGAAAAGGATCCGGACGGGGTTCTCGCTGAGGCTTACCGGTGGCAGTGTGATGACGGCTACCGGCTGAGGGCGAGGCGAAGGAGAGGTTAGTGAAACGCTGCTCCTGCGCAGAAACAGAGGCAAGCAGGTCGGCAAACTCTGGATAATCGCACAGCTCAGGATTCCTCTCCACAAGCCTGACCGCCACCGTCACATACTTAATGATCTGCGTGGGGTGAGCGGTGGAGCGAGCTGCAGCCACTCGGTCCCGGATGGAAGCAGCTGACAGCTGTAACTTCTCCGGGGAAATCCTGACTGACGTCTCACTCCTTAGGGGATCACCCCTGGGCGGTGGAAACTCCTGGACTGGAACGGGGACAGGAACGGGATCCCGAAGCGAGGAGCAAGGGTGCCTTCTCTTTGGCTTCATGCCGGAGTTTCCCTCCAGCCCACGGAGTCTCTCCTGATGCGCAGAGATGTCTGCCTTCCTCGCCGTGACTTCAGGGTGATTGGAGTAGTGAGGAAGGCGGTTTATGATGGCCTCAGTGAGATCCAGGTGCCGGCGTACATCGCTGGGAGTGTCATAGAGGCCAGCAGTGAAGAGGGTTCCATCAATGTAGTCCAGGGCCTCCACCAGCTCAGAGCCCAGGCTCCGAGCGCGGCCCCTGGGTGACGACATAATCTCCCAGCACACAGGTACCCAGACAGGGAAAAACAAAAGTCCAATTTAGGTAAAACTCACGGCAACCGGTGTCTCAGACCGGCTGTAGTCTACTGTCATGAATGGCCCTCATGAGCCATCAATAAGACGCTATAGGCCAGCCGGTGAGTTTGCACAGTTTATTAAAGGAAGGATAACGATAAAATAATGAGCCACGGGGGGCTAAAACACACTATAACTATAACTCAGACTATGGCAAGGAAGAACAGATTCACAATGAAACACACTTACAAAGAAAGGAGAAATCAGCACGGAGGTTAGATGATGCAATGTCTGACGATGTCAGATGAGGAATGTCCGACGAGACTGCAGCAACGTTTAGCCCTCAGCTGCTCCCTTAAATAGGGCTCAGGATGGAACAGCTGATGAGGCAATCGCTAATGCCGGAAGCCCCTCCGAGCGCTATCACAATAAGAGCTCAGAGAGCCATCGGGAACACACACACCAGATGGGAGGAAAATACTGCATGGCCCAAGCGCGGACGAAATTGGCGCTCGAACCACGACAGAAACACACACACCATAAAAACAAATTACATAAACAAAGAGATAAGCATAAATACCTAAAAATAAAAGCAAGATGAAAAGAATAATGAGAATAAATGTCACCATTACTGGGTATTAAAAGCCATCTTAAGGGCTTAAAGTTTTCTGGCATTGTGCCGTATTTCCGGCGCATGCAGTTTGGCTGAGGGGAAAAATGATATCCTCTAACAGTGGCCCACAAACTTCCTATTTGTGGCCCCTGAGCTGCGATTCCTTCACTACGTGTTTTGATTAGGTCAGCACCTGTAAACGTGGCCTGCTATCTCAATGTCAACGATGCACTGACAGCCTGTCAGCTTGCCAGTGGCTGTAGCCGAGTGGCACGTTTAAGGCTGCGTGTCCGCCAAACGCATTTTTTGTCACCCAACCGCCCTGAGCATTTTTTTTTCAGCGTTTGTGTGCAGCACTGTGAGAAAAAAAAGTCTGTGCCCTGTATCCCAGCAACAGCTTGTCACTCTCAGCTCAGCACTTCCGCTTTTCCTATTGTCAGACTTTCTACTGATTTTGTAATATCAGTCTCTAAATAACAATGTACAGGAAATGTTTTCTAGCAGCACTGGATGTAAAATATGATGACACGGAATGCAGGAGTCTTAATACAGACTAGCTAGGCTGCGTGTCCAACAAACGCGTTTTTTCCGCTCTGGGCAACTATTTTCCATTCATTCTCTACGTCATCATCATAGCAGTCTGTCGTGGGCGACAATGACTGTTTCATTTAGGTCTGATCAGATTCTTCCACCCAGCTCTGTCCTCAGCCTTCCGCTGCCAAGAACTCCTGTCTATATCCAACTTCTTCAAGTTTCTTTTTACAGTGTCTTTAAATCTGAGCCTCGGTCTACCCTGATTTCGTTTGCCCTCGCATAGCTGTGAGTAGAGTAACTGCCGAGGGAGACGCTGGTGGTCCATCCTCTCAACATGTCCAAGCCATCTCAGGTTTGTCTGTATTAGCATGTCCTCCACTGATGGTAGACCAGCTCATTTCAGCACTTCTATGTTAGTTATCTTGTCTTTCCATGAGATGTTCATTATGGTTCGAAGGAGTCTCATCATGTATGCATGGAGTTTCTTTACCTGCACTCTGTAGACAGTCCAAGTTTCAGCACCGTACAATAGAATAGCCAGTACTGTTGCTCTGTACACTTTGCATTTCACACGGATAGACACATGTCGATTGTTCCACAGTCTCTCCCTCAAGTTTCCAAACACAGCGCTCGCTCTTCCCATTCTGAGAGATAGTTCATCCTCCAGCCTAGCATTCTCTGAAACAGTACTCCCTAGATACTTGAAAGTCTTGCACTTGACTAGTGGCTCTATACCAATGCTGATCTCTTCTGGTAGTGATGCTGATAATTGGAACTTTGGTGGTTGATAAAGGCACTCTGTCTTCTTGGTGTTGATTTTGAGGCTGAATTGGCTAGCTGCTCTTGCAACTTTCTCCACTAAAGATTGCATATCTTCCACACCGTGTGCAACTAGAGCACTGTCGTCCGCAAAGAGCATTTCCCTTACTACCTTTATCGATGTCTTACTCTTGGCTTTAAACTGTGCCACATTGAACAAGTCTGCTTCTTTCCTTGTTTGAATGCATACTCCTTCTGAAGTGTCTTTGAAGGCCACCTCAATCATGGCTGCCAGATATAGTGAGAAGAGTGTAGGCGCCAGCACACACCCTTGTTTCACCCCGTTGCTTACTGAAAAATCTTTATATACTGAACCACTCATTGCCACATTTGCTTGCATACCTGTATGGAGTGCTTTGATCAGGCTGACAAACTTCTCTGTACAGCCATATTTCTTGAGTACCTGCCAAAGTCCTTGTTGCGAAACAGTATCGAAGGCTTTACTGAAGTCTATGAAGACTACATAAAGAGGCATGTTATGTTCAATACACTTTTCTTGAACCTGTTTCAAGCAGAAAATCATGTCCATTGTGCTTCTTCCACTTCTAAAGCCGCACTGGGTTTCCAGTAGTACATTTTGCGAAATGTGTTCATAGAGTCTGTTCAGTAGTGCACGTGAGTGAATCTTACCAACAGTGGCTAGCAGTGATATACCTCGGTAATTTCCACAATCTTTCCTGTCATCTTTCTTGAACAAAGGCACAATACTTGCATCCTTCCAATCTTGAGGCACTTTCTGGGCATTCCATATCTCTTGGATGAGCTTTTGCAGGCAGTTGGTCAGCTGAACACCACCAAATTTCCACACTTCTGCTGGAATTTCATCCCTTCCTGGAACTTTACCATCCTGTGTTGTCCTGATAGCTGCCATTAGTTCATCAAAATTTAGTGGTTCATCCAGACTTGATACAGCTGGTCGCTGCACTAGAGCTTCTTAAGCCTCTTCAGTGAGATCTCCAGGGTTGTTTAGTAGTCGGTCAAAATGGTCTGCAAATCTGTCCAGGATCTTGTCTTTCTCCTGCAAAACCGTTTCACCATCCATAGCTTTTAGTTGGATCAATCCTCTTGGTTTAGAGCCGTAGATTTCTCTCAAACCTGTGAAGAATGTTTTCATGTCCTTCCTGTCTGCTGCAGTTTGAAGTTCCTCTGCTTTTTCATCCCACCAGTTGGACTTTTCTGTAGCTCACTCTGAGCCTTTGAGTATTTCTTCTTCTTCGACCTTGTGTTACACTGTAGGGTTTCCTGCCTAGCTGTATTCCTTGCTTCTAGTAGTTTCTTCAGGTGTTCATCATGCTCATCATACCAATCTTGATGTTTCCTCTCAGGGTGGCCTAATACATCACTCGCAGTCTGATACACCTTTTCCTTCAGTGTTGCCCATTTCTCTTCTATGTCATTCTCTGAGTTGTTGCTGTCCCAGTCTTTCAAATTTTCATCCATTTCATGTGCAAGTTCTTCCTGCTTCTTTTGGCCTTTCAGTGCACTGGTGTTTAGCTTCTGTGGTGGCTTCACACCCATCCTGCTGCACGGTGGCGCAGTGGTTTAGCACTGTGGCAGCACAGTTTTACCCTCGGCCGGGGGATCGCGGGGATCATGAGATCGTGGGTTCGATCCCAGCCCCCGACCAACAGTGAGCTGTGTGGAGTTTGCATGTTCTCCCCGTGTTGCGTGGGTTTACTCCGGGATTTCTCCGGTTTCCTCCCGCATACCAAAAACATGTAGGTTTAGGGCGCTCGCGCACGCAGCGACCGGCAGCCGGTGGCTTGTCACCAGACTGCAAACCAAATCTACCTACGGGTACAAATAAGTAACAAAAAAAAAATAAAAAAATCCTGCAGTGCTGTTTTCATCTCCAAATCCTTAATCTAGATCCAACATAACATGATTAGTACCACAGTCCGTGCCTCTCATTGCTCTGGTGTCCAATACCTCCCTTATGTCTCTCTGCCTGACTATGATGTAGTCTAACAACTGCCAGTGCTTGGATCTTGGGTGCATCCATGTCTTCTTGTGTGTGTCCTTGTGCTTAAATAGAGTGTTGGTTATCACAAGGTTGTACTCTGAACATAGTGCAAGTAGAAGTTCTCCATTAGCATTGCACTTGCCTACTCCATGACTGCCTAGCACTCCTTTCCATTCCTCAGTGTCCGATCCAACTCTGGCATTAAAATCTCCAACGAGTATCAGCCTGTCATCAGTCGGTACATGCCTGATAGTCTCACGTAAATCACTGTAGAACTCTTCTTTCACCTCCTCTGTGTTGGTTATTGTTGGGGCATATACACTGATGAGTGTGGCATACATCTTCCGCTGTAGTGGGAGTCTCATAGTCATTATTGTCATATCCGGCTCTAGGGAGCCGGGCAATCAGAGCCAGGGACAAGCCAGTGAGTCGAGATGGTTTATTTTGGGTAAGGGATAAGGGATGAGGAGAGCACAGATACTCATGCAGAGGTACACTCACAGGTTGCACAGCGCAGAGGTAAGCAGCTCGTACCGGACGTGGGGGTAGCAAGACGTACATCCTCACAGCGGGATACAAACACAGGAATGCTGCAAGGGGAGTTGAGGCTGACACCAGACGAAGGGGCTTCAGCCTAGCAGTGCTTATGTCGCAGCCCCGAGTCATCGAGGCTGCTCCTATTTATCCTCATTGGCAGCGCCCCAGCTGATGAAGACTAATTGGCCCCAGCCGTCCATAATGCTGCCAGCTGGGGCCAGCTGAGACGCCGCTCAATGGGAGGCAGGGATGAGGGAAAACATGGGCTCAGTGCCGAGACGGCATCTCAACCCATGGTGACAGAGCCCCTCCCTCAAGGTCGGGCTCCTGAACGACCAGGAACATCCCAGCCCCCCCCCCCCCCCCACCTAGGGTGGGAGGAAGGGAGGCGGACCGGAGGGGAAGAAGCCAAGGGAAGGACAACACCAATGGGGCAATGTAGGGTAGCGGGAAAGAAAAACCCAAATACAATACTGACAAAACTGAATAATTAACCCAGGTACAGATGGGGAGAAGAACTGGGTCAACACGCCGGTTACATACTACCCAGAGAGTACCAACCATGCGTGACCCAGAGCAAGAAAAAAAAAAGAACCACCAAAAAGGTACAGGGCAAAAAATGCTGAGTATGGTCAAATAAAGGGAAAACACAATACACAGCACCAATATAAGTACATACACACAGTCACCAAGAAAAGTGACTGGAACAAATGGACAATTACAGAGCATGGTGTTACGGAAAACAAGGCACATGACTCTATAATGAACCAACAGGGCATAAAAAAGAAATACTGAGTGCAGGCAAAGAAAAACCCACACACATGAATATATAAATACCCACAGTCACCTAAAGAAATGAAAGTGACTGGAACGAATGGGCAACTGCAGAGTATGGTCTGAAAGGGAACAAAACATAACTCTACAATGCAAAAACGAGACTAAAAACATGGTACAAAAAATAAAATGCTGGGTACGAGGGAAGGAAAACGCACAGCACTATAAATACACATCCACCAACAGGACAGACATTACACCCAAGTGACCTTAATAACGATAAAAGAAAAAGTGACACCCGAGGTGTATGGCAGGCAGAGTCCAAAAATAGCCGAGATGGCTCCGGAGATCTCCCCGCCCATTGTCCAGCTGGCGAATCAGGGGAAGAAGTGTTCGGACGGCGAACTCTGGACCCAGATCCCAGGAATCCAGTCCACCGGCAGCCGAACCAGGCTGCCCAGAGGGAAACACAGACCAGTGGGGGGAACCAGATCACCGAACCGAAAGTTTTGCGGGTCGGGTCGTCGACCCGCATCACTCAACCACCAGGACCGTTGAGACGGGCGAAGGATCAGAGCGGATCCCGGTGGAAGAGGCTCAGGGGAGAGCCGATGACGAGGGCGGCGGGCGTCAGGCCGCAGGAAAACGGCCACCTCCTCACCGGACCTGGACAATACTGGGGCAGCACCCACGTCGGACCCCGATCGGGCCTCAGGCGAACCCACGTTGGACCCCGACTGGGTCTCGGGCGAACCCACGTTGAATACTGCACCAGAACCGACCTCCAACGTTGAACCCGGACCCTCCAGCACCACGAGGAACAGCAACTCCTTGCCGGTGACCCTGGAAGAAGGCTCAGAAGAGAAAACAGAACCGGGATCAGGATCACCGGCAGCGCCAGAACCCGGCGAGACGAGCTCAGACGCAGCGGACGGCTGCACCCTGCTCGTCTCCCCTGGAGATGGGCTGAAGTGCTCGGGGATAAAAAGAGAGAAAAGAAAGGAGAGCACTCGCCTGATCTCGGGTTCTGACGCCGTCCAGGACTGCGAAGATCCAGGATCCGTCGTCAGGAGGTCGTTGTCAGGCTCCCATCTAGCCGCGTCGGGCCCCGCAGCCAGCACGATGGTCAGCGCAGCTTGAGATTCCTCCAGCTCAGGTGACCCCGCCGACGATCCACTCGGCGTGAAGCCAGAAGAATCTCGTCCCGCCGGACCGAACCGCTCCTCCGTGGAGACCCGGGGACGCTCAGTCGTCGGCGTAGACTCCACGCAGCAGTCAGTCCCCCTCCTCCGTCCGCAATGTAGCTGCGGAACCACAGGCCCTCTCCATATCCCACCACGTTGACCCGGAGCCGGGGACCGCTCGGCGGAGAGAGACACAGAGGATGCGGGATTAGGCATACAGGTTACAGCAGGTGGGGAGAGTTCAGGGAGCTGCGAACCCTGAACTTCTCCTCCAGGGATGTGACAGAGCAAATCATTAAGCAGGTGTGAAAAAACAATGACTTGCCTGCCCCCTGGAGGTTGAGTATCGCCTGCTGTAGTGGATTCTGCTTCTTCCTCTCCCCGCCCGGCGATAACGGAGGACCCCCCGGGAGTTCGTCTGAGGATCGCTCGCGTTGTCTCCAGCAGAGAGCTCACCAGGCCGGGATTCCAGGCACACACAGCAGTCAGGAAGCGCGTCGAGGAGGAGGGGGAAACAGCCGGGGTGAGCCAGCCCGAATGTCCAGGAATGACAGCGGGGGAACGAGGCTCAGGGGACGAGGCTGTAGAATCTCCACACTGACGAGGCGAAGGGATGACAGCTGCGTGGGAGGAACGGTCCTGACGATGACCCAGAACTGGATCCGGACGAGGTTCGTGCAGAGGTGACTCGGCGATGTGATGACGACTACTCCCAGGGGACGAAGCGAGGGGGAAACCCAGGATTCGCCGCTCCAGATCGGAGATCGAGACGAGGAAGGCGTCGAGCACGGGAAAGCTTCGTAGCCCTGAAGTCCTCACCATCAATCTCACTGCCGCCGCCACATGCCTGAAGGTGGTGACAGGAAACACAGTAGAGCTCGCGACAGCCACTCGACCCCGGACATAACTGCTGTCAGCTGCGGCTCCTAGAAGGGAATCCCGAGTGACGTGGCGCAGGTCGGGGGAAGTCCTCTGGTTGGCGCGAACTCCCGGACTGGAATGGCGGCAGGAACGGGACTCCGAAGCGGGGAAAGACGTCGCCCACTTCGACTCCCTGCCGGGATTTCCATCCACCCCGTGGAGCTTCTCTCGCTGTGTACCTGCAACGTCTATCCTGGCACTGTCCTCCAGATGGTACAGAGAGTGAGGGTGACAGTCCAGGAGTTCCTCAGCACGGCCCGGATGCCAGCGTCTCGCGTTGGAGGCGTCGTGCAGGGTGAAGAATGTCCCGTCGACAGCCTCCGAGATGGACCTTAGCTCGTCGCCCTGGCGCCGGAAGTGACTCCTGGGAAACGGCATGCTAGCAGCGCTGACACCCGGACAGAAAGGTACATTTCCACAGCGACTCACGGCCGCCGGCAACTCTTCTGGCTGCGACATACTGTCATATCCGGCTCTAGGGAGCCGGGCAATCAGAGCCAGGGACAAGCCAGTGAGTCGAGATGGTTTATTTTGGGTAAGGGATAAGGGATGAGGAGAGCACAGATACTCATGCAGAGGTACACTCACAGGTTGCACAGCGCAGAGGTAAGCAGCTCGTACCGGACGTGGGGGTAGCAAGACGTACATCCTCACAGCGGGATACAAACACAGGAATGCTGCAAGGGGAGTTGAGGCTGACACCAGACGAAGGGGCTTCAGCCTAGCAGTGCTTATGTCGCAGCCCCGAGTCATCGAGGCTGCTCCTATTTATCCTCATTGGCAGCGCCCCAGCTGATGAAGACTAATTGGCCCCAGCCGTCCATAATGCTGCCAGCTGGGGCCAGCTGAGACGCCGCTCAATGGGAGGCAGGGATGAGGGAAAACATGGGCTCAGTGCCGAGACGGCATCTCAACCCATGGTGACAATTATCCTGTCGTTGATTGGCACCGGTTCCTCATCAAGCATGGCTGCTATCTCCTTTCTAACTGCAAAGCCCACTCCTGCTTCTCTCCTTTCTTGAGTTGATCTCCCACTCCAAAAGAAGATGTACCCATGGTCTTTCAAGCTGTTATATCCAGGCAATCTTGTTTCACTAAGTGCAGCTATGTCTACATTGTACCTATTCATTTCCAGGGCCACAAGCGCAGTCTGTCTTTCTGGGCGTTGTGATGTTGTTCTGTCCAACAGAGTGTGTACATTCCATTCTGCTACACACAAGGCTGCCGTTTTCCTCTTCTTTTGTCTTCCTGCTCCTAGCTTACTTTTCGCTGCCTGTCGGAGTGTGAACAAATCAGCACGGACCTTGTAAGCCCGGGTGATGTCCGAGCTGGTATGAGTTGCTTTCTGATTGACCATTTCATGAAACTGCTTGCAAAGTATTTGAGTACCGCTAGCTTTTGCTGGACCAGCAGCACATTCTTGGCAGATAAAGGTATTATCAGTGGCAAGGACAAGCCAAGACAAACTGACTCCAGTATCTGTTGCAGTGACTGACCAGATGATAGGTTTGTTTATCTCTGCTCTTTATGTAGTGCATGTCACAATGCACCGACTGGCACAGCCCACCACAGACCTTGCGACAGATGTGCTTATCTGCCAGGATGTTCAGTCTCACCCTGTGTAACTGGGAGTGGTCCACCACAGACCTGTGGCAGATATTGTTTTTACTTCTGCCAGAATGCCCTGTTTCACCCTCCACGCCCTCGGAAGGGCGGGGATGCCGGTTGAGTCGCAGACGGCCTGACCCATGAGACAGGTAGTACCGGTTTTCATGGTTATCCGGTAGCAAGCAAGCCAATGCCTGGCCTGACCAAAAAAAAAAAAAAAGGGGGGGGTGTAAGTCTCAATTAAAAGCTGCCAATTTCTGACCAAAGCTTAAATTTGCAGCATTTTACTCAATTTTACTCAAATCTTATGTTTGTAGCATTTAAATATACAAAATATGTAAATAATATATATAAATATTTATTATATTTATTATAAATATTTATATACATATATAAATATACATAATATTTAAATAAGGTACAATCGATGCACACTGAGGTGCATCGATTGTACCTTAAGGAACTGTTAACTGAATTTAACAATATGATAAAAAATGGCAAGAACTTCTTATTTTTCCAATATCATCTCCTCCAATAGTAACAATCCAAAGATCCTCTTCAGTACAATAGACAGTATAGTTAATCCTGTTAGTTCTGCTCCCCCTGTTTATTCAATTAATGACTGTAACAAGTTTCTTTCCTTTTTTGTTGACAAGGTCACTGCTGTTAGGGCTGGTTTTACATTCCATTCCCCTAATCCTTGATTGTCCTAACAGACAGGCCTTTTTAAGTGATTTTACCCCAATTTCTTTTGAGGATATGTTAGTGTTGGTGAGTTCCATGAAATCCTCCTCCTGTGTTTTAGATATTTTGCCTTCCTCAATGTTAAAAGAGGTAATTGGCTCAGTGGGTACGTCTTTGGTTAATATCATTAATAGTTCACTTGAATCTGGTTGTGTACCCTCGTATTTTAAACATGCAGTTGTGCAGCCACTTTTATAAAAAACTAACTTTGATCCATCTGTTTTTAAAAACTTCAGACCAATTTCTAAGCTTCCTTTTATTTCTAAGCTTTTAGAAAAAGTTGTTGCCAAGCAGTTCACTGACTTTCTGATTGAACACAATATTTTCGGCAAATTTCAGTCAGGTTTTCGTCAGAAACACTCGACAGAGACTGCTCTTCTCAGGGTGTCAAATAATATTTTAATGTCATCAGACTCTGGCAAATGCTCTGTTTTAGTGTTATTAGATCTTACTGCAGCATTTGATACTATTGATCATTGTATTTTGTTACAAAGGCTTAGAGATTGGGTAGGTATTTCTGGAAAATCTCTGGATTGGTTTTTCTCCTACCTTTCTGGTAGGAGTTCTTCTGTGGCTGTTGGGTCTTATTCATCTGACTCTGCTCCTTTAACCTGTGGGGTGCCTCAGGGTTCTATTCTGGGTCCACTTTTATTTGCCCTATATATGCTGCCACTTGGTTCTATTATCAGCAAATTTAAAGGTGTGTCTTATCACAGCTGTGCTGACAATTTACAGCTACTTTTCTCTTTTAAGCCTGACCATGTTGACAATTTAAAAATTATTCATGATTGTCTGTCTGCAATTAAGGACTGGATATCTAGTAACTTTTTGCAACTTAATGCTGATAAAACTGAAGTCCTTATTGTAGCACCTGATAATCTAATTCCTAAGCTGGTTAATAGCATTGGTTCATTAAGCTCTAACTTACGGTCTAATCTAAAAAATCTTGGTGTCATTTTCGATCAATCGATGAGTTTTGATCAGCATGTCAAATCTCTGACCCGGAGTTGTTTTTTCCACCTTAGGAATATATCCAAAATTAGGTCATTGGTTTCCTACAGTCAGTTAGAAATCATTATTCATGCCTTTGTTTCTTCATGTTTGGACTACTGTAATGCTCTTTTCACATGTCTTAGCAAATCCTCTTTACACCGCCTACAGTTAGTCCAGAACGCTGCTGCAAGATTACTAACTAGGTCCAGTAGATTCTGTCATATCACTCCTGTTTTGGCCTCCTTGCATTGGCTTCCTGTAAATTATAGAATTGATTTTAAAGTTCTTGTTCTTACTTACAAAGCCACTCATGAAGAGGCGCCTTTAAATATTAGTGACCTGCTCTCTCTACACCAGCCCAGCAGGTCTCTCAGGTCTTCTAATCAGAATCTATTGGTAGTCCCTAGCACTAGGATCAGAACCAAAGGCGATAGCGCCTTTGCTGCTGTTGCTCCCAGACTGTGGAACTCCTTGCCTTTTGAACTTAGATCTGCACCTTCCATTGGTGTTTTTAAGAAGTAACTAAAGACCCACCTTTTTAGCCTGGCTTTTTAATTAACTATGTGCTGATTGTATTTTTATGTGCTTTTACTGTCTACTTTGTTTTTTTTTTACTGTTTTATGGGCCTGTGTTTTTATTTTGTTTTTTACCATGTTAAGCACTTTGTGACTCTGTCTGTGAAAAGTGCTCTATAAATAACTTATTATTATTATTATTAAAGCAGACGGACAGACGAAAATTCAATATCGCTAATTCATATCTCAAATTGTTGTCTGAGACGAGCTAAAGCGAACTGCACATGTTTTGGTCTCAACAAATGTCGCATATGGTGACAATGTGCTCTTGAAAGTATGCTGCCCTGGAGAGCCAAGCGATCAGCGGCTAAGATGGCCACTGACTGTGTGACGTCACCACCGGCAAACACAAGCACACTGTCGCGGCCACTGTTGTGTTTTGCTTCATGCAACACTTGATGTTTACATTTTAAAATCGGCGATTACGGATATTTCTCGGAATTACCAAATATTTTCATGATCATAAGAACGGTTAGGGGGAAAAAACATGCTGAAGAAAGACAGTTTAACTCACCGGTTACTTATATTGGAAGTCCATCCTCCTGTGTTTTTTAGAAGCAAAGTTCTCAATTACAGAGACATACAGTGTTCCCTATTGCTTCAGCTTCTGTATTAAAGCAGACTCCAGTGAAATAGTACCCAGGTTTGTCAGTCTTTCTTGTCCACATATATTTTGCAGGTGTCACGGCTCGCCGCTCTCAGGCATCTGCCTCAGCTGCGCGCACACCTGCACCTCGTTAGCGCCCTGCATGTGCAGTAGACATTTCGTTGACAGCGATTTCGAGAATAAGATGCAATTTGAAATGAAATTTGCAAAAAGATTGGTGATAAAGAAAACGGCTATTCTAGCTATATATCCCGCGATTCCCAAGTCTGACGCTGAGACAAGTGTCAGTGACAGTGGCGTGAAAAGCAAGGGTGATCTACCGATGCGATCAGCTGTCAGAAAACGAGAAGTAAACAGGGTAAGTTTGGTATTTTTAATATTCACTGCAAATGTTTACTAAACATTTTAAATGAATTCCAAGCAATGGATGATTTTCAAAATCAAATTATTTCTGGGAAATAATACGGCGGCGGACAGGTGCCCGTGTCAGGTTTTGCAGCGTCGCGCAAACAGAGGCACGCTGGCGGGCCCAGGCCACCAGTGTTTTGCGCGTGCTTTTGTGCCTAAAACGTTGAAGAACATGGAGTTGACAAACAGACAAACAAACCCCGGCAAAAACATAACCTCCTCCTGGCCTTTTCGGCCTGGCGGAGGTAATTACCAATGACAGTTCAGCTTTCAATTTTTAGGGAAGCAACATATTTGCTAAGAAAAATAAATATAAGCCTAAGATTGTAAGAGAAATGTGCTTTTAAAAATGGAACCCCAATTTTCTACCATAGAATGGTGCCCATTATAACTGTGAAATGTTATTTATGGGAATATAATAATTGCTATGTCTGGAAACTAGTTATTTTCTTAATCTGTAGTGATACTCCATTGATTTTTGTATTTCTTTGTATATTTCTGCTGTGTTTTCAAACATCCATACAAAGGTGGTATAGTATGTAATATTTCTTTTCAAATTGAGAAGAATTTAGTGTGTTCAAATTATTCAAATGTATATGACATGCGACTTTGATGAATGCTGAACTATGAGAATTATAACATTGACATGAACATTAATAAACTCAATATACGATTTTACAAAACTTTATTTACATATCATTGTTCACAAATCTAATCTTGGTAGGCAAAATCCCTTGTAGTGATCAGATGGGAATGTTTCTCTGATGAGGCTCACCGCACAGGCAGGCAACATAACCCTCACTTCTTTCCCACAAATAAGGCTGAATACCCCCTCAGCACCACCCAAAACTACTTCATCATCCGATTCCTCATTTTCAATGTCATCATTTATATTGTGGTCGTCAAACTCGACAAAATAATGGCTGTCTGAATCACTTTGTTCTCGTTCTGCCTTTTTCTTTCTATTGCTGCTGTGACGTCACTAATGCCTGCACCTATCGAGAGATGGCAGTACTGCAGCCTCACTAAGTGAAGGCTGGGCTATGAACAAATAAGGTCATTTATGGAGGATGGTGACACATATTAAATCGCGGGAATAGACATAATAGAATATTTTCATACAATCAGTTGATTGGTTCAATAAAAATATGTCACTGTCCGTCACCTTTAAGGTTGTAAACAGTTGGAAATTTACACTTTTTTTTTTTGTCTTTTTGCTAAAGTTGCAGCTTCTTACCCATAAAATTCCACTTCTGTACGTAGTCCAGCATTTACAGCGCTGAGTGCCCTTGCCACAGAAACGCTCTCAGCAGAGGCCGTTTTTTGTCACAGTGCTCAGGGCGCTCAGAGCTGAGAAAAGTTCAACTTTTCAGAAACTGCAGCTGAGCTCATCAATGTCAGACCAAGCAGCCAATCAGAACTGCTCCGTGGGCGGGACATAGGATGTCGGTACTAGTCTGTACTCAGACTCCTGCTTTCCGTGTGTAGCGATATGTGATTTATAATTATGATCAGGTATAAAGATTATTTAATTTGTATTAATGTATCGGGACCTGAGATTTACTCCGGGTCCACATGCAGAAAAAGTTTATAGTAAACACTCATTGGGGCACCAGTTCACCTCTTTAGTGAGCACATAGTCACTGATTTGACTTTATACCTGTTTAATCACTCAATGAATTAATTAATAATCGGTCTCAAAATTTTAGTGAATTCGATACTGGGGCTTTGAAACCAGACTCAGAATAAAATAAATTCCCAACAACTTCTCTCAATTTCACGTCTTTATTAAATGAAATGATTAAAGGACATTGAAATGATTTGCATTAACCATTAAATTAGCATTGTAAATGATAGAGTAACAATGTGAACATTTGCAGAACCAGGGTGAAAATGTAAGCTGAATTTAGATCAGTTTGAAGTTAATGGATTATGGAAAACTGAACACAAATTTATGGGGAAAATTAAACTAATTATATGTAAAATTCTGGATTACTCTTAAGAAAATGAAAATGGAATTTTAATGAAAATAAGAGTTATATTAATTGCTCTTTAATTTTGTATCTGATCAGATACTGAATTATTCTCAAATCTCAGACGTTTTATTCAGCAGATGAATAAAGAATGCTGTTTACATGACCCATGGCTTGGTGGAGGTAATTTGGCATCGTAGTCTCCTCGAAATTTTAGTTGTAGATGGCACCCAAAACCAGAATATCTTGCCAACAGATATTCGGGTGGGGTATGGCACTTTTCACAGTTTATTGTCACAAGATGAGATTTTGGATGTGTTGATCACAGTTGGGCTGAGATACAGCCAAGATGGCGGTGGTGTCTCCTCTTCTCCGTGGCGTGTTGATTTTTTCAGTGGCGTGTGGTGGCCTTCATGGGTCAGCTGCTTCCCAAGGGAATTTGAGAATAGTTACAAAATCTGATCCAATAGCAAAATTAAAAGATTTTTCCGACTTCATGGAGATGGTCACTCAAAGGTCTTAAAGGAAAATATATAAATTTTAAAAAATGGAACGGTTGTAGAAGAGCTTGGAATAACGAGGCAATGTGATTTATAAACCAAAGTTTATTATCAGCTTCGCTCCTCTAACAAGTCTCATCTCAGTGCAGAAGCAGAATAAGAGATCGAACACATTCAGACCTACATACTTATACCTACACATAACAAAAGACATTGCATATCAAAGCTGACATCCCGCATTAGCTTAATCCCCCCTCCTTTGTCTTCTGACTCCTCCACCTGACCCTGGGTGGTCAGGGCGATCGATCTCCTCCATTGTCCTCTGTCTCCTCCACCTGGCCCTGGGAAGTCAGGGCGATTGATCTGGTCTCTGTCACCATGGGTTGAGATGCCGTCTCGGCACTCAGCCCATGTTTTCCCTCATCCCTGCTTCCCATTGAGCAGCATCTCAGCTGGCCCCCAGCTGGCAGCATTATGGACGGCTGGGGCCAATTAGTCTTCATCAGCTGGGGCGCTGCCAATGAGGATAAATAGGAGCAGCCTCGATGACTCGGGGCTGTGACATAAACACATTGCTAAGCTGAAGCCCCTTCGTCTGGTGTCAGCTTATACTCCTCTTGCAGCATTCCTGTGTTTGTATCCCGCTGTGAGTATGTACGTCTTGCTACCCCCACGTCCGGTACGAGCTGCTTACCTCTGCGCTGTGCAACCTGTGAGTGTACCTCTGCATGAGTATCTGTGCTCTCCTCATCCCTTCCCCTTTACCCTGAATAAAATATCACGACTCACTGGCTTGTCCCTGGCTCTGATTGCCCGGCTCCCTAGAGCCGGATATGACAGTATGTCGCAGCCAGAAGAGTTGCCGGCGGCCGTGAGTCGCTGTGGAAATGTACCTTTCTGTCCGGGTGTCAGCGCTGCTAGCATGCCGTTTCCCAGGAGTCACTTCCGGCGCCAGGGCGACGAGCTGAGGTCCATCTCGGAGGCTGTCGACGGGACGCTCTTCACCCTGCACGACGCCTCCAACGCGAGACGCTGGCATCCGGGCCGTGCTGAGGAACTCCTGGACTGTCACCCTCACTCTCTGTACCATCTGGAGGACAGTGCCAGGATAGACGCTGCAGGTACACAGCGAGAGAAGCTCCACGGGGTGGATGGAAATCCCGGCAGGGAGTCGAAGTGGGCGACGTCTTTCCCCGCTTCAGAGTCCCGTTCCTGCCGCCATTCCAGTCCGGGAGTTCGCGCCAACCAGAGGACTTCCCCCGACCTGCGCCACGTCACTCGGGATTCCCTTCAAGGAGCCGCAGCTGACAGCAGTTATGTCCGGGGTCGAGTGGCTGTCGCGAGCTCTACTGTGTTTCCTGTCACCACCTTCAGGCATGTGGCGGCGGCAGTGAGATTGATGGTGAGGACTTCAGGGCTACGAAGCTTTCCCGTGCTCGGCGCCTTCCTCGCCTCGTTCTCTGATCTGGAGCGGCGAATCCTGGGTTTCCCCCTCGCTTCGTCCCCTGGGAGTAGTCGTCATCACATCGCCGAGTCACCTCTGCACGAACCTCGTCCGGATCCAGTTCTGGGTCATCGTCAGGACCGTTCCTCCCACGCAGCTGTCATCCCTTCGCCTCGTCAGTGTGGAGATTCTACAGCCTCGTCCCCTGAGCCTCGTTCCCCCGCTGTCATTCCTGGACATTCGGGCTGGCTCACCCCGGCTGTTTCCCCCTCCTCCTCGACGCGCTTCCTGACCGCTGTGTGTGCCTGGAATCCCGGCCTGGTGAGCTCTCTGCTGGAGACAACGCGAGCGACCCTCAGACGAATTCCCGGGGGGTCCTCCGTTATCGCCGGGCGGGGAGAGGAAGAAGCAGATTCCACTACAGCAGGCGATACTCAACCTCCAGGGGGCAGGCAAGTCATTGTTTTTTCACACCTGCTTAATGATTTGCTCTGTCACATCCCTGGAGGAGAAGTTCAGGGTTCGCAGCTCCCTGAACTCTCCCCACCTGCTGTAACTTGTATTCCTAATCCCGCATCCTCTGTGTCTCTCTCCGCCGAGCGGTCCCCGGCTCCGGGTCAACGTGGTGGGATATGGAGAGGGCCTGTGGTTCCGCAGCTACATTGCGGACGGAGGAGGGGGACTGACTGCTGCGTGGAGTCTACTCCGACGACTGAGCGTCCCCGGGTCTCCACGGAGGAGCGGTTCGGTCCGGCGGGACGAGATTCTTCTGGCTTCACGCCGAGTGGATCGTCGGCGGGGTTACCTGAGCTGGAGGGATCTCAAGCTGCGCTGACCATCGTGCTGGCTGCGGGGCCCGACGCGGCTAGATGGGAGCCTGACAACGACCTCCTGACGACGGATCCTGGATCTTCGCAGTCCTGGACGGCGTCAGAACCCGAGATCAGGCGAGTGCTCTCCTTTCTTTTCTCTCTTTTTATCCCCGAGCACTTCAGCCTATCTCCAGGGGAGACGAGCCGGGTGCAGCCGTCCGCTGCGTCTGAACTCGTCTCGCCGGGTTCTGGCGCTGCCGGTGATCCTGATCCCGGTTCTGTTTTCTCTTCTGAGCCTTCTTCCAGGGTCACCGGCAAGGAGTTGCTGTTCCTCGTGGTGCTGGAGGGTCCGGGTTCAACGTTGGAGGTCGGTTCTGGTGCAGTATTCAACGTGGGTTCGCCCGAGACCCAGTCGGGGTCCAACGTGGGTTCGCCTGAGGCCCGATCGGGGTCCGACGTGGGTGCTGCCCCAGTATTGTCCAGGTCCGGTGAGGAGGTGGCCGTTTTCCTGCGGCCTGACGCCCGCCGCCCTCGTCATCAGCTCTCCCCTGAGCCTCTTCCACCGGGATCCGCTCTGATCCTTCGCCCGTCTCAACGGTCCTGGTGGTTGAGTGATGCGGGTCGACGACCCGACCCACAGAACTTTCGGTTCGGTGATCTGGTTCCCCCCACTGGTCTGTTTCCCTCTGGGCAGCCTGGTTCGGCTGCCGGTGGACTGGATTCCTGGGATCTGGGTCCAGAGTTCGCCGTCCGAACACTTCTCTTTCCCTGATTCGCCAGCTGGACAATGGGCGGGGAGATCTCCGGAGCCATCTCGGCCATTTTTGGACTCTGCCTGCCATTCACCTCGGGTGTCACTTTTTCTTTTGTTATTAAGGTCACTCGGGTGTAATGTTTTGTCCTGTTGGTGGATTCGTTTTTATAGTGCTGTGTTTTCCATCGCTCATGCTCAGCATTTTACTTTTTGTGCCATGTTTTTAGCCTCGTTTTTTGTATTGTAGAGTTATGTTTTGTTTTCCGTAACACCATGCTCTGCAGTTATCCATTTATTTCAGTCACTTTCATTTCTTTAGGTGACTGGGTATTTATATATTCGTGTGTGTGGGTTTTTCTTTGCCTGCACTCAGTATTTCTTTTTTGTCCTGTTGGTTCATTATAGAGTCATGTGCCTTGTTTTCCGTAACACCATGCTCTATAATTGTCATTTGTTCCAGTCACCCTCACTTTTCTTGGTGACTGTGTGTGTATGTACTTAAATTAGCGCTGTGTATAGGTTCCCCTTTATTTAACCGTACTCAGCATTTTTTGCCCTGTACCTTTTTGGTGGTTCTTTTTTCCTTGCTCTGGGTCACGCATGGTTGGTACTCTCTGGGTAGTATGTAACCGGCGTGCTGACCCAGTTCTTCTACCCATCTGTACCTGGGTTAATTATTCTGTTTTGTCAGTATTGTATTTGGGTTTTTCTTTCCCGCTACCCTACATTGCCCCATTGGTGTTGTCCTTCCCTTGGCTTCTTCCCCTCCGGTCCGCCTCCCACCCTAGGTGGGGGGGGGGGGGGCTGGGATGTTCCTGGTCGTTCAGGAGCCCGACCTTGAGGGAGGGGCTCTGTCACCATGGGTTGAGATGCCGTCTCGGCACTCAGCCCATGTTTTCCCTCATCCCTGCTTCCCATTGAGCAGCGTCTCAGCTGGCCCCCAGCTGGCAGCATTATGGACGGCTGGGGCCAATTAGTCTTCATCAGCTGGGGCGCTGCCAATGAGGATAAATAGGAGCAGCCTCGATGACTCGGGGCTGCGACATAAACACATTGCTAAGCTGAAGCCCCTTCGTCTGGTGTCAGCTTATACTCCTCTTGCAGCATTCCTATGTTTGTATCCCGCTGTGAGTATGTACGTCTTGCTACCCCCACGTCCGGTACGAGCTGCTTACCTCTGCGCTGTGCAACCTGTGAGTGTACCTCTGCATGAGTATCTGTGCTCTCCTCATCCCTTCCCCTTTACCCTGAATAAAATATCACGACTCACTGGCTTGTCCCTGGCTCTGATTGCCCGGCTCCCTAGAGCCGGATATGACAGTCTCCACCGCTGCGCCTCGGATGCTCTTTGATCTTCGCTGGCGGTTGAGACCTCTTGTCCTGTTCTGAGGCGTGAGGTCGTTGCACATATGTAATCACCAAACATTCTAATATGCTTATACATATGTAGGTTATGGGATATATGATTAATATAAACCACAACGGTGAGTTTAAATAAAGTTTAACAGGGAAAAAGGTATAAAAATAAACATCTAGGAATGGGAGTTTGACTCTGAATTAGGATTTGAGCTCAGGAAAGGAAAAAAATAATAATTCCTAGATGTTTAAAGAAAAACATTAAAATACACAGAAGTTTACACAAACGCAATATTCCATGTTATCTGGTTTGCAGTGTTCATAGAAAAAGCATGTGCGAGAAGTTTCCTTTGTTCTGGGGCAGTGAAGTGATCTCTTTGTTCTCCTGTGGTGCTCTGCCGTGAAGTGCTCGTAGAAGGAGAGGAAGAAGAAAAAGGGCTGAAAAGAGGGTGTCTCTCCTCTTTATCTGCGGACAACTTTCATGGGCTTCCGGGGATTGGCAGCAGCCCCAGCCAATAGTCTTCCTTCATGGACGGGTCTTATGAACTTTAGTCCAGTGAACAAGCTTTTGTCTGTAAGGAACCAATGGAATGAAAGAGCTGGAGCCCAGCATATGCTGGGTGATGACTGGCTGATACTGGTCCTCACAGAATGACACACAATTTTAATACACTGGGATTCCTTAACCTACTTATGTATAAAGTCTAAGCTAGTTTTTGTGATTCATGCAACTTTATAACTACTGTTTTTAAATTAACACGCAAGAATAAGATAAGATAAGATAAGATAAGCCTTTATTAGTCCCACAATGGGGAAATTCCAGGATTGCAACAGCATAGGGATAGCAACACTCAGAGCAACAATCGGAAGGCAAGAAAAAACAACATCTAGTAAACATATGTCCATATTACTATAAATGTATATATATAGACACACAGTGCAGAGCATTATGGCTGGTGGATGTGCAGCAGAAAGTCTAAGCTCTCTCTCCCTGGATGCAGCGGGCCAGCTGGAAGTCTTTGGGCATGATGGTGACCCCCTTAGCGAAGAAGAGACCACCAGGTGGGTCTCGCTGGTCTCCTGCAGAGCCATGACGGCGAAACTCAGGAAACGCAGGACGGTCTTCAAGTCCTGAGCGATCTCCCTCACCAGGCGCTGGACGGGCAGCTTACGGATGAGCAGCTCTGTGGATTTCTGGTAGCGACGGATCTCTCTCAGAGCCACGGACCTGTGACGGCGAGGCCTCTTCACTCTGCCGGTGGCCAGAGCGCCTCTCCGAGCAGCCCTGTGGCTAGCTGTCTCCTGGGGGGCTTCTTCCTCCAGTAGATTTTACGGGCGGTCTGCTTGGTTCTTGCCATCGCTCTTTATTATTCTGTCTTATATTTCTTTCACGCCGCCTAAACTCCAGCCCGGCACCCGCTTCGTTTTCGCTACAGCTCCCGGTATGTCGAGTTTCCCATTAGCACCGGGTGGCGGCCAAGTGCTAGCTAGCACTAGCTCCTCCCCGCTGTAACGTCTCCTGCTGCAAACCGTGGCTCCGTCCGCCGACCCGGGAGACCCCCGGGGCGATCCGTGCGTCCGTGATATACATACAGAGTGAAAGGTGTAGAAAGAAGAAGGAAGATTAAAAAAAAAAAGGCTGTTGCAACAGGCAGCCGACTCGTGTGGCGCCGCCGGTCCGGCGGAACCGGAAAAAAAAAAAAAAAAAAAAAGAATTTAAAATGTTTAAATGAATAAACATTCATTTAAACATTTTAACATGCACATATTTAAAATCAAGGATCAATACTGTATATTTCAAACCCATTATTGATTATCCACACTGAACATCAGAGTCCATTTGCTTTTCCATGGTGTCCTGAAAAAGAGGATAATCTGAAAATTGAGTTTTGTAACATGAATGCAAGTCATTTCAAGAAGATCACTGGTTAAATCCAGCATGTCCCGGAGTTGCCAGTAAAGGGCAATGTTGAGCTGTGGATATTTTGTAGTGACCATATGAGGTACTCCACAAAGGTCTGTTCTTTGTCCATGTTTTATTGGCCAATAAAATGTTCAGGAGAAAGTGTATTAGGAGGAATTCCGGAGACTTGTTTAACAAAGGAATGTTAGTTCAGCTGTGGTCCTGGGATGAAAGAGCAGTTCTTGACTGTCCATTTCCTGGGTGAAACAATATCTTTAAGCTGAAGAATAATTTTATTGATGAGCCAAAGCAAGATGATGCTACACCTGTCATTATATTTTACATCCAGAGCTGCTAGAAAACATTTCCTGTCCATTGTTATTTAGAGCCTGGGGGTGACAACAGAAAAGGCTCGGTCACCCCAGTGTTTATACCTTGACCTGGGCAGATCCAGCAAAAGCTGATTGAATGACCTCAAAACTCTGTCTTGGTCACGGTCCATTAAAATCTCAGATAAATAAGCCGGAGCAAGGCCATTAAGAGCTTTGAAAACAAAGAGTAAAAGTTTAAAATTAATTCTAAAATGGACTGGAAGCCAATAGAGTGAAAAAAGAATTGGTGTAATGTGCTCTCGTCTAGTTATGTTGGTTAAAGGATGGGCTGCTGTGTTTTGCACAAGTTGAAGGCGGCTGAGAGAAGACTGGGAGATGCCAATATAAAGTGTATTGCAGTCTAGAAGAGATTAAAGAATGGATGGCTATCTCAACGTCATGATGGCTCAGGAAAGGTTTGGCTTTGGATAACAAACATAACTGATAAAAGCTCATCTTGACTACATTGTCAGTCTGTTTGTCAAATTTTAAATGGCTGTCAAAAATCACCCCCAGATTGCTGACAGCTGAACTGAGCCTTAAAGACAGGGTACCAAAGCCAGCCGTTACAGTATCCCCAAACACAATACATTCAGTTTTTTTCTTCATTTAAGAGGAGAAAATTTTGGCTTTACCACAACTTAATGTCGGTGATGCAGTCCAATAGAACACTTTGTGAGTCAGTTTGTTCTGGGCTCAAAGGTAAATAAAGCTGCAAATTGTTTGCATAACAGTGGAAAGACATGTTGTGCTTGGCTATTATTGACCCAATGGCAGCATATATAATGAAAACAGAATAGGGCCAAGGATAGAGCCCTGTGGGACCCCACAGAAGAGAGAGGCACTGGATTAGGACATGTCACCAATCATTACAGAAAAGGTTCTGTTAAATAAGTAGAATTCAAACCACTTAAGTGCAGTGCCATGGATGCCAACATGGTGATTCAGGCGTGACAGAAGGACAGTATGGTCCACTGTGTCAAAGGCTGCTGTAAGAGCTGTGGTGTAATTGAGTTACTTTGAAAAGAACTACAGTCACGCAGTGATGACGTCACGTAGGCGACTGGCGGGAGAGACACAGACTAGTAGTGAGGTTGACATGGTTCAATAAAAGTAACGTTAAAAGCTACAGTTGGACTCAGGCAGTGTTGTAATAAGACGACATGGTGTCAGAAGTCCTGTAGTTAACGTAGAGAGGTAAGCCCCAAAACAAAAAGGATCGTTTGTACACCGTGGAGGAAGAGAGGGGAGTTTGCGGACATGATGAGTGAAGACGGAGACGTTAACGGAGGGATCGCAACCGCTCTGGGAGCCGCTATGGCAGCGGGTCTGTACGCTATGTTTAATATCCAGCCACCGGAGCCCTTCGACTTTTTTAAGCTGCAGGAGTGGGCCAAATGGATCAGGAGATTCGACAGATTTCGCCTGGCAAGTAATCTGAATGCAAGTTCTGAAGAGAATCAAGTTAATACTTTGATATATTGCATGGGGGACGAGACGGATGATGTTTTACGTGGGCTGGCTCTGACGGATGCTCAACGCAGCTCATTTGAAGCGGTGCATGAAGACTTTCAAGGCTTCTTTGTGGTTAAAAAGAATGTAATTTATGAGCGTGCCAAATTCAACCTACGAAAACAGCGGGAAAGTGAGACAGTATATTCTTTTGTTACTGCACTATATGCGCTGGCTGAACATTGCAATTACGGTGTGCTACACGATGAGATACTTCGAGACAGACTCGTCGTCGGTCTGTTAGACAAGAGGCTGTCTGAACACATGGCTAGATCCAGAGCTGATTTTAGAGAAAGCAATCAGGATGGCACGACAGAGTGAGGAGGTGAAAAAGCAGCAAGCTTCTCTGAGAGGGGACACCAGAACTCAGGTAAGTGAGGCAATGTCTGTTGATAGAGTGTTCAAGGGAAGTAGCAAGCCTGCTAAAAACAAACCTCAGCGTGCTCTCAAACCACACAGTACTCAGAATAGCAAAGAAAAGGGGACACAGTCAAAATGTCATAAATGTGGCAGCTCTCCATCACATTCAAAACGTGAGTGTTCTGCAAATGAAGTGAACTGTCATGCTTGTGGGAGAAAGGGTCATTATAAATGTGTGTGCAAGGCCTCAAAATCTGTACTTGAGGTTGAAGAGGATGAGGATGCCATCTTCCTCGGCAGTGTTACAACAGACGGTGATCCTTGGATGGTCAACATTGACATTCATGACAGCAGTGTGACGTTCAAAATTGACATGGGTGCTGATGTCACAGTTTAGCCACATGCTGTGTTCCAGAAGATACTCAGAGAAAACCCACCTGTGCTCCACAAAGCACCTAAGCCGCTCCTGGGACCGGGGAGGACGCCACTTGATGTTGTGGGCGTTGCCAAGCTGTTGCTGAGAATTGGTGGGAAAGAGGAGATGGAGGAGGTGTATGTTGTCCGTTACGTGCACACTGCCCTGCTGGGGAGGTCTGTGAGCAGCAGACTAGGGCTTGTTGCACGCCTTGACAGTGTCACTATAGAGATATTAAAGGAGAACTATCCAAAATTATTCAGCGGACTAGGTGAGGTGCGCCAGGCAGATGCCATCAAGCTCAAACCAGGTGCCAAACCATTTTCACTCAAGACACCAAGGAGGATCCCATTGCCACTAATGGACAAAGTCAAGCAAAAGCTGTCCCGCATGGAAAGCCTCGGGGTGATATGCAGAATTGAGGAGCCTACAGACTGGTGTGCTGGCATCGTGGTAGTGCCCAGAAAGAACAAGATGGATCCTGTGCGAATATGTGTCGACCTCACTAACCTCAATAAGTCCGTGTGGAGAGAGAAGTTCATTCTACCATCAGTAGAGGAAACACTTGGGAGGCTGGCTGGAGCCAAAATATTTAGTAAGCTGGATGCAAATATGGGGTTTTGGCAAATTCCACTGACAGAAAAGTTAGCAAAACTGACAATGTTCATCATGCCCTTTGGACGCTATTATTTCAAACAGCTACCTTTCAACATTGCATCCGCCCCTGAACACTTTCAGAACAGAATGGTGATGGAGGTCACAGAAGGGCTCAAAGGTGTGGTTTGTCACATTGACGACGTGCTGGTGTGGGGACGTATGCAAGAGGAGCATGATGCTTGCCTGCATACTGTGCTAAGAAAGATTCAGAAGGCAGGTATCACACTTAACATTGGCAAGTGTGACCTGTCAAAGTCTGAGGTGACTTTCCTAGGCCACGTGATCTCTGCCAGCGGCATCAGTCCAGACCCGAGCAAGACGGAGGCCGTGAGGGAAATGCCTGAGCCTAAAACAGTGAGTGAACTATTCAATTCAATTCAATTCAACTTTATTTATATAGCGCCATTTCACAACAACAGTCATCTCATAGCACTATCAACTGTAGGGAGGACCCCCACAGTTGCAGAAAGACCCCAGCAATCAGGCGATCCCCTGTGAGCAAGCACTTGGCGACGGTGGAGAGGAAAAACTCCCTTTTAACAGGAAGAAACCTCCAGCAGAACCAGGCTCAGGGAGGGGCAGTCATCTGCTGCGACTGGCTGGGGGGTGAGGGGATAGAGAAGAAGAAAAGAACAGACAAACTAAAGTCTTTCCTTGGAATGGTAAACCAGCTAGGCAAGTTTATCCCACAGCTAGCTGAGAGGGACAAAGCCTTCAGAGATCTCCTTTCGAAGAAGAACTGCTGGGTGTGGGGTGCCAAGCAGGCTAAATCCTTCCAGTACTGAAAGGATGCCCTGACGTCACCGCCGGTGCTAGCTGTACATGATCCTAACAGAGAATGCAAAGTTATGGCAGACGCGTCGTCTTACGGACTTGGAGGAGTCCTGATACAAAACTGGGGTGAGGAATGGAGACCAGTAGCCTTTATGTCGCAGACTCTCACACCCAAGGTTCCAAGGTTGTCATAGCCAGGAGTGGCACTGAGGTTAAGCTCCCAGTGCTCATAAAATGCTCCTTACGGCGTGCGTCTCGAAAAGCCTCTGACAACTAAATCCAACTCCTAGCCTGCCCGTGTGGTTTAGTCTCTAAGCCCGGCGGAACTGCTTTTACTAATAGGAGAAGGGGCGAGGGCGGATCTCTGGCGCCTTAAAACCAGATGCTTCGGGTAGATGGTGGCTCGTCAACCTGGGAAGGTAGCCCATCTAGGGGAAGGTAAACCCTGATTTCAAACCTCCGCTGCCTTGCGGCACACCCGGTCACAGGAAAGGCTTCGGGAGTCAACCCTGAGGAAAAATCCGGAGTTGGAGCCCCTAAGGCAGTTCTCTGTTGTGCTCAGCATCGTTCTGGCAGCTCCTGCGACGGCGCTGGTGCCAAACTATAGCAGCCCCGCTGTTCCTTTGGATCCATCAGTGATGTGGAGAGGGGGGGACATGCTGCATGGGTAACATCTTGTCCTCCATATCTTCCTGCCCAGGCTTGAATCCTACCAACGGCCAACGCTGGAAGGTAGAACACCGGTGCGCATCGGCCTGTTCAGCCACAGGTGGTGCTGTTCCAGCAGAGTAGACGTTGAGGATTCTCTTCCATGGTCATCATAGACCGACGGAGGCCGACGACGAACGAACTCTCACACCCACCGAGCAGAGATATGCGCAAGTGGAAAAGGAGGCTTTGAGCCTGACCTGGGCTTGCGAGAGGCTCAACAACTTCCTCATTGGAAAACACTTCCAGTTGGAGACAGATCACAAGACTCTCCTGAGTCTCCTGGGGTCTCAAGCACTGGACGCTCTACCCCCTTGGATCCAATGCTTTCGAATGTGTCTTATGCACTATTCCTACTTCATATCTCACGTGGCACGGAAGTGCCTGTGGACAGCTGATACATTGTCGCGAGCGCCTGTCACAAGAAAAAGGACACCAGCTGACAAAGAGCTGTTCGAAGACACAAATATCTACGTGGATTTGGTGATGGAGAACCTACCTGCAAGCACTGCTTATCTGGAGGAGCTGAAAGAGCAGCTGCAGAGGGACAGTGTGTGTGCTCGAGTGATGCAGCTGTGTGCAGAAGGCTGGCCAGCTCATGGCATAAATGAACCTGCACTCAAGCTATACGGGACTGACAGGGCGTTCCTTACTGTCCAGGATGGTCTACTGCTAAAGCGGGATAGGCTTGTCATACCCTCAACCATGAGAAATGATGTTCTTGCTAAGCTGCACAAAGGACACCAGGATGTGGTTAAGTGTAGAGAACCGGCACGACAGTCAGTATGGTGGCCGGGGTTGAGTCAGCAGCTGAATGAGTTGGTTCTCAACTGCAGAGCATGCTGTCAGGAGAGACAGAACCACAGGGAGCCACTGATGCCGACACCATACCCAGACAGACCATGGCAGAAGTTGGGAGCAGACTTGTTCATGTTAGGGAGCAAGACCTACCTGCTAGTAGTGGACTACATGTCAAGATATGTGGAGATTGCCCTGCTAACTCCCATAAGATCTAATGATGTGATCCACCACCTTAAGTCAATCTTTGCACGTCATGGGATTTGTGAGACCCTGGTGACAGACAATGGGCCACAATTCTCTGGAGCGGCCTTTGCAAAGTTGTACGGGTTCCAGCATGTAACCAGCAGCCCAAAATATCCCCAGGGCAATGCTGAAACTGAACGTGCAGTGCAGACAGTGAAGGGGCTTTTGAAGAAGTCAGATGACCCCTATCTTGCTTTACTGGCTTGCAGGGCTACCCCTCTCCAAAATGGGTATAGCCCAGCTCAACTGCTCATGGGGAGGAGGCTTCGTACAACTGTGCCTATTCTTCCTACGTTGTTAAGTCCTGCTCTTCCTGATGGAAATGCTGTTCTGCTGAAAGAAGGGAAGAGGAAAACGAAAGATGTGCAACGCTACAACCTGAGACACCGTACAAAGCATCTCAATAGACTCACTCCAGGACAGGACTTGTGGGTCACAGATCAAGGAGCAGCAGGAGCTGTCATCGGAAATCACACCACACCTGCCTCTTATCTGGTGGAGGGACCCCATGGAACCATCAGGTGAAACCGTTGTCATTTCATCCCCTGGAACTCCTCATTGGAGCAGAGCAACAGTGCTGCAGCTGAGCAGTTCCTGGAAGGTGTTCCAGAACAACCTTCAGTAGAACAGCCTGCAGCAACATCATCACAACAGAATGTTCCTGAACCACCATCTACTCCTACTCCTAAAACCAGGTCTGGGAGAGCGGTTGTAAAACCAAACCGGTTGGACTTTTAAACATTTCAGAATATTGAATGTTTGAAAATAATAGTGGGAAAAAGGTTGCAAATGTGATTGCACTATTTTTCTGATTTTGCACTCTTTTCTATGTAAATGTTCAAGTTCAGAGTTTAGAGTGAAGACAGAACAGTACAGGGTTTAGGATGGAGGTATTGTATTTGATTTTGCACATATTGTTCAGTACTAAGGGAAAACTGCAGTGTGTCTGTTGTGTGTGTGAATGGCATTAGATAGGACCAGATCTTCCAGCCACAGAGGCAGAATAATCCTCTAAGGTCTGTTGAATCAATGGCAGTCTACCCATTGATACTAGAAAGGGGAGATGTGGTGTAATTGAGTTACTTGGAAAAGAACTACACAGTCGCGCAGTGATGACGTCAGGTAGGCGACTGGCGGGAGAGACAGACTAGCAGCGAGGTTGACATGGTTCAATAAAAGTGACGTTAAAAGCTACAGTTGGACTCACACGGTGTTTTAATAACACAAGATCTAGCAGCACTAAAACAACGGAGCACTTGGAATGAACAGACATCATAATATCATTGTGCACCTTTAGCAAGGCAGACTCAGTGCAGTGATGAGGTCTAAACTCAGATTGAAACTTCTCAAAAATAGAGTTGTTTTCTAAAAAGGATTGCAATTGTATAAAAACAACTTTTTCTAAAACCTTAGATAAAAAGGGCAAATGAGAAATGGGTCTAAAATTAGTTAAAACTGAATGGTCAAGGTGAGGTTTTTTAAGAAGGGGCCTAACAATGGCATGTTTAAAAGCAGATGGGACAAATCCTGAACTAAGACAGGAAGTAATTAAAACCAAAAGACCAGGCCCTACAGTATTAAAAACCCTTTTCAGGATTCCAGCAGGAACAACATCCAGTGAACATTTTGTAGGCTTCAGAGACTTCACTATATCAGTAAGTGATGATAAAGAAACCAGCTCAAACTGCTCAAACACAGCAGAGTAACACTGAGTGTGTGAACACTCAGTGTTACCTAATCATCCTTTTTAGCCTTCCCTTCTCTTTACCTTCCATTGGTGTTTGTGTTAGCTTCGGGTTAGCCACTAGCTATGGCTACTAGCTCTCCTTCCCCTTCTCCTCTGGTGTGCTTGTTGTGTCAGATGTTTAGCTACACCTCTGCCTCTTTTAGTGATAATGGTGAGTGTTGTGGTCTATATTAATCATATATCCCATAACCTACATATGTATAAGCATGTGAGAATGTTTGGTGATTACATACACTACCGTTCAAAAGTTTGGGATCACCCAGACAATTATTTTGTGTTTTCCATGAAAAGTCACACTTATTTACCACCATGAGTTGTAAAATGAATAGAAAATATAGTCAAGACATTGACAAGGTTAGAAATAATGATTTGTATTTGAAATAATAATTTTTTCCTTCAAACTTTGCTTTCGTCAAAGAATCCTCCATTTGCAGCAATTTCAGCATTGCAGACCTAACATGATTGCACAAGGGTTTTCTAATCATCCATTAGCCTTCTGACACAGTGAGCAAACACATTGTACCATTAAAACACTGGAGTGATAGTTGCTGGAAATGGGCCTCTATACACCTATGTAGATATTGCACCAAAAACCAGACATTTGCAGCTAGAATAGTCATTTACCACATTAGCAATGTATAGAGTGTATTTCTGATGAGTTTAAAGTTATCTTCTTTGAAAAAAAGTGATTTTCTTTCAAAAATAAGGAAATTTCTAAGTGACCCCAAACTTTTGAACGGTAGTGTATGTAAAGCGACTTCACACCTCAGAACAGGACAAAGGGTCTCAACCGCCAGTGAAGATCAGAGAGCATCTGAGGCACTGCGGTGGAGACCAGATAGGTCGCCCTGACCTCCCAGGGCCAGGTGGAGGGGTACGGAGACAAAGGAGGATAATTAAGTTAATGGGGGATGTCAGCTTTGTATGCATGTCTTTTGTTGTGTGTGAGTATAAGTACACAGAGCCGAATGTGTTCGCTCTCTTACTCCTTCTGCTGCTGCACTAGATGAGACTTGTTAGAGCAGCAAAACTGATAATAAACTTTGGTTTATAAGTCACATCGCCTCGTGATTCCGAGCTCTTCTACACTGGTGACCCTGACGCGAGGATGGACCAGAGGCGTTCCCCAGCGATCGACTCATCTGTGGCGACCCAGGCAGACGCCGGCGCCCATGCAGACAGGGGAACAGATGGACGACGTTCCCCCACGGCAGAAGTGATAGAGAGGGCTCAACCGAGCACCAGCGCCGCTGTGAGAGCCGAAGGAAGACACTCTCACCCTGCGGACACATCAGTGACGGTCCACACAAACGCCGTCACCGTCAACCTGCCGGACTTCTGGCAGGAAGACCCCGCCCCGTGGTTTCAGCAAGCTGAAGCCCAGTTTGCACTCGCGGGCATCACGGCTGACGATACAAAGTTCTATCACATCGTCGCCAAACTCGACGCCGCCACTTCGAGATGTGCGCAGAGCATAATCCAGCGGCCGCCGGCCCAGGACAAATACAGAGAACTAAAAGCGACCATAGTGGCGAATTTCGTCCCCTCTGCCGAGGAGAGAGCCGAGAGGATCCTGGCGGTCTACGCCCACAGAGGATGCAAACCCAAGGCCCTCATGGAGGACTTGCTGCAACTCAAAGAAGAGGACAATGACAATTTCCTCTTCCAATTTATATTCCTCAGTACACTGCCGCCACACATGAGAAGGACGCTTGCCAACATGCGATGCAGCACCCAGCAAGACTTCCGCACGCTGGCTCGCGAAGCGCAGCGACTCGTCAACGCCTGCAGGGAACAGACACCCACAGCAGCATCCGCAGGCCTCAACGCCGATGTCCGGAGCCACGGGGAGCCTCAAACCACTGAGCAGAATCCGCCCGCCATGGCAGCGACACGGCCAAGACGTAACAGACGGAGCGACGTCTGTTATTACCACCACCGCTTCGCCGAGAAGGCTTACAAATGCCTTCCCCCCTGCAGATTCACGATTTCGGGAAAACGCCAAAGCCGAGAACCGTTAACAGCGGCAGTTCTCGGCGAAAAAAGCAAGCTTCTATATGTGACGGACGGACACACCGGCAAGCAGTTCCTCATTGACACGGGAGCTCAACTGAGTTTTATAATGCCCTCCCAAGCAGACCGGGCCATGGGCCCCCGGGGTAATGGAGCGGTGGCAGCCAACGGCTCCATCATCAACACTTTTGGCGAAAGGAACCTGCCCCTCCGCATCCATGGCCGCATCTACAGATGGACATTTGTTGTAGCGGCGGTGAGTTTTAACTTGTTGGGCGCAAACTTTTTGTGTGCACATGGGTTATTGGTCGATCTAGCGAACAGACACTTGGTTAATGCATTGTCCTTTGCTTCTATTCCCTGCTCAGCTTGAGTTTCTCCACCACCCGTGCAGGCCAGCGTCACTACAACAGGAGGTAAGTTTGATCAACTCCTCACCCAATTTCCAGCACTCACAATTCCCAAATTCTCAGCTACAGTGGCTAAGCACGGGGTCGAACACTCTATTCCCACAACGGGCCCGCCCGTATTCGCCAAAGCTCGGCGCTTAGACGCGACCAAGCTCGCCATAGCTCGGGACGGGTTTACCACCCTTGAAAAACTAGGCATTATCAGGCGCTCAAAAAGCCCCTGGGCATCACCGCTTCACATGGTCCCTAAACCCGACGGTTCTTGGAGACCGTGCGGCGATTACCGCAGATTAAACAATGCGACAGCGCATGACCGCTACCCAATTCCTCACATCCAAGATTTTTCACTACATCTGGCGGGTGCGTGCATTTTTTCAAAAATAGACCTGGTCCGCGGCTATCATCAAGTCCCCGTTAAAGCGGAAGACATTCCTAAAACAGCTGTAATAACCCCCTTCGGCCTTTTTGAATTTTTGCGGATGCCTTTCGGCCTCAAAGGCGCTGCTCAAACCTTTCAGCGGATGATGGACGCAGTATTACGCGACCTCCCTTTCGTGTTCGTCTACCTCGACGATATGCTGGTAGCCAGCTCGTCTGAGGAAGAACACGAACAGCATCTCACTATGGTTTTTCAGAGACTAGAAGAGCACGGGTTAATAATCAATCCAGCCAAATGCAAATTCGGCGTGTCACAAATTGATTTTTTGGGACACAGAGTTTCACCGAAGGGGGCAGTCCCACTGCCAGACAAAGTTCACGCAGTAAAAAGTTTCCCACGGCCACAAACGGTCAAATCGCTGCAAGAATTTTTGGGAATGGTTAATTTTTACAACCGTTTCCTCCCCCGCGCAGCTCAGCTCATGCAGCCCCTATATGACGCGCTCAGAAAACAAAAACCTTCCAACGCGGTCGAATGGACCCCGGAGCGCGAACGCGCCTTCGCGGAAGTAAAAAGTGCCCTAGCTAATGCCACATTGTTGGTTCACCCTGATCCCTCGGCCCGCATTGCGCTAACCACAGACGCTTCAGACCTGGCCATAGGGGCGGTTGTAGAACAACACGTCGGCGGAACCTGGCAACCTTTGGCATTTTTCAGCAAATCGCTGAACCAAACTGAGCGTAAATACAGCACCTTTGACAGGGAGCTGCTAGTGCTTCATTTATCCATCCGCCACTTTCAGTTCTGGTTGGAGGGGCGGCGTTTCACGGCTTTTGTAGACCACAAACCGCTCACCTTTGCGATGGCTAAAATTTCTGAACCGTGGTCAGGCAGGCAACAAAGACAGCTAGCTGCGATTTCAGAGTTCACCACAGACATTCGACATGTGGCAGGCAAACTTAACGTGGTAGCAGACTGCCTCTCTCACGCTGTGACATCGCCAGAGCGCGAGGAGACAGATTATACTACCTCAGCCGCAGAACTCTTCGCCAATGCGGACACATACGCAGCCCCAATCCACGTAGGGATAGATTATGCAGCCATGGCGAAGGAGCAAAGTAGTGACGCGGACGTGCGCGCACTCCTGTCTGGACCAACAGGGTTAAGGCTGGAGGAAAGGGGTTTACGCGACGGTGTGCCCCCCCTAATATGCGACATCTCAACCGGCCGACCTCGCCCGGTAGCTCCAGCTGCATGGCGCCGCCGTATTTTCGACTCAATTCACTCCCTCGCGCACCCAGGTGTGCGCGCTTCGGTTAAAATGGTCGCCGAAAAGTTTGTGTGGCCTGGCCTGCGCAAAAACGTAAAAGAATGGGCAAAGACTTGCATTTCTTGTCAGCGCGCCAAAATACACAAACACACAAAAGCCCCTCTAGAGCCTTTTCGAATCCCTGCTAGAAGGTTCGACCACGTTCATGTCGACCTCGTGGGACCACTACCTTCCTCCCAAGGTTTCACACATCTGTTAACAATGATAGACTGTACTACGCGCTGGCCGGAGGCGGTCCCTCTGGCGTTAACCACAGCAGAGGAAGTCGCTCGCGTTTTTTTTGACAAACTGGGTGGCACGTTTCGGCGTCCCATCGGACATCACGTCCGATAGGGGGCCTCAATTTGTCTTGGAGCTTTGGTCAGCCATGGCCAGCAGCTTAGGAGTGACAATTCACCGCACCACCGCTTATCACCCTCAGGCTAATGGATTATGCGAGCGTTTTCACAGGTCTTTAAAGGCCGCCCTCAGAGCCTCACTAACGGATACAAATTGGGTAAATAAACTTCCTTCAGTTTTATTGGGGTTGCGTGCTGCACCTAAAGAGGATCTAGACGCCTCCCCAGCAGAATTAGTTTTTGCACAACCTCTCAGGCTCCCAGGTGAATTTTTACCAGAGAACCCAGAGCCAGGGCATCTTCCAGCCCTGAGGTTTTTCGGCAGCAACGGACCGGACTCTCTCCCCGGGCCGGCACATCATTCTTTTCCACGGGTTTTTGTCCCCCAAGCTTTAAAAGACGCTGAATTCGTTTTTGTTAGGCATGAAGCTTTAAAACCAACCTTCCGTCCATCATACGATGGACCATTCAGAGTGCTGGAACCTGGTGATAAGCATTTTGTGCTTGATTTTGGGGACAGAAAAGAAACAGTCAGCATTGACAGACTTAAACCTGCCTTCTTGTTGAGAGACGAGCCTGCACGGTTGGCAAGAGCACCTCGGCGGGGTAGACCCCCCAAGAGAAAAGACTCAGCCCCCCTGCAGGGAACAAATAATCACTCTCCTTCCCAAGCTGCAGATTCCTTACAGGAGGGTCCCACCAGGACGCCCAAGCGGACCCACAGCAGATTCGGAAGAAGATTAAAGCCCAGACGGCACAAGGACTGATACAAACTACTCAAAAGTTGTTCACTAATTGTGCTGTAACGGTTTAGGACTGACTTGTGATATTACTATGCTGTTATGATTACCACTGAATTCTCTACAGGAGCATAGCTGCTGGAAAGTTTCTTCTTTGTCAAGAGGTGTAGCAGTTAGTATGTCATAATAATTATCTTAAACTGTGAATTTTCCTATTGTCCTTTTCTTAGTCGTTTGGGGGGGGGCTGTGGTCTATATTAATCATATATCCCATAACCTACATATGTATAAGCATGTGAGAATGTTTGGTGATTACATATGTAAAGCGACTTCACACCTCAGAACAGGACAAAGGGTCTCAACCGCCAGTGAAGATCAAAGAGCATCCAAGGCACTGCGGTGGAGACCAGATAGGTCGCCCTGACCTCCCAGGGCCAGGTGGAGGGGTACGGAGACAAAGGAGGATAATTAAGTTAATGGGGGATGTCAGCTTTGTGTGCATGTCTTTTGTTGTGTGTGAGTATAAGTACACAGAGCCGAATGTGTTCGCTCTCATACTCCTTCTGCTGCTGCACTAGATGAGACTTGTTAGAGGAGCAAAGCTGATAATAAACTTTGGTTTATAAGTCACATCGCCTCGTCATTCCGAGCTCTTCTATAAGTGTAATAAATGTCTTTTTGAGGTGCTCGAGGTGAGGTTGTGTGATTTGGAATCCCGGCTCCACTGCATTGAAACACCATCAGTGCCAGTTAATAATGACGGATTCTTGTTAGCTACAGTGGAGTGTCGTAGCATAGGGCCTGCTAGCCATGCCCCGGCATCCACCTGTCCTGAGCAGCCAGGAGAGAACGGGTCGGTGATGGTGAGAAGGAAGCCTAGCCACAAGCCCCTGGTTCATCACCAGCCCGTTCACGTTTCAAATCAATATTCTCCGCTCAGTGACACACCTGCTGAGGAAAAATCTCTGATCATTGGTGACTCTGTAGTCAGAAAAGTGAGCCTAGAGACTCCAGCAGCCATAGTCAAATGCATTTCTGGGGCCAGAGCAGGCAACATCCAGTCGAATTTGAAAATGCTGGCTAAAAGTAATTATAAATACTCCACAATTATTAACCACACCGGCATGAACAACATCCGACTCCGGCAGTTGGAAGTTGCAAAACTTTTTTTTCTTTTTTTCCCCTTGTCCTGTCAAGCAGCTAGGTGAGTAGAACAAAAATCTGCTACCCTTATTGTGCCAAAACAGATTTGCTTTGCCAAAAGGAGCTTTATACAGTACCTATCTATGCATTGCATATTGTTGTAAACTCCTCTTGTAATACCTTTTAATACTTTATGTAAATTATTTTACCCATGAAGGACCCGACAGGATGGGAATGGGGAAAGGAGGTGTGGGGATGGAGAAAGAAAAGGGAGAGGAACAAACAAAAAACACAAACAAACCAACAACTAAAACAAAAAGAAGACAGACTGCTTCTTCCACCGAAGATGTCTCAACACAAGTCTGGTATTCACACCTTTTGGGGACATTTGTGCATGTGCATCCATGTGTTTGTATATGAAAGTGCGCGCAAAATAAGTGTGTGCATGTGAGTGGTTTGTCATGGAACATATGAAGAGGGTGGCCGGGCGCAGCAACCGTAAACCCCGAGCAGGCAAGGCAGTGCCATCAACCTCCACAGTGCACAAATGCCCAAGGTCAACAAGCCCAAGGAAAGCCAGGCATCCACCCCGAAGAGGACCGCTGAGGGAGGCCAGGCTGCCAGGCAGCTGGCGTAGCAGACCCACACCCCCTAAGCCGCCGCCCCCCCAGCCCCCCAGTGGGGCCAATGCCAGCCAACGGGCCCCAGGCACCAGGAGGCCAGCGCCCCCACCCCCTGGGCTTGAGACCGGCCCGTGCCCCCGTCGCGAGCCCCCCAGGCACCCCCCCAGCGCCACCACTGCACACCCCGGGGATCCCATGCCAAAGAACCCTCTCCCACAGGGGGCCACAGGGGGCCTACATAGCCGAGAGGCACTACCCCTTCAATCCAGCAACTCCCGACTGGCAGACACACCCATTCCCACACATTCACACCCTCATGCTCTCATATACACCCACATGCACTCACTCCCTCTCGCTCATCCACTCCCCCACACAGTCCCACACTCGCACTCCCGTACCCACCCATTCTCTCTCACTCCTGTACCCACTCAATCTTGCTCCCACTTGCCCTCAGGTTCACCCACTCTCACTCAAGTTCACCCATACGCGCACTCTAACTCACACTCCAACCTACTCACATCCATTTGTGTTCTCCCACACACACTCACTCCCCTCATTCACCCTTATTATTTAGGGCGGCCACGATGCAGATGCAGCGAGCCTGAATGTGCTTCAGCACCCGGCGGCAGCCGGGGAGACTGCCAGCGTGGCCCAGCAGCCCCCCCCCCATGACCTACCCCAGGGCGGCCGCGGCCACAGAAGCAGACTCCCACCCCCAGTGTCCACCTGAGCAACTGATCAGCAGATCAGAGCAGGCGCCCCGAGATGCCACCCGACATGCAAGGTGCCACACAAAACGGCCCCACCATCACCATCTCCACTCATCACTCCCTCACTCTTGCTTACTCTCTTGTTCAGTCCCTCTCTGACTCCCTTGCTCCTATCTATTCATTCGGTAGCACCCAGGGATTTGACAACATGACGGGTCCCAGGCCCCTTGCCGGGCCCCCGGGCTCCCTGCAGAAGGAGGGCAACAGGGGTGGGGAAGGACCTCCCCACCCCTCCTCCTCCTTTCGCAAATCATGATAGGTGTGTGTCAGTTGTATGATGTGATTGTGTGCAGGTGTGTGAACTACCATGGTGCAGTTAAAATTGGGGGGATAGTGGTTGCAGCACCACTAGCCACTACGATAGACACTGGGGCCCCAATCCCCCCAAGCCCTCAGCGTCTTAAATGCAATTAAAATTGAGGTGAGGGCAGCCCCACTGTGCAGCGGAGGTTCCCCTTCACTGACACAGTGCGGTCCACCCCTGCTCCAAAACCCTAAGTGTATCCAAGAAAATGTATGTTCTACCCAGAATCGGGGAAGGCGGGGGGGGGGGGGGGGTAAGGCCAAAAACATGCAGGTTAGGTTAATTGGAGACTCTAAAGTGGCCCTAAGTGTGAATGTGTGTGTGAATGGGAAAGGGTTAGCACTGTACCGTGGCTACTTCATCCATCCAGATGGATGCCCTCAATTTCCCCTCTGGGGATCAATAAAGTATACAAAATCAAATCAAAAATCAAAAAAAAAAAAGACTGGGAGGGAGGTGGTCCAAAAGGAAACCCATCCCTTCCAGAAGCCACCTCACAAACTGGTTCATGTGGTCACCCACTGCCCCCAAATCCCAACCCAGGGCAAGGGCTGCCTGGCCGGGCAGCCCAGGACCCACCAGTGTCATGCCCCAGCACTCCCAGCACCACAAACATGATGGAGTAGCCACACCCATTCCCACTCATCTTGCACACACAAACATGCACAACAACAATAGTCACAATAGTGAGCAATGGACCGGACCCATACGGCACCCCACCGTCAAGCGCCCACCGCAAGCCAACCAACCACCCACCCCAGACACACACCAACAGCAGCAGGCCACCCCGCAGCCACGGCCACCCTGGAGCAGCCCGACGGCAACACGGCTGGGACAAGCAGGCCCAGAGTCACCAACCCCCAGGCCACTAGATGGTCCACCCCACCCCCGCCACCAAACGAGGTTCCCCCACCCACACACACATCCTCCACCCCTGCACATCAACCCACAGGTATCCACACCCGTACACACACACACACTCACTACTACACATGCCCACCTACACCCACACACTGCCCCGCATGCCCACACATAACACACACACACACGTGCCCGCACCCACATCCACACCCATACACCCACACGCACCCACTCACACCCACACTCACGCGCACCTGCATTTGCGCGCGCACACACACACACACACACACACACACACACACACACACACGCACACCCACAGGCCTCAGAGGACGGGGAGGGCGACCCCCCCCATGATGCAGGACCCGTCCCAGAGTGCCGCCAGGGCCCCGGGGAGGGCACGACCCCACCGCGCAAGGACGCGCCAGGGCTGGCCCACACCACCGGCGCACACCCAACCCCGACCCAGACGGGGGACACCCCCCACTCCCAGCACCAGGGGCCCAGGGCCAGACCCAGCCCCACCCGGGAGGCAAGGCCAGCTGGCCCGGGGCCATGGCCCACCTCTCCTGGATATAAACAGTTGGTATTCAAGAAAATTTTTATCACTGATGTTGTACTGTGACACTAGTTCCTGAAATTGGATAAAATTTCCACTTCAAATAAGATGCTCTAAGTTTTTTATTCCCTTCTCATGCCATAGTGGGAAGTTTAACGTCCTCTTTTGTTGTAAAATAGCAGGATTATTCCAAATAGGAGTTTACAAGGGACAAGTGAAGACCCTGTTATTTTTAAAAATTTCCACCAGGCTGTCAGAGAAGAACTGATGTTTATGCTTTTAAAACAGTGATGGCGTTTAATACAGGGACTCATAAAAGGTAAGTCAGAGATATTTAACGACCCACACAGAGCCTGTTCAGCATCTAATCATGGGTTTGCTAGTGGGGTTGATTTTGTCCATTTAGAAACAAACTGCAGTCTATTGGCTAAGAAGTAATTTACAAAATTTGGTAAACTTAAACCGCCGCACCCTTTTGCTTGTTGAAGAGTTTTTAAACTGATCCATGATGATTTATCCTTCCATAAAAATTTACTTATGTTTGAGTCAAGAGACTTAAACCAGGCCATCGATGGTTGAGTAGGTGTCATTGAAAATAAATAGTTGATTTTAGGAAGGGCCATCATTTTAACGGTTGCGACTCTTCCCATTAGTGATATAGGTCGTGTCCTCCAGCACGTAAGGTCATCTTGTATTGTTTTTAAAAGGGTCCCGTGTAATTTAATCGCAATGACTCTCAGAGCCTGGGGGAAATATCTATTCCTAAATATTTTGCATTACCTGATTGCAATGGGATAATGGATATACTTGAAAAATTACAATGTATAGGTAAGACTGTTGATTTACCCCAGTTAATAGATTAGTCTGATAATGATGAAAATTTATCAATGAGCGCCACTGTCTGAAGATGAGATCTTTGTGAGTTTTCAAGGAAAATCAATACATCATCAGCATAAAGACTTCTCTTGTGTTCTTTTTCTCCAGTTTGGATACCTCTGATATCAACATTTTGTCGTATGGCTGCTGCTAATGGTTCAATAAAGATGGTAAAAAGTGAGGGAGACAGTGGACAACCCTGCCTGGCACCTCTCTGGAGATTAAAGCTTCAAGAAGTTTGATCATTTGTTCGGACAGATGCAGTTGGACAGCTATATAGTGTTTTAATCCAGTTTATGAAAGATGAACCAAGCCCAAACTTGTTTAACACCATAAAATAAATTTTCCAATTAACACAGTTAAAGGCTTTCTCTGCATCCAGGGACAAACTTGTAGTTTCTAAGTTATTAATCTTCCAGTAGTCTATTAAATTAAATAGCCTGCGTGTGTTATTAGCTGAGTGCCTACACTTGATGAAACTTGTTTGATCTGGGTGTATAATAAACGGAATTATCCTTTCCAGTCTTTTGGCGAGAGCATTGCAAATTATTTTAAGATTGACATTCATAATTGAGATGGGACAGTAGCTGGATGGAAGCGCAGGTTCTTCTCCAGGTTTAAGGAGCAGGATTATGCTAGCCAAGTTCATATTTGGAGGGATTACATTATCTTTTTTAATTTGGGTCACCATTTTAAAGAAAGCAGGTGCCATCACAGGACAACATTCTTTATAAAATTCTACTGGAAAACCATCTGGTCCCGGAGCTTTGTTGTTTGGGATGCGCTTAAGTGCCTCCTGGAGTTCGGACACCAGAAGAGGTGCATCCAGAGCTGCAATCTGTTCATTATTTAATCGTGGTTAGTTAGCATTGTCCAGAAATTTATTTATCTCTGAGTCAGATGGGTTAATCTGAGATGAATAGAGGTTTTCATAAAACTTTCTAAAAGAGTCACTTATTTCTTCAAGCTCATGGGTAATATTTCCAGTAATATCCTTAATAGAGTGGACAGTTGTTTTTTCATTATTCAATCTAAGCTGGTTAGAAAGATATCTCCCCTATTTATTACTGTGTCCAAACTTCTCAAGACACAGTCTTTGTATTAAAAACAGTGTTCTTTTGTTAGTAATTTCTTTTAATTCCATCCATCCATCCATCTTCTACCGCTTTTCCGGAGGTCTGAGTTGCAGAGGCAGCAGTTCAAGCAGTGAAGCCAAGACTTCCCTCTCCCCAGCTACCTGCTCAAGCTCTTCAGAGAGGATACCAAGGCCTTCCCAGACCAGCTGGGAGACATCATCTCTCCAGCGAGTCCTGGGTCTGCCCTGGGGTTTCCTCTCAGTGGGACGTGCCCAAAATACCAAGTGGGAGGCATCCTGATCAGATGCCCATACCACCTCAACTGACTCCTTTCAATGTGGAGGAGCAACGGTTCTACTCTGAGCCTCTCCCGGATGACTGAGCTCCTCACCCTATCTCTGAGGGTGAGTCCAGCAATCCTACTAAGAAAGCTCATTTCAGCCGCTTGTATCCGTGATTTTGATCTTTCGGTCATTACCCAAAGCTCATGACCATATGTGAGAGTAGGAATGTAGATTGACCGGTAAATTAACAGCTTTGCCTTAGAGCTTAGCTCCCTCTTCACCACAACAGACCGGTACAACGTTTGCATCACTGCAGATGTTGCTCCAATCCGTCTGTCAATCTCTCGCTCCATTCTCCCCTCACTCGTGAATAAGAATAAGACCCCAAGATACTTAAACTGCTCCACTTGGGGCAGGCGCTTGTCCCCAACCCAGAGAGGACAATCCACCTTTTTCTGGCTGAGGACCATGGACTTGGACTTGGAGGTACTGATTCTCATCCCAGCTGCTTTACACTCAGCAGCAAACCATCCCAGTAAGACCTGTAGGTCATTGCTGGATGAAGCCAGCAGGACAACATCATCTGTAAACAATAGAGATGAGATCCTGTGGTCACCAAGTATGACACCCTCCGTTCCCTGGCTACGCCTAGAAATCCTGTCCATAAAAATTATGAACAGGATCAGTGACAAAGGGCAACCCTGGCAGAGTCCAACTGTCACTGGGAATGAGTCCGACCGAGTGTTGGCAATATGAACCAAACTCTCACAATGGTTGTACAGAGACCGAATAGCTTGTAACAACAAGCCCGATACCCTGTACTCCCGAAGCACCCCCCACAAAAAACCATGAGGGACGCGGTCAAATGCCTTCTCCAAGTCAACAAAACACATGTAAACTGGTTGGACAAACTCCCACAAACCCTTGAGGATTCTCAAGAGGGTAAAGAGCTGGTCCGATGTGCCACGGCTAGGACGAAAACCACATTGCTCCTACTGAATCTGAGGTTCGACCAATGGCCAGACTCGCTTCTCCAGTACCTTGGCATAGACCTTCCCAGGGAGGCTGAGGAGTGTGATCCCTCTAAAGGAGGAGCACACCCTCCGGTCTCCCTTCTTGAAGAGAGGAACCACCACCCCGCTTTGCCATGCCAAAGGCACTGCCCCCAACCTCCATGCAATGTTGCAGAGGCGTATCAACCATGACAGCCTTACAACATCCAGGGCCTTGAGGTGCTCCGGGCGAATCTCATCCACCCCTGGGGCCCGGCCATCAAACAGATTTTAACAACCATTGTGACCTCAGCCCCTGTGATAGACGAGTCGTCCCCCTCGTCCACAAGCCCTGCTTCCTCTATGGAAGGCGTGTCAGTGGGATTGAGGAGATCCTCAAAGTATTCCTTCCACCGCCCAACGATATCCCCAGTCGAAGTCAGCAGTGCCCCATCCGCACCATACAAAGTGTGGACAGGGAGCTGCTTCCCCCTCCTGAGCCTCCGGACAGTTTGCCAGAATCTCTTCGAGGTCGACCAGAAGTCTTGTTCCATGGCCTCACAGAACTCCTCCCATACCTGAGTTTTTGCTTCAGCGACCACCTGAGCTGCACTCCACTTGGCATGCTGGTTCACCTCAGCTGCTTCGGGAGACCCACAAGCCAACCAAGTTTGATAGGACTCCTTCTTTAGCTTACTATCGATCATAAGATTCTACTTGATAGATTAGAACACTATGTTGGACTTAATGGAACTTCGTTGCAGTAGTTTAGATCTTATTTATCTGATAGGCCAGATGATAGTAATCAATTATCCAAGTTAGAAGCCTGTCTTAAGGAAATCAAAGCTTGAATGACTTGGAATTTCCTGCTATTAAATTCAGATAAGACTGGAGTCATTCTTGTTGGTCCAAAAGCCTTAGAAATACTTTTCCAAAACAAACTTTTAGTTTGGATGCGGTTACTCTTTCTCTTAATAGCTCTGTGAGGAATCTTGGAGTTATTTTTGATCAAGATCTGTTTTTCAATTCACATATTAAATTTGTGACTAAGACTAAGACTAAGACTAAGACTAAGACTGCAGCGCGTTGTGCGCACTGCTGAGAAGGTGATCGGCTGCAAGCTCCCATCCCATCTCCATCTGCAAGCTGCAAGCTCCCATCCCTCCAGGACCTGTACATCTCCAGGACCCGGAGGCGTGCAGGTCAGATCATAGCCGACCCTTCACACCCTGGACACGCACTGTTTTCCCCCCTCCCCTCAGGCAGAAGACTTCGGTCCATTCAGACTAAAACCTCCCGCTACATGAACAGCTTCTTCCCCTCTGCCATCAGACTGCTGAACACTAAGTGACTTATTAGACTCTCGTGCTCTACGTACAGCAGCTCAACCGGACTCATGATAATTATCACTGTTTTCTTTTGCACTACCGACTGCACTATGTGGAACTCCACAATATCTGCTGCTTGTTAATATATTTAAAACTTGCATAGATTAGTATTACTCATTCATATTCTACATTTTATTGCATGCATAGTTTTTTATTTTTACCTTTAGTGCTACTCCATGTTTAATGTTGCAGCATTGCACCGAGACAAATTCCTAGTTTGTGTACTACATGAACAATGGCAATAAATCTCATTCTGATTCTGATTCTGTTTCTAAGACTGCCTTCTATCATTTGCGTAATATTGCCAAGATTAGGAGCATCTTCTCTCAGAGTGATGCTGAGAAACTGATCCACGCTTTTGTTAGCTCGAGATTAGATTATTGTAACTCTTCATTATCAGGTTGTCCTAAAACATCTTTAAAAAGTCTTCAGTTGATCCAAAATGCTGCAGCAAGAGTTTTAACAGGTACTAGAAAGAGAGATCATATCTCTCCGGTTCTGGCCTCCTTTCATTGGCTTCTCATAGAGTTTAGAATTAAGTTTAAAATCCTTCTTCTCACTTACAAAGCTCTAAACAATCAGTCCCCTTTTTATTTAAAAGATATGATACTACCCTATTATCCTAACAGAGCACTACGCTCCCAAAATGCTGGATTACTTGTAATACCTAGAATTTCCAAAAGTACAATGGGAGGCAGAGCCTTCAGTTATCAAGCTCCTGTCTTGTGGAACCAGCTGCCAATCTGGATTCGGGAGTCAGACTCGATCTCTGTTTTTAAGAATAGGGTTAAAACCTTCCTTTTTGATATAGCCTACAATTGGGGAGGGATCATGTGTCTCTGAACCCTCTCAGTTATGCTGCCAATAGGTTTAGACAGCTGGGGGACCTCCAATAATGCACTGGGCTTCACTCCTTTCTTCACTCTCAATGAAATATTTTTTTTTGCTGGTCATTAACATCTGTTTGTTCTCTCCCGTAGCTTGAGTCCCCATCGTGCTGTTTGCTCTCTACATGTCTGTTCTTTTCATCTTCTCTATCCCCCCCCCCCCCCAATCCAGTCACAGCAGATGAATGCCCCTCCCTGAGCCTGGTTCTGCTGGAGGTTTCTTCCTGTTAAAAGGGAGATTTTCCTCTCCACCGTTGCCAAACGCTTGCTCACAGGGGATCGCCTGATTGCTGGTGTCTTTCTGCAATTGTGGGGGTCCCCCCTACAGCTGAAAGTGCTATGAGATGACTGTTGTTGTGAAATGGCCCTATATAAATAAAGTTCAGTAGAATTGAATTGAATTGAATTAATGGCCCCCCTCACCACTGGTATCTACCACTTGGTTCGCCACCATGAGATGCCCCGATGGCCTTGCGGCCACAGCTCTGGGCAGCTGCTTTAACAATGGAGGTAGAGAACATGGCCTATTCAGACTACATGTCTCCAGACTCCCTCAGAATGTGTTTGAAGACCTCCCGGACAGGGGCCTCAGCCAGACATTCCCAGCATACCCTCACTATATGTTTGGGTCTACCAGGTTTGAATGGCATCCTCCCCTGCCATCGGATCCAACTCACCACCAGGTGGTGATCAGTTGACAACTCTGCACCTCTCTTTACCCGAGTGTCCAAGACATACAGTCGCAGGTCTGATGACACGATAACAAAATCGATCATCAACCTGCGACCTCGGGTGTCCTGGTGCTAGCTGCACATATGGACACCCTTATGCTTGAACATAAGATAAGATAAGATAAGCTTTTATTAGTCCCACAATGGGGAAATTCCAGGATTGCAACAGCACAGGGATAGCAACACTCAGAGCAACAATCAGAAGGCAAGAAAAAACAAGAGCAGCTAGTATACATATGTACATATTAATATAAATACATACATACATACATACATACACATATATATATATATATATATATATACGGTGGGGCAAAAAAGTATTTAGTCAGCCACCAATTGTGCAAGTTCTCCCACTTAAAAGATGAGCGAGGTCTCCAATTTTCATCATAGGTATACCTCAACTATGACAGACAAAATGAGGAAAAAAAAAATCCAGAAAATCACATTGAAGGATTTTTAATGAATTAATTGGTAAATTCCTCAGTAAAATAAGTATTTGGTCACCTACAAACAAGCAAGATTTCTGGCTCTCACAGACTTGTATCTTTTTCTTTAAGAGGCTTCTCTGTCCTCCACTCGTTACCTGTATTAATGACACCTGTTTGAACTCGTTATCAGTATAAAAGACACCTGTCCACGACCTCAAACAGTCAGACTCCAAACTCCACTATGGCCAAGACCAAAGAGCTGTCAAAGGACACCAGAAACAAAATTGTAGCCCTGCACCAGGCTGGGAAGACTGAATCTGCAATAGGTAAGCAGCTTGGTGTGAAGAAATCAACTGTGGGAGCAATTATTAGAAAATGGAAGACATACAAGACCACTGATAATCTCCCTTGATCTGGGGCTCCACGCAAGATCTCACCCCATGGGGTCAAAATGATCACGAGAACGGTGAGCAAAAATCTCAGAACCACACGGAGGGGGCCTAGTGAATGACCTGCAGAGAGCTGGGACCAAAGTAACAAAGGCTACCATCAGTAACACACTATGCCATTAGGGACTCAAATCCTGCAGTGCCAGACGTGTCCCACTGCTTAAGCCAGTACATGTCCAGGCCCGTCTGAAGTTTGCTAGAGAGCATTTGGATGATCCAGAAGAGGATTGGGAGAATGTCACATGGTCAGATGAAACCAAAATAGAACTTTATTGTAAAATCTCAACTTGTCGTGTTTGGAGGAGAAAGAACACCATACCTACTGTGAAGCATGGGGGTGAAAACATTATACTTTGGGGCTGTTTTTCTGCAAAGGGACCAGGACGACTGATCCATGTAAAGGAAAGAATGAATGGGGCCATGTATCGTGAGATTTTGAGTTAAAACCTCCTTCCATCAGCAAGGGCATTGAAGATGAAACGTGGCTGGGTCTTTCAGCATGACAATGATCCCAAACACATCGCCCGGGCAACAAAGGAGTGGCTTCGTAAGAAGCATTTCAAGGTCCTGGAGTGGCCTAGCCAGTCTCCAGATCTCAACCCCATAGAAAATCTTTGGAGGGAGTTGAAAGTCCGTGTTGCCCAGCGACAGCCCCAAAACATCATTGCTCTAGAGGAGATTTGCATGGAGGAATGGGCCAAAATACCAGCAACAGTGTGTGAAAACCTTGTGAAAACTTACAGAAAACGTTTGACCTCTGTCATTGCCAACAAAGGGTATATAACAAAGTATTGAGATGAACTTTTGTTATTGACCAAATACTTATTTTACCGAGGAATTTACCAATTAATTCATTAAAAATCCTTCAATGTGATTTTCTGGATTTTTTTTTCTCATTTTGTCTCTCATAGTTGAGGTATACCTATGATGAAAATTGGAGACCTCTCTCATCTTTTAAGTGGGAGAACTTGCACAATTGGTGGCTGACTAAATACTATTTTTCCCCACTATATATATATACTGTATATATATATATATACAGTATATATATATATATATATATACTATATATATACACACAGTGCAGAGCATTGTGGTGTTCGTTATGGACAAACTGTGGTTAGCACATAAGTCCAATAACTGAACACCACTCAGGTTCAGATCGGGCAGGCTGTTCCTCCCAATCACCCCCCTCCAGGTTTCACATGTCTTTGCCCATGTGCACATTGAAGAGCCCCAGTAGGACAATGGAGTCTCCAAGAGGAGCACTCTCCAGCACCCCAGTCAGAGACTCCAAAATGGGTGGGTACTCTGAACCATCATTTAGTGCATAGGCACAATTGATGGTCAGAACCTGTTTACCAACCTGAAGGCACAGGGAAACAACCCTTTTGTCCACTGGGGAAAACTCCAATGTCGAGGCAGCAAGGTGGGGGGATACAAGGATACCCACCCCTGCTCGTCGCCTCCCGCCCGGGGCAACTCCAGAGTAGGCCAAGCTTCAGCCTCTCTCCAGGAGACTAGTTCCGGAACCGGAGCTGTGTGTTGAGGTGAGTCCGACTATATCTAGCCAGTATCTCTCAACCTCATGCACCAGCTCCGGCTCCTTCCCCACCAGAGAGGTGACATTCCACATCCCAAAAGCCAGTTTAGGAAGCTTGGGATCAGCCCACCAAAGTCTCCGCCTTTGACCACCACCTAATCCACATAGGGCTGCACGGTGGCGCAGTGGTTAGCACTGCGGCAGCACAGTTTTACCCTTGGCCGGGGGATTGCGGGGATCATGAGATCGTGGGTTCGATCCCTGCCCCCGGCCAACAGTGATCTGTGTGGAGTTTGCATGTTCTCCCCGTGTTTGCGTGGGTTTACTCCGGGATTTCTCCGGTTTCCTCCCACATGCCAAAACATGCAGGTTAGGGAGTTAAGGGGCGCTTGTGCACGCAGCGACCGGCAGCTAGTGGCTTGTCACCGGATTGCAGAACAAATCTACCTACGGGTACAAAATAAGTCCAAAAAAAAAAAAAATAGCACCGGACCCCCATGGTCCCTCCTGCAGGTGGTGAGCCCACTGGAGAGCGGACCCATGTAACTCCTTCGGTCTGAGCCCGGCTGGGTCCCATGGGTGGAAACCTGGCCACCAGACGCTAGCCATCGAGCCCCTCCCCCGGGCCTGGCTCCAGGGTGGGGCCCTGGTAACCCCATACAGGGCAGGGTATACTGAATCCTTGTTCTAGCATTCATCATGAGAGTCTGTTGGATCGTTCTTAGTCTGGTCCTTCACCCAGGACCAGTTTGTCTTGGGTGACCCTACCAGAGGCTAATTGCCCCGGACAACATAGCTCCTGGGATCACTCGGGCACACAAACCCCCCACCATGATAAGGTGACGATCCATGAGGAGAAGCATCTTTTAATTCCAGCTTTAATTTTCTCAGAGTGTTAAGTGCCTGTTCCTGTGGAGAAATGGCACAAGTTATCTCCAGTGATTTAATTTTCTAACTCCAGTACCAGTGCTTTTTCTTTTTTATTTTACCTCGCATGACTGCTTTTTCTGCTTCCCAAAGAACACATGGGATATTCCTGGCACATCATTATATTCCAGATACGATTCCAACTCTTTATTAAAGTAATTAAAGTCTTTGTCTTTTAGTAGTGGTGTATTAAATTTCCAGCTCCTAGTTTTTCTTTATAGCTTTTCTATTTACTAATGTAAGAAATACTGGATGGTGATCGCTAATAGCTTGATTTGAACAAATTTCAGTGTCTGTGATGTCCCTCACGAGTTACTGGTTAAGAAGAAGTCTAATCATGGATGTGAATTATGAACTGATGGAAAAAAAGTGTATTCCCTCAGAGTTGGGTGAAGAGAACGTCATTCATTGCAAAGACCAAAATCATTCATGTACTGTTTGAGAGTGTCAGTAGCCAGCCATTTTCGATATTTCTCCGATGTACTGAGCCTGTCAATTGCAGGGTTTAATACCAGGTTGAAGTCTCCTCCTATTATGAGTGTAGTGTCCAAGTGCTCAGAAAGAGAAGCTAGGAAAGTGTGAAAATAGGATGGGTCATCAACATTTGGGCCATAAACCCTTGCAATACATACATAGATCCAAATTTTGAACTGAGATTTTTAATATTATAAATCTACCTTCTGAATCTGCTTTGGTATTGTTCACAACAAAGCATATTCTTCTGTTTACCAATATAGCTACCCCTCTTTGTTTAGAATTAAAGCCGGCTGTGTTATGACCCGAGCACCGATCTTGTCCACGCTTGGGCCATGCATCATCTCTGCTGGCTTTGACAGCAGTGGATTACATTCTGGCTCCCCGGGCTCTTATTGTGACAGCGCTCGGTGGGGCTTCCTGCTGTCAAAGCCGATCAGCTGTTCTGCATCACTGCTCGTTAGCTGCCGGCTTTATTAGCGGGCGCTGACAGCAGGTTGATGCAGCAGTATCGTCAAACACCGTCAAACATTCGTCAAACACCGTCAGACATCGTGAGAGATTCCTGGTGTGTTATCAACATTCATGTCAAGGTTCGTGTCTTTATTCATGTCCATGTTCTCGGTTAAGATCGTAAGTGGCTGGGTGTAGCCTTATGGTCCCATGCATCCTGTATAGAGTGTTTTGCCCACAGCGGCTCATAGTTTTGTGTTCATGTCTTGTGTTCTCGTTAATTAATCAATGCAAAACTCACTGGCGACTTTTGGCGTCTTATGGTGGCTCGCGAGGGCCACCATGTGACAGGCTGAGTACATGTGGGGAAATTCCGGGGAGGTGAGCGCATCTACAGAGGGCTTAGAAACATGTGTTTCCTGTAATAAGACAAAGTCTGCCTGTAGATCTTTCAGTCGATTAAAAACTTTTAGCCTCTTCTCCCTGGTACCGATTCCTCCTATGTTCCACGTGACAAACTTTAATGTGGACATCTTTTCACTAACTGTTTTTTGTGCTAAAGGCTAACTATGAATGAATGAATGAATCTTTATTTCTGATAGATTAGATTAAAAGAAAGGAACAGAATAATATAACAAAGGAAAAAAAATCCAACAAGGTCAAATTAAACAATAACTCCTCGGATTACACAATTCAACATAAGTTATCTGAAATGGGTGATGGCTGAAGCCGCAGCTTATATTGCTCACCCGTGTTCCATCTAAGAATTCAAAAGGAAAATAAAATGAAAGTGATTACAAATCAGAACAAAGCCAAGACAAAACGTGACAAAAAACTAAGCAACAGCACAACACAGATTGAATATGATAATCCTTATGTGATTTTACATGCCATTTTGTATATATGTTTGGAGTATTTCTTCCTTTAGTTTTTGTTTAAATTGTCCAAGTGTGGTACATGATTTTAATTCAGGTCCAAAAGTGTTCCACAGTCTGACTCCTTGCACTGAGACACAGTATTGCTTGGTGGTAGTTCTCACTGAAGGTTTTTGAGATATACATGTTCCTCTGAAATGATATTGTTTCTCCCTTATTTGGAACAACTTTTGGATATTTGCGGTCAGTGATAAATTCTTCGCTTTAAACGTTATTACTGCAGTTTTAAAATCAACCAGATCGTTCAACTTGAGAGCTTTTAATTTAAGAAAAAGTGGGTTTGTTGATTACCTGTAAGCAGCTTGGTTTATTATTCTAATAGCTCTCTTCTGAAGCATAAAGACTGGATATATGTTTGTTGTATATGTATTTCCCCATACTTCAGTACAATATGTCATGTATGGGAGTATTAATGAATGATACAAAGTATATAGTGTGGGTTAATTCAGCAAATATTTCACTCTGTGTAGTATTGCAATTGATTTGAATATTTTACCTTTAATATAATTAATATGTGACTTCCAACACAGTTTATTATCAATTATTACTCCAAGGAATTTAATTTTGGATACCCTTTCAATCTCTACACCATTTACACTGAGTTTAGATACTGAGTTGTTGTGATGGTAGTTAAAAATTATAAATTTTGTCTTACTTAAATTGAGCGTTAATTTGTTTGAATCAAACCACAGTTTGCACTTTCCTAATTCCTTTCCAAGTATATCCAAATGTTGTTCCAAATTGCTTCCACTGCATAATAAATTAGTGTCATCTGCAAACAGTATTGTCAATTTTTTCTGAAACTTTACATATATCATTTCTATACATATTAAATAACAATGGCCCCAAAACTGAACCCTGTGGGACTCCGCAAGTAACCTTCAGTAACTGTGAGTTTTTGCTACCAACACATACATACTGATATCTGTTCTTTAAGTAACTACATAACCAGGACGGGGTCTCCCCCCAATACCATAATTTTGTAGTTTCTTTAACAATAATTTATGATCCACTGTATCAAATGCTTTTTTAAGATCCAGGAATACCCCAACTGAATACTCTTTATTTTCTACAGCAGTTGATATTATTTCTATAAATTCCATTAGAGCAAATGCAGTTGTCCTCTTGTGTCTGAACCCATATTGTTGCTCACACAATAAATTATTCTTCATTATAAAGTTGTCAATTCTCTCACAGAATATTTTTTCGAGTATCGTAGAAAATTGCAGCAATAGTGAAATAGGCCTACAGTTTGAAAATTCCCCTCTGTCACCCGTCTTGTATATCAGAATTACTTTGGCTATTTTCGTTGCATTGGGAAATATACCTGTTTGGAAAGACAGGTTACAGATATACGTCAGTGGCTTCACTAAGCATTCAATGATCATTTTGACTAAAAGCATATCAATACCATCACAATCTGTAGATGTTTTACTTTTAAATGATTTAACAATTTCAACGACCTCTTTCTTATCTGTGTTTTTTATGAAGATGGAGTCTTTATAGCAATGTTTTTGCTTATTGTATCACCTATAGGTGCCGTAATGGGTATTTCTCATGCCAAATTAGGACCAATGTTAAAAAATTTGTTTACTAAATGTGTCTATGTGATTATATGTCTGTAATATATGTATGTGAGTGTGTATGTATGTTGTGCGTAAAATATATACCTCCACATGTGTGCTTGAGTGTGCACGCATGATATCTGTGTTCCATTTGCAAGCAAATGGGGGTGCATGTACTTGTACTTAAGGTGCATGTACTTAAGGTTATTTCCTATAAACCAGATGTATGAGAGAGAACAGACATAAAGGTTAGTAAATGGTGAAAGAATACAGATACAACAACCTAACAACTTCAACAAAATTAGCTACAACAGACAAACGCCCGCAGGCCTGTTCTAAAAATGGGTGCTCAGCACTGGGTGTGTTTATATATTTATATATCTACATATTATTCCATCTAGCTACATTGCTCCGCACTGTGTGTGTTTATATACTTGCATATTTATTCCACCTAGCTGCAATGCTCCGTACTGTGGGTGTTTATATATTTACATATTTATTCCATCTAGCTACAATGCTCTGCACTGTGTGTTCATATATTCATATATTTATTCCATCCAGCTACAATGCTCTGCACTGTGTGTCTGTGTGTGTGTGTATATATATATATTTTATAGTAATACGTACATATGTTTATTAGCTGCTCTTGCTTGCTTGTTTTTTTTCTTGCCTTCTGATTGTTGCTCTGAGTGTTGCTATCCCTGTGCTGTTGCAATCCTGGAATTTCCCCGTTGTGGGACTAATAAAGGCTTATCTTATCTTATCTTATCTTAAAATAGCACAACTCGAAAGTGAGCTGCAGATGTAATTTTTTCTGCCGCTATTTTTTATTTTATATTTTTTATATTTTTTAAAATCACACTTGCATTTATATAGATTTTAAAATGACAATGTCTTAAAAATAAAAAAAATGAAAATATGTTTATTATACGTAAAGTTAAGGTGAACTCTGACCTAGTTCAAAGGTCAGTATTGTGCGCATGACAAAACCTTCGCGCTTGTGGAGCGTAAGCTTAGCTGGCGGGCAGTTAAGATGGTGGGCGCAGTGCGGTTTCCAAGCCCAAAAACATGGCAAAAAAAAGACAGAAAATTTATCATTTTCAAAGTGAGCGGGAGGAAGAGTTCCTTTTTACTACCGTGAAAGGAAGCTGCGTGTGTTTCATTTGCGGGGCGATGGCGAAGCGCTACTTCACTACCCACTCTTTTTTTTTTTTTTTTTGGACTTAACTTGTACCCGTAGGTAGATTTGTTCTGCAGTCCGGTAACAAGCAACCAGCCGCTGCGTGCGCAAGCGCCCCTTAACTCCCTAACCTGCATGTTTTTGCATGAAAAATGAGAACATGCAAACTCCACACAGATCACTGTTGGCCGGGGATCGAACCCGCGATCCCCCGGCCGAGGGTAAACTGCTGCCGCGGTCCTAACCACTGCGCCACCGTGCATATAAGCACTCTCAGTGCTTGTTTAGTTTCTTCTCATGAAAGGACAGTGCTGGTTGCTCAAGCATGATTCTTGGCAAGAACTGTATGGATATAATTCCAGTGAAGAAGAACACACAAAAGTGTGTTTATTAAAGGTAACAGATTTTGAGCAGAATTGCAGCAGATTTGTTCAGTTAAAAATGTGATAAGATTTATTTAATATGAAAGTAGATTTTTCTTAAATGTTGCATAACTTTTTCAAACATGGTTCAACATAGTTCATGAATTAAAAGGGTTTAGTTTTTTATGGTTAAAAGGGACTGGTGAAAACTGGACATTTTTTTATGAAATGTAGAAGGGATCATCTGAACAATTGCTGAGATTAATAAAAATAAAGTGTTGAATATTGATCTTGTCTGTTACCCACTCTAAGTTATTGATAATTATTTATTTATGTGTGTATATATATATATATATATATATACAGTATATATACAGTATATACGTATATATATATATACACACACACACACAATTTGTTATTTTAGAGGAGTGTGTCAAGCTGGTGCCCTTCACATGACTCGATACCCATGAAGTAGCTCTTGGTTTCAAAAAGGTTGGTGACCCCTGCTCTAGAATAACCAGGGGGTTATGGTTTCATCCATAAACAGCTTGCCATCTATAAACAATCTATCCACAGAGACAATAGCTTGTTTACCTTCTTGGATTTTTGTTTCCTAATGGGAAAAGATTCCTTCTCCTTTCCATGATTTCCTGAGGAAATTGATCATTTAGACCATAATTGATGTTTTTAAGCTGCCTGCCCTGCTTCTGTACCAGAATTTTTTGCTTGAAATGTTCGAATTTGGCAACTATAGGTCTGGGACGTTTATTTTGGGGATTTTTTTGCCCAATGCAGTGGACTCGTGGAAGGTGATTGCTTTTGTATCTTCAGAGGATAGTTTCAACTGCGTGGACATGAATTCACAGACCAGCTGTTCTGGATTTTCAGTATTTTTTCAGCAATTCTGAAAAAAAAACAAGGTTATCTCTCATGCTGCATGACTGCAAATTGAGAACTGTTTCCTTCATTTTTTTTTTTTTTTTTTTTTTTTTTTTTTGTTACTTATTTGTACCCGTAGGTAGATTTGGTTTGCAGTCTGGTGACAAGCCACCGGCTGCTGGTCGCTGCGTGCGCGAGCGCCCTAAACCTACATGTTTTTGGTATGCGGGAGGAAACCGGAGAAATCCCAGAGTAAACCCGCGCAACACGGGGAGAACATGCAAACTCCACACAGCTCACTGTTGGTCGGGGGCTGGGATCGAACCCACGATCTCATGATCCCCCGGCCGAGAGTAAACTGTGCTGCCAAAGTGCTAAACCACTGCGCCACCGTGCAGCCATTCTCCAGGTCTTCATTCTCCAGTTCTTTCTTTCAGCAGTGCCAAGCCATGTGGTTAGCGTGTTTACTGACTTTTTCAAGCTATTGTTTTCCTCTAAGAGAGAAACTAGCTGTGCCTGACTGTATTCCAAACTCTCCCGTACTCTCTGGAACTCTTTATGGAGGAGCTCGACCAACAGCAGTCTGCCATCCATGCTGGTGAGTTTATTTTCAATGGAGAAAAGAATATCACTAACCTCTGAGCCCTCCTGTGATTTCTCGGATGGTAAATTTGGGGAATCTGTGGGCCTGGGGCGCTTGGACAAGGAGTTGGAGGAAGAACCGGGAGATAAGTTGTCCTCCATGTTAACGTAGTGATAATAAAATTCGTCTATATAATTCTCAAGTTCCTCCAGCTCTGTCGAGAAGATAGTGAAATGATATACGATGGAACAGATAGTCAAATAGCAGGTTAATTACAAAAGAAAAGAAACACTACCTGTGGAAAAGTCTGTTTATGCTTGGTCGACATGAGTTGCCATTTTGAATTATTGCACAACAGTCTCGGAACATCTCGCGATCACAGCCAAGTAAATGGAAGTCACAAAACTTAATGTGGAATCAGTGTGTAACTTTGCCAAAACAATGTCTGCCTCTGTAGTGTTCTCTGGGCCCCTCCCCAACCTGACCAGAGATGACATGTTTAGCCGCGTGTCATCCTTCAACCGCTGGTTGTCTGTGTGGTGTCCTCCAAACAATGTGGGCTACATAGACAATTGGAACTCATTTTGAGCAAAACCAGGTCTTGTTAGACAAGACAGCATCTATCCCAGTTTGGATGTTGCTTCTCATTAATCTAACAATCCGGCATCATTTTTATCCAAAGTTCCAAAGCCTTGACTACTCAGAGTTGAGACCAGGAAGCAGAGTCACAGTCTTTCACGCCTCTTTGCAGCTTCTCTCCATCCACCAACCCACAACTTAGCCCCTGTCTCCCCCATCAGAGAAGCACTGTCTGCTCCCTCTAAAATAAATAAAAATATAATGTATAAGCATCCCAAAGTGATTAAACAAAAAGCTGATCATCAGATTGAATTGCTATCCCTTCCAGAGACTTGGTTAGGGCAAGAGGATTATGTTGGTTTAATTGAATCAACTCCCTCTGGTTTTTTATACTGTCAAAATCCCAGAAGTTCTGGTCATGGAGGAGGAGTAGCAAGAATTTACCATCCCAAATTACTAGTTTTTCTTTCTTTCTTTTTCCCCTTTTTTTTTTCTAATTTTTTCCCCCTTTTTCCAGATTATTAGTTAATGTAACACAAAAACATGTTATAATTCCTTTGAGGGCCTGGTGCTCAGTATTGGGAATTTTAGCAATTTTAGGTTAAACCCAATTTTATATGCCATACTTTATCATCCTCCCACAGCTTACTCAGAGTTTTTAATTGAATCTGCAGTGCTCTCAGCTGATTTAGTGCTCAAATCAGATATTTATAGCAGGTGGCTTTAATATACTTGTAGATGTAGATAGTGATTGCCTTAATATGGCATTTAATTCAATATTAGACTCAATAGGGTTTCCTTAGAATGTAGGAAATTCTACCCATTATCTCCACCACACGTTGGACCTTGTGCTGGCATATGGCATAGAAATAGAAAATCTGATAGTGTCTCCTTATGACATTGTTCTGTCAAACCATTATCTGTTAACTTTTGATTTTACTATTTTTCACTATTTGGCTCCTAAAGAAAAATATTACTACAGTAGATGTCTCTCAGATGATGCTGTTACCAAATTTTGTCATGCAGTGGCCCTCGCGAGCCACCATAAGATGCCAAAAGTCACCAGTGAAGTTTGCATTGATGTTTATTAACGAACAAAAGATAACATAAAGCAATGTGCCACGGTGGGCTAAAACACACTACACTACAAACACATGAACATGAGGCAATAAAGAAGCACACTTACAAACATGATCATGGAACACTCGTTGACGTCTGAGCCAAGGGAACGCTCGCTCAACGTCTGGCAAGGAAGAATAGTCATGGACACGGAATCATTGAACATTCGTTGACAATTATTGATGAGACTGCTGCATCATTCTGCTTCCAGCGCCCGCTTAAATACAGGACTGCTGATGAGCCGCAAATGCAGCACAGCTGTCAGGCTTTGACAACAGGAAGCCCCTCTGAGCGCCGTCACAATAAGAGCTTGGGGAGCCAGAAGGTAAACACTGCTGTCAAACCTGGCGGAAATGATGCATGGCCCGAGCGCGGACAAAATCGGCGCACGGACCTTGACAGTACCTCCCCCCCGAGGGTGGGCTCCGAATGCCCGATGACACCCAAGCCCCCCCCCCCCCCAGGGTGGGCTGATGGGGGAATAGGCCTGGAGGGAGAAGATCAGCCACAGACCAAAAAGCCGACAACAGAAGCACATTGATAACCAGAAAAAATACGATACTCCCTAATACACAAATCATAATTAAGACAGAGCACAAATGAGACAATCACAAGGCACGATAACAGAAAATACAATACTCCCAAATACACGAATCACAATTAACACAGGGTATAAATGAAGCAATTACAGAGCACGATTCACAGAAAATACAATACCCCATAATGCATAATAACACACAGGGCAAGAGAAAAAAACCCAACCAGAAACACACGTTACATCCCTCAAACAGAAGAGGGGAAAAAGGAAAAAGATAAAAACACACGCTAACCAAGGCAAGAACACAGAGCAAGATTATCACCCCAAATGGTTCTTAACCCAGACAATTCAAGTGAATGACGACAGGCAGAATCCAAAAATAACGGAGACAGTTCCGGTGGTCTCCCTACGTCCAAAGGCCAATGGGTGAATACGGGGGGCAGTACATGATCGGGTGGCCTACCCCAGTCCCAGGCCCGGAAAGTCCAATCCTCTGGCGGCCGAACCAGGTTGCCCAGTTGCAAACACAGTATGTCGGGTGGCCGACCCGGGGCGCCGAACCGGCGAAAGAGTTCCTCGGGTGGCCGACCCGCATCCCTCAGCCACCAGCACCATGGGGAGACAGCCTGCGGCGGCCTCCCTGGCAGGGTGAAGACGTGGGAGAGCTGGGCCAAACGTAGAGGCCCCCCAACGGCCCCGGGCGATGATGAGCTGGGTTGGTGACTCTGACGAGGGGAATGATGGTGACGACAAGCCCTTTGACGCCTGACCATGTCAGGCGGCAAAGGGTCTGCAGCTCCTCCACCGACCTTGACCCATACCGATGCTGCACTTGCGGCTGCACCTGCGTCGAACCCCCACTGGGTCTCGGCTGCACCCGCGTCGGACCCCGATTGGGTCTCGGCTGCACCGCATTGGACCCCCACTGGGTCTCGTTGGACCCCGACTGGGTCTCGGCTGCACTCGCGTCGGACCCCCACTGGGTCTCGGCTGCACCCGCATTGGACCCCGATTGTGCCTCGGCTGCACCCGCGTTGGACCCCGACTAGGTCGGCGCAGCACCAGTGACGACCTCCGACCCCGAACCTGGAACCTTCAGCACAGCGACCACGACTGGCTCCACACCGGTGACTCTGGAAGAAGGCTCGGAAGACAAGAAAGAACCATGATCAAAATCACCGGTAGCGACAGAGCCCAGCGAGACGAGCTCAGGCACAGCATACGGCTGCCCCTGACTCGCCTCCCCGAGAGGCAGGCAGAAATGCTCCAAGACAGAAAGGAGAAACACAAGGTAGAGCACTTGCCTGCACTCGGGTTCTGTCACCGTCCAGGACTTTGTCGATCCAGGCTCAGGATGGAGAAGTTCGTCTTCAGGCTTCCACTCGGCCCCCGCGGGTTCCGCAGCCAGCATGATGGTCTCTGCAATCTGTGGATCCTCCGGCGCTGACGTCCACGCCGATAACCCGCACGACGTGGTGGCAGGGGACCCTCAACCCGCTGGCTCGAACTGTTCCAATGTGGAGACCCGGGGACGCTTTATCGTCGGCGCAGGCTCCAGGCTGCAGTTCGCTCTTCTCCTCTGCCCGCGACGTGGCTGCGGGGCTTGAACCAGGCTCTCCAGAACCGCAGGCCCCCTCCTCATCCGGTGACGTAGGCCTGGCGTCGTGGACCACTCAGCGGAGGAAGACACAGAGGCAGCAGGTTTAGTGGTTAGAGCTACAGCAGGTGGTGGGGGCTCGGGGGACTGTGAACCCCGAACTCCGCCCCCAGGAATCAGACAAGGCAAATCACAATTATGATGAGAATGAACTTGCACTTGCCTGTTTCCTGGAGGAAGGATGGTGCCTGCTGTAGGGGATGTTGTTCCTCCCTTTCCCCGCTGGATGGTGATAGAGGGCCCCCTGGAAGGACGAGGAGGAGCTGCTCGCGAAGGTCCACTAACGGGCTTCACCGGAAGTGGATTCAGACGGGGATCCTGCTGAGGTTTACTTTGGTCGTGACGCCGATGTCTTGGACGGCCCCCGGATGATGCGAACTCCTGGACTGGATCGGGGACAGGAATGGGATCCCAAAGCGGGGAGCGAGGATGCCTCCTCCTCTGCTTCCTGCCGTAGTCTTCCTCCAGCCCACGGAGTATCTCGCACTGTGCGGCGATGTCGTCCCTCCTCGCGCCGACTTCAGGGTGGTCGGCGTAGCGGGGGAGACGATTTAGGACATCCTCAGCGAGGTCCAGTTACCAGCGTACGTCGCTGTGATAGTCGAGGAGGGAGGCAGCGATGAGCGTTTCGTCCATGTAGTCCAAAGCCTCCGCCGGCTCGTAGTCCCGACTCTCAGCGTGGCCCCTCCACGACGGCATTCTCCCAGCAGCAGTTATCCAGACAGGGAAGAACAATTGTCCAATTAAACAAAATTCACTGGGAACGGCATCTCAGTTTGGCGTCAATTTGGGCGCCTAGTTGGCAGCAGTCTACTGTCATCCGGTGGCCCTTGCGAGCCACCATAAGACGCCAAAAGTCACCAGTGAAGTTTGCATTGATGTTTATTAACGAACAAAAGATAACATAAAGCAATGAGCCATGGTGGGCTAAAACACACTACACTACAAACACATGAACATGAGGCAATAAAGAAGCACACTTACAAACATGATCATGGAACACTCGTTGACGTCTGAGCCGAGGGAACGCTCGCTCAACGTTGGACAAGGAAGAATAGTCATGGACATGGAATCGTTGAACATGCGTTGACAATTATTGATGAGACTGCTGCATCATTCTGCTCCCAGCGCCCGCTGAAATACAGGGCTGCTGATGAGCCGCAAATGCAGCACAGCTGTCAGGCTTTGACGACAGGAAGCCCCTCTGAGCGCTGTCACAATAAGAGCTTGGGGAGCCAGAAGGTAAACACTGCTGTCAAACCTGGCGGAGATGATGCATGGCCCGAGCATGGACGAAATCAACGTACGGACCATGACAAATTTAAGAAGATTGCTTCTTCAATGCCATGTGTCAACACAACAAAGATAAGTTATGGAGATTTTACTCCTTCTGTAGCTGATAGCATGGTAGATAGTGTTACAGCTTCTCTGCATCAGACTCTAGACATGGTGGCCCCTTTAAAAAAGAAAAAGCCTAATCAAAGATTTCTGACTCCTTGGTTCAACACAGAAACTCGTAGCTTAAAAAAGAAGTCTCTGTTATGTATGTAAAATGAGGGACAGGAGTCTCGTCTGTCATGCAGCAAGTTCACACTTTATTATGAGAACCGAACTATTTATACACAAGGGCCATGCCTTCCTGACATCACACCAGGGGCGGGTATGGCAGCACACACACCGCACTCACTACACCACAATTCCCCTCCCCCTTACAAAAATGCAAACCACACACACAATCAAGACCCTCCCCAATTTAGGACCTGAATTGTGCACTAAGGAACAAGGAATCATGAACTGTAGGAAAATGGCCTATCACATTCACACAGAACAACTAAAACCAGAGTTTTTCCTTTTTTTCAAAATATACACACAAAAATAACTAAATTGGACCATGACTCTAAAATAAGTAAAATAATCCCATAACATACATACTCACATGCACACTAGCAAAGTATATGTATATATTTACATTAAGAGTAATTAAGTCACACCTATATCCACCGGAAGCCAGAGGGCAGCCCCAAATCATGCACGCTCCTGGCCTTTGTAGATAAGACCGGCTCTGAGGTCCCGGGCAGCCCCAAGGCATGAGCGCCCCTGGCCGCCGTCTGCCTCCGGGATCAAAACCAACTTCTCCTGCAAAAATGTCACTCTTCACCACCGACTGCCTCATTCCTCGGGACCTGCCATGCTGCTGTCCAGCACACGTCTCTCCATGCTCGTCGGTCCGCTCCCGACTGCGTTCAACACCGCCGTAGCTGCCATCATTGTCCCGAACACTCCGGCCCCCCATGGCTGAACTCTGGGGAGACCCAAAGCCTGCTCGTCGGTGCCACTCGCTGTCTCGGGTGCCTCGTTGTAACACCCGACACCCTCGTCCAGGGCGGCCTGAGCTCCGGCACTGAAACACTGCTCGATCTCCGTGGCGCATGGTTGCTGTTGCTCACTCCTGGGGCTCACAGCATCGCTTTCACCAGCGTTGTTTCCCGACCCCGGCACCTCGAAGCAGCTCCCAGCACCCTCGTTCCAGGCACTCTGCTGTGCTGCCTCCATGTCCAGCTGCTGTTGCTCTCCCTCAGGGCTCTCAGTGTCACTCTCGTCGGCATCACTCTCGTCGGCGTCACTCTCATCGGCGTCACTCTCTGACCTGGGTGTTTCGTCGCTGCTCTCGGTACCCTCGTTCCAGGCGCTCAGCTGCGTCATCTCCATGCCCAGCTGTCACTGTTCTTCCCTGGGGATCTCCTGCTGCTCTCCCTCTCATCTCCTGCTGCTCTCCCTCTCTGCTGTCGATGCACACCGCAACGTCCGACTCATCAGCACTATGATCCTGTACCGTGCTGAGTTCCTTGACTGGTCCGCCGTCTTCAGTGACCGGGAAATCCTCCATTCGTGGCCCCGGTTCTACCTTGAAGTCTAGCTGGTAACTCGTAGCTTGGTTTTGGCGCAAAGTTAGCTTAACCTAACCTGTCCATAGGCACAGAATGGGTCATTAGCTTCCCCCAGCTAACTAGCTTACCCTTTTCTGGCACCAACAGCTCCATTACCCACAGCTTGGTGGTCCTTGTCTGCACGTCGAAGTACTTTGCCAGCTGCTCTACAGCATCCTCATAGTACTCTGTTTCACCCAATGTACCGAGAATTCTTCGGGCCAGGAGTGCTCGTCGTCATCTCCCTTCGAGCCTACTTAAGCCCAGCACCCTGATGTAATCCTCGAACATGGCCCTCCACTGCGGCCACAGGATCACCGGCTCTCATGTGTACTCTAGAAATGGTGCTAGTGGTGGAGGTAGCCCGTACAATCCCAAAGTTTTTATCTTTGTCGCCAATTGTTATGTATGTAAAATGAGGGACAGGAGTCTCGTCTGTCATACAGCAAGTTCCCACTTTATTGTAAGAACCAAACTATTTATATACAAGGGCAGTGCCCGCCTGATGTCACACCAGGGGCGGATACAGCAGCACACACACACCACACTCACTACACCACAGACTCGTCAATTTGAAAGAAAATGGCGCTCCACTAAATTAGATGAACTCTATCTAGCTTGAAGAAATCAACTTCTAATCTATACAAAAAATCTCTTAGGAAAGCCAGACCAACTTATTATTCTGCATTAATAGAAGAGAACAACCACTGGAACAACCACCAGAGCAATCACTAGAGGAGACTGTGAGGTCCCCCACAGACGCAATACATTTACTCAATCTGTGCTATCAATGAGAGGCACCAAGATCTGGAATAATATTCCACCTGCAATCAGAGAATGTACCACACCAAACACTTTTAAGACTCATTGTAAAAGTTGGCTTTTAAACAACCAAAGCTGTGCCCCAACTAGTGGTTACTCTGCAGCATACGCATATATATATATACAGTCATGTGAAAAAATTAGGACACCCTATTAAATATTCATTTCTTTATAAATAAATGTTCACATATCTATGTCTAACCTTGTTTTTGTTTTTATTTACATTTTTTAACATTTATTTTAGTGGGAATGAATGTGGGGTGGCCTAAAAAAGATGGGGGTGTCCTAATTTATTCCTCACTATTTGTTTAGAATTACATTTTAATTCAATTCAATTCAATTCAACTTTATTTATATAGTGCCATTTCACAACAACGGTCATCTCATAGCACTTTTAACTGTAGGGGAAACCCCCACAATTGCAGAAAGACCCCAGCAATCAGGTGATCCCCTGTGAGCAAGCGCTTGGTGATGGTGGAGAGGAAAAACTCTCTTTTAGCAGGAAGAAACCTCCAGTAGAACCAGGCTCAGGGAGGGGCAGTCATCTGCTGTGACTGGCTGGGGTGGTGGAGAGGGGATAGAGAAGATGAAAAGAACAGACATGTAGAGAGCAAACAGCACAATGGGGACTCAATCTATGGGAGAGAACAATCAGATGGTAATGACCAGCAAAAAAGAAATTCTAGGTAATACAAGTAATCCTGCATTTTGGGAGCGTAGTGCTCTGTTAGGATAATTGGGTAGTATCAAATCTTTTAAATAAAAAGGGGCCCTGATTGTTTAGATTTTTAGATTTAGATTTAGTATACTTTATTGATCCCCAGAGGGGAAATTGAGGGTCATCCACCACCTGGATGGATGAAGCAGCCACGATACGGCGCTATCCCTTAACCATTCACACACATTCACACCTAGGGCCACTTTAGAGTCTTCAATTAACCTAACCTGCATGTTTTTGGCATCTGGGAGGAAACCGGAGAAATCCCGGGGTAAACCCACACATACACGGGGAGAACATGCAAACTCCACACAGATCACTGTTGGTCGGGGGCTGGGATCGAACCCACGATCCCATGATCCCCACGATCCCCCCGGCCAAGGGTAAACTGTGCTGCCGCAGTGCTAACCACTGCGCCACCGTGCAGCCCTTTAGAGCTGAGTTTAGAGCTTAGTAAGTGAGAAGAAGGATTTTAAACTTAATTCTAAACTCTATGAGAAGCCAATGAAGGGAGGCCAGAACCGGAGAGACATGATCTCTCTTTCTAGTACCTGTTAAAACTCTTGCTGCAACATTTTGGATCAACTGAAGACTTTTTAAAGATGTTTTAGGACAACCTGATAATAAAGAGTTACAATAATCTAATCTAGAGCTAACAAAAGCATGGCTCAGTTTCTCAGCATCACTCTGAGACAAGATGCTCCTAATCTTGGCAATATTACGCAAATGATAGAAGACAGTCTTAGAAACAAATTTAATATGTGAATTGAAAAACAGATCTTGATCAAAAATAACTCCAAGGTTCCTCACAGAGCTATTAAGAGAAAGAGTAACCGCATCCAAACTAAAAGTTTGTTTTGGAAAGGTATTTCTAAGGTTTTTTGGACCAACAAGAATGACTCCAGTCTTATCTGAATTTAATAGCAGGAAATTACAAGTCATCCAAGCTTTGATTTCCTTAAGACAGGCTTCTAACTTGGCTAATTGATTACTATCTGGCTTAATTGACAGGTATAATTGTGTGTCATCTGCATAACATTGAAAATGTATACAGTGCTTTCTAATAATGTTGCCTAACGGAAGCATATATAAACTAAAAAGAGTAGGGCCAAGCACAGATCCCTGTGGAACTCCATGACTGAGCTTTGAGTTGAAAGAAAACTCATTATTGACATGAATAAACTGGAACCTATCAGATAAATAAGATCTAAACCACTGCAATGAAGTTCCATTAAGTCCAACATCATGTTCTAATCTATCAGGTAGAATATTATGATCGATAGTATCAAAAGCTGCACTAAGGTCTAAAAGGACAAGTACAGAAACAAGTCCATTATCAGATGTGATAAGGAGGTCATTAGTGACCTTCACTCAGGCTGTTTCAGTACTATGATGGATTCTAAACCCAGATTGAAACTCTTCAAATAAACGATTTCCCTGCAAGTGGTCAAATAATTGCCTAGCAACAACTCTTTCTAAGATTTTTGAAATGAAAGGGAGATTAGAGATTAGTCTATAGTTAGCTAAAACTCCTGGATCCAGCATTGACTTTTTGAGTAAGGGTTTAATTACAGCAGTTTTAAAAGCCTGTGGTACATGGCCTAAAGTTAAAGAAGAATTGATTATTTGAAGAATAAAGTTACCAATAAATGGGAAGACTTCTTTAAATAACCTGGTAGGAATAGGGTCTAAAAGACAAGTTGAAGGCTTGGATGAGGAAATTATTTTGTCTAACTCTAAAAGGTCATTTGGAGTAAACTCATCCAAACAGATATCAATTGAAGGAGCTGTAGTAGTTACTGTATTTAAGTTAACAGTGGGAAGAATCTAATTGATTTTATCTCTGATAGATGACATTTTGTTATTGAAAAAGTTCATAAAGTCCTGACTAGTAAGCTCTAAGGGAATGGTAGGATTGACAGAGTCCTGACTCCTTGTCAGCCTGGCTACAGTGCTGAAAAGAAACCTGGGATTATTCTTGTTCTCTTCTATTAATGCAGAATAATAACTTGTTCTAGCTTTTCTAAGAGATTTTTTATAAATTAAAAGATGATTTCTCCAAGCTAAATAGATTTCATCTAAATTAGTGGAGTGCCATTTTCTTTCTAATCGACGAGTCTTCTGTTTTAAACTACGAGTTTCTGTGTTGAACCAAGGAGTTAGAAATCTCTGATTTAACTTTTTCTTTTTTAAAGGGGCCACCATGTCTAGAGTCTGATGCAGAGAAGCTGTAACCATATCTACCATGCTATCAATTACAGAAGGAGCAAGCTGTCTATAGTTTATTTCCGTTGTGTTGACACATGGCATAGAGGAAACAATCTGCATAAATTGGGTTACAACATCATCTGAGAGGCATCCACTGTAGTAATATTTTTCCGTAGGAGCCAAATAGTCAGAAATAGTAAAATCAAAGGTTAACAGACAATGGTCTGATAGTACAGGGTTGTGAGGAGTCACTACCAGATTTTCTATTTCTATGCCATATGTCAGAACAAGGTCCAACGTATGGTGGAGATAATGGGTAGAATTTCCTACTTTCTGAGAAAACCCCATCATGTCTAATATTGAATTAAATGCCAAATTAAGGCAATCACTATCTACATCTACATGTATATTAAAGTCCCCTACTATAATTATTCTATCAGATTTCAGCACTAAATCAGCTAAGAAATCAGCAAATTCGGATAAAAATTCTGAATAGGTTGATGGGGGACGATAAACTATGGCAAATAAAATTGGGTTTAACCTGAAATTGCTAAAGTGCCCAACACTGAGGACCAGGCCCTCAAAGGAATTATAACATGTTTTTTGCTTTACATTAACTAGTAATTTGGAATGGTAAATTGTTGCTACTCTTCCTCCACGACCAGAACTTCTGGGATTTTGACAGTTTAAATAACCAGAGGGAGTTGATTCATTTAAACCAACATAATCCTCTTGCCCTAACCAAGTCTCTGTAAGGGAAATTAAATCAATCTGATGATCAATTAACAGATCATGGACTAACAGAGACTTGGGAGTTAGAGACCTAATATTTAATAAACCACATTTAATTTTTAAATTATGAGGAGGAACAGAGGCCAAATCATTCAATTTAGAGGCTTTATGTTTAATTTGAGTTTTACCAATATTTTTCTTTATCACTTTGGGATGCTTATACATTATATTTTTATTCACTTTGGAGGGAGCAGACAACGATTCTCTGATGGGGAAGACAGGGGCTAAGCTGAGGGGTGGCGGATGAAGAGGAGCTGCAGAGAGGCGTGTAAGACTACGACTCTGCTTCCTGGTCCCAACTCTGAGTAGTCACGGTTTTGGAAATTTGGATAAAAAAGATGCCAGATTGTTAGATAAATGAGAAGCACCATCCAAAGTGGGATGAATGCTGTCTCGTCTCATAAGACCAGGTTTTCCCCAAAAAGAGCTCCAATTGTCAATGTAGCCCACGTCATTTTTAGGACACCACACAGACAGCCAGCGGTTCAAGGATGACGAGCGACTAAACATGTCATCACTGGTCAGATTGGGGAGGGGCCCAGAGAATACTACAGTGGCAGACATCGTTTTTGCAAACTCACACACCGATTCTATATTAAGTTTCGTGACTTCCGACTGCCGAAGACGGATGTCATTAATGCCGGCGTGAATAACAATTGTGGAGTATTTACAGTTACTTTTAGCCAGCATTTTCAAATTTGACTCGATGTTGCCTGCTCTGGCCCCAGGAATACATTGGACTATGGCCGCTGGAGTCTCTAGGTTCACGTTTCTGACTACAGAGTCGCCAATGATCAGAGTTTTTTCCTCAGCGGGTGTGTCGCTGAGCGGGGAAAAACGATTAGAAACGTGAACAGGTTGGTGGTGAACCGGGGCTTTGCGACTAGGCTTCCTTCTCACCGTCACCCACCCAGTCTCCTCGCTGCTGAGGAGAGCCGGGGAATCTGATTTCAACACTAAATCAGTTAAGAATTTGGCAAATTCGGATAAAAACTCTGAGTAGGTTGATGGAGGACGATAAACTATGGCATATAAAATTGGGTTTAGCCTAAAATTGCTAAAATGCCCAATACTGAGGACCAGGCCCTCAAAGGATTTATAACATGTTTTTTGCTTTACATTAACTAGTAATTTGGAATGGTAAATTGTTGCTACTCCTCCTCCATGACCAGAACTTCTGGGATTTTGACAGGGATTTTACAGAAAATTTGAAAAGTCTTTAATTCATTTTTAATTGTTTAGTTGTATTACATGAATCTTCCACTATTTTTAACATTGATATTAAATATCCATATGTCCAAATACGTTAAAAAACACTCAGGCTTATACAGGGCATCCTAATTTTTTCACATGACTGTATATGCCCGTGCGTCACACACATATGCCCCTCCTCTTGTTTGTTGCTGTCTGTTGTTGCTGTGACATGCTTGGGTGCATGTGTGTGTACGCATACACAGCACTTCACTCGTGCGACATTTGAATATTTTGTTTTGTAACACCTTAACTCTGCACTTTGTACAGTTTCATTGCAGTTGTTCTGCTTGTGTATGATTGTTTTGTGTGTTTTTGTGACCCGCCGGAGGACTACAGATGCAAATTAGCAGTATTGCTAAATCTTGCATACTTACATTTGTATTAATGTTCATTAATATGTAATGTCCCTTTCAAATAAACATTAACCTTCAAACATCAAACAAGAATAGTCCCAGGTTTCTTTTCAGCCCTGTAGCCAGGCTGACAAAGAGTCAGGACTCTGTCAAATCAAGCATTTCCTTAGAGCTTACTAGTCAGGACTTTATGAACTTCTTCAATAATAAAATTTCATCTATCAGATATAAAATCAGTCAGATTCTTCCCACCATTAATTTAAAAACTGTAACAACTATAGCTTCTTCAACTGATATCTGTTTGGATGAGTTTAATCCAATTGACGTTTAAAGTTAGATTAAATAATTTCCTCATCCAAGCCTTCAATTTGTCTACTAGACCTTAGTCCTTCCAGGTTATTTGAAGAATTCTTCTCATTTATTGGTGGTTCTATTCTTCAAATAATCAATTCTTTATTAACATTAGACCATGTACCGCAGGCTTTTAAAACTGCTGTAATTAAACCATTAATTAAAAAACCAACGCTGGATCAAGGAGTTTTAGCTAACTATAGACCAATCTTTAATCTGCCTTTCATTTCAAAAATCTTCAAAAGAGTTGTTGCTATGCAATTATTTGAGCACTTGCAGGGAAAGGATTTATTTAAAGAGTTTCAGTCAGGGTTTTGAATTCATCATAGTACTGAAACAGCTTTAGTGAAGGTCACTAATGACCTCCTTATGACATCTGATAATGGACTTGCTTCTGTACTTGTCCTTTTGGATCTCAGTACAGCTTTTAATACTATCAATCATAATATTTCACTTGATAGATGAGAGCACCATATTGGACTTAATGGAACTTTGTTGCAGTGATTTAAATCTTACTTATCTGATAAGTTCCAGTTTGTTCATGTCAATAAAACAAAGCTCAACCACAAAGTTTGTCAATGAAGCCAGGTGACATTAATCAATTAGCCAAATTAGAGGCTTGTCTTAAGGAAGTCAGAGCTTGGATGACTTGTAATTTCTTGCTGTTAAATTCAGATAAGAATGAAATCATTCTAGTTGGTCCAAAAAACCTTAGAAATACCTTCCCAAATCAAACTCTTAGTTTGGATGGGGTTACACTTTCTCTTAATGGTACTATGAGGAACCTTGGAGTTATTTTTGATCAAGATCTGTTCTTTAATTCACATATTAAACTTGTTTCTAAGACTGCTTTCTATTATTTGCGTAATATTGCCAAGATTAGGAGCATCTTGTCTCAGTGTGATGCTGAGAAACTAATCCACACTTTTTTTTAGCTCTAGATTAGATTATTGTAACTCTTTATTATCAGGCTGTCCTAAAACATCTTTAAAAAGTCTTCAGCTGATTCAAAATGCTGTAGCTAGAGTTTTAACGGGTACTACAAAGAGAGATCACATCTCTCCGGTTCTGGTCTCCTTTCATTGGCTTCCCATAGAATTTAGAATGAAGTTTAAAATCCTTCTCCTCACTTACAAAGCTCTAAATAATCAAGCCCCTTTTTATTTTAAAGATCTGATAGTACCTTGTCATCCTACCAGAGTACTACGCTCCCCAAATGCAGGATTACTTGTAATACCTAGAATCTTTAAAAGGACAATGGAAGGCAGAGCCTTCAGTTATCAAGCTCCTCTCCTTTGGAACCAGCTGCCAATCTGGATTCGGGAGTCAGACTCGCTGTCTGTTTTTAAGAATGGGGTTAAAACCTTTCTTTTTGACATAACCTATAGTTAGGGTGGGATCAGGTGACACTGAACCTTCCCTTAGTTATGCTGCTGATAGGTTTAGACAGCCAGGGGACCTCCAACAATGCACTGGACTTCACTCCTGTCTTCACTCTCAATGAAATATTTTTGCTGGTCATTAACATCTGTTTGTTCTCTCCCATAGATTGAGTCCTCGTCGTGCTGTTTGCTCTCTACATTTCTGTTCTTTTCTTCCTCTTCTTCTCTATCCCCTCACCCCCCAGCCAGTCGCAGCCGATGACTGCCCCTCCCTGAGCCTGGTTCTGCTGGCGGTTTCTTTCTGCTAAAAGGGAGTTTTTCCTCTCCACCGTCACTAAGTGCTGCTCACAGGGGATCGCATGATTGCTGGAGTCTTTCTGTAATTGTCGGGTTTTCCTCTACAGTTTGAAAGCGCTATGAGATAACTATATAAATAAAGTTGAATTGAATTGAATTACCTACACTCCTGCGTGGCAACATAATCAGAATTGCCCTCTAGCTTCTGTTCTTATTTTGGATGACTGCCTTGTTTGTGAGCCCCAGAGGCTGACAGCTACAGAACAAAAATATTTTTAAATGGCAACAACAAACAAAAACAGTGTGACCTAATCACTGAAACCAGTGAAATATTGTTTAACATCTTATCCAAGTGAGCAGACATCTATCCCTCAACAAGACCAAAGTGCATGGATTACATTTATGAATTTCAAAACTGTCCCAACATACAGACACAAATCCAGGATTCCAGCTGACTGATGCTACAGGCTGGTGTACATTGAGTTGTGAATGAAGAAGAGTGAGTAGTAGAGCGAATGAAAACGACAGCTTCGTACCCCTGTCAACCTGACAGAAGGAAGACTGATGAGCCACTTTTCCCCAGCAACCCCCGTCTCCATCCGTCATCTCCTTTTAAACTGATTTGCCAGAGAGAACAAGCCTCTCTCATCAATTACAGAGGATTTTTACCACAACAAAGCTGATCAGATTTAAAATAAATAAATAAAAATATGGAAGTCTGCTCTCCTTCAGTGAACATGTCAAGGAGCCTTTCCTGCTGCAAAGTCATCTGAATAAACTGATTTCCAGAATTTTAGAAGTTATGTAACAGTAACGCAGGGCTTTAAAGCTCATACTGAGTTTGTTTTTCATAAGCTACAATAACACAGATTTTTCACGTTTGTATTCAGATTGCCTGTATGTGTTAGATCAAATCCACCAGCGCCATCCTTCTAAATTATCTGATGAGCTGATGATCTTTCATTTATAACTTGCTAAAACAGTATTGCAATATTAGTACTGCATTCATCCTGTGTGGGTTTTTTTTTTTTGGAGGGGTGGGAACCATGTCATTTTTTAATGTTTTTTTTGGACATTCATTTTCAGGGCTTGACATTAACACCCACCAACCCGCCAATGACAGATTTCAGCAGTGGCCGGTAAGAAGGCCATTATATGAAGATTTTACTCCTTCTGTAGTTGCATGGTAGATAGTGTTACAGCTTCTCTGCATCAGACTGTAGACATGGTGGCTCCTTTAAAAAAAATCTAATCAGAGATTTCTGACTCCTTGGTTCAACACAGAAACGTGCATCTTAAAGCAGAAGACTCATAAATTAGAAAGAAAATGGCACTCCAATAAATTTGATGAACTTTATTTAGCTTGGAGAAATCCACTTCTAATTTATAAAAAAATCTTAGGAAAGCTAGAACAACTTATTATTCTGCATTAATAGAAGAGAACGAGAATAACTCCGGGTTTCTTTTCAGCAGGTTTCTTTTGTGTTGCTTTAGAAAGAGAGATCTCATCTCTCTGGTTCTGGTCTCCCTTCTTTGACCTCCCATAGAATTTAGAATTAAGCATATAATCCTCTTCCTCACTTACAAAGCTCTAAATGATCTGGCCCCTTGTTATTTAAAAGATCTGATACTACCTTATCATCCTAACAGAGCACTACACTCCCAAAATGCAGGATTACTTGTAATACCTAGAATCTCCACAAGTACAATGGGAGGCAGAGCTTTCAGTTGTCAGGTTCTTCTCCTTTGAAACCTTCCTTTTTGATATAGCCTATAATTAGGGTGGGATCAGGTGCCCCTGAACCCTCCCTTAGTTATGTTACTGATAGGTTTAGACAACTGGGGGACTTCCACGAGGCACTGGGCTTCATTCCTTTCTTCACTCTCATTGAAATATTTTTGCTGGTCATTAACAACTGTATGTTCTTTCCCATAGATTGAGTCCCCATCATGCTGTTTGCGCTCTACATGTCTGTTCTTAGAACAGAATAGGCTTTATTGTCATTGTACAGTTGTACAGTACAACGAAATTGTGAGTGCTCCACTAGGCTACTGCGCAATAAAGTAAGAGAGAAGAATTTGAGTAAAACACTGTTACAGAACACACAATTAAACATATGACTGAAATAAAAAATAAAAATAGCCCATAGGTATATACACAAGTATGGTAGTTGTTATGTCGACAAACCTGGCAATGACCAAAAGGAGAGAGAGCTGTGCTGGAACAGAACTTTATTACACAAAGTGGGATTAATACAGAACATGCGAATGAGCACTCAGCTCCTAATGTAGTGATGTTGAGAGAGAGCTAGCAAAGACACACAACATGGCCAGCTCTTCCCTTATATAGGTCAGTATGATGACGGTACCAGCCGGCTATGTCATCATGCCACTCACTGTTATAAATCCTTTTTATAACATTCACACACCCCTCCCCCGGGAAAAACACAGAACACTTACCAATTGTAACCCTCCATAATTTGGCATAATTAACAACATCTTGAACTAGGGTTAGCAGGTGGGCCCACTCAACCCAACGCGGTTGAGTGGATTATTCTGCCACTCGTCTCAGCAGCTGAGCTCCTAACTAAAGAGTCTCTTTCTTTCTTATACAGTCTTCCATGGGGAAGGCAGTTCTGCTGGACGGGCCTTGTAGCGCGCCCACTGTGAATGCGCCCCTGGAGATGCTGAGTCCCCCAGACCGGAACCATCCCTTGTCACACTGCAGTCCAAGTGCCGCGCCACACAAGCTGTCTCCTGCAAACCCTCGCCATCTGGAGCAGCCACTCGAATGCACCAGAGACAATTCACGTGCCACACCGAACCATCCATCAGTCTGAAGCTCTCTGGTCCCACCTGTGCCACAGTCCTCATGGCTGTTGGTGGTACCGTAGGTCATAATGTGTTTGACTGCAGGCCCAGAAGCTCAACTTTGTGGACTCAAACCCAGTCCATTACCTTAAGAAGCATCTTGCTTGGTTGCACATGCCATTTAGAAGGCGGTGACGCCAAACCCATGTCCATCGCGGCGTGTCTGTCAGGTTGTAATGGCTCCGCTGTTGCCATGTTGGACACAGAATCTTCACCCAACGCTACAGTAGCAGTCCCTGGAGGCCAAAGCTGGTTGTGGGTCCTGAAGACGTCCAGCATCTCTCTTGTGTCACTTACAGTCGCAGACTCTTCACCCGTCGGCTCAGCCATGGCTCCTGTAGACAGGTGCTGAGCGAGGATTCTGAAGCAGTCCAGCTCCTCTTCTCTTTTACCTGATGTATGTAGTCATGTCGTGTCACCATCATCACAGTTAACATCTGTATCGGGGTGGTGTGTCTCGGGATCCTCTGTGTACATGGGCTCCTTTCCCTGCAACTCCGCAGCAGCTTCTGTGGGCTTATGCTGGGTGAGGATCTGAGGCAAGTCCAGCCCCTGTCCCTGCATGGGCAGTGCTCCTCCTGCACACATGGGATGACTGTTTTCTTGTCAAACTCAATGTCATCACCACTGATGTGTATTGCATCCCAATTACCGTAGCCAGACAAGTTGAGCCCGTTGCTGTCACAGGTGGTGAAACCCAGCCGGTAGAAGAGGTCGCATCCCAGTATGTTGTCACCATGCGTAGCCACTTGAAACTCAAAGTCATAAACAATCTTCGACTTATAGCAGACTGTTAGCATGATGGTCCCTACATTGCTAACTCTGTGGCCACCGTATCCATACAGCGCTGCTGGGTTCTTTCTTATTGGGTGGTTGGGGAAAAATTTCTTCACCGTGGCCCAGTTTAACATTGACCTCACTGCAGTGGTGTCGAGCAACAGCGGTATAGCAACGTTGTCCATCTCTACCATGCTGTATTTGTACGACGCAATTTCAGGGCTTACTGTGTGGATGGTCGTCGCGGGCGGGTGGCTTTGCTTGACTGGTGGGCTCCACGGCTTCAACAAACTAGGGTAAGGGAGCTGAGAGGGTAATTGGAGTTCCCCTCCCCTCTGTCCAAGAACTTTTTCAGAGTTGTTGTAGGAGCAGGGCACTGAACATTGTCAAGGATCACTCTCACCCTCTGCATAAACACTTTGAACTGCTGCCATCTGACAAACGATTCCGGAGCATCAGAGGCAGAATCACCAGACTGATTAACAGCTTCCTTCCACAAGCTGTTAGGATGCTGAACAGTTGATCCGGAATCTTTCATACATACTACTGCACCTTATGGACATTATGTATATTATATGTATATACAGTAGTTCTAGTTAGTTTCAAGTGTGTCTCAGGGATGTGTGAATGGCTGTGTTGGGGTGGGGGATGAGTGTGTGTGTGAGTGCGTGTTAAATTATGTTCTTTTTACTTATATGGATGCCTAGAGAAACGTAATTTCATCTTGCCTGCACTACAGTTGTATGTACAGCAACATGACAATAAAGGTTGATTTGATTTGATTTGATTTGATTCGAAACCTTGGCAAAATGATTAAATCTCCCACACTTCTTGCAACGCTGTCCTCTTGCTGGGCAAAAACGTGCTCTCTCATGGTGCGTCGGGGAACCACGGTTACCACACGTGGTGCCTCTTGAAGTGGTCCTCCGTTCCACGGCGTTTGTCTCAAACTCTTCTGCCATGCCACTGTGTTCCTCCATGCCCACTGCGTAGGTTAACAGCATCTGTCCTGGATGTCGCTGATGTTGGCGCACACCTAGCTCCGATGCTAACATATCTGCTGACTCAAGCTGGAATGCTAGCTCAATTGTGTTAGCTAGCATCATGTCATTTGGCCCCAGTAGCATCTTTGCCCATAGCCACAGGTTGTTCGTGTGCTCGTCTTCGTAAAGCCCAAATCTACATGTTAGCTAGATGTCGTAGGTCTGCAACTAATTGCTGGGTGGACTCACCAATTCCCTGTTGCTGTTGGCGGAATCTTATGCATCGCGCCAACACGTTGTCCGGTGTAGCAAAGTAGCTAGCTAGCAGTTCCACAGCCTCATCGAACAAGTCCGTTGGTCTAAGCGTATGAAAAATGAGCTGACCTTCTATGCCCAGGTTGTGGACCAGTAGAGCCTGTTTTCGTTCTTTGTCCAACATGCCCAAATCCAATGCTGCAACATACGTTTCAAAAGCATCAAGCCAATGCGGCCATGGGAGAGATGGGTCACTGGGGTACTCAGTAGCCTCAGGCATATCTCCATGATTTAACTCTCGTTGCCAAATGTTATGTCCACAAACCTGGCAATGACCAATGGGAGAGAGAGCTGTGCTGGAACTGAACTTTTTTTACACATAGTGGTATTAATACAGAACATGTGAACGAGCACTCAGCTCCTAATGTAGTGATGTCGAGAGAGAGCTAGCAAAGACACAAAACCTGTCTGGCTCTTCCCTTATATAGGTCGGTGTGATGACGGTAGCAGTCAGCTACGTCACCACGCCACTCACTGTTATAAATCCCTTTTATAACAGTAGTGGCTTCACGGATGGAACTATGTACATAAGAGTGTGATGGAAAATATGCACAGTAGTCATTTCATGGATGGGCCAGTATACATGAAAGTGCAGAGTGCAAAGACAGGTGAGATATTGTGATAATTAAAAGGTCCTCAGTTCTGTGCATGTGAACATTCGGAGGGAGGGGGGGTGGGGCCTCTGACTGTTTGCAGTTCAGATGGCCCAGGGGAAGAAGCTGTTTGCCAGTCTGGAGGTGTGGAACCTGATCGATCTGAAAGATCGTCCTGAGGGAAGCAGGTCAAAGAATAGAATAGAATAAAATAGAATAGAATAGGCTTTATTGTCATTGTACAGTTGTACAGCACAATGAAATTGTGGGTGCTCCACCAGGCTACTGCGTAATAAAGTAAGTGAGAAGAATTTGAAATAAAACAGTTACAGAACATAAGATTAACCATACAACCGGAGTAAAGGTAAAAGTAAAAATAACAAATAGCTCACAGGTATATACACAGGTACAGTAGTGGCTACTTGGGTGGAACTATGTACATACTGTAAGAGTGTGGAATGCAGAACACATACAGTAATAGAGTAAAATGGCCCAAGGATTATGGAAAATATGTACACTAGTGATTTCACAGATGAGTCAGTGTACATGAAAGTGAGCAGTGCAAAGACAGGTGAGTTATAATGGTAATTAAAAGGTCCTCAGTTCTGTGCATGTGAGCGTTCAGAGGGAGGGGGGTGGGGCCTCTGACTGTTTGCAGTTCTTCTTCCCCGGGTCATTGCCAGGGGAAGAAGCTGTTTGTCAGTCTGGAGGTGTGTGACAAATCAGTCTGAACCATCGTCTAGAGGGAAGCAGGTCAAACAGGTGGTGGATGGGATGTGAGGGGTCTCCTGTGATGGCCTTGATCCTTCTGAGACAGGAGGATTAGGAGATGTCTTTCAGGGAGGGCAGACGGCTGCCGATAAGTTTTTGGGCGGTGTTGATGACCCTCTGCACAGCCTTCATGTTCTCGGCCGTGGAGCTGACGTACCACACACCCAGACAGTAGGTGAGCAAGCTGTCCACTGAGCAGTGATAGAAGACCAGCAGCAGCTTCTGGTCCAGGTTGTTCTTCCTCAGGACATGGAGGAAGTGCAGCTGCTGCTGGCCTTTCTTCACCAGGGCATTGGTGTTTACAGTCCAGGAGAGGTCAGAGGAGACGTGGGTGCCCAGGAACCTGAAGGTGGGGATGTTTTCCACGCGTTCACCACTTATGGGGGGGTGGGGGTGTCCTGTCTTTTCTTCCCAAAGTCCAGTATGAGTTGTTTGGTTTTTTTGGACATTCATTTTCAGGTTGTTTGCTTGGCACCATAGCAGCAGATTCTCTACCTCCACCCTGTATGCCTTCTCATTATCATCGGTGATGAGCCCAACCAAGGTGGTGTCGCCCGCGTACTTCACGATGACGGTGGTTGGGTGTGTTGGAATACAGTCAAAGGTGTACAGGGAGTACAGTAGAGGGCTTAGCATGCAGCCCTCGTGGGAGCCAGTGCTCAGAGACAGTGTGGAGGACTGGTGGGGGCCAAGTCTGACTGTTTGTGGGTGGTTGGTGAGAAAGTTTTTTATCCAGGAGCAGGTGGTGGTGGTGTGGGGGATCTGGAGGAGGTGCAGTTTGTTGATCAGGATGTCCGTGATGATGGTGTTGAAAGCTGAGCTGTAGTTCACAAAGAGCATCCTCATGTAGCTCTTGGGTTCTCCAGGTGGCTTAGCACTCTGTGGAGAGTGCTCAATGCTCTGTAGAGAGTGGTGGCGATGGCGTCTTTTGCAGACTGGTTCTCCCTGTAGGTGAACTCGTGGGGGTCGAAGGAGGGGGGAAGACATTCCCTGATGTGCTGGGACACCAGGTTCAGGTTCAGGTTACTTTATTTGTACCCGCAGGTAAATTTGTTTTGCAGTCAGGTGACATCCTTTTAGACACATTTACAAACCACAATTACATTCAGCATGAACACAAACACAGGCACACATGAAGCTGACTATAAACACAATAAAAGTACTCAAGGCTCCACCATTCAGGACATAAGACAAAGAGATAAGAGAAAAAACAAAGAGATAAGGGTCATATTAAAAAAGTTAAAAACTAAGTCAAAGAGATTAAAAACTCAATAAAAGTCTGAAGTCTAAAACCCAATAAAAGATTTAAAACTCAAGTAAAAAACCTACAAAAATAAACAAATATAAAATAAAAATTTGTCGGCCTCCGTCGGTCTATGATGACCATGGAAGAGAATCCTAAATGTCTACTCTGCTGGAACAACACCGCCTGTGGCTGAACAGGCCGATGCGTGAATGGCAGTCCCTGTCACACAGGTCGCACTTGTGGGTGGGCTCCGTGCTGCTGGGTCTGTGGCGGTTCTTCCTGCGGGTCCTTTTTTCATCTGCTGCAGCAGTCAGTCTCTCTTCACCCACCTTGAGCTGTCTGGTCAGGGTGCCTCTCCATTTGGAGCGGTCCGTTGCAAGGTCCTCCCAGCGCTCTGTGTTGATCTCCAGGGCCTTCATGTCTCTCTTGCAGACGACTCTAAAGCGCAGCTGTGGGCGGCCGAGTGTGAAGGCTGATTTTCCAATCCTCTTGTTGATCTCTGTATCAAGGGAGAGGTTGTTGCTGATCGTGGACCCCAGGTACGTGAACTGATTCACGACCTCCAGCTCGTAGTCGTCGATGCCGATGGTTGGTGGTGCTTCCGTGCCTTGCGCCAAGACGTTAGTCTTCTTCAGGCTGATGGTAAGCCCGAAGTCCTTGCATGCCTGGGAGAAGCGGTCCATCAGGGTCTGAAGCTCCTGCTGTGTGTGGGTTGCGACTGCAGTGTTGTCTGCGAACAGCATGTCTCTGATTAGAGCCTCGCGTACTTTGGTTCTGGCTTTCAGGTGGGCGAGGTTGAAAAGCCTGCCGTCAGATCTTGTGTGCAGGTAGATTCCCTCTGTTGCTGTGCTGAAGGCATGCCTCAGGAGCATAGCAAAGAAAATCCCAAAGAGGGTTGGTGCAAGTACACAGCCCTGTTTCACTCCGCTGCGTATGTTGAATGGCTCTGAGACGTTGCCATCGTGCTGCACTATCCCCTGCATGTTGGTGTGAAACGATTCGATGAGGCTTTGCAACTTTGGTGGGCATCCTATCTTTGGCAGGATCTTGAAAAGGCTCTCTCTGCTGACCAGATCGAACGCTTTGGTGAGGTCGATGAAGGTGACGTACAGGGGCATGTTCTGTTCTCTGCATTTCTCCTGGAGTTGGCGGATGGAGAATATCACGTCTACTGTCGATCGCTCAGCGCGGAAGCCACACTGAGACTCGGGGTAGACACGTTCGGCAAGCTTCTGTAGACGAACGAGAACAACTCGTGCATAGACTTTGCCAACAACGCTGAGGAGGGAGATGCCCCTGTAGTTGTTGCAGTCGCTTTTCTCCCCTTTGTTTTTGTAGAGGGTGATGATCTTGGTGTCCCTCATGTCCTGTGGTACAGCACCTTCCTTCCAACACTGGCAGAGGACGTCATGCAATGGCAGCAGTAGGGCGGTCTTGCAGTGCTTGATCAGGTCAGGGGGGTATGCCGTCGTTGCCGGGTGCCTTGCCAACGGCCAAGCTATCAATGGCCTTGCTGAGTTCGTCGATGGTTGGCTCGGCGTCAGGTTCGTCCATGGATGGCAGGCAGTCGATGGCATCAAGGGCTGACGGTGTCACGGTGTTCTGTCTGGAGTAGAGGTCGGAGTAGTGTTCCACCCATCTCTCCATCTGCTTGTTCTTTTCTGTGATCATCTCCCCAGTGGAGGATTTGAGGGGGGCCGTCTTGCTCTGAGCCGGACCAAGTGCTTTCTTGATGCCATCGTACATACCACGGATGTTCCCTGTTATGGCAGCGGTTTGAATGTCTTGGCTGAGCTGAGTCCAGTACTCGTTGGCACAGTGCCAAGCAGTCTGCTGAACTTTGCTTCTCGCAGCCCTGAGAATCTGGAGATTCTTCTCGTTTGGGTACTTCTTGTACTCAGCAAGTGCTGAGCGCTTGGCTTCAATGACGGGGGTCATCTCGGTCAACTTGACATCAAACCAGTCCTGTGACTTCGAGGTCTTCCTCCCAAAGGTAGCCAAGGCCGTGTGGTGGATGGTGTTTTGCAGCTCTTCCCACTTCTGCTTTGCAGATTCTCCTTCTTGTGGTACACCAAGTTCCTTCTCAAAGGTGGAGGCAAACTGCTCAACAAGTTCTAGTTGAGCCATCTTGCTGGTGTCAATCCGTGCCTTTCCAGGCTGTCTAGCACGATGGAATTTCTTCAGCTGCAGCTTGACCTTGCAACACACCAATGAATGGTCTGTGTCGCAATCTGCACTCTGGAACGAATGGGTGATTAGCACGTTCTTCAGTGAGGTGCGCCTGGTCAGGATCAAGTCCAGCTGGTGCCAGTGTTTTGAGCGCGGATGTTGCCAGGAAACCTTGTGTTGGGGCTTGGTCTTGAAGAATGAGTTTGTGATGCACAGATCGTGATATGTGCAGAACTCGAGCAGCCGCTGTCCGTTGTCGTTCATTCTGCCCACGCCAAATGGTCCAAGACAGGAGGGCCAGGAGTCGTGGTCAGCACCCACTCTGGCATTGAAGTCTCCAAGGAGAATGAGTTGTTCAGAGTTGGGGATGATCCTGACAGTTGTTGCAAGATTCTCGTAGAACTCGTCTTTTGCCTCTGGTGTGGCTGTCAGTGTTGGGGCATATGCACTGACGAGGGTGATTGGGCCTTGAGTGGTGTTCAGGCGGAGGGTGAGGAGTCGTGCAGAGCCAGTGCTTCCCGGTTCCACCATCTTCAGCAAGGTGTTCTTCACTGCGAAGCCCACTCCGTGCTCCCTGTGTTCGTCACTGCCCTTTCCCTGCCAGTAGAATGTGTAGTCCTTCTCTCTTGGTGTGCCTGCGTCAGCCAACCGTGTTTCCTGGAGAGTGGCGATATCCACTCCCAGTCTCTTCAGCTCATTATTGATGAGCTTATGATCGTCACTTCCTTCCTTCCTTGAAGATCGTCACTTCCTTGTGGTAACGTATCGTCACTTCCTGTTTTGCTGTCTGCCTGTGTGGTTTGCTCTCCAGCTCTCCAGCTCTCCAGCCACTAGTTATGGCTACTACCTCTCTTTCCTCTCCTCCTCTGGTGTGCTCTCTCTGTCAGATGTTTAGCTACACCTCTGCCTCTTTTAGTGATAACGGTAAATGTAATAAATGTTGTCTTTTTGAGGCGCTCGAGGCGAGGTTGTCTGATTTGGAATCCCGGCTCCGCTGCATTGAAACACCGTCTGCGCCAGTTAATCTCGACGGACGCCCATTAGCTGCAGCGGAGCTAGCTAGCTTAGGTCCCTCTGTCAGCGGTTCCCCGGCTCTCCTCAGCAGCGAGGAGACTGGGTGGGTGACGGTGAGAAGGAAGCCTAGTCGCAAAGCCCCGGTTCACCACCAACCTGTTCACGTTTCTAATCGTTTTTCCCCGCTCAGCGACACACCCGCTGAGGAAAAAACTCTGATCATTGGCGACTCTGTAGTCAGAAACGTGAACCTAGAGACTCCAGCGGCCATAGTCCAATGTATTCCTGGGGCCAGAGCAGGCAACATCGAGTCAAATTTGAAAATGCTGGCTAAAAGTAACTGTAAATACTCCACAATTGTTATTCACGCCGGCATTAATGACATCCGTCTTCGGCAGTCGGAAGTCACGAAACTTAATATAGAATCGGTGTGTGAGTTTGCAAAAACGATGTCTGCCACTGTAGTATTCTCTGGGCCCCTCCCCAATCTGACCAGTGATGACATGTTTAGTCGCTCGTCATCCTTGAACCGCTGGCTGTCTGTGTGGTGTCCTAAAAATGACGTGGGCTACATTGACAATTGGAGCTCTTTTTGGGGAAAACCTGGTCTTATGAGACGAGACAGCATTCATCCCACTTTGGATGGTGCTTCTCATTTATCTAACAATCTGGCATCTTTTTTATCCAAATTTCCAAAACCGTGACTACTCAGAGTTGGGACCAGGAAGCAGAGTCGTAGTCTTACACGCCTCTCTGCAGCTCCTCTTCATCCGCCACCCCTCAGCTTAGCCCCTGTCTTCCCCATCAGAGAATCGTTGTCTGCTCCCTCCAAAGTGAATAAAAATATAATGTATAAGCATCCCAAAGTGATAAAGAAAAATATTGGTAAAACTCAAATTAAACATAAAGCCTCTAAATTGAATGATTTGGCCTCTGTTCCTCCTCATAATTTAAAAATTAAATGTGGTTTATTAAATATTAGGTCTCTAACTCCCAAGTCTCTGTTAGTCCATGATCTGTTAATTGATCATCAGATTGATTTAATTTCCCTTACAGAGACTTGGTTAGGGCAAGAGGATTATGTTGGTTTAAATGAATCAACTCCCTCTGGTTATTTAAACTGTCAAAATCCCAGAAGTTCTGGTCGTGGAGGAAGAGTAGCAACAATTTACCATTCCAAATTACTAGTTAATGTAAAGCAAAAAACATGTTATAATTCCTTTGAGGGCCTGGTCCTCAGTGTTGGGCACTTTAGCAATTTCAGGTTAAACCCAATTTTATTTGCCATAGTTTATCGTCCCCCATCAACCTATTCAGAATTTTTATCCGAATTTGCTGATTTCTTAGCTGATTTAGTGCTGAAATCTGATAGAATAATTATAGTAGGGGATTTAATATACATGTGGATGTAGATAGTGACTGCCTTAATGTGGCTTTTAATTCAATATTAGACTCGATTGGGTTTTCTCAGAAAGTAGGAAATTCTACTCATTACCTCCACCATACATTGGACCTTGTTCTGACATATGGCATAGAAATAGAAAATCTTGTAGTGTCTCCTCATAACCCTGTACTGTCAGACCATTGTCTGTTAACCTTTGATTTTACTATTTCCTACTATTTGGATCCTAAAGAAAAATATTATTACAGAAGATGCCTCTCAGATGATGCTGTTTCCAAATTTATGCAGATTGTTTCCTCTATGCCATGTGTCAACACAACGGAAATAAGCTATAGACAGCTTGCTCCTTCTGTAATTGATAACATGGTGGATAGTGTTTCAGCTTCTCTGCATCAGGCTCTAGACTTGGTGGCCCCCTTAAAAAAGAAAAAGTCTAATCTGAGATTTTTAACTCCTTGGTTCAACACAGAAACTCGTAGCTTAAAACAGAAGACTCGTCAATTAGAAAGAAAATGGCGCTCTACTAATTTAGATGAAATCTATTTAGCTTGGAGAAATCATCTTTTAATTTATAAAAAATCTCTTAGAAAAGCTAGAACGAGTTATTACTCTGCATTAATAGAAGAGAACAAGAATAATCCCAGGTTTCTTTTCAGTACTGTAGCCAGGTTGACAAAGAGTCAGGACTCTGTCAATCCTAGCATCCCCTTAGAGCTTACTAGTCAGGACTTTATGAACTTTTTCAATAATAAAATTTCATCCATCAGAGATAAAATCAATCAGATTCTTCCCACAGTTAACTTAAATACTGTAACTACTACAACTCCTTCTATTGATGTCTGTCTTGATGAGTTTACTCCAATCGACCTTTGTGAGTTAGACAAAATAGTTTCCTCATCCAAACCTTCAACTTGTCTTTTAGACCCTATTCCTACCAGGTTATTTAAAGAAGTCTTCCCACTTATTGGTAGCTTTATTCTTCATATAATCAATTCTTCATTAACTTTAGGCCATGTACCGCAGGCTTTTAAAACGGCTGTAATTAAACCCTTACTCAAAAAGCCAACGCTAGATCCAGGAGCTTTAGCTAAATATAGACCAATCTCTAATCTCCCTTTCATTTCAAAAATCTTAGAAAGAGTTGTTGCTAGGCAATTATTTGACCACCTGCAGGGAAATGGTTTACTTGAAGAGTTTCAATCTGGGTTTAGAATCCATCATAGTACTGAAACAGCCTTAGCGAAGGTCACTAACGACCTCCTCATTGCATCTGATAATGGACTAGTTTCTGTACTTGTCCTTTTAGATCTTAGTGCAGCTTTTGATACTATTGATCATAATATTCTGGGGGCGGCAGTGGCTCAGGAAGTAGAGCAGGTCGTCCAATAACCGCATGGTTGGCAGTTCGAATCCCGCTCTCCCCGGATATCCTGCCGTTGTGTCCCTGGGCAAGACACTTCACCCCCAATTGCTCCTGGTGGGTCTGGAAGCGCCATGTTAGGTAGCATGCCACCATCAGTGTGTGAATGGGTGGATAGCAGGATCTGTAAAGCGCTTTGGTCATCAAGAGATGAGAATAAAAGCGCTATATAAGTGAATGCCATTTACCATTTACCATTTTACTTGATAGATTAGAACACTATGTTGGACTTAATGGAACTTCGTTGCAGTGGTTTAGATCTTATTTATCTGATAGGTTCCAGTTTGTTCATGTAAATGATGAGTTTTCTTTCAGCTCAAAGCTTAGTCATGGAGTTCCACAGGGATCTGTGCTAGGCCCTACTCTTTTTAGTTTATATGTGCTTCCGTTAGGCAACATTATTAGAAAGCACTGTATACATTTTCATTGTTATGCAGATGACACACAATTATACCTGTCAATGAAGCCAGATGATACTAATCAATTAGCCAAGTTAGAAGCCTGTCTTAAGGAAATCAAAGCTTGGATGACTTGTAATTTCCTGCTATTAAATTCAGATAAGACTGAAGTCATTCTTGTTGGTCCAAAAAACCTTAGAAATTCCTTTCTAAATCAAACTTTCAGTTTGGATGCAATTACTCTTTCTCTTAATAGTTCTGTGAGGAACCTTGGAGTTATTTTTGATCAGGATTTGTCCTTCAATTCACATATTAAATTTGTTTCTAAGACTGCCTTCTATCATTTGCGTAATATTGCCAAGATTAGGAGCATCTTGTCTCAGAGTGATGCTGAGAAGCTGATCCACGCTTTTGTTAGCTCGAGATTAGATTATTGTAATTCTTTATTATCAGGCTGTCCTAAAACATCTTTAAAAAGTCTTCAGCTGATCCAAAATGCTGCAGCAAGAGTTTTAACAGGTACTAGAAAGAGAGATCATATCTCTCCGGTTCTGGCCTCCCTTCATTGGCTTCCCATAGAGTTTAGAATTAAGTTTAAAATCCTTCTTCTTACTTACAAAGCTCTAAACAATCAGGCTCCTTTTTATTTAAAAGATCTGATACTACCGTATCATCCTAACAGAGCACTACGCTCCCAAAATGCAGGATTACTTGTAATACCTAGAATCTCCAAAAGTACAATGGGAGGCAGAGCCTTTAGTTTTCAAGCTCCTCTCCTGTGGAATCAGCTGCCAATCTGGATTTGGGAGTCAGACTCGATCTCTGTTTTTAAGAATAGGGCTAAAACCTACCTTTTTGATATAGCCTACAATTAGGGAGGGATCATGTGTTTCTGAACCCTCCCTTAGTTATGCTGCTAATAGGTTTAGTCAGCCGGGGGACCTCCAGTAATGCACTGGGCCTCACTCCTTTCCTCACTCTCTATGAAATATATTTTTTTTTGCTGGTCATTAACATTTGTTTGTTCTCTCCCATAGATTGAGTCCCCATCGTGCTGTTTGCTCTCTACATGTCTGTTCTTTTCTCCTTCTCTATCCCCTCACCCCCCAGCCAGTCGCAGCAGATGACTGCCCCTCCCTGAGCCTGGTTCTGCTGGAGGTTTCTTCCTGTTAAAAGGGAGTTTTTCCTCTCCACCGTCGCCAAGTGCTTGCTCACAGGGGATTGCCTGATTGCTGGGGTCTTTCTGCAACTGTGGGGGTCCCCCCTACAGTTGATAGTGCTATGAGATGACTGTTGTTGTGAAATGGCGCTATATAAATAAAGTTGAATTGAATTGAATTGAATTGAATTGAATTGAATGATGGCAGTCTTCCTGGTGTCGTTGATGTCCTTGAGGTTAGCAGCGAGTCCTGTCATTATAGTGCAGACGTTCCAAGTTCCCAGTTTTAGAGTTGGTCTCTTTTGTTTTTTTGTCTTGCCTGGTGCGAAGGTTCTCAGCCTGCTGTTCGGACTTCTCCTCATCCCCATGCACCCAATGAGGAAAGCAAGCTGTGGCGGGACAACACCTTATTGGCTGGGGGCTGCCCAGCTTGAGGCGGGCGGTAGCTGTCCAGTGAGATCCGATGATCCCTCCCACCGTCGGGAACAACCCCTGGCGCTGCGCTCTATGCCAATTGAGCGGTGGCTTATAACCGGTTACTGTCATTCCCCGTGTTTTGTCTACGCCAAAGGCGAAGCTGGAGTGTCCTCTCCAGTGATCCGGTGTTCTACCTTCCAGCGTTGGGCGTTGGTAGGATTCAAGCCTGGGCAGGAAGATATGGAGGACAAGATGTTGCCCATGCAGCATGTCCCCCCTCTCCACGTCACTGATGAATCCAAAGGAACAGCAGGGCTGCTACAGTTTGGCACCAGCGCCGTTGCAGGAGCTGCCAGAACGATGTTGAGCACAACATAGAACTGCCTTAGGGGCTCCGACTCCGGATTTTTCCTCAGGGTTGACTCCTGAAGCCTTTCCCGTGACTGGGTATGCCGCAAGGCAGCGGAGGTTTGAAATCAGGGTTTACCTTCCCCTAGATGGGCTACCTTCCCAGGTTGATGAGCCACCATCAATTAATAAATAGATAACTAAAATATGTGCAATATATTGCTACATCTTGTTCAACTCTTTGACAGCAGCAGTAACAAAGCTGTTTTTTGTGGCGCTGGGTTTTACATTTTGGGACAGCAAACCTCTGCCTGGAGGGGAGAAGCTAAAAGTGGCAGCGCAAAGGATGGGAGTCATCATTTAAAATGGAAGTAGCAATCCTCTGTACCTGTCTGGTGTACAGTGATGTCATGCTCAGCTGTGACTCACCAAGCAAACAACAGTTGCTCAACACTTCATGACTACAGACTTGAGTACTATGGGTCTGTAGTCATTCAGGCTGTCAATTGGGGACTTTTTGGGGATGGGGATAATGGTGAAGGACTTGAGGCCTTGAGGCAGGAGGGGACGGTGGTGTGCATCAGGGAGAGGTTGAACAGCTTGGTGAGGATCCCTGCCAGCTAGTCTGCACATGCTTTGATCACCGCTCCTGGGATGCCGTCTGGACCAGCAGCTCTGCGGGGGTTCACTGCTCCCAGTTGCTTCCTCACCTCATGCGCCTGTAGAGAGAGGGCGAGGGGAGGGGAGGGGGGAGAGAGGAGAGGGGGGAAGAGTTTGGGGGGAGGTGTGCTCAACCTGGGCAAAGAAGCTATTAAGCTCCTCTGCCAGAGTGAGGCTGCTGTCTGATGCTGGGGGACCCTGGCCCCTGTAGTTGATGACGGCAGGGATACCTCTCTACATCTGTCAGGGGTTGTTGTCTGTGAGGAAGTCTTCCACCTTCCATCTATAGGCATTCTTAGTGAGTTTTATACCTCTCCTCAGGTTGGCTCTAGCAGTGCTGTACAGAGAGCTGCCCCTCTGTCTGAAGGCTGAGTTGCAGGCTCTGATCATAGCTTGGACTTCACTGGTCATCCAGGGTTTGCAGTTTGGAAATACCCGTGACTGTTTGGTGACTGTCACATTTTCTACACAGCCTTTGATGTAGAAAAGGACAGACTCGGTATAGGAGTGACATGGTTCAGGTGACCAACAGACAGACACGACTCAGGATTAACACAATTAACGTTCTTTATTTGTTAACGTGAGTGCGTGGATGCGTGAGTGCGGTTATGAGGTGTAATGTAGTGTGTGCAATCCATGTATTCCCGCTGGGCCGGCAGAGCACCGTACAGACTGGCAACCCTGAAACAGAGACAAGGGCCGTTAGCAACAGTACACCTATGCAGCACGTCAGATGTTACTGGGCTTACTGTCAACAGATGTAGACGAGTCTTCAGGTCGCACCGAAGCTGCAGCCAAGGAGACAGTGTCTGCGTGTACCTAGCAGGAGAGGGATAAGTCCGCTGCCTGGAGGGAGAAGGAGGTCCGCCGTGGCGGGCTCCGACTGTGCATTGGGGAAATGGACAGATTAGCAGTCTTAGAACTTACTCGGGTGTTGGTCCGGGTAGATAGACCCGGACATTGTTCTGCTGGGCTTGGAAGCTGAAGGCAGGAGAATTCAGTGCAAGGAAGCACAGAGGCAGATAGTGGCGTGATTCACCAAAGGAATCAGACGACTCCGCGCCCAGCACTGGTCCTGATGGGAAAAAATAGGCTGCAGGCAATAACCGGCAGGTGCGCACACAGGTGCCGTGATTGGCAGCCATGACAGTACTCCCCCCCCTATGGCACGCCTCTCAGTGTGCGTTCCAACCTGCCCGGGTGCATCCGATGGAAGTCCCTGGATCCTGCACCCAGGACCTCCACTCCAGCCCGTAGCCCTCCCAGTCCACCAGATACTGCAAGCCACGCCCCTAGCGGCGGACGTCTAGGATGGACATGACGGGCCATGTTGGGTTGCCGTCGATCACCCTCGGTGGAGGTGGAGACCTGGGAGGGGGACGCAACGGGCTGGAGGAGACAGGCTTAATCTGAGAGACATGGAAGGTTGGACAGATGCAGAGGGAGGGAGGGAGAGTTAAACGCACAGACACTGGGCTAATAATACGACAAATAGGGTATGGGCCAATGAACCGGTGGGCGGTCTTCTTACATTCTGCTCTTGGTAGATAGCCATACCTGCTGACCCACCTGATAAGCCGGGCCCGGAACCCTGTGCCTATTTTCCACCTCAGTGTTGCGCTCTGCCGTCCGTTGCAGTGCCTTCCTAGCTGCCTTCCAAATCCATCGACAGCGTCTTAGATGGGCCTGAACTGATGGGACGGCAATATCCCCCTCCTCTTTGGGAAACAGCGGGGGGTTATAGCCCAACGACGCCTCGAAGGGGGACATTCCGGTGGCAGTGGACATCGCTGTGTTGTGACCATATTCGATCCAAGGGAGGTGTGTGCTCCATGATACAGGATTGGCGGCAGTGATGCACCGCAGCGCTGCTTCCACCTCCTGGTTGGCTCGTTCACATTGCCTGTTGGATTGCGGGTAATAGCCGGAGAACAAGCTTGCCGTAGCCCCCAAAGCGGTGCAAAAGGCCTTCCACACTTTGGAGATGAACTGGGGCCCTCGGTCCGACACTATGTCCTGAGGGATGCCATGCAGCCGAACAACATGCTGAACCAGCAGATCAGCTGTCTCCTTGGCAGATGGTAACCCCTGCAGAGGGATGAAATGAGCCACCTTAGAAAATCTGTCCACCAGCGTGAGGATGGTGGTGAAATTATTGGACGTGGGGAGGCCCGTGACAAAATTCAACACCACGTGGAACCATGGTCTACCCGGGATAGGGAGGGGGTGGAGCAGCCCGGCCGGCAGCAATGAAGATGTCTTCCCCGTGGCACACTCTGGACAGGCGCGGCTGTATTCCCCCACGTCCTTCTGGAGGGATGGCCACCTTTGTAGGAGCGCCACCGTGTGTGCCCTACCAGAATGGCAGGCGAATTTAGAGGTGTGCCCCCACTGGATGACCTCCCCTCGGACCCCTGTGGGAACAAATAATTTGCCCGCTGGACCCCCCCCCCCCCCGGGCCACCTTCGTCAGACTGCGCCCTAATAACCTTATCCCGGATACCCCAAGCGAAGGCGCCCACGGTACATGCTGGAGGGAGGATGGGATGCTTGGCCTTCTCTGCTGTCTCCGGGGCGAACTGACGGGACAGGGCGTTGGGCTTGGTGTTCTTGGACCCAGGGCGGTAGGTGATGGTAAAGTTGAATCATCCAAAAAACAGCGACCAGTGGTTGTTGTGGTCGGTCCAGACAATGAATGGCTGCGACGCTCCTTCCAACCAATGTCTCCACTCCTCCAAAGCCAGTTTCACTGCCAACAGCTCCCTATCCCCGATGTCGTAATTTCGTTCCGCTGGGGACAGGCGGCGAGAGAAATAGGCGCAGGGGTGGATCTTATCATCTGCCGGAGATCGCAGGGAAAACATAGCCCTTACCCCAGAATCCGAGGCATCCATCTCCACCAGGCACTGAAGGGTGGGATCCACCTGCGTCGGGATTGGCGAAGATGAAAATCTACCCTTTAATTCCGAGAACGTGGCGTCCGCTTCCTCCGTCCAGTGAAAGGGGACCTTGGTGGAGGTCAAGCTGGTGAGGGGGAGGGCGATGCGGCCGCAGTCCTTAATGAACCGGCGGTAGAAGTTTGCGAAGCCCAAAAACTGCAGCAGCTGTTTCCTCGATGTGGGGGTGGGCCAGTCCACCACCGCCTTCACCTTTGCTGGGTCCGGGATGATCTCCTTTGGGGCAATAATAAAGCCGAGGAAAGAGGTCCTGGAGACGTGGAACTCACATTTCTCTGCCTTGACGTAGAGTTTGTTCTTCAGCAGTCTCTGCAAGACTCGCCTGATGTGCACGCGATGCTCCTCCATGGACTGGGAAAAGATTAAAATGTCGTCAAGGTAGACAAACACAAAAGTGCCCAGAAAATCTCTCAAAACATCACTAATAAGACGTTGAAAGACGGCCGGAGCATTGGTCAGCCTGAACGGCATGACCAGATATTCAAAGTGCCCACTAGGGGTCCTAAAGGCCATCTTCCACTCATCCCCCTCACGTATCCGCACCAGGTGATAGGCATTGCGCAGGTCTAATTTGGTGAAGCAGCAAGCCCCCCGAAGGGAATCAAATGCAGAGTTAAGGAGGGGGAGAGTATACTTATCCTTGATAGTGATGTTGTTAAGTTCTCTGAAATCGCTGCAGGGCCTGAGGGAGCTGTCCTTCTTCCCCATGAAGAAAAACCCCGCCCCCACCGCCGAAGATGAAGGTCTAATGATACCTGAACTGAGGGACTCCTTAATATATGAGTCCATGGCCGCGCGCGCCGGAGCAGACAGGTTGTAAAGTCTGCTAGATGGCAGAGGAGCACCGGCCCTCAGATTAATAGCGCAATCATACGGTCGGTGAGGGGGGAGGGAAAGGACTTGGGATTTACTAAAGACGGCCCCAAGGTCATGGTACTCCGGAGGCACTTTAGACAGATCCGGGGGAGGAGAGGCGGGGACATCCAAAGGTATGGCAAGCGAGCATGCAGCAGACTGCAGGCAGGCACTCAGGCAGAAAGGGCTCCACGACAGAATATTCCCCAAACGCCAGTCAATGGTAGGGTTGTGCAGATGCAGCCAAGGGTAGCCCAGAATGGCCGGGGATGATAACACCGGTAGGACAAATAAATTTAGCTCCTCCCGATGATTGCCTGAAATGATGACTGGCACCGAGGCGACCCGATGAGTGACAGTAGCCAACGCCGCCTTAGACAGGGCAATAATTTTAAGGGGAACTTTCAACGGCTGCATAGGTAGACCCAGATGGGTTGCCAGACTCCTAGAAATGAAGCTCTGCTAGGCCCCTGAGTCAATGAGTGCATGTGTATTGTGTTCTTTGTGACCAAAGCAAAACCGAATAGGGATGAGAAAGCGGGTGAGGGGATTGCTATCTTTTACGTCCGTGAGGCCCCCTACTTTGACGCACGGACTTCCCCTTTTGGCCGCCTGGGACAAGAATTCAGGTCATGCTCCTCGCTCCCGCAATAGATACACAACCCCAACTCACGGCAGTGCTGTCTCTCCTCAGCAGAAAGTTTCGACCCCCCCACTATCATAGGTTCTTGGCCTCCAGAGAGGTCAGTAGACGGAAGGGCCAGTAGGGGGGGCTGGAGAGCTCGGTGTGGCCTATTCTCCGTACGGCCGGAAGTCTTACGTTCCGCCGCTCGTTCCCTCAGACGGTTGTCAAGGCTAATGGCCAGAGAGATACACCCATGCAGCATGGAGGGTTTCTCCAGGGGGGCCAGCTCGTCCTGCAGACTAGGGCTCAAACTCCTCAGGAATATACTACTCAAGGAGGCGTCTTCCCACCCGACCTCCGTAGCTACGACCCGGAAGTCAACAGCGTAATCAGCGACTGTCCTCAACCCCTGCCAAAGATTTAACAGGCGAGAGGTAAGAACATCCTCCCGATTCGAGTGACTAAACACTTCCTGGAATTCCTGTGTGAATTGAACATATGTCATGGAAGCATAATCAGCCCTAGCCATAACCGCATAAGCCCATGCTAGAGCCCGCCCCTCTAACAGATTGATCATATAGCCGATGCAGCTCTGGTCAGTGGGAAAATCCCCGGGAATCCGTTGGAACACAATCTCACACTGCATGAGAAACCCCCTGGCTTCTCCCAAAACCCCTTTAAACTGGGTGGGAGTAGGGACAGGGGTGAGCCGACTAGTGGAACCTGTAGAGAGAGGGCTAGGCGAAGAGCTAGTGGTGGAGCTAGCAGTAGAACTAGCGGGAGCTGAGGAGCTAGCGGGTACTGTGGAAAAACCCTGTGGGTTAGTTAAATGATCTAACCTTTCAGTGATGCGAGTTAGCTGGGTTAGCATCACTTGTTGCTGATACGCCAATTGGTCTACCCAAGCCTCGAGATGGTTAATATGGCACACAAGTGCGCTGTCTGCCGTGTCACTTTGGCGGAGTCGTACTGACATGGTTCAGGTGACCAACAGACAGACACGACTCAGGATTAACACAATTAACGTTCTTTATTTGTTAACGTGAGTGCGTGGATGCGTGAGTGCCGTTACAGTATAAGGTGTAATGTAATGTGTGCAATCCGTGTATTCCCACTGGGCCGGCAGAACACCGTACAGACTGGCAACCCTGAAACAGAGACAAGGGCCGTTAGCAACAGTACACCTATGCAGTACGTCAGATGTTATTGGGCTTACTGTCAACAGATGTAGACAAGTCTTCAGGTCGCACCAAAGCTGCAGCCAGGGAGACAGTGTCTGCGTGTACCAAGCAGGAGAGGGATAAGTCCGCTGCCTGGAGGGAGAAGGAGGTCTGCCGTGGTGAGCTCCGCCTGTGCACAGGGGAAATGGACAGATTAGCAGTCTTAGAGCTTACTTGGGTGTTGGTCCGGGTAGATAGACCCGGACGTCGTTCCGCTGGGCTTGGAAGCCGAAGGCAGGAGAATTCGGTGCAGGGAAGCACAGAGGCAGATAGTGGCGTGATTCACCAAATCATAATAATGATTTGTAATGCTTTTTTCTATTCATGTGGACAGTGACCCAAGTTTATTTTCTTAATGTTTTTGGGAGGGGAGATATTTTTTCTCCATTTTAAAGCGTTTGAATTCATTCTGATTATGAAAATACAATCTTGCATCTGGCCCCCAAAGGCTCTAGTCTAAAGTGAACTAGACATACAGCAGTTTCCTCACAACACTGCTGACTTTCAGAAAAAGATGAGCCAAATTGGATGAAAATTGGATCTGATGAATTGAGCAGGAGAGGTTGAAAGAACAGTGTTCTGTCTGGCTCTGCTGATTAGATTTGTAGCTGTTGCAGATGGATACTAAATGACTTTACTGTGTCCCTAGTAGAGTTGTTGATTGCTATGAAAAATCTGTGAGCAAAAGTCAGCCCTCATCCCTTCAAGGGAGCGTTCAGCATGATGTCATGCATAGAAGCATCTTTACATGCAGATGTAAAGGTGTATATTTAATCATTTTACTACCACCATTTTGTGCAATTTCCCACACTTCTGTATACAGTAATTAGGATGCATGAATGTCACAGTTACCCTTGCATTGCTTTATAATCAAATTTTCACTTAGTGTAAGCTCAAATTTCTATTAGATATACCAAGTTATCTTTTCATTTAGCTGACAGAAATCAGCAGAGGTGGGTAGTTACATGTACGCAAGTAACTTTTTCCACAAAGTTCTACTTTATTCAGCAGTTTTAACATTAGGTGCTTTTAACTTTTATTTCAGTACATTTATGAAGAAAAACAGTGGGCTACCTTTACGCATTTAGTGGTACTCTTGAGATACAGTGCTGTGAAAAAATATTTGTCCCCTTCCTGATTTCTTATGTTTTTGCATATTTTTCACGCTTAAATGCTTCAGATCAAATTTTAATATTAGATAAAGATAACTCAAGTAAATACAAAATACAGTTTTTGTCACCATGGGGTGAGACGCCGGCTCGGCGCTCAGCCCATGCTCCTTTCATCCCTGCCTCTCATTGGGCAGCGCCTCAGCTGGCTCCCAGCTGTCAGTGTCACAGGACGGCTGGGGCCAATTAATCCTCATCAGCTGGGGCGCTGCTAATGAGTATAAAGAGGAGCAGCCACGATCATTCGGCGCTGCGACATAAGCACTACTAGGCTGGAGCCCCTTCGTCCGGTGCCAGCCCTTGTCTCATCATCCAGCATCTCTCGTAAGTGTTTTCCCGTAAGAAGTATTTGTGCCTCTGTGCCCCCATGTCCGGCGCAAGCCCTCTACTAGTCTTAGCGAATCACTTGGGAGCGCCACCTTATTAACTGTTAACTCTGTTGCTGTACTGCCCATGAGTGTAACTATGTATGAACATCTGTGCTTTCCTCATCCCTTACCCCTGTCACTATTAAACATCAAAACTGACTGGCTCGCCCTTGGCTCTCTTATTGCGTGGCTCCCTAGAGCCACGTGTGACAGTATGTCGCAGCCAGAACGAGTTGCCAGCGGCCGTAAATGGTTTGGACTTGTACCTTCCTGTCCGGGTGTTAGTGCCGTTAGCACACCGTTTCCCAGGAGTCACCTCCGACGCCAGGGCGACGAGCTGAGGTCCATCCTGGGGGCTGTCGACAGGACGCTCTTCACCCTGCACGACGCCTCCAACACGAGACGCTGGCATCCGGGCCGTGCTGAGGATCTCCTGGACAGTTACACTCGCTCCTTATTCCATCTTGAGGTCAGTGCCAGGATTGACGCCATGGACACACAACGAGAGAAGCTCCGCGGGTTGGATGGAAACCCCGGCAGAACGCCGAAGTGGATGACGTTGCCCCCCGCTTCGGGACCCCGTTCCTGCTGCCATTCCAGCCCGGGAGTTCGCGCCACCCAGAGGGCTTCCCCCGTTCTGCATCACGTCACTCGGGATTCCCCCCATGGAGCCGCAGCTGACAGCAGTTACGTCTGGGACCGAGCGGCTGACGCGATTCCCGCTGTGTATCCATTCACCATCTGCAGGCACTTGGCGGCGGCAGTGAGATTGGTGGAGAGGACTCCAGGGCAGCGAAGCTTTCCCGAACTCAACGCCTTCCTTGCTTCGGTCTCTGATCAGGAGCGGCGATTCCTGGGTTCCCCCCTCACTTTGTCCCCTGGGAATAGCCGTCATCACTTCGCCAAGTCACCTCAGCATGAACCCCGTCTGGATCCAGTTCTGGGCTCCCACCAGAACCTCTCCTCCCACGCAGCTGTCACCTTTTCTTCTCGTCAGTGTGGAGATTTTACAGCCTCGTTCCCTGAGCCTCATTCTCCCGCTGTCACTCCAGGGCATTCGGGCTGGCTCACCCCGGCTGATACCCCCTCCTCCTCGACGCGCTCCCCGACTGCTGTGTGTGCCTGGAATCCCTGCCTGGTGAGCCCTCTCCTGGAGACGACGCGAGCGGTCCCCAGACGATTTCCCAGGGGGTCCTCCGTTATCGCCTGGCGGGGAGAGGAGGAAGCAATGTTCACCGCAGCAGGCTCCACCCAACCTCCAGGAGGCAGGCAAGTCTCAGTTTATTTACATCAGTTTAATGATTTGCTCTGTCACACTCCTGGAGGTGGAGTTCGGGGTTCGCAGCTCCCTGAATTCCCACCACCTGCTGTAACCTGTTCCTTTAATCCTGCATCCTCTGTGTCTCTCTCCGCCGAGCGCTCCCCGGCTCCGGGTCAACGTGGTGGGACGAGGAGAGGGCCTGCGGTTCCGCAGCTACGTTGTGGGCGGAGGAGGAAGACCGACTGCTGTGTGGAGTCTGCGCCAACGACCAAGCGTCCCCGGGTCTCCACGGAGGTGCGGTTCGGTCCAGCAGGACGAGGTTCTCCTACCATCACACCGCGTGGACTGTCGGCGTGGCTACTTGCACTGGAGGAACCTCAAGCTGCGCTGACCATCGTTCTGGCTGCGGGGCCCGACGCAGCCGAATGGGAGCCTGACAACGACCTCCGGACAACGGATCCTGGATCTTCGCAGTCCTGGACGGCGTCAGAACCCGAGATCAGGCGAGTGCTCCTCTCTCTTTTCTCCCTCTATTTCTCTGAGCACTTTAGCCTGTCTCTAGGGGGGATGAGCCGGGTGCAGCCGCCCGCTGCATCCAAGCTCGTTCCGCCGGGTTCTGGCGCTGCCGGTGATCCTGACCCCGGTTCTGTTTTCTCCTCTGAGCCTTCTTCCAGGGTCGCCGGCGAGGAGTTGCCGTTCCTCGTGGTGCTGTGGGGTCCAGGTTCAGTGTTGAAGGTCGGGTCTGGTGCAGTGCCGACCCAATCGGGGTCCGACGCGGGTGCTGCTCCAGCGGCGTTCAGCGTGGGTTCGCCTAAGACCCAATCGGGGTCCGACGCGGGTGCCACCCCAGTGTTGTCCAGGTCCGGTGGGGAGGTGGCTGTTCCCCTGCAGCCTGACGCTCGTCTACCTCATCATCGGCTCTCCCCTAAGCCTCTTCCTCCGGGGTCCGCTCTGACCCTTCGCCCGTCTCAACGGTCCTGGTGGTTGAGTGACGCGGGTCGACGGCTCGACCTGCAAGTCTTCTGGTTCGGCGAGCTGGTCCAACCTCCAGACGAACTGTATTGTTGCTGGGTGGCCTGGCATGGCTACCGGTGGCCTAGTTTCTTGGAACTTGGGTTTGGACTTGGCCGCCCGAACATTGTCTCTTCCCCGGGTTGCCAACTGGACAATGGGCGGGGAGATTACCAGAACAATTCCGGCCGTTTTGGACTCTGCCTGCCATCTCCTCGGGTGTCCTTTACTTCTTTTATTATTATTGAGGTCACTCGGGTGTAGTTTCTTTGTCCGTTAGGGGAATATATGTTTTTGTGCTGTGTGTTGTGTTTTTTTTTTATTAACCATACTCAGCATTTTTATCTTATCATTATCCTGTGCTCCTGTCACCATTATCCCTCTAGGTGACCCTTGTATTTAGTGCTGTGTATCGTGTTTTCTCCCTTATTAACCGTACTCAGCATTTTACCTTATTGTTATCCTATGATCCTGTCACCTTTATTCCTCTAGGTAATCCCCCGTTTTTTTGGTGCTGTGTATTGTGTTCTCCCCCTTGTAAACCGTACTCAGCATTTTTCCCTCATGTTCATCCTGTTCCTACCCTGTCACCGTTATTTCCCTGGGTGTCCCTCTTTGTATATGGCGCTGTGTATTGTTTTCCCTGCCACCCGTACTCAGCGTCTTTCATCACCCTTATTTTATCTTTAGCTTTGTAGGAGTGCATTATGGAGTAGTGTGTTTCGTTCCCCCTTAACCATACTCTGTAATTGCTTTATTTGTCCTGTTACCTCTTTGGGTTTTTTTTTTCCCTCCCTTTCTTGCCCTGGGCTACACGTTGTGTTATCTGAGTAGAGCGTAACCTGTGTTCTACTCAGTTTTCTCCCCATCTGTGCCCTGGGTTAGTTTTTCCCTGTTTTGTAACGTATTGTGTTTGGGTTTTTTCCTCTCTCTGCCCTGCGACCCTACATTGTCCATTGGTTTTTTTTTTGTTTTGTCCTTCCCTTTGCATCTTCCCCTCCGGTCCTGCCTCCCTTCTGGGGGCTGGGATGTTCCTGGTCGTTCGGGAGCCCGACCGTGAGGGGGAGGCTCTGTCACCATGGGGTGAGACGCCGGCTCGGCGCTCAGCCCATGCTCCTTTTATCCCTGCCTCTCATTGGGCAGCGCCTCAGCTGGCTCCCAGCTGTCAGTGTCACGGGACGGCTGGGGCCAATTAATCCTCATCAGCTGGGGCGCTGCTAATGAGTATAAAGAGGAGCAGCCACGATCATTCGGCGCTGCGACATAAGCACTACTAGGCTGGAGCCCCTTCGTCCGGTGCCAGCCCTTGTCTCATCATCCAGCATCTCTCGTAAGTGTTTTCCCGTAAGAAGTATTTGTGCCTCTGTGCCCCCATGTCCGGCGCAAGCCCTCTACTAGTCTTAGCGAATCACTTGGGAGCGCCACCTTATTAACTGTTAACTCTGTTGCTGTACTGCCCATGAGTGTAACTATGTATGAGCATCTGTGCTTTCCTCATCCCTTACCCCTGTCACTATTAAACATCACAACTGACTGGCTCGCCCTTGGCTCTCTTATTGCGTGGCTCCCTAGAGCCACGTGTGACAGTTTTTAAATGATGATTCACTTTATTAAAGGGAAAAAAAGCCATCCAAACTTACCTTGCCCTACGTGGAAAAAGTAATTGTCCCTCTTGTTACATCATGAATTAACTGTGATTAACCACATTTTGTTGGAAAGTTGAGTTCAATTTCACAAGCCACACCAGGGCCTGATTACTGCCATACCTGCTGAATCAAGAAATCACTTAAATAGAACTTGTCTGACAAAGTGAAGTAGACTAAAATATCTCAGAAAGCAACACCATGCCCAGATCTAAGGACACTCTATTCAATTCAACCTTATTTATATAGCGCCATTTCACAACAACAATCACCTCATAGCACTTTCAAACTGTAGGGGAAACACCCACAATTGCAGAAAGTCCCCAGCAATTTGTACTTGGCAATGGTAGAGGAAAAATTGCCTTTTAGTAGGAAGAAACCTCCAGCAGAATCAGGCTCAGGGAGGGACACTGGCTGGTGGGAGTGTGTGTGAGGGGATAGAGAAGAAGAAGAAGAAAAGAACAGACATGTAGAGAGCAAACAGCATGATGGGAACTCAATCTATGGGAGAGAACAAACAGATGTTAATTACCAGGAAAAATATTACATTGAGAGTGAAGTAACCCCATCCAATCATGTCTGAGTTGGGAAGGTATTTCTAAGGTTTTTTTGGGCCAACAAAAATGACTTCACTCTTATCTGAATTTTGACATGAGTTCAGACCCAGGGAACACGCACACAGGCTCGAGTCAATTGCAACAATGATTTATTGAATAATGGACGTGTGTGGATGCGTGAGTGCGAGAGTGGATGTGTTGCTGGAAGACAGGATGCACCGAGGGCGGAGCAGCACGCCGTGCAGCCAGGCAACCCTAGGGCAGAGCAGAGGAGAGGTTAGTCGCCAAGCCTGACCCGATGGATTAATACTTAGACTGTGGCTTACTTGCAGATGTTCTTGGTGGCGAGCCGCAGGTCTCCTGCCTGGAGGACAGCGCTCCAATGCGTGCTCGGCGCAGCGGGTGAGAGTGGGATGACGACGGGGGGAGAATCCACTGCCAGGGAGTCCACCTGTGCACAGGGGAAACGGACTGGAGAAAAGGTGAGAAGTAGGTTGATTGCTTACGTGGGAAATGATGGTTGAGAGTCTTTTAGAAGCGTCGCAGAGAAGGCGAGTGCGGGTAGCACGGTCGTTGATGAGCAGACGGCTCCAGGCCGAAGCTCGAGGCGGAGTGGGCTAAATAGCCCGGGCTTGATGAGGCGCAGGTGTGCTCACAGCTGGAGCGGGAGATGGGCGAGAGCGAGCTGTGACAAATTTAGTAGGAAGAAATTACAAGTCATCCATGCTCTGATTTCCTTAAGACATGCCTCTAATTTGGCTAATTAATTACGTCATCTGGCTTCAATGACATTGACACTGACATGAAATATTTTCTAATTCTAATTCTAATTCTAATTGTAACGTACCGCACTAAACACTTTTAAGACTCATTGTAAAAATTAAGCGGTAGAAGATGGATGGATGGATGGATGGCTTTTAAACAACCAAAACTGTACCCAGAATTAGTGGTTGCTCTGCGGCATACAGACATACAATATATGTGCCCGTGCGTCACACACATATGCCCCACCTCTTGTTTGTTGTTGTTGTTTGTTGTTGCTGTAATGTGCTTGGGTGCATGTCTGTGTGTATTCATACACAGCACTTCACTTGTGTGACATTTGAATGTTTTGTTTTCTAGCACCTTAACGATTGCACTTTAGCATATCCACTTTGTACAGTTTCATTGCAGTTGTTCTTCTCGTGTGTGATTGTGTGTTTTTGTGACCCGCCGGGGACTACAGATCCAAATTAGCAGCATTGTTTAATCTGGCATACTTACATTTGTATTAATGTTCATTAGTATGTAATGTCTCTTTCAAATAAACATTAAACTAAACTTAACTAAACTAAACTAATAACATTACCTAACAGAAGCACACATAAACTAAAAAGAATAGAACCTAACACAGAGCCTTGTGGAACTCTGTGACTATGCTTTGAATTTGAAGAAAACTTATTGACATGAACAAACTGGAACTTATCGGATAAATATGATTGAAACCACTGCAAAGAAGTTCCATTAAGTCCAGCAAAGTGTTCTAATCTATCAAGTAAAATATTATTATCAATAGTATCAAAAGCTGCTCTAAGGTCTAAAAGGACAAGTACTGTCATGATTACTAAATTGACAGCTTATGTGCACAATGCAACAGCACAGGAAGGAACCACACAAGGGAACACGTTAGACAATTTATTAAATCTCAAAAAGCACACAGCTACAGAAACAGCAACTCGCCAGAGGAATCACCTGAGGAAAGAAAATAAGAGCTGTCAGAGGAGGAACGGAGTAAGGGAAAATGGGCGAGCCAAATTGCCACTTACTTGGGGTTCCAAGGAAAGACCGGCAGGACTCCAGCGGGGAATAGATGAACCAGTAGGATTGGGAGATGAGCTGATAGTGCCTGACCGGGTGGAGGTTGAAAGCCGAGGGATTTGTGGAAATGTGGCAGGAGAGCGCGCACAGCCCTGGAAACACACCCACACGATGGCAGCAACCTGAGGAGGAGAAGAAAGTGAGATTAGACAACATGTCTAAACCAGCAAAGAATCAAATCTGCTTGTCTTGAACGGGCAGTATACCCAGACGAGCCAGCGTAGAATGTGCGGAGAGGACCTCCTTAAGTTCACTGGCTGATGAGTGGGCGCAGGTGCGTCTTCTGCCTCAGGTGGCATGATGAATTAATAAAGGTGAGACAGGACGGGAGGGGCGCACTCTCACTGCCCATGACAGGGCCCCCCCTTCTAGGGGTGCCTCCTGGCAGTCCAGAGGGCTTTTCTGGATGGGCTTGGTGGTAGGCCTGGAGCATGTCTTTATCCAAGATCCGTGAGGTGGGAGCCCAGGAACGTTCCTCCGGGCCGTAGCCCTCCCAGTCCACCAGATACTGAAGGCCCCGGCCTCGACGGCGGACATCCAGGATGCGACGAACAGTATAAGCGATGTGACCGTCGATGATACGGGGAGGAGGAGGCGGCTTCGGGTACGGGGGCCGAGAGGGATTTAATGTGGGAAACATGAAACGTGGGGTTCACTCGCAGGGACGGTGGCAACTTGAGCTGGACCGACGCGTCATTGATCACCCGGGAGATGGTGAATGGGCCCACGAAGCGGGGAGATAGCTTTCTAGATTTCTCCTTAAGAGGAATGTGGCTCGCCGCTAGCCAGACCCACTGTCCAACAACATATTTGGGGGGAGGGACCCGCTTCCTGTCATCAGCAGCCCGGGTGCGTTCCGTGGATCGGGCCAGAGCAGCCCGGGTAGACCTCCAGACACGTCCAGACGCGTCTGCAGCGGTGGGCATGGACCTCCATGGATGGAACTGTGACCTCCCTCTCGGCCATAGGTAGCAGTAGGGGCGTGTACCCCAGCGATGCCTCGAATAGGGTGAGTCCAATCGCAGAAGAGATGGCTGAGTTTAAAGAATACTCCACCCAGGTCAGGTGTGTGCTCCACAACGACGGGTTGTTGGCAGCTACACACCACAGGGCGGGCTCCAGGGACTGGTTGGCATGCTCCACATGCCCATTACTTTGAGGGTGATTTCCTGATGAGAGACTCACTGTAGTGCCCAGAGTCTGGCAGAAGGCCCTCCAGACCTGGGATGTAAACTGGGGGCCCCGGTCAGACACAATGTCCATAGGGATCCGGATGACGTGCTCCGTCAGTAGGACCGCTGTCTCCAAGGCCGAGGGGCACTTCAGGAGAGCAACCAGATGAACGGCTTTGGAGAAGCGATCCACAATGGTGAGGATGACAGTTTTACCCTGGGAGGGGGGGGAGTCTGGTAATAAAATCCATGGCAATGTGGGACCAAAGACAATCAGGGGTAGAGAGGGGGTGGAGGAGGCCTGACGGGGGAGAGGAGTCCGATTTTCCCCGGACGCAGGTCTGGCAGGCCTTCACATATTTCCGTACGTCTCGCCGCAATGTGGGCCACCAGAACGCTTGCCAGACGAAGTCCACAGTTCAGGTAATGCCAGGATGGCAGGCGAAGTGACTGGTGTGACCCCACTGGATGACATCACTGCAGAGGGCGACCGGGACGTACAGAAGGTTCCGGGGACACCCTGCTGGCACAGGCTTCTGAGACTGGGCCTGACGGACCCTCTGCTCGATATCCCAAGTAAGGGCTTCAAGGACGCACAAAGGCGGAATTATGGTTTTGGGGGGAAGTGATAAACTGGTGTGATAGTGCATCCGGTTTGATGTTCCAGGTGCCAGGCCGGTACATGATCGTAAACTTAAACTGCTGGAAAAATAGAGCCCAGCAAGCCTGCCTGGCGTTAAGTCAGCGGACCGACCACAAGTACTCGAGGTTCTTGTGGTCGGTCCACATGACAATGGGGTGAATGGCACTCTCCAACCAATGCCTCCACTCCTCCAATGCCAACTTAATGGCAAGCAGCTCTCTGTCCCCCATGTCATAATTCCTCTCGGCCGGTGCGAGCCAATGAGAGAAATATGTGCACGGATGGAGCTTCTGATCGGGGGGGCGTGCGCTGTGACAGCACAGTGCCAACCCCCAAATCAGATGCGTCCACCTCGAGGATGAATTGGAGCTGCTTGTCGACCTGTGCCAAGATTGGTGTTTCAGTGAACAGGCGCTTTAATTTAACAAACGCCTGCTCAGCTGCCTCAGTCCAGCGAAAGGGGACCTTAATGGAGGTCAGCTGTGTTAAAGGCAGTGCCACCCCACTATAGTTCCTTATGAACCTGCGATAGAAGTTCGCGAACCCGAGGACGCATTGGAGCTCCTTACGGGAGTGGGGAGTTGGCCAATCCAGCACTGCCTTCACCTTGGCCGGATCGGCAATCAGTCTCCCTTCAGCCACTGTGAAGCCTAAGAAGGTGGTTGATGTTGTGGAGAACTCACACTTCTCAGCCTTTACGTAGAGCTGGTTCTCCAGAAGCCGTTGCAGGACAGCCCTGACAGGTCCATCTTCATTATCAGGTTTATGGACATAACATTTGGCAACAAGAATTTACAAACCATGGAAGCGTGCCTAAGACTGCTGAGGCCTTTCAATTCAATTCAATTCAACTTTATTTATATAGCACCATTTCACAACAACAGTCATCTCATACCACTTTCAACTGTAGGGGAAACCCCCACAGTTGCAGAAAAACCCCAGCAATCAAGCGATCCCCTGTGAGCAAGCGCTTGGAGACGGTGGAGAGGAAAAACTCCCTTTTAACAGGAAGAAACCTCCAGCAGAGCCAGGCTCAGGGAGGGGCAGTCATCTGCTGCGACTGGGTGGTGGGGAGGGGATAGAGAAGATGAAAAGAACAGACAGGTAGAGAGCAAACAGCACGATGGGGACTCAATCTATGGGAGAGAACAAACAGATGTTAATGACCAGCAAAAAAAAAAAAATTAATTGAGAGTGAAGAAAGGAGTGAAGCCCAGTGCATTATTGGAGGTCCCCCAGCTGTCTAAACTTATTAGCAGCATAACTAAGGGAGGGTTCAGAGACACATGATCCCTCCCTAATTGTAGGCTATATCAAAAAGGAAGGTTTTAGCCCTATTCTTAAAAACAGAGATCGAGTCTGACTCCCGAATCCAGATTGGCAGCTGGTTCCACAGGAGAGGAGCTTGATAACTGAAGGCTCTGCCTCCCATTGTACTTTTGGAAATTCTAGATATTACAAGTAATCCAGCATTTTGGGAGCGTAGTGCTCTGTTAGGATAATATGGTAGTATCAGATCTTTTAAATAAAAAGGGGCCTGATTGTTTAGAGCTTTGTGAGTAAGAAGAAAGATTCTAAACTTAATTCTTTCCTCAAGTCCCCAGGTGAACTGCCTGTCCCGTGGCCACGTTGGCTGGACGTGTTCAAGACCTACATTGCAGCATTGGACCTAGGAAAGGTGGATTATGGAAGGAAGCGGGCACTGCTTGTCCACAACCTGGACATAGAAGGTCAGAGGATTTTTCACATGCTTGGTCCGACGGACTCGTATGTAGATGCTGTGGAGCTACTAGCTAGCTACTTTGCTACGCTGGACAACGTGCTAGCACAGTGCATAAGATTCCACCAGAGGTGACAGTGAATTAGTATGTGCACCCAAAAATTTGTCGCTGATTTGAGACAGCTGATTTGAGACAGCAGATTTGAGACAGCTGGCTAGCATGAGCAGATTTGGACTGTTAGAAGACAAGAGGGTATGGGACCAGTTGGCCGAGCACATAAACAACCCAAGGTTAAGGGCTAAGATACTAACGGTGCCAAACAACATGATGCTAGCGATCACCATCCAACTGGAGTCAGCGGGCTGGTTATCATCGGAGCTAGGTGTGCGCCAACAACAGAGACAACCAGGACAGATAACATTAACTAATGCGGTGGGCATGGATGAACACGAATACATGGTAGTGGAGTTTGAGACGAACACTGTTAACCGGAGGACTGCGCCGAGATGCCCCACATGTGGTAACTGTGGTTCCCCGACGCACCACGAGAGAGCATGTTTTTGCCCAGAAAGAGGACAACGATGTAACAAATGTCAGAGGTTCAACCATTTCGCCAAAATGTGCCGGTTGCTGACAACATGGGACCTGCCAAGCAAGCAAAGCCGCCCGCCCATGACCATCATTCACGTGGTAAGCCTTGAAATTAATTCCTACTCATACGGCATTGTTGAATTGGACAACATGACTGTGCCGCTGCTGCTCGACACTGCGGTGGTTAAGTCGATGCTGAATTGGGCCACGGTGAAGAAATTTTTCCACAACCACCCAAGTAGAAAAAAACCCAGTGGTGCTGTATGGATATGGTGGTCACATGGTTAGCAATGTTGGGACAATCGAGCTCATGGTCTACTACAAGTCATACATGGTGAAAACATTATGGGATGTGACCTCTTCTACTGACTGGGTTTCACCACCCACGACAGAGACAGGCTCAACTTGTCAGGCTATGGTAATTGTGACAAAATGGACATTGGTGATGATGATGTGGAATAGGATGAGAGTGTAAAGGGTGACGCAGACGAGAAACCAACCATCCTGAGTGCACAGGAGGAGAGCTGCCCGGAGGGGACAGCAGCGGCCGGACTCGGCTCAGATCCTCACTCAGCTGGAGACTACGGATGCCACTGCAGAATTGCAGGAGAGGGGGCCCGTGCACACAGAGGACCTTTGGACAGAACAACAGGTCATGGACACTATCTACAACGTGACACAACAATAACAAAGCACATCAGACGGGAAGGAGAAAAAATGGACTGTTTCAGTACCCATGCTCGGCATCAGTCTACTGGGGTTACAACCGAGCCAACGGGTGAAGAGTCCACAACAGCGAATGACACGGGAGAGATGCTGGATGCCTTCAGTACCCACGGCCACCTTTGGACTATGGAAACAACGATGCTGGAGTTGGGTGAAAGGTTTGTGACGAATACGGTAACAGCAGAACTGTTACAGCACAATGGAGGTCCTAAAACAGATGGCCACACAGCGCCACTGAGATCACAGTGGCATATAAGGCAGAGCAAGGCACCATTCAAAGTTATGGACTGTACTGGGTTCGAGTCCACACCGATGAGAGACCGAGACAGTGGCTAACCAAGTCATGGCTGACGAGACCGCGGATACCGCTGAGGATCATAGCGCAGCTGGGATCAGCGTGCTTTCGACGGACGGATGGTTCGGTTCAGCATGCAAACCATCTCTAGGCTGTCCTGGTGGCTGCTCCAGATAGCAAGGCTTCGCAGGAGTCAGCAGATGCAGTGTGGGACCCGGGCCCCAACATTATGAATATCTGTCCTGGTCTCGGGCGCCCAGCATCTCCAGGGGTGCTTTTGCCGTGGGCCCGCTACAAGGTCCTTCCAGCAGAGCCGATTTCCCCATGGAAAACTGTATGGGAAAAAAAAACAAAACAAGTGACTGTTTAGTTAGGAGCATGGCTGAAGCAGTGGCAGAATAATCCACTCAGCCACATCAGGTCCAGTGGCGGTCCACCCGCTGACCCTAGTTCAGGAGTTCTGATGTATACCAAATTGGGGAGGGTCTGAATTTGAAGTGTTCTGTGTTTTTCCAAGGGGAGGGTGAATGTTATAAAGTAGATCTATAACAGTGAGTGGTGTGATGATGTAGTCAACTGGTGTCGTCATCATGCCAACATACATAAGGGAGGAGCTGGCCGTGTTATGGGTCTTCTGCCGTCACTCTGACTCAGGGCACAGTCAGGAGCTGAGTGCTCATGCGCATGTACTGTATTCACTAAAGAGTATGCAATAAAGTTCAGTTCCTGCACAGCATCCTCAACCATCTTCATTACCACGTTTGTGGATATAACACACCGTTTCTGTCATTGCAGCCGTGAAAACAGTAAATGTAACAACTATGTTGGGCCAGTAGAGGTCAGAGAGTCACTTTTTTACAGCTGTCCATGCTACCATGCCCCAGGCACCTAGGCACAGCACCTTGGTGCTTTTTATTGTTACAGTATTTAAATTAATGGTGGGAAGGACCTGACTGATTTTATCTCTGATAGATGAAATTTTATTATTGAAGAAGTTCATAAAGTCCTGACTTGTAAGCTCTAAGGGAATGCTAGGGTTGACAGAGTCCTGACTCTTTGTCAGCCTGGCTACAGTGCTGAAAAGAAACCTGGGATTATTCTTGTTCTCTTCTATTAATGCAGAATAATAAGTTGTTATAGCTTTCCTAAGAGATTTTTCTATAAATTAGAAGTTGATTTCTCCAAACTAGATAGACTTCATCTAATTTAGTGGAGCTCCATTTTCTTTTGAATTAACGCGTCTTCTTTTTTAAGCTACGAGTTTCTGTGTTGAACCAAGGAGTCAGAAATCTCTTAGACTTTTTCTTTTTTAAAAGGGCCATCATGTTTAGAGTCTGATGCAGAGAAGCTGTAGCACTATCTACCATGCTAACTACAGAAGGAGTAAAACTTATCTCCGTTGTGTTGACACAAGGCATTGAGAAAACAACCTGCTTAAATTTGGTAACAGCATCATGTGAGAGACATCTACTGTAGTAATATTTTTCTTTAGGAGCCAAATAGTCAGAAATAGTAAAATCAAAAGTTAACAGATAACGATCTGACAGTACAGGGTAATGTGGAAACACTACCAGATTTTCTACTTCTATGCCATATGTCAGCACAAGGTCCAACATGTGGTGGACATAATGGGTAGAATTTCCTACTTTCTGAGAAAACTCCATCAAGTCTAATTTTGAATTAAATACCATATTAAGGCCATCACTATGGTTACCCAGTCACAGGGGGTGCACAAGCCAGTGTACTCTCTGTGCTGGTCCTAAGCTTGGATAAATGGGGAGCAGTAAAGCAGCTAAGAGCTCTGCAAATTCAATTAAAAATTCTGAGTATGCTGTGGGGGGACGATAAAGTACGGTAAATACAATTGGTTTTAACCTAAAACTGCTAACGATACTGAGGACCCAATACTGAGGACCAGGCCCTCAAATGAATTATAACATATTTTTTGCTTTACATTAACCTCTTGCACTCCGTTGTACCGCGGACGGGCAAGTCTCTGCGTCCTAGAGCGCACGAGGGCGCTCTCGTGCGCTCTAGGACGCATGATGGAGATGCTGATGTAGGTGGTGATGGCGTCCAAGCGCGCACTGAAAATAAAAGCTGCAGACACAGCCGCGAACAGATTAGTTCATCTGATTGACCTTTCATTCGACTAATAAGAGCCTTGAATTGGGTTTCTGAAACCTTGAAGAACCAATGACTGAAAACCTAGCAAGAAAGACCCGCCTACCAATGCTGTGAATGCAGTGAGCCAATTGAAGCAGAGAAGTTCGCGAGCTGTTTTTTTTAAGGCTGGGTGAAGACTGACTGCTGCAGCGGATCAAAAAAGGACCCGCAGGAAGAACCCCACAGACCCAGCAGCACGGAGACCATCCACAAATGCAACCTGTGTGACAGGGAGTGCCATTCGTGCATCGGCATGTTCGGCCACAGGCGGTGCTTATTTTGTTTTTGTTCCAGCAGAGTAGACGTTATGATTTCTTCCATGGTCATAGACCGACGGAGGCTGACGACGAAGGCTGAGTGACACACACGCCTTCGTCAGTCTTTTTTTAATTACTACTGTTATTTGTTTTGAAAAATCGTTCGCCAAAAACCGCAATCATGGAAGTACAAAACCGCAATAATGGAATTATGTTTTGATCGGGTCGCGAGACCAGAACCACGAGCGGACCAGCATCGCGTTCGTCTGACAATGGGGAAGAGAAGTTCGCCAGGACACTGCTGTGAAGAGGTAAGGTGTTATAAGCTAAATTATTCTTTATTCCTGAAAATTGTAATCCAAAATGACTTTTGACTGATCGGTAAATTACAACTGTGCGGCGCACGAAGTCTGAAGTTCGTGCGCCGCGGTACACGGTTCGTTCGTCGCGTCCAGACCGTGAATGCCCCCCCCCCCACTATTCTTCTGTAGCGAGGGGGGGGGAGCCGCGGTGACTGAGCTGCTGTCCCACATCCCACATGAGGCTAATCCGTCATGTAGCGATGGCCGATGTCCATCCTCTGTAGCGAGGGGGGGGGGGACAAACCCCCCGCCCCACACACACAGACACAGCCCTGAGTGTGACCTTTCATTAGAGCCCAAAATGAAGCTTCTACATTGAAGCATTCAAAAGTTACAGACGTTTTTCCAAACTGTGCCATTTGGCACAATTTGGCACAGTTCCAAAACGCCTGGGAACAGCCTGAGGAAAAAGCTGTGTAATATATTCATTTTTTGTGGTATTGTTACAAAATTTTGACCTCAGCTGGATAACACTTGGTTCTACATTTCTGTTGCATTTTCCAGCCCGGATCTGAAGCTGTGTGTTATTTGCAAGCATTTGTATCCAAACAAAACACCCAGGCCAAATTTATTTTCTTCAAGTTCACTATGTTTAGATGACTGTAACTCAGTGGCCGGAGCACTTAGAGAGATTATGTTTTTTTTGCCAAAAAATTCAAAGTGTTTTCTTTTAAATGAGACCAACCCCATGAAGATGCTGCAAAGGGTTGAAGAACAGCTTTCGATTTACTTTGGGCACGTTATTTTTTGGCGTTTTTAGGGAAATTGACCGGAGTGCAAGGGGTTAACTAGTAATTTGGAATGGTATTCCTCTTCCACGACCAGAATTTCTGGGATTTTTACAGTTTAAATAACCAGAGGGAGTTGATTCAATTAAACCAACATAATCCCCTTGCCCTAACCAAGTCTCTGTAAGGGATATTAAATCAATCTGATGATCAATTAACAGATCATGGACTAGCAGAGACTTGGGAGTTAGAGACCTAATATTTAACAAACCACATTTAATTTTTAAATTATGAGGAGGAACAGAGGCCAAGTCATTAGATGTAGAGGCTTTATGTTTAATTTGAGTTTTATCAGCTTTTTGTGTAATCACTCTAGGATGCTTATGCATTATATTTTAATTTACTTTGGAGGGAGCAGACAGTGAACAGATGAGGGAAAAAACCCAGAAGAACATCTAAAGAACTGCAGGCCTCACTTGCTTCAGTTTGGACACTGGCTCATAATTCAATCATAAGAGATTGGGCAAAAATGACATCCAGGGGAGAGTTTCAAGGCAAAAACACTGCTGACCAAAAAGATCACAGAGGCCCAGATCACATTTGTCAAAAAAACATCTTGATGATCCTCAAGACTTAAGGGAAAACATTCTGTGGACTGACGAGACAAAAGTTAAAATTTTTGGAAGGTGTGTATCTTGTTACATCTGGCATAAAACTAACACAGCATTTCATAAAAAGAACATTATATTGTCTATAATTATATTAAACATACCAGAAGTATTTACTTTTTATTATTGTTACAATTATTATTAGATGTTGGTATTGTCATCATTATAAATTATTGTTGTATTATTTCTACTGCATAATTTTGTCATGGTTCGAGCGCCGATCTCGTCCGCGCTCGGGCCATGCACTATTTTCTCCCTTCTGATGTGTGTGTGCCCCTTTTGGCTCTCCGAGCCTTTATTGTGACAGCGCTCGGAGGGACTTCTGGCTGTCAGAGTGGACAGCTGAGCTGCATTTTGCCTCATCAGCTGCTTGTTTTTCCCTGTCTGGGTGCCTGTGCGCTGGGAGGTCATGTCATCATTCAGGGGCCGTGTTCGGAGCCTGGGCTACAAGCTGGCGGAGGCCCTGGACTATGTAGATGGAACTCTCGTCATCGCTACCCCCTACAACTCTCCCAGCGATGTACGCCGGCACCTGGACCTCGCTGAGGACATCCTTAATCTCCTTCCTCGCTACTCCGACTACCTCGAAGTTGTTGCGAGGAAGGCGGACATCGCTGCACAACGGGAGATACTCTGTGGGCTGGAGGGAAACTCCGGCAGGAAGCCGAAGAGGAGGCATCCTCGCTCCTCGCTTCGGAATCCTGTTCCTGTCCCCACTCCAGGCCAGGAGGTCGCACCGCCCAGGGGTGATCCCCGAAGAAGCCCGAACTTCTCCTTCGCCTCGCCCTCTGCCGGTGACCGTCATCACACAAACAGGAAACCTCAGCGAGAACCCTGTCCGGATCCTGTTCCGGGTCGTCGGAAAGACTCCCCCTCTCTGACAGCTGTCACTCCTACGTCTTGCTAGGAGGGAATCCCTGCAGCTTCTCTCCCGGGTCACCTCTTCCTGCTGTTCCATTAGCTCCTTGGGCCTGGATCACCTCGGCTATCCTCCCCTCCTCCTCGACGTCTTCCTCGGCAGCTGTGAGTGTTTTGAGTCCTGCTCCAGCGAAGCCCGTTATTGGACCATTGTGATCGGCTCCTCCTCATCCTCCCAGGGGGCCCTCCGTCACCATCCAGCGGGGAAAGGGAGGAACAACGTCCGCTACAGCAGGCACCATCCATCCTCCGGGAAACAGGCAAGTACAAGTTTATTTTTCTCCCCATAGTTGTGATTTGCCTTGTCTGACTCCTGGGGGTGGAGTTCGGGGTTCGCAGTCCCCCGAGCTCCCACCACCTGCTGTAGCTTCTGTCATTAAACCTGCTGTCTCTGTGTCTCCCTCCACTGAGCGGTCCACGATGCCAGGCCTACGTCGCCGGACAAGGAGGGGGCCTGCGGTTCTGGAGAGCCTGGTTCCAGCCCCGCAGCCACGTCATGGGCAGAGGAGGAGAGTGGACTGCAGCGTGGAGCCTGCGCCGACGACGAAGTGTCCCCGGGTCTCCACAGATGAGTGGGTTGATCCAACGGGTCGAGGGTCCCCTGCCACCACGCCGTGCGGGTCGTCAGCGTGGACGTCAGTGCCGGAGGGTCCTCAGGCTGCAGGGACCATCATGCCGGCTGCGGAGCCCGCCATAGCCGAGTGGGAGCCAGACGACGACCTTCTTCGTCCTGAGCCCGGATCGCCGAAGTCCTGGATGGCGACAGAACTCAAGTGCAGTCAAGTGCTCTACTTTGTTTTCCTCCTTTCTATTTTGGAGCATTTTTGCCTGTCTCTCGGGGAGACGAGCCAGGGGCAGCCGTCCGCTGCACCCGAGCTAGTCTCGCTGGGCTCTGTCGCTACCGGTGATCCTGATCCCGGTTCTTTTTCTTCTCCTGAGTCTTCTCCCAGGGTCACTGGTGCCGGTCCAATCCCGGTCGCTGTGCTGGAGGTTCCGGTTTCGAGGTTGGAGGTCGTTACTGGTGCTGCGCCGATCCAGTCGGGGTCCATCGCGGGTGCAGCCGAGACCCAATCGGGGTCCGACGTGGGTGCAGCCGAGACCCAATTGGGGTCCATCACGGGTGCTGCTCCGGCCCAATCGGGGTCCGTCATGGGTGCAGCGCTCTTCCGATGGAGGTCCAGCAGGGGCGCAGCGCCGGTGTGGTTCAAGGTCGGTGAGAGAGCTGCAGATCCTCTGCCGCCTGACTCTGAACTGGCTCATCGTCGTCATCATCACCGTTGTCATCCCAGTTCATCTCCACCGGGGGCCGTTGGGGTTCTCAAGATTCGGTCCTGCTCTCCCTCATCTTCCCCCTCTCCAGGGAGGCCGTCTTCAATTTTTCCCCTACGGTCCTGGTGGCTGAGTGATGCGGGTCGGCCGCCTGGTGAGCTTTTTTCACCGGTTCGACGTTCTGGGTTGGCCACCCGACGTACGGTGCTTCCTACTGGGTGACCTGGTTCGGTCCCCGGAGATTCCGTCTTTCGGGGCCTGGGACTGGGGTAGGCCTCCCGAACGTTTCCTTTTCCCCTTATTCACTATCTGGACATTGGACGCAGGGAGACCACCAGAACAGTTCCGGCCTCATTGGACTCTGCCTGCCGTCATCCCCGTGTGTCTCTTATTTTTATTAAATATTAAGGTCACTTGGGTGTATTGTCATTTGCTCTGTGTCGATCTGTGTATTTACTGCTGTTTAGTGTGGGTTTTTTTTCCTTCTCCCCTCCCCTGTCTGAGGGATGATTTGCATCTGTCACATTAAGTCTTATAGGCCTGTGTGTTCAGTTTTAGGTCTTCGACTATCATTTGCATTTTTTGCCCTGTTCTATGTATCATCTGTGCGTTATGGAGTATTGTGTTTTTCTTTTTACCATACTCCATACCATACCATACCATACTCCATACTTATTGCCATGCTCCTTCTGGTTCTCGCCCTCCAGGCCTTTTTCCCCCATCCGCCCACCCTGGGGGGGGGGGGGGGGCTTGGGTGTCATACGGCGCTCGTAGTTCGCCGCCTCAGGGGGGAGGTACTGTCATGGTTCGAGCCATTGTGACAGCGCTCGGAGGGGCTTCCAGCTGTCAGAGTGGACAGCTGAGCCGCATTTCGCCTCATCAGCTGCTCTCTACTTAAGAGGGCAGCTGAGAATGAAAGGGGCGGCAGTCTTGTCAGATTTTCCCTGTCTGACAGCATCGAGCGTTCCTCGCCATGTTTCCCTGGTCAGACGTTTACTACTTTCCATCCATGATTGTAAGTGTTTTCATTATGAATCTGTTCCTTCTTGTCTTAGCCTAAGTTATCATCATAGTGTGTCTTAGCCCCCCGTGGCTTGTTATTTTGTTCCTTTTCTGTCCTGTAATAAACTGTGGAAACTCACCGGTGATTTGTGGCATCTTATGATGGCTCGTGAGGGTCATCCATGACAAATTTATTTATAAGATGCATTATATATTATGGTATTATATAATGAATGTAATTGTGGAATAGATAATGACTATGATGATATTATAATTTATTGTGTATGCAGAAGGGGTGGGACTATATAAGCGTTGGCTTCTTCCCACTCCTTTTGAACAAGGAATTTTTGTTATGTAATTTTTTTGTCTTGATGTTCAAATCAATCAGTCAATAAATCAATCAAAACATCATACCAACAGTCAAACATGGTGGTGGTAATGTGATGGTCTGGGGCTGCTTTGCTGCTTCAGGACCTGAACAACTTGCTATAATTGATGGAACCACAAATTCTGCTCTCTACTAGAAATCCTGAAGGAGAATATCTGGTCATTAGTTTGTGACCTCAAGCTAAAGCCCTCCAATGTGGCAGAATTAAAACAATTCTGCAAAGAAGAGTCTGCCAAAATTCCTCAACAGTCATTTAAAAGACTCATTAGCCATATTTACATACATCTGAATACAGTTCCGCTCAGAACTTTATTGTTTACATGGACCCTGAAAAAGTTGGTCTGATTATGTCGTGCGATTATATGCATCACACGTTTGAACGGACTAAATCAATTTGACATGCACAGAACTGTCTGACATTCCGGAAATAGTTGAAGAAGAAGCAACTTCCGATGTAAACAAACCCACTTCATGTCTTTCTCTTTTTGAAATGGACCTGTATTGTGTTATTCAGACTGTACTTTTGCTTCTGCTGGTCTCCGTAATGAAGCTACAAGCCCAGCAATACATACTTCTGCATATGACGAACAGAGGGAGACAGCAGGATGATACAGACCAGTTCTGTTTACTCCCACTATGTCTTCCGCTAGCTCCTGTAAAGGCAGAAATATGTCACATCAACGTGTGGCTGACGTACAGACATGTGCAGTAAACATATTTTCTACCCAAACTTCAGAATAAGAATAAGTGTTTATATGCACCCCAATCAGATTAACAATTGGCATTACCCACCCATCTCAATCGGAAATAAATTTTGATCCGAAGGAGTGTGATCGGGTCAGAATATTCAGATTGGCATGTTTACATGAAACATTTTTATTCCGATAAGGCTTTTAATCCAGTTACTTGTGTCCATGTAAACATGGCTACTGCCAGTTATCATAAACACTTGAATGAAGTTGTTGCTGCCAAGGATGGCGCAACCAGTTACTAGGTTTAGCGGACAATTACATAGGACCAGGTTCAGGTTCAGGTTCGGGTTACTTTATTTGTACCCATAGGTAGATTTGTTTTGCAGTTGGTGACATCCATATTTACAAGCCACAATTACATTCAACATAGACACAAACACAGGCACACATTTTACAAAATAGGTAAATATAAAATATGTACAATATAATTTTTATAGCTTGTTCAACTCTTTGACAGCAGCAGGGACAAAGCTGTTTTTGTAGCGCTGGGTTCTACTTTTTGGGACAGCAAACCTCCGTCTGGAGGGAAGAAGCTGAAAGTTGCAGTGCAAAGGGTGGGAGTCATCATTTAAAATCGAGTCGGCCATCCTCTGTACTTGTCTGGTGTACAGGGATGTCAGGCTCAGCTGTGACTCACCAAGCAAACGACTGGACCATCTGACTACCTGATCCAAGGATTTCCTCTGTTTCAGTTTTATCTGACCAAACCATGACATTAAAGAAAAGGAAAGAACAGATTCAATAAAAGCCCGATAGAACATAGTCATTATGGTTCGGTCAATTTGGAAGCGTGCAAGTTTCCTCAAACAATGCAAATTTTGCTGACCCTTTTTGCACACCCTTTCACAGTTCACCTCAAAGTTCAATCCACTATCAATAATTGTCCCAAGATATTTGTACGATTGTACACATTCGGTGGTCTGGCCTTTTAGTATGGTGACTTTGTGCCTGGGAGTTTTCCTCCTAAAGTCAATAATCATATCTTTCGTTTTTGTTGTATTCAGCTGCAGGTAGGAATCCTCACACCAGTGAACAAAGTCATCAACTACTGGGCCGTGGCCACTCTCACCATCCTGGAGGAGACTGACAATGACTGAGTCATCAGCATACTTTATAATGTGTCTGTTGTCATGTCTGCTCCGACACATGTTTGTGTACAGGATGAAGAGTAGTGGTGACAACACACACCCCTGAGGAGAGCCAGTAGAAGAGCACTTTAGGTCAGACAATGTGCCATTGACCCTTACTCTCTGCGTCCTGTTGGTTAAGAAATCCAGAATCCAACCCACCAAATTATTGCTTAAATCAAATTGTTGCAGGAGCCTTTCAACTAAAATATGAGGTTGGATTGTATTAAAGGCAGAAGAAAAGTCCACAAATAAAAGCCTGGCGTGTGTCCCATTAAAATCCAGATGTTTAAAAAGCATGTTAAACAGAGTGACAGTGGCATCCTCCACTCCTCTGTGAGGCCTATAGGCAAACTGCAGAGGATCCAATGCATGTTCAGTCTGCTTTAGGACCTCACATCTGACCAGTTTTTCAAAAATTTTCATTAAAATTGAAGTCAAAGCAACTGGTCTAAAGTCATTTACCGTTTTAGGACAGCTGGATTTTGGAACGGGAACAACCACGGCATCTTTCCAGATCTTAGGCACATGTTGTGTCTGTAAGGACTTATTGAAAATGTAGTGAAATATAGGACTCAGTTCATGTGCACAGGACTTTACCAGGCGTCCACATATATTATCAGGGCCCTGACTTTTGTTCACTTTTACAGCGCGGAACTCCCTTTCAACATCCTGCATCTCAATATTAAAGTGCTGATTGTCTTTGAGTTTCTGTTTCAAATCTTGGATTTCTGTGCTAAAATCAAAGGAGTCAAAACGACCATAAAAACAATTAAGAGCATTAGCCAGCTCTGTGTCTGAACTAAAACCATCTAAAAACACACGATTACTGCGCTCTGTGCTCTGAAGGCCTGCAATTTTTTTCATACTGGCCCAGGCCGAACCAGGTAGGTTTGGACAGCTATTTTTTCCTTAATAAATGATACCATCATTTAAAAACTATACTTTGTATTTACTCTGATAAGCTTTGTCTAATATTAAAATTTGTTTGATGATTTGAAACATTTAAGTGTGACAAATGCGCGAAATGCAAGAAATCAGGAAGGGGGCAAATACTTTTTCACAGCACTGTACTTTTGTGTTCAAAGATTTGAAGGCTTATTGTAAATGTGCTTGTTTATCCTGTAATAACATGTTGACTGCATCTTTAATCATTTTTGTGTTCTTAATTTTAAGTCATTGAAATCAAAGTTGAAATCATTGTTTGCTATTCTATCTAAAGGAACAAGAAAATTGTTGTAGATTTCCAACAAAAAGTTGAAAAATTATGAGTAAAGTGTTACAAATTTAGGTTGAAATTTGTGTCCATGTAAACATGGCTATTGCCAGGTATTATAAACTATCAATAATACTTTTTGGAGCCAAAGAAGAAACACTCAAAGTTAGTACTCAGCTTCAATTATCAATGCCATTGCTCCCATCAAGGTGAAGGTGGTCACTATTAAAAAGAAACCTCCATGGAGAAATGCCAAACTAGTAAGAGCTGAAAAAGGAGTGTCAAAAAGCTGAACCAAGGTGGCGAAAAACTAAATTACAGGTTCATTATGAACTCTATAATGACAGATTGAGCATTTATAATATGGAGCTGAAAATGCAAGGCGAGCTTATTCTTCTCATATCATTGCTAAAAACAACAAGAATGCACAAACCTTGTTCACTGTTGTGGACAGGCTACCCTGTGTCAGTAGCTCCTGAACTTCTATCCAACCATGCCTGCAAAGACTTTGCCTTTTTCTTTACTGACAAAATTCAGAAAATTAGACAGTCAGTCAGTGCTCCTTTGCCAGGTGCTGGACTTGTGCTTCCTCTGTGTCCACGTAGAGAAGATGTAAACACCATGGCAAAATTTTTTCCAATCAATCATAAAATCTTGGATGACATCATACACCACCTGAAATCCACTACCTGCTGCCTTGATACTCTCCCAACAGTTTTTTTTTTTTAAATTTTCATATTTTATGGCTTCAGATCTTCTACAGATCAAATATGTCTCTGCATTCAGGTGTCTTCCCGCAGTGCTTTAAAACAGCTGTTATCAAGCCACTTCTAAAAAAGAGCAACCTAGACACCTCACTCATGAACAGCTATAGGCCCATATCAAACCTCCCCTTTCTTTGTAAAATAATAGAAAAAGCTGTTTTTCAACAATTGTACAACTTCCTGACATTAAATAACTATTTTGATGTCTTCCATTCAGGTTTTCGGCCACACCACGGCACTGAGACAGCTGTAGTTAAGGTCCTTAATGACATCCGCTCCAGTACAGATAACGGCAACATTTCAGTCTTGGTTCTACTGGACCTTAGTGCTGCATTCGACACGGTCGACCATAACATCTTAATAGACCGGCTAAAAAACTGTGTGGGACGTTCTGGTACAGCACTTAGCAAGTTTGAGTCCTATTTAAAAGACAAGGACTATTTTGTGTCAATAGGTAACTACAAATCTGAGCAAACAAAAATAACCTGTGGAGTTCCCCAAGGTTCCATTTTGAGACCTTTGCTTTTCAACGTCTATATGCTCCCACTAGCTTAAATCATAAAAAAAACCCCAAAATATATTAACATAATTATGCAAATGATACACAAACATAACCATCTCACCAGGAGACTATGGTCCAATTAAAATCCTTATCAAATGCATTGGTCAGATTAAAGAGTGGATATTTTCTTCAGTTAAATGAAGACAAAACCAAAATAACAGTTTTTGGAGCCAAAGAAGAAAGACTCAAAATTAGTACTCAGCTTCAGTCAATGATGCTAAAAACCAACAGCCAAGCCAGAAATCTGGGCGTGGTTCTGGACTCAGACCTGAATTTTAACAGCCACATTAACACAGTAGTGAAGACAGCCTATTATCACTTAAAGAACATAGCGAGGATTAAAGGTCTGATGTCTCAGCAGGATCTAGAAAAACTTGTCCATGCATTTAGTATTCAGTAAACTGGACTACTGTAATGCTGTCCTCACAAGTCTCCCTAAAAGTCCATCAGACAGTTACAGTTGGTTCAGAACGCTGCAGCTCGAGTCCTCACTAAGACCAAGAAAGTAGATCATAAAACTCCAGTTCTCAGATCTTTACACTGGCTTCCTGTCTGTCAAAGAATAGATTTCAAAAATACTGCTGTTGGTTTATAAGGCTCTGAATGGTTTAGGGCCTAAATATATCTCAGACCTGCTGGTTCATTATGAACCACCCAGAGCCCTCAGGTCATCAGGTTCAGGCCTACTATCTGTGCCCAGAGTTAGAATCAAACATGGTGAGACAGCATTTAGTTTTATGCCCCTCACATGTGGAACAAACTCCCAGAAAGCACCAGGGTGTAATGATGGGATTCACTACAATGTGTGGCGTGATGACGCAGCCGGCTGGTGACATCATCATCCTGACATATATAGGGGAGAGTCGGCCATCTTATGGCGCTCTTCTTTGGCGACTCATCCCCAGGGCATAACAGGGAGCTGAGTGATCATTCACTTGTATTGTTAAACAGCAGTTTGTATAATAAAGTTCTTGTGCTAGCACAGCATCCTCGTCCGTCTTCATTCCAGGTTTGTGGACATAAAATTTTGCGACAAGAATTTACGAACCATGGAAGTGTGCTTAAGACTGCTGAGGCCTTTCCTCGAGTCCCCAAGCAAACCGGACGTCTTGTGGCCTCGTTGGCTGGACACGTTCGAGACCTACAGTATGTTGCAGCATTGGACCTGGGAAAGCTGGATAAAGGAAGGAATTCAATTCAATTCAACTTTATTTATATAGCGCCATTTCACAACAACAGTCATCTCATAGCACTTTCAACTGTAGCGGAAACCCCCACAATTGCAGAAAGACCCCAGCAATCAGGCGATCCCCTGTGAGCAAATGCTTGGCGACGGTGGAGAGAAAAAAACTTCCTTTTAACAGGAAGAAACCTCCAGCAGAACCAGGCTCAGGGAGGGGCAGCCATCTGCTGTGACTGGCTGGGGAGTGAGGGGATAGAGAAGATGAAAAGAACAGACATGTAGAGAGCAAACAGCATGATGGGGACTCAATCTATGGGAGAGAACAAACAGATGTCAATGACCATCAAAAAAAATAAAAAATTCATTGAGAGTGAAGCCCACTACATTATTGGAGGTCCTCCAGCTGTCTAAAGCCTCTTTTCCACTAGCCCAGCACACCTCGGTACGGCTCGATTCACTTCAGTGCGGCTCGGAATGCTTCTGTCTCCATTAGCACGGTGTTTGTCATGGGTGTTGTGCTGGGGTGGGTAGGTTTATAACAGCGAGGCGGTGCCACACTCCCATGACGTAACGCACGCGACCCAAGCAAAACATTTTTTTTTCCAAAACTTTATTGAGAAGACCCAAGCAAAACATAACACATAGCCGTACAAGGCCACTCCTCGGTCTGTGGCTTTTTTCACCGTAAACGCCAAAAAGGACCGCCAGACAAGGGTACAGGCAGTGAGATGAAATATGAATGAATATTTCAATTTAATACTATCCCACTTGTACTTACAAAAACGTGTGAATATTCATAAAAAGCACACACATGAAAGGTAGCACCACAAGCAGTGGGTCACAGCGGTTTTGGGCAACAGCAACACAATTGAGTATCCTTTGCCAATCTGTCTGCTGTTATTTAATGTTTAACAGTTAAGGGATGGATGATTATATGCTCCAAAACTGGAGAAACTCTCTGATAAAAAAGCTGCAACAACACAAGTCAGTTTTGTTTTGAATTAACTGCCAAATGACCTAGAAATAATGAGCTGAAACTTGTTTTTATTTGTATTAAATAATGAGACAGTGGCACACTGGCCAACACCAAATTGTATTATTTTTTACATCCTAGGGCATTTTGGATGTACTGAATAAAAAAAATTCATGTTTTTCACCTTCAGGTCAACGTTTGGAACAACAGTATTATTATTTTCCGTTTAGATGATGCTACACTCCTTCTAAAGTATTGTAATTCTCTGAATTTGGAATGCCGATAGAACATTCAATTTACATATACTTACTTTTTTTACCTACTTTGACTTGTAAGCTTGATCAGTCTCTCCTGTTGCATTTTAAAGTCCAACTGTGCAACTTCTTATAAGTTAACATAAAAAATTTACCAAAAGTTTAGGACTGTATCATGTGGTGCTAATTTTTTATGATATTTCAATAAAAAGAACAGAAAGCTTACAAAAACATTTGTTTTTTGGTCTAGTTAAAAATTACATTACCGTTACAATGGTTGACCCCTGACAGGATGATCAGCATCATTTTCATCAGACTAGGCAATGGAATTTCTATGTAATTATATTGTTTTATAATTCAGTGTTATAACAGACAAACCACACTTTCCAAAACAATTCCATTTTATTATATACAAAATATTAAAATAAAAAAAAAACTTTGCAACACAACATGAAGGTTAATCGACATTTTATACACGCCGACCACTGAGTGCCTCTACACCAGCTTCCCAAACTGGGTCAGGAAGGCTCGGTTGAATGAAGCCGTCTCTGCCAGCTCTGGGTCAGGAAGGCTCGGTTGAATGAAGCCGTCTCTGCCAGCTCCAGGGATACCCTCGCATTTTCTGCAACCTCATTTAAATGTTGCAAATATTTATCATTGAATACATTTTGCGCCTGGTGGCAGGACAGATTCACATTGGAGAATCCGGGCGGGCTGGCGCGGCGGACGCGTGGGATGATTCTACAAGGAAAATGCACACAATAAAATACAGCACGAAAGTGCAAGATATACAGAAAAGACAATAGTTTTTAACAAGATTACATAAGCTTATTTCAGCGTATTGTTCACATGAATAATTAAAAGAAAAGCGAGTCCGCAGTGTGCTGCAATAAAGCAGCGATCATCATCCACAAATGAACAGCTTTTTTATTGCATAAATAAACTGAGCATCTTACCGAATATATTTGCGAAAAAACGCACAATAAAAAAAAATTAAAACTCACCGTTAAAGGACTCCACTGTCGAGACCTCCCGGTATATTTTTTCATTCCGGGTGGCTCCGTCTAACTCGCGCTGGATACGTTCGTCTGACAATGCAGTGAGCAGACACTGCAGCTCCTTATTGGTCCATGGAACACCCTTATTACGCGAAGCCATTTTTGATAGAGAATAAATGAAAATAGCACAGCAATACACTGAAAATAAACCGCCAACAGTGGTTGCGTGCTGAGTAATGGCGGTCGTGAAGATTGTTTTTTTTTTTTTTTTTCAAAAACTTCGGCAGAAGAGGAGGAGGAGAGGGGCGGTTACAACCTGACCAATCAGCGCCGGTTACGACCTGACCAATCAGCGGCGACCAGTCTGTTAACGTCACAACACGGCCCAGCTCAGCACTGCTGTACCCTGCCCTTGAGCGGGGCTGAGAATCGCGGCTGTTAAACCGTGTTGGGGCTTGTGGAAAAGCGTACAAAGCGTGCTGAGCCGTCCCGTGTCGCGCTAAAGCGTGCTAGTGGAAAAGGGCCTTAAATCTATTGACAGCGTAACTAAGGTAGGGTTCAGAGACACATGATCCCTCCCTAATTGTAGGCTATATCAAAAAGGAAGGTTTTAACCCTATTCTTAAAAACAGAGATTGAGTCTGACTCCTGAATTCAGATTGGCAGCTGGTTCCACAGAAGAGGAGCTTGATAACTGAAGGCTCTGCCTCCCATTGTACTTTTGGAGATTCTAGGTATTACAAGTAATGCAGCATTTTGGGAGTGTAGTGCTCTGTTAGGATAATAGGGTAATATCAGATCTTTTAAATAAAAAGGGGCCTGATTGTTTAGAGCTTTGAAAGTGAGAAGAAGGATTTTAAACTTAATTCTAAACTCTATGGGAAGCCAATGAAGGGAGGCCAGAACCGGAGAGATATGATCTCTCTTTCTAGTACCTGTTAAAACTCTTGCTGCAGCATTTTGGATCAACTGAAGACTTTTTTTTTTTGTTACTTATTTGTACCCGTAGGTAGATTTGGTTTGCAGTCTGGTGACAAGCCACTGGCTGCTGGTCGCTGCGTGCGCGAGCGCCCTAAACCTACATGTTTTTGGTATGCGGGAGGAAACCGGAGAAATCCCGGAGTAAACCCGCGCAACACGGGGAGAACATGCAAACTCCACACAGCTCACTGTTGGTCGGGGGCTGGAATTGAACCCACGATCTCATGATCCCCGCGATCCCCCGGCCGAGGGTAAACTGTGCTGCCACAGTGCTAAACCACTGCGCCACCGTGCAGCCCACGGTGGCGCAGTGGGCACAGACTTTTTAAAGATGTTTTAGGACAACCTGATAATAAAGAGTTACAATAATCTAATCTAGAACTAACAAAAGTGTGGATCAGTTTCTCAGCATCACTCTGAGACAAGATGCTCCTAATCTTGGCAATATTATGCAAATGATAGAAGGCAGTCTTAGAAACAAATTTAATATGTGTATTGAAAAACAGATCTTGATCAAAAATAACTCCAAGGTTCCTCACAGAGCTATTAAGAGAAAGAGTAACTGCATCCAAACTAAAAGTTTGATTTGGAAATCAAATGGTATTTCTAAGGTTTGTTGAACCAACTAGAATGACTTCAGTCTTATCTGACTTTAATAGCAGGAAATTACAAGTCATCCAAGCTTTGATTTCCTTAAGACAGGCTTCTAACTTGGCTAATTGATTACTATCATCTGGCTTCACTGACAGGTATAATTGTGTGTCATCTGCATAACAATGAAAATGTATACAGTGCTTTCTAATAATGCTGCCAAATGGAAGCATATATAAACTAAAAAGAGTAGGGTGTCATGGCGGCCTCTGGGCCATCATTGGCATCATTATCTCCAGCTGCGCACAGATCCACAGGTGTTAATCAGCAGCTGTTAAAAGCCAGCGTCGCTGACAGCTCAGTACGGAGTCGTCTGTCCTCCTCGTCAGAGAAAGAACCAGAACTCCGCTCTCTGGCCTCGTCAAGGTATTCGCTTGTCTCGTCAGAAACTGTCTCATCAAGAACTGTCTTGTCTAACACTGACTCATCAAAGTCTGCCTCGTCAAGAACTGTCTTGTCTAACACTGACTCGTCAGAGTCTGCCTCGTCAAGAACTGTCTTGTCAAAAACTGTCTCGTCAGAGTCTGTCTCGTCAGAAGCTGCCTCATCAGGATCTGTCTCATCAGGAACCTCTCTGGCCTCGTCAAGAACCTCTCTTGCCTCGCCTAGGACTTCCGTTCAAAGTCAAGCACGTAAGAGAGCTGTTTGTTACTCTACACCCAACCTCTACCCTTGTGCACAGGTGGACCCCCTTGGTGGCGGACCTGCGTCCCCAGCTGACGGGGTAACGCCAACACGCACACGTAGCGGTTCACTACCACCACGACTACCGGTACGTCTTGCTCCACAAATTCCTGAATTGTTACTGTATCAGTTACAGGAGTACTGGCCACCGTTACCGGTGGAGTTTGTGTCATCGTCATCTGTCATGTCATCGTCACCACGTTCCGTGGAATCACTCACCTCGTCACCATCTGGATTGTCATGGTCACCACGCTCAGTGGAGTCACTCGTCTTGTCATCAGCTGGATTATCATTGTCACCACATTCTGTGGAATCATTGGTCTTGTCATCAGCTGGCTTGTCATCGTCCCGGTCTGTGGTGTCACAGCCGGAGTCTCTGGAAGACCTATCCTCGCCACAGTCACAGGTGGAAGCCTCAGCACGTTCACGGACGCCTTCACCTCCACGTTGCACGGCCGCTGGTTCTCGGCAGGACGTAACCTGTGCTTCTCCCAAGTAAGCCTCACTACTGATAGCTTGTCATTAGCGTGGGACAAAAGTAATTGTCTGTGCTTATATGTTCCAGGGTTGCCGGGTCTCCGTCCAGAGTGCTCAGCTCCAGTGACCAGGATACTATCCACGCTCTCACATTTGCACTACACACCTTTTCACTATAATAAAGATTATTGTTCACTAATTTACCCGTGTCAGTGTCTGTCTCCTGGGTCCCGAAACATGTTATAGGGCCAAGCACAGATCCCTGTGGAACTCCATGACTGAGCTTTGAGTTGAAAGAAAACTCATTATTGACATGAACAAACTGGAACCTATCAGATAAATAAGATCTAAACCACTGCAACAAAGTTCCATTAAGTCCAACATAGTGTTCTAATCTATCAAGTAGAATATTATGATCAATAGTATCAAAAGCTGCACTAAGGTCTAAAAGAACAAGTACAGAAACAAGTCCATGATCAGATGCAATACGAAGGTCATTAGTGACCTTCGCTAAGGCTGTTTCAGTACTATGATGGATTCTAAACCTAGATTGAAACTCTTCTGTCATGGCGGCCGCTGGGCCGTCATCATCATCCTCAGCTGCGCTCACACCGGCAGGTGATAATCAATGGGCTTTAAAAGCCAGAACCTCAGACTGCTCTGCACGGAGTCGTCTGTCGCCTTTGCCTAGCAATGCGTCGAGGATACGACCTCAAGCCAGAGCCAAAGCCAAGTCATCAAGCCAAGCCACGTCAAGTAAGAAACCTTTTCACTCATCCTCTCCTAGCCTTCTCCCCTGTGCACAGGTGGACCTCCCTGGCGGCGGACTTACCTCCCCTGCTGACGGGACGCCAGCTCCTCCACCTCGGAGTGCCTCCTCACCACCTCAGCGTCGAGCACCACGAGCACCACGCCGCACGAGCACTCGGAGCCAGCAGGATTCTCTCTGTGGCGCCTGCAAGTAAGCATCACAAGCTTCAGCTTCCTATTCTTGTGGACAGTAGTAATCTCCTGTGCTTGTACACTACCGTTCAAAAGTTTGGGGTCACTTAGAAATTTCCTTATTTTTGAAAGAAAAGCACTGTTTTTTTTTCAATGAAGATAACTTTAAACTAATCAGAAATACACTCTAATATCTAATATACATTGCTAATGTGGTAAATGACTATTCTAGCTGCAAATGTCTGGTTTTTGGTGCAATATTTACATAGGTGTATAGAGGCCCATTTCCAGCAACTATCACTCCAGTGTTCTAATGGTACAATGTGTTTGCTCATTGCGTCAGAAGGCTAATGGATGATTAGAAAACCCTTGTGTAATCATGTTAGCACAGCTGAAAACAGTTTAGCTGGTTAGAGAAGCTATAAAACTGACCTTCCTTTGAGCAGGTTAGTATCTGGAAAAAATTATTATTTCAAATACAAATCATTATTTCTAACCTTGTCAATGTCTTGACTATATTTTCTATTCATTTTACAACTCATGGTGGTAAATAAGTGTGACTTTTCATGGAAAACACAAAATAATTGTCTGGGTGACCCCAAACTTTTGAACGGTAGTGTATGTTCCAGGGTTGCCAGGTCGCCGCAGGAAACGCTCAGCTCCAGTGACCAGACAGCTACACACTCATTCACTCACTCACTCACCCAACACTCACTATCTTAATCAATAAATAATTGTCTACTATCTACTCGTGCCAGCATCTGTCTCCTGGGTCCCTAATCATGTCAGTACGACTCCGTCAAGATGACCCAGCTGACAGCGCGCTGGCGCGCCGTCTAAACACTCTTAGCGCCCGAGTAGATATGATTTCACATCAACAGACAGTTATTTTGAATCAATTAACTCAGGTTAACAGCCGTCTGGACCGTCTGGAAGGACGCCAGGCGTTCCCCCCTACTGCCGGGGCATCTCCAGCCCCCGTAGCCTCTCCTACTAGCCAAGTTAATCAACCATCTTTACCTCGTCTCACTCCCGTGCCAACCCCCGCCCGCTTCAGCGGAAAACTCGGGGAAGCGCAAGGTTTTTTACTCCAGTGTGAATCGGTGTTTCACCGCGTCCCGGGAAATTTTGCCACTGACCAAAGCAAAATTGGATATATCTCCAACCTGCTGGGGGGTAGGGCATTAGACTGGGCTTATACAGTTATGGCTAAACCTAATTATCCCTTTTTGACTTACCAGCAGTTCGTGGCAGAGTTCATGGAGGTATTTGATCTTACAGACCGGGGCGCAGTGCTAACCGAACGGCTGCTAAGCCTTCGGCAGGGCAGTAGATCTGCTTCCGATTACGCCATAGACTTCCGGGTATTGGCCGCTGAGATTGGGTGGGGGGAGCCAGCGCTTTGTGTTATCTTCCTCCGCAGTCTTAGCTCAGAGCTGAAAGATGAGCTAGCGGCACGGGACAAACCAGACAGGTTAGAGGAATTAATTTCCCTCACCATCAGCTTGGATAGTAGGCTAAGGGAGCGAGCGGCCGAACGAAAGACAGCCAACCATTTGAGTAAACCCCGCCCTCGTTCCGCTAGGTCACGTCTCCTTGCTCTGCCTTCGTCAGAGGAACTTCCGGAGCAGGAGGATATGGTCATCGGACAATCAGGAGTTTCAGCGGCTGAGAGACAGCGCCGCAGGGATCTGGGCCTTTGTTTTTATTGTAGCAATGGGTCTCATGGGGTTGCTGAATGTCCGAACCGGTTAAAAGGGGAGGTCCGTGGAACACAGTAGAGGGAAACACGGACGAGAAACAGTAAAAGCCCCTCACTAGTTGCCGTATCCCCATTAGGTTACTTCACAAACATAAGGAACATACAACACATGCCTTAGTTGACTCTGGAGCTGAGCAAAACTTCATCTCCAGAGACCTGGCAACCCAGATGGGCCTCAGCTGTCAACCTCTGTGCCCTCCTGTCAATCTCGTCATGTTGTCGAAGACGTCACTGATCTCTGTTTCCCACCAGACGGTCCCCGTGTCAGTGATAGTCTCTGGGAACCACCGGGAGGAGATTTGCTTCTTGGTATTACCCATCTCCTCCTCCCCTGTAATCCTGGGGTATCCATGGCTTCGGCTTCACAACCCCACCTTTGATTGGCAAGCTGGGAGTATTACTGCTTGGAGTTCCTTCTGGTTGAGTGCCTGCCTCCAATCTGCGGCGTGTGCTCCCTCGGTTTTGGTGCCTCCTCCTTCGACGCCACCCCCGGACCTGTCCATGGTACCAGAAGTCTACCACGATCTGGGAGCGGTGTTCAGCAAGTCACGGGCGCTGTCCCTTCCCCCTCACTGTCCTTATGACTGTGCGATCAATCTCAGGGCAAGCCGTCTATACAGCCTGTCCGCCCTGGAGCGCGAGGCTATGGACACATATATTAAGGAGTCCCTTAGTTCCGGGATTATTCGTCCTTCGTCCTCGGCTGTGGGTGCAGGTTTCTTCTTCGTGGGAAAGAAGGATGGCTCACTGCGTCCCTGCATCGATTTCCGAGGGCTCAACAAGATCACTATAAAGGACAAATATACGCTGCCGCTGATGAACACGGCCTTTGACTCTCTCCAGGGGGGGTCCTGGTTTACGAAGTTGGACCTGCGGAACGCCTACCACCTGGTGCGCATCAAGGAAGGCGACGAATGGAAGACGGCTTTCTGGACCCCAAGCGGCCACTTCGAGTATCTGGTGATGCTGTTTGGGTTAACCAACGCTCCGGCCGTCTTCCAGCGTCTGATAAACGACGTCGTCCGGGATTTCCTCAACTCCTTCATGTTCGTCTACCTCGACGACATCCTCATCTTCTTACGCACATTGGAGGAGCACCAGGTGCATGTGCGACGGGTCCTGCAGCGCCTCCTGGAGAACCAGCTGTTCGTCAAAGCTGAAAAATGTGAGTTCCACACTGATAAAACCTCTTTTCTTGGGTTTATTATCGCCTGCAATCAGGTGCTTCCCGACCCGGCCAAGGTCAAGGCGGTGGTGGATTGGCCCACGCCCACATCCAGGAAACAGCTACAGGGGTTCCTGGGTTTTGCCAATTTCTACCGACGGTTCGTGCTGAATTTTGGGAACATCGCCCACCCCCTGACCTCTCTCACGTCCCCTAAGGTGCCTTTTTGTTGGAGTGAGGAGGCTGCCATGGTGTTCGGGAGATTAAAGGATGAGTTCACTTCGGCCCGCGTACTGACCCAGGTGGACCCGGCGCTGCAGTGCCTCGTGGAGGTGGATGCCTCGGATTCAGGAGTTGGGGCCGTTCTCTCCCAGCATTGTCCGGTGGATGGCAGGATCCCGCCATGTGCGTACCTCTCCCACCGCCTGACACCCGCAGAGAGAAACTACTGCATAGGAGACAGGGAGTTGTTGGCCGTGAAACTCGCCCTGGAGGAGTGGAGGCACTGGCTGGAGGGGGCTGCCCAGCCGTTCGTCGTCTGGACAGATCATCGTAACCTTGAGTACCTCCGGACGGCCAAGCGGTTGAACGCTCGTCAAGCCCGCTGGTCTCTTTTCTTCAGCCGGTTCAATTTTACCATCACCTACCGGCTGGGGAGCAAGAATGGCAAGCCTGATGCCCTCTCGAGGCAGTTTGACGCACAGTCCACCGAAGAGCAGGAGGAGACCATCCTGCCGTTGTCTTGTGTGGTGGGTGCGCTGTCTTGGGAGATCCAGGACAAGGTCAGAAGAGCACAGGAGACGGAGTCTGACCCGGGTGGAGAGCCCCCGGGCCGTCTGTTCGTCCCTCTTTCTGTCAGGAGCCAGGTGATTCAATGGGGTCACGCATCCAAACTGGCGTGCCACCCGGGAGTTGGCCGAACCACAGATCTTCTCCAGAGATCCTTTTGGTGGCCAGGGTTGAGGAAGGACGTCAATAACTATGTCCGGGCCTGCGCCCAGTGCGCCACTGGGAAATCATCATCATCCCCACCGGCGGGTCTTCTTCACCCTTTGCCTGTCCCTTCTCGCCCCTGGTCCCACGTGGCCATGGACTTTGTAACCGGCCTGCCCCCCTCTGGTCATTTTACGTCAGTTCTGACAATAGTGGACCATTTTTCCAAAGCAGCTCACTTTGTGCCTCTCCGGGGGCTGCCTTCGGCGCGGGAGACGGCGGACCTTCTTGTTCAGCATGTGGTCCGTCTTCACGGAATCCCGGCTGACATCGTATCGGATCGAGGACCACAGTTTGTATCCCAAGTCTGGAAGGCATTCTGCACGGTGCTGGGGGCCACGGCCAGTCTCTCTTCTGGGTACCACCCGCAGAGCAACAGTCAGTGCGAGCGGGCTAATCAGGAGCTGGAGGCTGTGCTCTGCTGTGTCATCTCCTCCTGCTCCTCTTCTTGGAGCACATTTCTACCCTTTATTGAGGAATACATTGAGGAATACATGGAATTTTACCATCTGGCATGCACTGAAGAGAGACGGACTCTGTGGACATGTTTATCTATGTTTAGAATACATGGACATAACATCTAGCCGTTGCCTAGGAGAGGATTTTTTGTTGTGCACCAGTAACTGATACATTCACACTGCATTCACACTGATATCACATGACTGACATACACACACTGGTCTCGCTCTTGCTTTGTTAATGTGTGGATCTGTATTTTGTCTGCTAATTGTGCAATAGAGGGTTTTTTTCTATGTGATCACAATCTTGCTCACACGAGCTCTATTTTGATAACTTTGTTTTTTCTCTCTGCCCAATGTGTCACCCCCTCCCCCTCCCCCTCTTTACCCCCCACTGTATGAGGCGCCTTGTATGGCTGCCGCGTCATTAGAGAGCGCTTAGAAACGAGCGCACCTTAGTGATAAGTAAAATTCCTTGTATGTGTAAGCATACTTGGCAATAAAGTTGATTCTGATTCTGATTCTGATTCTGATTCTGAGTACGCCCATAACACCACGGTGTCCTCTGCTACGGGGATGTCCCCTTTCAAGGCGTCTCTGGGGTTTGATCCACCACTGTTCCCTGAGGAGGAGAAGGAGGTAGCGGTCCCTTCAGTGCAGGTCCACGCCAGGCGTTGTCGGCGGATCTAGTCTATCACCCGCAGAGCCCTCCTAAGGACTACGGAACGTAACATCCAGGTGGCCAACCGCCACAGGAGGCCCGCCCCGGACTATAAGGTGGGTCAGAAGGTTTGGTTGTCCACTAGGAACATCAATGTGCCGGCTGAGAAGCGCAAGCTGACCAAGCGCTTCATCGGCCCTTATGTGATTTCCCATGTTATCAACCCTGTGTCTGTGCGCCTTGCTCTCCCCTCTTCCATGCGCCATCTGCCCTACCTTTCACGTCTCCCAGGTCAAGCCGTACATCGCCGACCCTCTGTGCCTGCCCCCCGCGGCTCCTGCCCCCCCGAGGATGATCGATGGCCATCCAGCTTGGGGGGTGACTGCCATCTTGGATGTCTGCTGGCGGGGTCGGGCCTTTAGTATTTGGTGGACTGGGAGGGGTTTGGTCCTTAGCATCGCTCCTGGATTCGCCCAGCGTTGATCCTCGACAAGCAGCTGATCCACGATTTTCATCGGGCGCATCCAGGTAGGATTGGGCAGGTGCCTGGAGGCACCTGTAGAGGGGGGAGTACTGTCATGGCGGCCGCTGGGCCGTCATCATCATCCTCAGCTGCGCTCACATCGGCAGGTGATAATCAACGGGCTTTAAAAGCCAGAACCTCAGACTGCTCTGCACGGAGTCGTCTGTCACCTTTGCCTAGCAATGCGTCGAGGATACGACCTCAAGCCAGAGCCAAAGCCAAGTCATCAAGCCAAGCCACGTCAAGTAAGAAACCTTTTCACTCATCCTCTCCTAGCCTTCTCCCCTGTGCACAGGTGGACCTCCCTGGCGGCGGACTTACCTCCCTTGCTGACGGGACGCCAGCTCCTCCACCTCAGAGTGCCTCCTCACCACCTCAGCATCGAGCACCACGAGCACCATGCCACACGGGCACTCGGAGCCAGCAGAATTCTCTCTGTGGCGCCTGCAAGTAAGCATCACAAGCTTCAGCTTCCTATTCTTGTGGACAGTAGTAATCTCCTGTGCTTGTGTGTTCCAGGGTTGCCAGGTCGCCACAGGAAACGCTCAGCTCCAGTGACCAGACAGCCACACACTCATTCACTCACTCACTCACTCACCCAACACTCACTGTCTTAATCAATAAATAATTGTCTACTATCTACTCGTGTCAGCGTTTGTCTCCTGGGTCCCTAATCATGTCATCTTCAAATAAACCATTTCCCTGCAAGTGGTCAAATCACTCTTTCTAAGATTTTTGAAATGAAAGGGAGATTGGAGATTGGTCTGTAGTTAACTAAAACTCCTGGATCCAGCATTGACTTTTTGAGTAAGGGTTTAATTACAGCAGTTTTAAAAGCCTGCGATACATGGCCTAAAGTTAATGAAGAATTGATTATTTGAAGAATAAAGCTACCAATAAATGGGAAGACTTCTTTAAATAACCTGGTAGGAATAGGGTCTAAAAGACAAGTTGAAGGCTTGGATGAGAAAACTATTTTGTCTAACTCTGAAAGGTCAATTGGAGTAAACTCATCCAAACAGATATCATTTGAAGGAGTTGTAGTAGTTACTGTATTTAAGTTAATGGTGGGAAGAATCTGATTGATTTTATCTCTGATAGATGAAATTTTATTATTGAAAAAGTTCATAAAGTCCTGACTAGGAAGCTCTAAGGGAATGCTAGGATTAACTCTTTGTCAGCCAGGCTACAGTGCTGAAAAGAAACCTGGGATTATTCTTGCTCTCTTCTATTAATGCAGAGTAATAACTTGTTCTAGTTTTTTTAAGAGATTTTTTTTATAAATTAAAAGATGATTTCTTCAAGCTAAATAGATTTAATCTAAGTTAGTGGAGTGCCCGGCAGCACAGTGGCGGAGTGGTTAGCACTGCAGCAGCACAGCAACTCACCCTTGGCTGGGGGATCCTGGGTTCGATCCCAGCTCCCGACCAACATTGATCTGTGTGGAGTTTGCATATTCTCCCCGTGTCTGCGTGGGTTTACTACGGGATTTCTCCGGTTTCCTCCCACATGCCAAAAACATGCAAGTTAGGTTAATTAGCATCAAAACTGGGGATTCTAAATTGTCCTTAGGTATGACTGTGAGGGTGAATGATTGTCTGTCTCTCTGTGTTGGCCCTGCGATGGACTGGCGATCTGTCCAGGGTGTACCCTGCCTCTCGCCCAAAGATGCTGGGATAGGCTCCAGCGCCACCGCAACCCGAAAAGGATTAAGCGGAAGAAGATGGATGGATGGATGGATAGTGGAGCACCATTTTCTTTCTAATTGATGAGTCTTCTGTTTTAAGCTACAAGTTTCTGTGTTGAACCAAGGAGTTAGAAATCTCTGCTTCGACTTTTTCTTTTTTAAAGGGGCCACCATGTCTAGAGTCTGATGCAGAGAAGCTGTAACACTATCTACCATGCTATCAACTACAGAAAGAGCAAGCTGTCTATAGCTTATTTCTGTTGCATTGACACATGGCATAGACAAAACAATCTGCATAAATGTGGTTACAACATCATCTGAGAGGCATCTACTGTAGTAATATTTTTTCTTTAGGAGCCAAAAAGTCAGAAATAGTAAAATCAAAGGTTAACAGACAATGGTCTGACAGTACAGGGTTATGAGGATGCTCTACCAGATTTTCTATTTATCAGATATTCTAAGGAAGCGGGCACTGCTTGTCCACAACCTGGGCATAGAAGGTCAGAGGATTTTTCACATGCTTGGTCCGACGGACTCATATGTAGATGCTGTGGAGCTACTAGCTAGCCACTTTGGTACATCCGACAACATGGTGGCACTGCGCATGAAGTCTCACCGACAGCGACAAAAAGCTAGGCTCCTTGACCCCACACTCTACGGAGATGGCGTAAACATTGTGGGCCACGAAGGCTGGTCAGGACTGCAGCATGTGGTGAAGCTAGATGGTGTCAGTGTGCCATTGTTGGTGGTCACCACTGCCTCACGGCACCTGGTAAACGAGGCCACGGTTAGGAGGCTCACCCCCGACGGCCTGATGCGGTGGAACTGCTGGACGACGAATGTTCCATGACCGGCAGGAACGTCACCTTCACGGTGCAGTACAACGAAAGGAAAATTCCAGCGTTTCAATTCCAGGTGACATGTCAGGGTGATAACGTTACGGGGTGGGATTTGTTCTGCGAACTGGGTTTTACCATCACGGTTCCCGGGCAGACTGTCAACGGTCCAGGTCCGTTATACCCAGACTTTGTGGACGTGAGTGCAGCCGAAGGGCATAGCCCAGAAAGTGAATGTAGCGTAGAGAGTGGATACAACACGGAGAGTAAAAATGACGTGGGGAGAGAACAGCGACTGGACTCGCCTCCGTTCCTCGCCCAGCTGGAGTTGGAGCTGCAGGACAGGGAGACTGCGTCTATCGTGAACGACGCTGATGAGAAATCAACCGTCCCGTGTGCACAGGAGGAGCACTGCTCGGAGGGGGGCAGCGGCTGGACTCGCCTCAGATCCTCGCCCAGCAGGAGTTCATGGGAGCCACTGCGGAGTTGCAGGAGAGGGAGCCCACACACACAGAGAACACCGAGACCCAACGACCCAACACAGATGTTAAATGTGACAACAGCGACACATCACCCTGATCTAAACCAGCACCATACGAAAGTGAGAGAGAACCGGGCTGCTTCAGAATCCTTGCTCAGCACCAGTCTACCGGAGCCACGGCTGAGCCGACAGGTGAAGAGTCTGTGACCCAACAGGATGTGACAGAACCACCACAGCGTGGTGGATGCCCCGCAACAAACGTGAGTACCACATCGTTCCAACCACAACACCTTAGGCAGCCGCACAGAGTGCCACTCACAATGATGAACTGTGTTCAGGCCAGCTGAACCAAGCGGCCGGGCTCACAGTCGGCTGTTACATTGTCACCACCGCCGACACGTATGAAGATAGCGGCACAGCTGAGAACAGGACGGGGAAGACTGTTTAAGTTGGAGCACAGCTAAAGAAGTGACAGAATAATCCACTTAGCTGCGTCGGGTACAGCGGCGGTCCACCCGCTAACCCTAGTTCAGGAGTTCATGGTGTGTGCTAAATTGGGGAGGGTTTTAATTACAAGTGTTATGTATTTTTCCAAGGGGGAGGGGGGTGAATGTAATGATGGGATTCATTACAATGTGTGGCGTGATGACGCAGCCGGCTGGTGACGTCATCACGCTGACGTACTGTATATAGGGGAGAGTCGACCATCTTATTGCTTTCTTCTTTGGCGACTCGGCCCCAGGGCATAACAGGGAGCTGAGTGCTCATTCACTTGTATTGTTAAACAGCAGTTTGTATAATCAAGTTTGAGTTCCAGCACAGCATCCTCATCTGTCTTTGTTCCAGGTATGTGGGCATAACACAGGGCTGCTGAAACTCTCAGCTGCTTTAAATCCAGGTTAGAAACTCTCCTATTTGCCACGGCCTTTCAGTAGACTACAATGTACTGTAACTTTTATTTCTGTCCTATTCTATTTCAGCTCGTTTTTGTTTCTCTTTAATTTACTTTATAGTTTGTTTATGTATTCCTTTTGCATCTTGCTGTAATACTTTAATGTCTTTACAGAAAGCACTTTGAATTGTCTTGTACACAAACTGTGCTATACAAATAAACTTGCCTTGTTTTGAAAATTCAGAACCTAAATGAAATTAAATAAGATAAATTAATGTGAAACCTACTTATTTATAAAATAAAGCCTCAAATATACAAGAAAAATGGCACAAATTTTCAAGAAAAAGCAAATTTACATGAAAAAAATCAAACTCATGAGAAAACTCAACTTACTACTCAAGTAACTTTTTAGTAGATTATTTTTTTTTTTACTCTTACTCAGCTTTCATGAGTCAAGTAACTTTTTGCTGACTACTCTTACATGTACTTGAGTCATTACTGTTAGGCTGCGTGTGTTTGAATATAATTTCTGGATACTCTATCCCCCTGTGTGAATTAATAGTAATTTAATTCCATCAAAGAGTTGAAGCACAAGATTTATTTTTGGTCTAACAACAAACTTATGTAACTTATGCTACTCAATAAGACTGACGAGCTAGCGGCTATCTCCCTCTACGAGAGCGTCTTCAGAGAGATTAGCTTGATGTTATTTACTGAGACATGGCTAACAGAACTAGCAACAGATGCTAACATCGAACTGGAGGGTTTCCACGCAATACGGGCAGACCGGTCACCAGACAGTGGGAAGGCAAGGGGCGGAGGAATGATAATGTATGTCAATAACAGCTGGTGCAGACCGGGACATATCACGGTTAAACAACAACACTGCAACAAAGACATTGAGTTGCTAGCTGTTAGCATGCGGCCTACCTATCTCCCGAGGGAATACTCACACATGATCTGCATTGTTATTTATGCAAATCCGACAGCGAACGCGGGGACAGCGCGTGACGCCATTCACTTAGTAACTGGCAGGCTGTTGACAGAACACCCAGATGCTCTCCTACTCATCTCAGGTGATTTCAACCACATTTCACTGTCCCCCATTCTGCCCACGTTCACCCAGTACATCACATGCCACACTAGAGACAATAAAACACTGGACTTATTCTATGCAAACACAAAGGAGGCGTACACCTCATCACCACTCCCCCCACTCGGGAGATTGGTTCACAACTTGGTTCATCTCCTGCCGGTGTACAAACCCCTAGTACACAGACAACCTCCAGTCATGCACACGGTGAAGTGTGCATGACTGGACAAGGACAGCTTCAGGAAGAAGATGGAGGACAAGCTGCAACAGAGCGAAATCGGCGGAGTCTGGAGAAACCTTAAAACCATCTCTGGGCTCCAGAATACCTCCTCCCAGGCCACGGGGGGCAGGGAGTGGGCGAACAATCTGAACCTGTTTTTTAATAGGTTTGACCAACCGCCCTCCCCCCTGACTGCACAACAACCACTGCTGCCTCTAAAGTCATCGAGACCTGCTGTCCACACCCCACTCCACCAACACCCCCCCACTTCCAGCGCACAGCCCCCCAACCTGACCCTCACTAAGACCCAGGTGAGGATGGAGCTGAGGAAGATCAAGGCGAGGAAGGCCTCGGGACCGGACGGCATCAGCGTGAAGCTCCTCAAGTCCTGTGCAGACCAGCTGTGTGGGATTGTGGAGCACATCTTCAACCTGAGCCTGAAGCTGGGGAGGGTACCACAGTTGTGGAAAACATCTTGTGTGGTATCTGTACCAAAGACTTCCCACCCCAGAGACCTGAACAGCTACAGACCAGTGGCCCTGACATCTCACATGATGAAGACCCTGGAGAGACTGCTCCTTGCTCACCTCCGCCCCCTGGTGGGACCAGCGATGGATCCACTCCAGTTTGCCTACCAGCATGGCATTGGGGTGGAGGATGCAGTGATCTTCCTCCTTCACCGTTCCCTGTCCCACCTGGAGAAGCCCGGGAACGCGATGAGGATCATGTTCTTTGACTTCTCCAGTGCTTTCAACACCATCCAACCAATGATCCTGAGGGACAAGCTGCTGTGCGCAGGGGTGGACCAGCACCTGTCATCATGGATCCTGGACTACCTCACTAACCGGCCACAGTTTGTGAGAACCCGGGATTGTGTGTGTGACACAATCATAGTAGCACGGGGACCCCCCAGGGAACGGTTTTGGCTCCCTTTCTGTTCACCCTTTATACTGTGGACTTCTCACACAACACAACACACTGCCATCTACAGAAGTTCTCTGACGACTCTGCGATCGTCGGCCTCATCTCCAACGGAGTTGAAGCTGAGCATAGAGGACTTACCCAGGACTTCGTGGACTGGTGCCATCGGAACTACCTCCTGATCAACGCGAGGAAAACTAAGGAGCTGGTGGTGGGCTGCTGCAGGCAAGGACAACCCCTCACAGCACCAGTAAACATCCAGGGAACAGACATTGAGATGGTGGCATCCTACAAGTACCTGGGTGTTCATCTGAACAATAAACTAGACTGGTCACACAATACCGACGCACTCTACAAGAAGGGACAACGCAGGCTGTTCCTGCTGAGGAGGCTCAGGTCTTTTGGTGTACAAGGGGCGCTGCTGAAGACATTCTACGACACGGTGGTGGCATCAGCCATCACTTTTGGAGTGGTCTGCTGGGGCAGTGGCATTACAGCAGCCGATAGGAAGAGTCTGAACAAACTAATCAAGAAAGCTAGCTCTGTCCTGGGGCAATGCCTTGACCCAGTGGAGGAGATAGGAGAGAGAAGGATGGTGGCTAAACTGTCATCTCTGCTGGAGTCCGAGTCCCACCCTATGCAGGACATACTAAACGCACTGAGGAGCTCATTTAGCAGTAGACTACATCATCCTAGGTGCGCAACCGAGAGGTTTCGCAGGTCCTCCCTACCTATGGCTGTCAGACTGTACTAACCTAAGCAGGGCTGCTCGCAGAGATAGCAAAAAAAAAAACGTGACAACCTAATAGTATTGAATGCAAAAGACGCAACAGACTTACACAAATAGTCCCCTCCAGCATACAACTAGGACAATTGGGGATTTTCATGTGACGTCACGGATCCAGGTCACAGGCTTGCGCCGCCATGCTGCCGGTCAAGCGCTGGCGGGCATAGTACACAAGCTTGTGTAAACAAACCTCTTTCACACGTTTTCTAAGCCCTGTCATCGCCGTTTTTGTCGTTGTTGTCATGCCGGAGACGTGTTGTGCTGTTCACTGCCATAATAGGCAGTGCGGCGGATGATAAAATAAGGTAGCAATGTGAGGTTTTAAGCAGGTTTATTAAATCATACCGCCATCATAGGAACTCTGCTCCAGCCCTTGTGCGAGCAGACTGGAGCGGGTCCTCAGGCTCTCGTGAGGAGACACAGGATGCGTGTGTCAGCATAATAGGCTTTGAAATATTCATTGAGAAACCAAGTGATCTCAGAGCCAGGGCACAAACCTACTCTCAGTACAAACACCACAACACTATGAAATACCTCATTGGAATTACGCCCCAAGGTGTTGTTTCTTTTATTTCAAAAGGTTGGGGTGGTAGGACCAGCGACAAACATATAACAGAAAATAGTGGTTTTCTTAAAAATTTGTCTCCAGGAGAAATCATCAAGTCACTGAACTCAAAGTCTGGCAGTGTGACATCCTCAGCTGTGATGGGGGAGAACAACACGCCAGGTGCAGTGTAAGGATCACAGCCTCCTAGAGTGGCTATTTTATCCTGATACCACTTCAATTCGATGCCAGAGAGGTGTTTGGTCTGTTCACTCAGACCTCCTTCCCGTTCAGACATGATAAATAGTGATAAACTACCAGCTTACCTGTCCCACACTTCCAGAAGACTCAGAAGTTTGCAACACTCACGATCTTTGTTATGTAAACAAGCCTGGCGGGCGTCGCGCTTGACTGGCAGTATGGCCGCCGGCTGCATCGCTGGGCGCGCGGGTCACGTGACTGAAAAACCTCTATATCAGTCGCTACGGAGGGTGACAATATGTATGGGTACACATTCATACCATGTAGGGTAACTAAATAGACGGTTATGCTGTTTTTTTCCATCTAGCTACAATGCTCCGCACTGTGTATACAGTGATCCCTCGCTACTTCGCGCCTCACCTTTCGCGCCCTCAGTGCATCACGGATTTTTCAAAAATATTCATCAAAAATTCAAAATTGAGAAAAAATGGGCAGGCGCTAGCAGAAGGCAGGGAGACTACATTAGAACATCAGGTATCAACACGGAGAGCCCGCACAACTCAAAATCCACCTCTCTGTTCGCTGGTCTCGTGTTGGCTCGGCTCGGAAATCTCGCAAGCTGATTGGCCGAGACGTTTTACCCAGCTTCTCTCCCTGCCGAGCGCCCATACCCAGCGAAGGAAGACCGCATTCATTGTTCTTTATCGCTCGTGTTGCTTAGTCTCGCCGCGTGGAACTTTTCGCTGTTCTCTTGTGCCTTTTTGTGCCAAATAGTCTTCCCGTCGAGCCACTACGCCGCCTCCTGCAGCTTCTCCAGCTCTATCGGAAGCTGCCCTCGACAATCCTGCGCCTCTAGCACCTGACGATGAGGCGTCACCTGAGGAGCAGTAAAGCTCTCGTTAACCTGTGCAGTAAATCATCTTCATCTTGAGTTACGTATCTTGTTATAAGAATAAAAGAGTTCTAAAAACATATTTATGTACACTTTATTTACATCTATGTATGTATGTACACTTACACACACACACACACACGTATCATATGAGAGAGAGAGTGAGAGAATGAACGTACGCATTATTTATGGGTGACGTCATTAGGGGTGACGCTACTTCGCGGTTTTTCACTTTTCTCGGTCGGTTCTGGAACCCATTAACCGCGATAAGTGAGGGATCACTGTATATACTTATGTGTACATATGTATATTCACTGCTCTTATTTTCTTTTCTCCTTAATTATTGCTCTGAGTGTTGCTATCCCTGTGCTGTTGCAATCCTGGAATTTCCCCATTGTGGGACTAATAAAGGCGTATCTTATCTTATCTTATCTTATCTTATAGGAATAGGGTTTCCATTACCTGCAGTGTCAAGCTGATAAAGGTCATCTGTGGTTCTGTGGGTATAGAGGCTGATGTGTTGAATCAATCAGGCATCAGCTGACCTGCAGATATCACTAACATGGTGCCCTTGAGATTTTGGGGGGTTGGGCTCTGCCTTTGTTGTATCTCTGTAATACTTAAAGCAAATATACATAAACGTATGAGTGCTTGCTACAACTGTTAGTGCTGGTTCTGCAAAAATAGTGGTCCATGTGTTTTGATCAAGCGTTCAGTAATTGCTATACCAGTTAACATTGCACTTGCCTTCGTCAGTGGTGTGTTGCAGCTCTGCCAGAGTTGCATCTCAGAGCATGTCCTTTTTCTGTTTTCTTCTTCTTCTTCTTTTAGATTTGATTGGCAGTTGGCAACCAGCTTACAGGTGCATTACCACCACTGACTTGATCATCATCACTCTGTATGTTTGTATGAGGAGTTCCTACAAGGAGTTCTGAACAACTCCCCTTGCGCGAAAAAATCATCCGTTGGCAGCCCGACTCATTCGGACTCTATTTTGGTAATTCAAGGATGACTAATAGATTCAAGATTCAAAGATTTTATTTGCCAATACAACTATACATACAGGACATACAGGAGAACTGAAATGATGTTTCTGTCTCTTCAGTGGTGTGCGCAATATAAAAAAGGAATAAGGCTGGAAAAACAACAACAACAGCAGTCTATGTACAGCAGGGGTCTCAAACTCATTCCATGGAGGGCCAAGACCCTGCAGGTTTTACCTCCACCCAATGTCTTCAACAGGTGATTTCACTGAATTTCTTCCCACCGACTGCTGATCAATGAAAACACCTGCTGAAGACACTGGGTGGAGGTAAAACCTGCAGGGTCTTGGCCTTCCATGGAATGAGTTTGAGACCCCTGATGTACAGTAATGCTACCCGTACTGCAAATAGCAACAAAAGAAAAACACATGTATAAAATAATACGTGTTAACCAGAAATTCAATTTTAACCATTATTCTAGCTCATCAAATAAACTCAAAAAAGCTACATTCTTTCTCTCTGTCAGGTTTGTTAATGTCTGAATATTGAACTTCTGAACTGTTACTTGTTAATCACAGTGGCCCAAGGAGTTTTTAACAAAACTATGTACTGTATTATGAAAACTTGTGCATGGTTATGCCTCAGTGCAACGGAAGCGTAAGGTAATTACTTGTTCACTCAATGTGTCTGTGTGTGGTTGTGTGTGTATGTGTGTATCTGTTTGTCTGTTACCACCTTTTCAGTTCACCCAGTCAAAATCAAGGGGAACTAAACGCTTGTATCATTATATTGCCATATTTTCTCGACTTTTAATGTGCCAGAATTTTGAGATAAGACTTTGTTTTCAAAATAAATACAAATTTAACTCACCATTATACCCTCAACGGAGCCATGAAAAAAGGTATTGTAATAACTAGGCCGGGCCAGTAGAGGTCGCACCAAGGCAGCTGCACCTTGGCGCTTTCATTTAGAAATTGGCCCAGATTATTATTGTTTTCATAATTTTTCCTTTAAATGTGACAGAAGCTGCAATGTAGAAGTGTAGACAGTTTGACAGCCAAAATTGGTGGCAGTGGCACTGATTTTTAATCTGAAAATGATGTGTATAACCTGTCCAACAAAGATGCTTTTGGTAAGTGAAACACTCATATTTTTGGTCTGTTGCTTAGCAATAATTAATAGGTTTGTGTGCAGAATGTTAATTAAGCTTGTCAGCCTTTATTAATGACTGAACCTTCTCCACAGTTCTAGCTCCAAACAGCAGCCCTACAGCAGCCAAAATTATTATTATTTTTTTCTTTTTCAGTTTGGGGACCAACATATGAAGTACGGATTGCTGGGGCTGCATAAAACATAAACAAAAGATTATTTTTTAAGCTAAAGTAAAAATGTTGGGAATGAAGTTGAAACACTATTTAGAGAATCCAGATTTAAAGGAGAGGGACTTCAGCTGTCTCAATGGGTTTAAGCTATATTGAGCTTCAGACAGCTGTCAGTTGTCTTTCTGTGTTTTGTGATACAAAATACCCTCTGAATATCAGGTGTGACCATAAATATCCTCATGTTTGTTGCATTTAATCAGGTTTACACAAATGCTGCCAACTTTTCCATGTTTAAGTATTCTTTTTTGCTGAAGAACTATAGTCATCTGTGAGCAGGTGGAAGAGGATCTGAAGAGGTGGAGGTATGCTCTGGAGAGAACAGGAATGACAGTCAGTAGACGCAAGACAGAATATATGAATGCGAATGAGAGGGAGGCAGGTGTAACAGTGACGATGGAAGGAGTAGATGTAATTGTGGTGTTGGAGTTTAACACCTTTATTGTGAAGTGCGGTGTAGTGGCGGCCACTTCCTGTTCCGCCACTGCACCGCCCCATAAATAGCAGAGGGCATCCATTACACAGTCTCTTCAACCGGTGCCCTCTGCCTGATGTCTGTTGTGTGTCTGTTGTGGTTCATCACTTAATAAAGCTGAGTTCGTCCAGTCACCTGGCCTCATCCTTTCAAAGGTATTTTACCATACATAACATTTGGCGATCGAGGATTAACTCATGGAGGTGTGTATCACACCACTTTTCCCCTTCCTCGAACTCCTGGGCAAGCTGCCTGTGCCTGGGCAGAGATGATTTGAAGCTTTTCAGACTTACATCACCGCGCTCAACCTGGATAAGCTCGATAAGTTAAGAGCACATGTGCTTCTTGTTCACAACCTCGGGATTGAGGGCCAGCGTGTCCTGCGCACACTCGGCCCTTCGGACTCTTTTGAAGACTTCGTTGAGCTGCTAGCAAGCCACTTTCACACCCCAGATAGCATGACTATCCGGAGGATTCGGTTCTGGCAGTGACATCAACGTGTGTGAGCCTATCCATCAGTTTGTCGCTGACTTGAGGCAGTTAGCTAGTGAGCGTTGTTTTGGACTGCAGGAGGATGACTTGGTACGTGACCAACTTGCGGAGTACACGAGTAGCGCCGCAATAAGGGCTAGTGTAGCGGGTTGATTCAACCCCCCACAACACACAGAGACAGTCAGCTCGTTACTCCTGGGTTTTTTCCGCTGCATGCTGCGTTTACAGCTGTGAGGTTAAAGTGTCATCCATGCATTGTGTTCATGCATCCTGTCTGTACCTCTGATATGCAAATGCCCAGATCGACTGCTGTGAATGTCTTTGATGTATTGTCTGAGTTGGGTATATATGCTGCACTGTTCTGTAAAGCTGCCTCTCATTCACTCACTCTTCAACTGCTGCTGGACACACACACTGTGTGTCTCCTCTTCTCTGAGAGCCGCTGGGCTCGCTCCCGGCGCGCATGCATGGCGCCGGGAGCGGAGCTCGTGACGGCGGTATGATTTAATAAAACTCTACTTAAAACCTCAGCATCGCTGCTTATTTTTTCATGCCGCTGCACTGGTGACCCCGAAGACGCACACGCTTTGTGCGACGCAACCTTCTGGTCTGGACATCCACGCTGAACCGGCCGAGGGACACAAGAAGTCTCCTCCCTCTCGCTGCTCCAACGCACCATGACCTGAAGGCAGAAAAGAACACGCTGCCAGTGAATGCTTCACTGGTGACCCCGAGCATGCACACGTTTTGTGCAAAGCATCCTTTTGACCTGGACAGCTGCACTGGTGACCCGTTCTTCATGATGAGATCTGCACGTCTGAGATCTGCTCATCCACGCTGGACCGGCCGCGCTCGCAGCTCCTCCACATGAGAGCACAGGCACCTCGTCCTCTCTCCACGACGGCGGCCTCCATGGCCGGCGGAGAACGCAACGCGTGGACCTGAACGCACCATGGCCAAGCGGTGACAAAGATCGTCTATTCCCTCCCACCGCTCCAATGCATCTGCACGAGCCTGAGGGACAAAAGATCGTCTATTTCCTCTCACCACTCCAACGCACCATGGCCAATCTGCAGCCACAGCTCAACCTGGATATTATCGGCGCCGTCTGCGCCGATCTCCACCAAGATTCTGGACCCTGACTCGCCACTCCAGTGGCCCACCCACGCACGGAACCCCCGCGCACGCACCGGGGAGTTACGAGGACGGCGCACCACGCACGGGACAAATATGGCTCTTCTGACCGCCTTCCTTCTGCTGCACACTGGCCCTTCAGGCTTGCTCGTACACCTGAGGCCCGCAGCTTGCTCACTGGATTTTATGGTCTTAGCCACGGCACACAAGGGGAATTCGGCCGTCTGCGGTTCCCGAGGCTTTAGGGTTGCGCCTGCCCTAAAGTCAACACGCCAAGTTCCTCTGCTTTTGTTTACGCAACCTCGCCGCTCCTGTTTTTCTTCATGGCCACGAGAGGAGTCAGAGACTAATTTTTCTTCTGGTGATCTCCGCAAGTTCAACGGGACACCCCCTCGACATCGCGGAGCAGCAAACAATTTTTGGCGCGGCCCGAATGATTTCACCGCGCCCGGTCAGCACTTACTACCCCCCTTCCCCCTCCCCCTCCACCTGCACAGAGCTTTTCCCTGCTCGCTGCCCAAACTGCAACATCGAGGTCTCGGCCCCCTGCCGTGCCCTCTGGGGGGGAACAGTGTAGCGGGTTGATTCAACCCCCCACAACACACAGAGACAGTCAGCTCATTACTCCTGGGTTTTTTCCGCTGCATGCTGCGTTTACAGCTGTGAGGTTAAAGTGTCATCCATGCATTGTGTTCATGCATCCTGTCTGTACCTCTGATATGCAAATGCCCAGATCGACTGCTGTGAATGTCTTTGATGTATTGTCTGAGTTGGGTATATATGCTGCACTGTTCTGTAAATCTGCCTCTCATTCACTCACTCTTCAACTGCTGCTGGACACACGCACTGTGTGTCTCCTCTTCTCTGAGAGCCGCTGAGCTCGTGATGGCGGTATGATTTAATAAAACTCTACTTAAAACCTCAGCATCGCTGCTTATTTTTTCATGCCGCTGCACTAGGCTACTTATAAGATAAGATAAGATAAGATAAGCCTTTATTAGTCCCACAACGGGGAAATTCCAGGATTGCAACAGCACAGGGATAGCAACACTCAGAGCAACAATCAGAAGGCAAGAAAAAAACAAGCAAGCAAGAGCAGCTAATATACATATGTACATATTACTATAAAATATATATATATACACACACACACAGACACACAGTGCAGAGAATTGTAGCTGGATGGAATAAATATATGAATATATGAACACACAGTGCAGAGCATTGTAGCTAGATGGAATAAATATGTAAATATATAAACACCCACAGTACGGAGCATTGCAGCTAGGTGGAATAAATATGCAAGTATATAAACACACACAGTGCGGAGCAATGTAGCTAGATGGAATAATATGTAGATATATAAATATAAACACACCCAGTGCTGAGCTTTGTAGCTAGATGGAATAAATATGTAAATATATAAACACACACAGTGCAGAGCATTGTTGCTAGATGGAATGAAACAGCATAACCGTCTACTTAGTTATCCTACATGGTATGATTATGTGCCCATACATATTCTCACCCTCCATAGCGACCGGTATGTTCCTAGTTGTATGCCGGAGGGGACCATTGTGTAAGTCTATTGCATCTTTTGCATTCAAAAAACTATTAGTTTGTTACGTCTTTTTGCTATCTCTGCGAGCAGCCCTGCTTAGGTTGTACAGTCTGACAGCCGTTGGTAGGAAGGACCTACGAAACCTCTCGGTTGTGCACCTGGGATGATGTAGTCTGCTGCTAAATGAGCTCCTCAGTGCATTCAGTATGTCCTGCATAGGGTGGAACTCGGACTCCAGCAGAGATGACAGTTTAGCCACCGTCCTTCTCTCTCCTATCTCCTCCATCGGATCAAGGCGCTGCCCCAGGACAGAGCTAGCTTTCTTAATCAGTTTGTTCAGTCTCTTCCTATCGGCTGCAGTAATGCCACTGCCCCAGCAGACCACTCCAAAAGTGATGGCTGATGCCACCACCGTGTCATAGAATGACTTCAGCAGCGCCCCTTGTACACCAAAAGACCTGAGTCTCCTCAGCAGGAACAGCCTGCGCTGTCCCTTCTTGTAGAGTGCATCAGTATTGTGTGACCAGTCTAGTTTATTGTTCAGATTAACACCCAGGTACTTATAGGATGTCACCATCTCGATGTCTGTTCCCTGTATATTTACTGGTACTGTGAGGGGCTGCCCATGCCTGCGGCAGTCCACCACCAGCTCCTTAGTTTTCCTCGCGTTGATCTGGAGGCAGTTCCGATGGCACCAGTCCACGAAGTCCTGGATAAGCCCTCTGTACTCAGCTTCATCTCCATTGGAGATGAGGCCAACGATCGCAGAGTCATCAGAGAACTTCTGTAGATGGCAGTGTGTTGTGTTGTGTGAGAAGTCCGCAGTATAAAGAGTGAACAGGAAGGGAGCCAGCACCGTTCCCTGGGGGGCCCCCGTGCTACTGATGATCGTGTCGGACACACACCGTATGGCACCGAGTGACCTAATGTTAGCCAGGGCTGTCAAGCTAGCTCTCCAATTGGAGGCCGCAGACAAGCTAGCTTCGAAGCTAAATTGGTGTCAGTCACAACGGCCCCAGGACCATCCCGATGTGGCATTAGTAGCGGACTCGAATAGCGAGGATCGCTTGGATGACGACAGTATGGAAACCAATGCTGCCAGCCGAAAGTCTGACTCGGGAAAACCCTGTTGCATGGGTTGTGGGTCTGTCAAACACCAAAATAAGGCTAAGGACTGCCCAGCTAGAGGGAGGTGTTGTAGCAGATGTGGATGCTTGAACCATGCTAGAGTGTGCCATGTATCTGAGCCGGAGAGCCCACGGAAGAGATCACTCCGCCCACCCCTGACAACCATCCTACAGTGTCCCCCAGTATAAACGGGTACACGTTTTGCGCAGTGGAGCTGGACGGTGTGGAGGTGCCGCTGCTGCTCGACATGGGGGCGGAGGGGTCCATACTGAATTGGGCCATGGTGAGTAAGTTTTTCTCCCTACTACAGGATAAAAAGTAACCCATTGCCACTTTATGGTTATGGAGGTGGCAGGCTATGCACGGTTGGGACTTTGGAGTTAACAGTTCAGTGTAAGTCTGCAACAATGGTTGACTTTACGTTCCACGTGACGGCCCAAGGCGACAACATCATGGGCTGTGATTTGTTCTACGGACTGGGTTTCGCCACTAAAAACGACACTGGGAAGGAATGGTCAGGTTGTGGCCAGTGGAACCCTCCGGTTCCAGTCGTTGATGATGACGTTGTGTGTGATGGAAGACTAACGGACACTATGGCGGTCAAGCAGGACCAGTTTCACTCAGGTTCGGCTCAGGAGGGTCTCAGTGCCGGTGCTCGGGAAATGGTAGAGGGGGATACCAAGCGTGGCAGTGAGGTGCCTGCGTTGGCGAGTGACGCCAATGTGCTAGCCCCAGAGTCCTCTGGAGCTTGGCCACAGAAGGATGGAGGATCTACAGCTACGATGGCGAATGCTACGATGGCTTCAGAAGAGGACAGAGCCAGACCGACTGGCACGGGAAAACCACATGCCAAGCAGCACCATGTCAGGCTGAATCGAGCCCCTCTTAGGGTTATGGACTTGGTCTGGGTTTGAGGAGAGGAACGTCCACGGCGAAGATGGGCCAGGCAACAGCCAGTGAAACATCAGGAGTGTGCACACATAATGGCTAAACTGGACGCAGCATACTTCCAGCTGTCTGATGGCTCGGCGAGGCATGCCAGTCAGCTTTGACGTGTCCGAGAGGAGGCTTCTGGTGCTGGGGCTGGACGAGAGTGGGAGTTGGTGGTGAAGAGGAGAGACGCTTTCATTTGGAGGAGCAATCACTGTCCAGGGGGCCTGGTGCCTCCAGGGGCACGTCTGCTGAGGGGTTGCCCTGGGCCCCCCCATGCTGGGTCTTCTCTTCCTGCCCAAGGGGCAGTGCTGTAAATTTTGTTTAATAGTTCTGATGTTCATATGTTTATGTATGTGGCAAAATGTTATTGTTTTATGTTTTTTTATTAGATTAGGAACACAGCAGTGATTTTAGTTGCCAAATGGACTTTTCCTTAGTTTAGTAGGTGGCAGAATAATCCACTGTGCCGTGTGAGCAGGATGGCAGTCCACCCATCTGCCGTATTTTAGGTTTTGTTGTGTGAATGTGTTAGGCCATTTAGAAACATCAGTTTTTGTTTTGCTAGTGTGTGATTTGGGTCCCAAATTGGGGTGGGTTTTAATTGAGTGAGTGGTTTTGGACTTTCTAAGGGGTGGAGGAAATGTGGTGTTGGGGTTTAACACCTTTATTGTGAAGTGCAGTGTAGTGGTGGCCACTTCCTGTTCCACCACTGTACTGCCCTATAAATAGCAGAGGGCATCCATTACACGGTCTCTTTGACCGGTGCCCTCTGCCTGGTGTCTGTTGTGTGTCCATTGTGGTTCATCACTTAATAAAGCTGAGTTCGTCCAGTCACCTGGCCTCATCCTGTCAAAGGTATTTTATCATAAAAAACAATAATGAAAGTAGATGAGTGTAAATACCTGGAGTCACCCATCCAAAGCAATGGAAAATGGACAAAAGAGGTGAAGAAGAGAGTGCAGGCAGGGTGGAGTGGGTAAAGACGAGTGTCAGGGGTGATTTGTGACAGAAAGGTAGCAGCAAGAGTGAAAGGGGAGATTTACAAGACAGTAGTGAGACCCGCTATAATGTATGTGTCATGCTAAGTATCATGCTGTGTTTGGGACATATTGTTTAATCTTATCTATATGTTGATTGTTATACTTTTGCATGTTTATACTTTGGTTGTTGTTGATAATTATGATTATTTGGAGTGTATTGGGTTTTTTTTGTTTCTTTTTATATACATGCTTTTGAATGATTGAACACAGCTGGACACAATTAGTGGGAAACTCAGGCATTGACTGACAGCCTGAACCAGCCAGTTGACTGCTACAGGCTGCCCACATGACCCAATGGGAATACAGGGGTGGGTTTTCCCATTTCCTATATAAGCAGGGAGAGCCCTGCACTGAGAGTCCTTCTTCTCCTGAACTGAGGCCCACAATCTTCCCAGGCAGCTGGAGAGTCTGCAGCAGCTTCCAGGCAGTTCCAGTGTGCTGGGGTCAGAAGTGTATTGGAGGCCTTGGGTGTGGGGAGATAGAAGCAGGAGCTTCTGCCCAAAGCTGTGACTTTTTTCAATCCAATACACTAATTGTTGTTGGAGGTTTAAGTAGAACTGACCCCTTTGTGTGAAGAATAGACTGCTGGCCACTTTCCTTTCTTCTAGGTGTGGGTGAGGAAGATGTTATGTATGGGAGTTGAGCTTTGGGGCTTGCCGTAGCACCGCCGGGGTGGGAGAGGCTGATGACATCAGGCGGGCTACGGTGGAAAATATAAATTGGAATAAGAGGTTTATGTGATGGCGGTTTTGAGGTTTATGTGATGGTGGCTGGACTCGGTGAAGTCTCCGACGACAGGCGGAGGAGTCTGCTAATACACCACCTGGGCGCAGAGGGCCAGCGCATTTTCTTTGGTCTGTGTGGATATAGCTCGCTGGAAGACGGTTTGTTGGAGATGGACAATTGTTTTGGTGACATTCCCACAGTCACAGAAAGTAGATGTGAATTTTAAGGCTGTATGCAGCATGCTGGTGAATCCACTTTGACATTTCTCGTGGAACTGCGCAGTCTAGCGGGAAAGTGTGGTTTGGGGCTGCTAGTGGACAGGCTAGTGAGGGACAAATTAGCTCATGGCACGACCAATTGGTGGCTGGGGAACATGCTAAAACTATCCCGCCAGCCTTTGTCTCTGGACGAGGTTGTGGATTTGGTGAAATTACGGGAGTCCGCGTCTCTACAGAGGCTAGGTGCTTCAACTAGCAAGGAGCCGGCGGACTGGGCCTCCACGCTGAGGGCTGCAGTTAGCATGCTAACTGGGCCCTGAGGGCAGACTGGGAAGAAGAAGAGAAAGAAAAGGCAGCGAGCGGTGCGCAACGGGGCCTATGCATCGATGGCGGACCCGGTAAAGGAGGGACGCCTGGAGACAGGCCGTGTGTGTGTGGCGCATGGAGGAAGAGGGCCTCTCAAGTGGTATGTGGTGCAACTGGACGGTGTTGAGGTACCTCTTATGGTAGACTCAGGGGCCGGCAGGTCGATCCTGAGCCTATCCATGCTAAAGAGACTGTTCCCTGCGAAAACTATCAAGGCGGGAGCAGTTAGAATGTTTGGTTATGGCCATGCTGAGATTGATATGGTGGGCACGGTGGAGTTCGACGTGACATGCGGAGCGAAGAGGGTGCCCAAATTCACTTTTCAGGTGGCACGACAAGGGGCAGAGCTGCTTGGGATCGATCTGCTGGGAGAGCTGGGTTTCTCCATATGGGACCCGAATGGCTCTGTGGTGTTGACGGCGTTCACGGACTGGCAGCTGTGTTGGCCAGCGTTGTTATGGGCCTGGGTTGGATAGATGCATTTTTTCATTGCCCGCTGGTGAATGAGACGGTAACACCCAGGATCCAACTGTTACGGCGCCTACCCCTGGCGCTACGTGACAAAGTCTTCGCGGAACTGTCTAAGCTGTTGGACGCTGGGATCATTGAAAAGGTGGATGCCTCACCTTGGATCTCAAATCTGGTGGTGGCGAAGAAAAAAGGGGAAGGATCAGACTTTGTATTGACTTGCGGATGGTGAACATGGCGATCATCCCAGAAAAGTACCCTCTTCCAACCTTGGAGGAACTCACGGCGACGTTCAGTGGATCCCAGGTGTTCACAAAGCTAGACCTCTGACAGGGCTACTTGCAGGTGCCGCTCCACCCAGACAGCAGGAACTTGACAGCGTTTGTGACCCACATGGTTTTTTTTTTGTTACACTAGAATGCCATTCGGACTGAGCTCCGCACCCAGTTGTTTTCAGAAGGTGATGTTGACAATGTTGGTGGGTCTGAAGGGTGTGGTAGCCTATTTAGATGATGTCGTGGTACACGGCACGTCGAGAGAGACGCATGATGAGAGACTGGAGAAGGTACTAAAGCGACTGCAGGACTACGGAGTCACCCTGAACAGAGAAAAATGTCTCTTCGCGGTGGACTCTATCAGTTTTCAGGTGACGGGGAAGGGCTTGCAGCCATTACATTCAAACGTGGAAGTGGTCCTTCGCATCCCGGAGCCTTCTACACCTGCCCAGATCTCATCATTCCTTGGCATGGTAAATTTTTACGGGAGATTCATTCCGCACTACTCAGAGACAATTGAGCCTTTGCGAGCCCTGTTGAAACAGGATGCACAGTGGGAATGGACACCGGCCTGTTCGGCGGCGGTCTCCAAGCTTAAAAGACAACTGAGTCGGCACTGGGGGTGGTCACATCCCAAATCCAGGGGGGCACTGAAAGACCAATGGCATTCGCGTTGAGGTCGCTCTCGGCAGCGGAGCAAAAGTACGCGGTGGGAGAAAGGGAGGCGCTGGTCTGTGTCTGGGCATGTGAGAGGTGGCACATATACCTCTACGGACGCCGTTTCATGCTAAGAACTGATCATTGGGCGCTTATCACGCTGCTGGAGATGTCAAGATCGGGGCATAGGCCACTGAGAATACATAGGTGGTCTGAGCGACTAAGGGCCTACGATTTTACCACCAAGTTCATGCCTGGCAGGGAAAATGTAGCAGCAGACCTTTTATCCCGGGCCACCGGGGAGTCTCCACTGGTGAACAATGAAGACATGAGCTCTGCTGAGGATGAACTGATCAGCGCCTTGTGCGGACAGCTCCAGGGAGTTGTTTCTCCCCAGGAGCTCAGAGAACAGTTGGAGCGTGATCCGATTTTGGTGCAGTTACGAACGGTGATCCGAGACGAGTGGCCTGCGAAGGTGCGGGGTGACCTGGCACCTTTTCACCATTTCAGGGATGAGCTAAGTTGCTGGAATGAGGTATGTGGGAGGGGCCAGTGCACTTTAATCCCCACTTCCCTGAGAACGCGGGTCCTAGACATGTTACATGACGGCCACCTGGGAGTAGTAAGAGTGAAACAGTGTAGCAGGGGATTGGTCTGGTGGCCGGGCATTGATAGTGACATCGAGGCCATGGTGAAGCACTGTGTGCCATGCTTGGAGAGTGGCAAGACTGGCGGACCTCCTCCCCCGCCACTTAGGCCAGTTGTATTTCCAGAGGGGTCTTGGAAACATGTGGAACTGGACATTTTCTGCTGGTGGCTTACGACGTGTTCTCTAAATGGCCGGAGGTACTGCCCACGAGCTCAGTGACAACGGATGTGGTTACGGGGTTCCTGGCGTCTTTGTTCGCCAGGTGGGGAATCCCGGACACACTCACAACGGACAATGGACCACAGTTTGTATCAGGGTTCTTTGAGGAGTTCCTGACCGGCAAGGGGGTGGAGCATGTCAAGATGGCATTCTACCATCCGCAGGTCAACGGGGGGGGGGGGGGGGGTTGAACGGTTCAATAACACCCTAAAGAACAGGCTTAGAGCACACCTGGTGGATGGTTTTTCTTTCTCAGAGGCTCTCCAGAACACTTTGCTGCATTACAGGGCGTCAGTCCATGCCACAACGGGCTGTTCTCCGGCGGCCCTTATGCTGGGATGAAAGATGTCTCTACCGGTGAATCAATTGGGGCCTCCAAGGGGTGGTTTCCTGGACTGATGGAGGGGCGTTGAGGAGCAGGGTCACCGGTCAGCAGCGCAAGATGAAGAGGAGATTCGACAGGAGGCATGCAACAAGAGACCACGAGCTGAGAGAGAGAGAGATCGGGTGGGGGTCAAGCATCCCGTTCGGTCCCACAAGTTGCAGCCCCTTTGGACGGGACCTCGGGAGATCACGAGGCAATGAGGCCCAGACACCTTTGAACTTGACGATGGGTCCAGGTGGCATGCCAGCAGGTTGAGGCATGCACTGCCTTACCGGGACTTGGACACCACGGGGCGATCCAGTGTGGGTTGGGACTGGACAGCCCTGCCAGAGATAGACTCGCAGGTGGTGCCGATGGTGCCTGGTGCAGCGTCCCCTAAAGAAAGCCTGCTTATTTGGACGATTATGTGGCTAGGACTATTATGGACAGCGGCGGTTGGACTTAGCGGCAGAATAACCCGCTCCAGCCTGGCAAGGTGCTCTGGTAGTCTACCCGGACACCTCTAAATTCTCTTGTTTATAGTTCAAAAGAAAATCTATTCTGTGTTCGTTGTGTTACATGGGGGGGGGGGGTGTTATGTATGGGAGTTGGGCTTTGGGGCTTGCCGTAGCACCGCCGGGGTGGGAGAGCCTGATGACGTCAGGCGGGCTACGGTGGAAAACATAAATTGGAATAAGAACAGAATAAAGGCAGTTGTATGTTCCTCAAGAAGCTCTCTGTGTAATGTAATTTACGATATAACAGAAGACTCCTGGATGTGTGGGCCTGTTTGGTGTGGACTCAGTTGAGGATATTGAAGGACAAGGACTGGAGTGTGACAGTGAGCCTCTGGGACTGATAAGAACGTTTTAATGACTTTTGCCTTTTTAAAGACTGCCTCCTTTTTAAGGTCACATTGGCAATATTTGTGATTTTCATCTTATTTTGCCTTGTGTAATAAATGTTTGTGCTTGCAACCTTGGTGTCTGATGGTTACTAAGTACTGCTCACCCTCATAGTAGGAACCTAAAAGGGATTTGTTTTATTGGAGGTTAATGAGAGTTAATTAATTCTGTTCCACTTACTGGGTAACCTCCATACCCTTCACATATGGTTTGGAGACGGTGTCACTGACAAAAAGACAGGAGATTAAGCTGGAGGTGGCAGAGTTGAAGATGCTAAGATTTTCATTGGGAGTATCTAGGATTGACAAGATTAGAAATGAGTAGAAGAAGACTTTATTATCATTGCCAAACACAATTGTACAGTGCAGCAAATTTGTTTGTTCTGTGAGATGTTCATTATCTACAATAAAATAATAGATTAATTTAAAATCTAATAACCTAAAATCTAGCTAGAAACCTCTGATTATAAAATGTTTCATATGATCAGTGTTGGGCAAGTTATTAAAAAATAGTAACTAGTTAGTTACTAGTTACTGCTTTTCAAAAGTAACTGAGTTACTTTGACTTACTGCATGATTAAAGTAGCTAGTTACTTGGAAAAGTAACTTTCATGTTACTTTTAAATGCATACTTAAATCATCTTGCACACACAGCAAGATCAAAGGCCCCTTGTTCTCATCAGAAAAAAGAAGAAAAAGAAAACTGAGAAAAAAAGTCTTATCTTACAAAGAGAAAATGTCTCAGATTTACACAAACTATTGTAATCAGTAGAAAGTCAGAAATTTAGAAATAAAGCTGTGGATTCACAGAGAAAATTTTGGACCCCCGATGGGCCGTTTTTGGCCCACGAGCCATATGTTTGACACCCCTAGACCAGCCCATTAAAAACGTATATTTAGAGGATTTACTTCCATGAAATAGTTGCAGATCACAACAGCATTTAAATGGGATAAAATTAAATAGAAAGCACAGATAAATGAAAGTTCAGCGCTTACAAGAAGTTGTTCTTTACTAACAAATCACAGCCACTTTTTCTTTGTGTGAAAGAAAACTTTTAATGCATTTAATGCAGACAATAAATGCGAGCTTCTTGCTCAAAAAAATACTCATGTTTAACCACAGAGGTAGGAGCTGGTAGGGGCTACTTACCACTCGGACAACAGGTGATCAGGGCTCGATATGAGAAGTCGCCACCACCACGGCATTTCTTCATCGGGTTGTGATGTGAACTGGGGCAGGACAGGAAACAGACCCACGGAGGAGACTGTGTGACGGCTGTGTCAGTTATGGTAGGGCCAATTTGTGTTTATTTGCTTATTTATTTGCTTGCCTTTGCCTTTGGCATGACAACCTCCAGTGGCTTGGGGCCACTGGTGGCGCTGGGGATGGCAGTTGTCCTGCCAATACCCACCGAAACTGTGTATTCATCCAGAGTTGGCAGCTGATGAGGAGGGTGTCTAGCAACTGCAAGTTGTATGACCGTCTGTTTGTGCTAAAATATCTATCCATAAAAATAAAACGAGTAACGCGAGTAACACATCTGATTAAATTTCAGTAACTGTAATGCATTACTGAATTTTTAAACAGTAATTTCGTTACACAGCACATTACTGCAAAAGTAGTGACGTTACTTGGTAATGCATTACTCCCAACACTGCATATGATATGTTAAAAAAGTGCAATACCAATGTAATATAGTCTGTGTACAACTGCAAATTGGTGTTCAATATAAATTATTTACATGTGTATGAGAGCATGAGGGTGTGAGTGCGTGGGAATGGGTGTGTGTGCTCGTCGGGAGGTGCTGGATTGAGGGGGCAGTGCCTCTTGGCTGTGTGGGCTCCCCTTGACGGCGGGGGGGGGGCACATGGGGGCCCTGTGCCTTGCTGCCGCCCTCTTTGGGCATGGGGGGTGGGGGTCCCCGGGGTGTGCAGCGGTGGTGCTGGGGTGGGGGCAGGCCTGCTGTGGGGGTGTCTGGGGAGGCTCATGCCAGGGGCACGGGCCGGTCTCCACCCTGGGGGATGGGGGTGCTGGCCTCCGGGCGCCTTGGGCCTGAGAGCTGGCATTGGCCCTGCTGGGGGGACAGGGGTTGGCCAGTCTGGGGGCGTGGGCTGGCTGCTTGGCAACCCGGCCTTCCTTGGTCGTCCCTCCTGGGGCAGATGCCTGGCTGTCTTGGGGCTTGTTGGCCTTGGGACATTTGTGCTCTGTGGAAGATGGTGGCATTCTCCTGCTTGCTCTGGGTTTCCGGTGTGTGGGGGGGGTGTTGCTGTGACCAACCACCCTCTTCGTATGTTCCCTGACAAACCACTCATATGCACACACTTATTTTGCACGCACTCTCATACATGCGCACATGTATGCACACACACATATGTCTCTCCTTTAGCAGGTGCAGGTACCAGACTCGTGTTGACACCTCTTCAGTGGAAGAAACAGTCGGTCTTCTGTTTGTTTCAGTTGTTCGTTTGTTGTCTTCTTTGTTTGTTCCTCTCCCTTTTCTTTCCCCCTCCCCACCCCTCCTTTCACAGTCCCCCCATCCCTTAAATAAAGTGTTAAAGTTATTACAGGAGGAGTTCATAAACAATATACAGTACAGTACATGCATTTGTACTATATAAAGCTCCTTTTGGCAAAGTAAATCTATTTGGCAGAATAAGGGAAGTAGATTTCTGTTCTGCTCACCTAGCTGCCCGACAGGACAAGGGGAAAAAAAAGGAATAGCTCTGTAGCGTCTTCCTGATGGCAGCAGTTCAAAAAGGTGGTTACAGGGGTGTGTTTGGTCCCTGCATATGCTGAATGCTTTCCTGAGGCACCAGATGTTGTATATCTCATCCAGCGCTTGAAGTTGTGTCCCGATGACCGTTTGGGCACTATTCACAATGCTCCAGAGAGCCTTCCTGTCTGATGCAGTGCAATGCAGTATGTTAAAATGCTCTCAATAGATCAACGGTAAAAAGTTACTAGCATCTCTTGTGGCACTTCAGCCCTCTTCAGTGTCCTCTGGAAAAACAAACGTTGCTGTACCTTTTTCACCTGTGCGGAGATATGTGTTGTCCATGTGAGGTCCTCAGAGATGTACGTTCCCAGCAACCTCATGCTGGTCACCCTCTCCACCCTCTCACTGGTGATGAAGACTGGAGTGTAGTCCTCAACCTGGGATCTCCTGAAGTCAACAATGATCCTTGGTCTTTCCTGCATTCAGAGACAGGCTGTGCTCTGAGCACCAGTCCACTAGGTTCTGTATCTCTGATCTGTAGACTGATTCATTGTTTTTCTTGATCAACCCTACCGCCGTGGTGTCATCTGCAAACTTCACTAAGGTGTTAGTTTCGAATGTGGGGACATAGTTGTGGGTGTACAGAGTACAGAAGGGGACTGAGCACACATCCCTGTGGAGTGTCTGCGCTCATGGTGATGGTTGAGGATGTATGAGGGCCTAGTCTCACCACCTGATGGTGCTCTGTAAGAAGGTCCTGTATTCAGATGTGGATCTGTGGAATAAGATTAAGCTGTTGGATTTTGATGGTGAGCTTCCTAGGGATGACAGTGTTAAAAAAAAGAGCTAAAGTCCACAGATAGTATCCTCACATATGTGCCCTGTTTATCCAGGTGAGTTAGAGCAGCGTGAAGAGCCAGAGAGATGGCATCTGCTGTGGATCTATTTGCTCTGTAAGCAAACTGGCGAGGATCTAAAGCCTGTTTTCCACTAGCCCAGCACACCTCGGTACGGCTCGATTCACTTCAGTACAGCTCGGAACGCTTCTGTCTCCATTAGCACAGTGTTGCGGGGCAGCAGCAGATTCTCAGCGAGGCGGGGCCACACTCCCCTGATGTTATGCACTGGACTGAGTCCTTATTTACACCAGACAAAAAATGGAGGATCCAAGGATTATTGCCTTGCACGCTCTGTGGTTTTATCTCACAATTAATTTTATCTCATAATTAAGCTGCAACAACACAAGTCACTTTTGTTTTGAATTAACTGCCAAATGACCTAGAAATAATGAGCTGAAACTTGTTTTTATTCGTATTAAATAATGAGACGGTGGCACACTGGACTACACCACATCCTAGGGCATTTTGGATGTACTGAATTAAAAAAATTCATGTTTTTCACCTTCAGGTCAACGTTTGGAACAACAGTATTATTATTTTCCGTTTAGATGATGCTACACTCCTTCTAAAGTATTGTAAATCTCTGAATTTGGAATGCCGATAGAACATTCAATTTACATATACTTGTACCTTTGACTTGGTGCTAATTTTTTATGATATTTCAATAAAAAGAACAGAAAGCGTACAAAAAGATTTCTTTTTTGGTCTAGTTAAAAATTACATTAACTTTACAATGGTTGACCCTCAGTATCATTTTGATCAGACTAGGCAATGGAATTTCTATGTAATTATACTGTTTTATAATTCAGTGTTATAACAGACAAACCACACTTTCCAAAACAATTCCGTTTTATTATATACAAAATATTAAAATAAAAAAAAACTTTGCAACACAACATGAAGGTTAATCAACATTTTATACACGCCGACCACTGAGTGCTGAGGCTCGGTAGAATGAAGGCGTCTCTGCCAGCTGTGGGTCAGGAAGGCTCGGTTGAATAATCCGGACGGGCTGTCGCGGCGGACGCGTGGGATGATTCTACAAGGAAAATGCACACAATAAAATACAGCACGAAATATATGCAGAAAAGACAATAGTTTTTAACAAGAATACATAAGCTTATTTCAGCGTATTGTTCACATGAATAATTAAAAGAAAAGCGAGTCCACATTGTGCTGCAATAAAGCAGCGATCATCATCCACAAATGAACAGCTTTTTTATTGCATAAATAAACTGAACGTCTTACTGAATATATTTGCGAAAAAACGCACAATAAAAAAAAATTAAAACTCACCGTTAAAGGACTCCGATGTCGAGACCTCCCGGTATATTTTTTCATTCCGGGCGGCTCCGTCTAACTCGCGCTGAATACGTTCGTCTGACAATGCAGTGAGCAGACACTGCAGGTCCTTACTGCTCCATGGAACACCCTTATTACGCGAAGCCATTTTTGATAGAGAATAAATGAAAAATAGCACAGCAATACACTGAAAAGGAACCACCAACAGTGGTTGCCCTGAGTAGGTTGTGAAGATTCTTTTTTTTTTTTTTTTTTTTCAAAAACTTTATTGAGAAGGTCGTGAAGATTTGGTAGAAGAGGAGGAGGAGAGGGGCGGTTACGACCTGACCAATCAGCGGCGACCAGTCTGTTAACGTCACAACACGGCACAGCTCAGCACTGCTGTACCCTGCCCTGCAGCAGGGCTGAGAATCACGGCTGTTAAACCGTGTTGGGGCTTGTGGAAAAGCGTACAAAGCGTGCTGAGCCGTCCCGTGTCGCGCTAAAGCGTGCTAGTGGAAAAGGCCCTTTAGCTGGGACGGAATTTTTGATGTGGAAGAGGACCAGCCTTTCGAAACACTTAATCACTGTAGGAGTGAGGGCCACTGGTCGATAGTCATTCAACGAAGTGATGTTTGACTTCTTTGGAACTGGCACGATGACAGCTGACTTCAGGCACTTTGGGACTGTTGCTAGAGACAGAGACAGGATAAAAATATCTGTAAAAACTCCAGCAAGTTGTTCTGCACAGTCTCTTTGAATCCAACCTGGTATGCTGTCTGGGCCAGTAGCTTTCCGTGGGTTCACTTTCTTCAGTGTGTGTTGTACGTCGTTTGTGCTCAGTGTCAGAATTTGTTCCTCTTCTGTGACAGGGATCATGGTCTGTAGCACTCTGTTTCTAATGTCATACTGGGTGAAAAAGTTGTTCAGCTCGTAGGTCAGTGTGACATTGGAGTGGAGGGGGACGAGGGGGCTCCGATAATCTGTCAGAGCTATGATTCCTTGCCATATACTCCTGGTGTCAGTGTTGAAGTGATCCTCTATTCGTTGTCTATTTGAGTTTTTTGCCTTCTCTATGCCTTTCTTTAAGTTATGTCTGGCAACACTGTATGCTGCTGAATCTCCAGTCTTAAAGGCGATATTGTGTGTTTTAGCAGATTTTTAACTTCATTGTTTTTCCACTGTTTCTAGATTGCATACGTTTTTATTTCCTTATCCACTGTCACATTTTCTACACAGATGTTAATGTAGAAAAGTACAGTGGCTGTGTATTCCTCCAGGTCCAGCTTTGTTCCATGGGTCACTGCTTCTGCAAACAGATCACAGTGTGTGCACTCAAACCAGTCCTGGAGTTGTTCCTTGGCTTCATCCGGCCATATTTTTATTGTCTGTATGGTGGGTTTTGATTTACGGATTTGAGGTCTGTATGCTGGTACCATAAACAGTGACAGGTGGTCAGATTGTCTAAGTGGGGCACTGGGGAATGCCCTGTATGAATCTTTTACACTGGTGTACACATGGTCCAAAATATTGGAGCCCCTGGTGGAGCACTGCACATGCTGGTAAAATTTATGGAGCACAGTTCGTAGCTTGACTTTATTAAAGTCTCCTGCAGTAATGAAAGCACCATTCAGGTGAACGTCCTGCTGTTTGCTAATGGCCGAGTGTAGCTGTTGTTATAATAAATAAATAGTGAAGATTAGTTAGCTAGATATTACACAAAGTGCTTGCATACACATATCTTTAAGATAAGATAAGATAAGATAAGCCTTTATTAGTCCCACAATGGGGAAATTCCAGGATTGCAACAGCACAGCTGCACGCACACACCCAAATTGGTCTTGTATCTGCTTTTGCTTCCATATACTGGTGCATCTCACTAAATTAGAATATCATCAAAAAGTTGATTTATTTCAGTAATTCAATCCATAAAATGAAACCCATATTTTATATATATTCATTACAGACAGACTTATATATTTCAAGTGTTTATTTCTTTTAATTTTGATGGTTATGGCTTACAGCTCATGAAAACCCGAAAATCAATTTCTCAAAAAATTAGAATATTACATAAGATCAATTTTAAAAAATATATATTTTTTAATAGAAATGTTGGCCGACTGAAAGTATTTCCATGCACACATTCAATACTTGATCAGGGCTCCCTTTGCATGAATTAATACTGCATCACTGTGGCGTGGCATGGAGGTGATCAGCCTGTGTTACTGCTGAGGTGTTATGAAGGCCCAGGTTGCTTTCATAGCGGCCTACAGCTCATCTGCATTGTTGGGCCTGGTGTTTCTCATCTCTCTGTTGACGATACTTCATAGATTCTGTTTGGGGTTTAGGTCAGGAGAGTTTGCTGGCCAGTAAAATATGGTGATACCATGGTCATTAAACCAGGCTTTTGTACTTTTGGCAGCAGTATGGGCAGGTGCCAAGTCCTGTTGGAAAATGAAATCAGCATCTCCATAAATCTTGTCACCAGAGAGAAGCATGAAGTGCTCTAAAATGTCCTGGTAGACAGCTGCATTGACTTTGGACTTGATAAAACACAGTGGACAAACACCAGCTCCCCAAATCAGATGCCAAGTCCTGTCACTTGGAAATCAAGGTCCCAGAGTCTGGAGGAAGCGTGAACAGGCACAGAATCCAAGTTGCTTGAGGTCCAGTGTGAAGTTTCCACATTCAATGATGATATGTGGAGCCATGTCATCTGCTGGTGTTTGTCCACTGTGTTTTATCGAGTCCAATGTCAGTACAGCCATCTAACAGGAAATTTTAGAGCACTTCCTGCTTCCCTCTGCTGACAAGCTTTATGGAGATGCTGATTTCATTTTCCAGCAGGACATGGCACCTTCCCACACTGCCAAAAGTACAAATACCTGGTTTAATGACCATGGTATCACTGTGCTTGATTAGCCAGCAAACTCTCCTGACCTAAATCCCATAGAGAATCTATGGTGTATTGTCAAGAGAAAGATGAAATACACCAGATCCAACAATGCAGGTGAGCTGAAGGCCGCTATCAAGGCAACCTGGGCTTCCATAACACCTCAGCAGTAACACAGGCTGATCGCTTCCATGCCATGCTGCATTGATGCAGTAATTATGCAAAAGGAGCCCCAACCAAGTACTGAGTGTGTACATGGATATATTTTTCAATAGGCCAACATTTCTATTAAAAAGCTTTTTTTTTTAAATTAATTTTATATAATATTCACATTCATTTTCTCAGTTCTCGGCGCCACACGAGTAGGCTGCCTTTTGCAACAGCGGCTCGATTCCGAGTTTTTTTTCCCTTCCTCTCTCTTTTGATCAGTCTTTTTTTTCACCCCACTTATATCACGGACACACAGATCGTCCCAAATGTCTGCTGAGCCGGTGGACGGAGCCACTGTTTATAGCAGGATACGATACAACAGGGAAGAGCTGCTAGCATTTAACCGCCACCCGGTCCCATTGGAAAAACTCGACATACCGAGAGAACTGAGGCGAAAGCGTCGCGGCTGCCGGGCTGGAGTAAGGCGGAGGACAAAAAATATAAGGTACAGACCCTCCCTTCCATCTGTTGTCATGGGAAATGTACGGTCGATACTGGGAAAGTTAGATGAGCTAGCGGCTATCTCCCGTTATGATAGCACTTACCGGGAGTGCTCTCTCCTTTTGTTTACTGAGACGTGGCTAACTGAACTAGCAGCAGATGCTAACATTGAGCTGGAGGGTTTTCACATGATACGAGCTGACCGAACACCGGACAGTGGCAAAGCTAGGGGCGGTGGAGTGATAATGTATGTTAACAACAGCTGGTGCAGACCGGGACATATCACTGTTAAACAACGACACTGCAGCAAAGACATTGAGTTGCTAGCTGTTAGCATGAGGCCTACATATCTCCCGAGAGAACACTCACACGTGATCTGCATTGTTGTTTATGCAAATCCGACGGCGAACGCTGGGACAGCGCGTGACGTCATCCATTCAGTAACCAGCAGGCTGCAGACAGAGCACCCAGATGCTCTTCTCCTCATCTCAGGCGATTTCAACCACGTTTCACTGTCTCCCATTCTACCCACGTTCACCCAGTATGTCACATGCCACACTAGAGACAATAAAACACTGGATTTATTCTACGCAATCACTAAGGAGGCGTACACCTCATCACCACTCCCCCCACTCGGGAGATCGGATCACAACTTGGTTCATCTCCGGCCGGTGTACAAACCCCTAGTGCACAGACAACCTCCGGCCATGCACACTGTGGAGTTATGGTCTGAGGAGACAATGGACACTCTAAAGGACTGTTTTGAAGCCACCGCCTGGAAGCAGCTCTGCGATCCACATGGTGAGGACATCGATGGCCTCATTCACACCTTCACGGGCTACCTCAGCTTCTGTGTGGACAAATCCGTTCCCACCAAGACCATACGGCGTCACTCAAACAACAAACCCTGGATCAACCCTGAGATTAAAACACTTCTGAGAGAGAAGAAGAGGATCTTCAGGTCGGGGAACAGGGAGATGCTGAAGTCCGTACAGAGGGAGCTGAGGAGAAAGATCAGAGAAGGCAAGGACAGCTTCAGGAAGAAGATGGAGGACAAGCTGCAACAGAGCGACATCAGCGGGGTCTGGAGAAACCTCAAAACCATCTCGGGGCTCCAGAATACCTCCCCCCAGGCCACGGGGGGCAGGGAGTGGGCGAACAACCTGAATCTGTTTTTCAATAGATTTGACCAACCGCCCTCCCCCCTGTCTGCACAACAACCACTGCTGCCTCTAAGAAATCAAGTCCTGCTGCCCACTCCCCACTCCACCGACACCCCCCCCACTCCCAACACACAGCCCCCCATCCTGACCCTGACCAAGACCCAGGTGAGGACGGAGCTGAGGAAGATCAAGGCGAGGAAGGCGTCGGGACCGGACGGCATCAGCGCAAAGCTCCTCAAGTCCTGTGCAGACCAGCTGTGTGGGATTGTGACGTATATCTTCAACATGAGCCTGAAACTGGGGAGGGTACCACAGCTGTGGAAAACATCTTGTGTGGTACCTGTACCAAAAACTTCCCACCCCAAAGACCTGAACAGCTACAGACCGGTGACCTTGACGTCCCACTTGATGAAGACCCTGGAGAGACTGCTCCTTGCTCATCTCCGCCCCCTGGTGGAACCAGCGATGGATCCACTCCAGTTCGCCTACCAGCATGGCATTGGGGTGGAGGATGCGGTGATCTTCCTCCTTCACCGTTCTCTGTCCCACCTGGAGAAGCCCGGGAATATGGTGAGGATCATGTTCTTTGACTTCTCCAGTGCTTTCAACACCATCCAACCGATGATCCTGAAGGACAAGCTGCTGCGCGCAGGGGTGGACCAGCACCTGTCATCATGGATCCTGGACTACCTCACGAACCGGCCTCAGTTTGTGAGAACCCGGGACTGTGTTTCCGACACGATCATCAGTAGCACGGGGGCCCCCCAGGGAACGGTGCTGGCTCCCTTCCTGTTCACTCTTTATACTGCGGACTTCTCACACAACACAACACACTGCCATCTACAGAAGTTCTCTGATGACTCTGCGATCGTTGGTCTCATCTCCAACGGAGATGAAGCTGAGTACAGAGGGCTTATCCAGGACTTCGTGGACTGGTGCCATCGGAACTGCCTCCAGATCAACGCGAGGAAAACTAAGGAGCTGGTGGTGGACTGCCGCAGGCATGGGCAACCCCTCACAGCACCAGTAAATATACAGGGAACAGACATCGAGATGGTGACATCCTATAAGTACCTGGGTGTTCATCTGAACAATAAACTAGACTGGTCACACAATACTGGCGCACTCTACAAGAAGGGACAGCGCAGGCTGTTCCTGCTGAGGAGACTCAGGTCTTTTGGTGTACAAGGGGCGCTGCTGAAGTCATTCTATGACACGGTGGTGGCATCAGCCATCACTTTTGGAGTGGTCTGCTGGGGCAGTGGCATTACTGCAGCCGATAGGAAGAGACTGAACAAACTGATTAAGAAAGCTAGCTCTGTCCTGGGGCAGCGCCTTGATCCGATGGAGGAGATAGGAGAGAGAAGGACGGTGGCTAAACTGTCATCTCTGCTGGAGTCCGAGTTCCACCCTATGCAGGACATACTGGATGCACTGAGGAGCTCATTTAGCAGCAGACTACATCATCCCAGGTGCACAACCGAGAGGTTTCGTAGGTCCTTCCTACCAACGGCTGTCAGACTGTACAACCTAAGCAGGGCTGCTCGCAGAGATAGCAAAAAGACGTAACAAACTAATAGTTTTTTGGATGCAAAAGATGCAATAGACTTACACAATGGTCCTCTCCGGCATACAACTAGGAACATATCGGTCGCTATGGAGGGTGAGAATATGTATGGGCACATAATCATACCATGTAGGATAACTAAGTAGACGGTTATGCTGTTTCATCCCATCTAGCAACAATGCTCTGCACTGTGTGTGTTTATATATTTACATATTTATTCCATCTAGCTACAATGCTCAGCACTGGGTGTGTTTATATTTATATATCTATATATTTATTCCATCTAGCTACAATGCTCCGCACTGTGTTTTTATATATCTACATATTATTCCATCTAGCTACATTGCTCCGCACTGTGTGTGTTTATATACTTGCATATTTATTCCACCTAGCTGCAATGCTCTGTACTGTGGGTGTTTATATATTTACATATTTATTCCATCTAGCTACAATGCTCTGCACTGTGTTCATATATTCATATATTTTTTCCATCCAGCTACAATGCTCTGCACTGTGTGTCTGTGTGTGTGTGTGTGTATATATATATTTTATAGTAATATGTACATATGTATATTAGCTGCTCTTGCTTGCTTGTTGTTGTTTTTTTTTTTTTTTTTTTCTTCTTGCCTTCTGATTGTTGCTCTGAGTGTTGCTATCCCTGTGCTGTTGCAATCCTGGAATTTCCCCGTTGTGGGACTAATAAAGGCTTATCTTATCTTATCTTATCTTTTTTGAGAAACTGAATTTGGGGTTTTCATTTGCTGCAAGCCGGGCGGTGCGGTGGCGGAGTGGTTAGCACTGCGGCAGCACAGCAACTCACCCTTGGCCAGGGGATCCTGAGTTCGATCCCAGCCCCCGACCAACAGTGATCTGTGTGGAGTTTGCATGTTTTCCCCGTGTCTGCGTGGGTTTACTACGGGTTTTCTCCGGTTTCCTCCCACATGCCAAAAACATGCAAGTTAGGTTAATTGACATCAAAACTGGGGATTCTAAATTGTCCTTAGGTATGACTGTGAGAGTGAATGGTTGTCTGTCTCTCTGTGTTGACCCTGCGATGGACTGGCGATCTGTCCAGGGTGTACCCTGCCTCTCGCCCAAAGATGCTGGGATAGGCTCCAGCACCCCCCCACCCCGCGACCCGAAAAGGATTAAGCGGAAGAAGATGAATGAATGATTGAATTTGCTACAAGCCATAACCATCAAAATTAAAAGAGATAAACACATGAACTACAGTATATCACTCTGTGTGTAATGAATCCATTGTGGAAGTGTGAAAATGACGAGGCAGAGTTTATCTCACGAGTCAGGTTTGTTCACATCTTCCAACATCAACAAAACAGAAAAGAGGAAAAAACCCAGACCTTCGTCCTTTAAATACCCAGGACCTTCAAAGCTCACAGTCACAATACATTTAATCCCAAGTAACAATGCATCCTCTCTTAGATCTTATCACCTCCACCTAAAGTCTCTGGCAGCCAGGAAATCTCCCAAGGGCGTCTCTTTGCATATCAAAGACTAAACTTCCACATCCTCCTGTTATCTCCAAGGAGACTCAGTCCTTTGTTCAATCTGAGATGTGAAGTCTAAAGTGATATAACCATGTGCATATGTGTCCCACATGACCCCCCCCCCCCCAAACGTCTAAGATGGAACAACGAAATAACAGTCTGCATGTCATGATAAAATCATTACACATCAGTCCACGTGCTGCTTGGGCCTCAGTCTCCTCCCGTATCTGCTGTAAGCGGGCTTCACCACTTCCGTGGCGCCATCCTGCTGGGGGGCTGCTGTCTGAGGGTGAGAACTGTTAGTCAATCCCTGTGGGTGTTCTGGGGAATGTCCCCTAGGGGGTCTGCCACGCCAAGGAGCCCTGGCCAACAGCACATCCTCGCCTGCCACCACAGAGGCGGGTTTGAGCCTGTTTATGCCAATCTTTTCTTTCCTGCCCCCCAAATCTAGCAAAAAATGCTTATCCCCTGTTTCCAGCACTCTAAATGGTCCATCATAAGGTGGTTGTAGCGGCGGGCGATGGGAATCGTGTCTGACAAAAACAAACTCTGCGTTTTTTAAAGCCCTAGGTACAAAAATGCGTGGAAAACTGTGGTGAACGGGGCCAGGCAGCGTGCCTGATTCCGTGCCACGTTGCAACTGCTGAGCCGGGGAGCATTCTGGCGCAGGATTATCTGGGAGAAATTCCCCGGGCAGCTGAAGTGGCTGCGCAAAAACTAGCTCAGCCGCAGAGGCTTCTAAATCCTCTTTAAGTGCAGAACGCAACCCCAATAAAACCCACGGTAGCCTGTCTACCCAATTTGCATCCGTAAGCGACGCTCTGAGAGCCGCTTTCAATGACCTATGAAAACGTTCACATAACCCATTAGCCTGCGGATTGTACGCGGTTGTGCGGTGGATCGTTACCCCCAGGCTGCGGGCCATTGCTGACCAAAGTTCGGAAACAAATTGAGGGCCTCTGTCGGACGTAATGTCCGACGGGACTCCAAAGCGCGCTACCCATGCTGTTAAAAACGCGCGCGCCACCTCCTCGGCTGTAGTTGACGCCAGTGGGACCACTTCCGGCCAGCGCGTGGTGCGGTCTACCATTGTCAGAAGGTGTGTGCACCCCTGTGACGGCGGAAGGGGGCCTACGAGGTCCACGTAGACATGATCGAACCTCTTAGCCGGGATGTGAAACGGCTCCAAGGGAGCTCTCGTGTGTTTGTGTACCTTGGCTCGTTGACAAGCCATGCAGGCTGCCGCCCACTCCTTAACTTGTTTGCACAGGCTCGGCCATACAAATTTCTCTCCCACCATTTTGACCAACGCGTGCAGTCCCGGGTGCGCCAGAGAATGAATCGAGTCAAAAACGCGGCGGCGCCACACGGCCGGTACCACAGGACGCGGTCGCCCAGTGGAGACATCGCAGATTAGGGGGGGCATACCGTCTTGCAGCACCCTGTTCTCCAGCCTTAACCCTGTTGGTCCAGACTGGAGCGCGCGCACATCCGCGTCGCTAACCTGATCCGCGGCCATGGCTGCATAATCTATCCCTACGCAGACCGGGGCCGCCACGGCGCGCGACAGACAGTCTGCCACTACATTCAGTTTACCCGCCACATGCTGAATATCGGTAGTAAACTCTGAGATGGCGGCCAGCTGCCTCTGTTGCCGACCTGACCACGGTTCTGAGACCTTGGCCATCGCGAATGTCAGCGGCTTGTGGTCAACGAACACGGTGAAACTGCGTCCCTCCAGCCAGAACTGGAAGTGGCAAATGGCCAAGTGGAGAGCTAACAACTCCCTGTCGAATGCGCTGTATTTTCGTTCACTATCGTGCAAAGTCCTGCTGGAAAAGGCAAGCGGTTGCCAAGCCCCGGCTACATGCTGCTCCACGACCGCCCCTATGGCCACATCTGACGCGTAAGTAGTGAGCGCTATGCGGGCCATTGGGTCTGGATGTGCTAACAACGCAGCATTTGCCAGGGCTGTTTTGACCTCTGAGAATGCTCGCTCTTGCTCCGGAGACCATTCGATTTTATTTGTGGGTTTTTGTTTTTTTAGTGCGGCATACAATGGTTGCATGAGCTGCGCTGCGCGGGGGAGGAAACGGTTATAAAAATTCACCATTCCCAAAAACTCGTGTAACGCCTTGACCGTTTGTGGCTGGGGAAAATTTGTTTCCGCGCGCACTTTGTCAAGCAGAGGAACCACTCCTTCTGGAGAGACGCGATGCCCCAAAAAATCAATCTGCGTCACCCCGAACAGACACTTCGCTGGGTTGATTATCAACCCATGCTCTCCCAACCTCCCGAAAACTGCCGTGAGGCGGTTTTCGTGTTCGTCTTCGGACGCGCTGGCTACCAAGATGTCATCCAGGTAGACGAATACGAAGGGGAGATCGCGCAACACCGCGTCCATCATGCGTTGGAACGTCTGCGCAGCGCCTTTAAGCCCAAACGGCATGCGCAAAAACTCGAATAGGCCAAACGGAGTTATTACCGCTGTTTTGGGTATGTCCTCAGCGCGCACTGGGACTTGGTGGTAACCGCGGACCAAGTCTATCTTAGAAAAAACGCGCGCCCCCGCCAAATGAACGGAAAAATCTTGGTTATGAGATTGAGATTGAGATTGAGATTCAACTTTATTGTCATTACACATGTATGAATACAAGGTAACAAACGTGACTTTGCATTTGGGCACGCTCTGCAGAGCGCATCCAAGGCCGGGGCAGCCGCTAGGCGCCAGTCATAAAGAAGAAAGGAAAAAAAGAAAAGAAATGATATGACACAATAGGCGAGAGAAAAAAACATGTTTTATCAAATTGACGCTTAATGAGTAAGCGAAATTTTGATTGCAGGCAAAAAAACCCGCAATGCATATTTAGCAGACATTTAGTGGACAAATCACACAGCAGAGGGAGAGCAGTGTGTGTATATATGCATGTAGTGTTGTATGCATTGTGTAGTGTAAATGTAACAGTTGTTAGTGATCAGCAGAGGGCGCCTCCTGGCAGTGGATAGATGTTATAATCATGTGACTTATAAACAAGTCCAGAGTCCAGAGTTTATCTCTCTCTCTCTCTTGCTTGCAGAAGGCACATGGGCATTGTCCTTGAGAGTCCAATCCGCTGACGACAACAACTGATTGTTGATTGTATGGGTAGACATAAGAACCGGTTCTTCCGCTAATCTCAGTCAGGAGGAATGTAAACACGGGGCAAACAAGGTCAAATCAAATCAAATCAGCACAGTGCACTCAGAGAGTAGAATTTGTCCTCACCCGTGTAATTCTGTGCTTCCATTATATATGCAGGCTTAAACTGTTTTTCCATAGAGAGCACAGGGCTTCAGATGTATTCCTTCACTGAATCACTGTCATTCAGTTCACCGTTTGCTGCTACTCGTGCCCTCCCCAACTGGTCGAATTTAATGAAGGAGCTGGCCGGGTCCGCTTTGAACAGCTCTCTCACTTTCCTTCAATTTCTGATGCATCAGGGAACTCCACAGCCAAAAATAGAAGTCCTGAGATCATAACCAATAATGTTTCCATAGACGCATGGATTCCAATGTCCATGAGTCTCTCGTAGGTTCCAATTCTTGGGCTCCCCCTTGGCCCAATTCTTGTTGAAAAATAGTGACAATAGCACATTTAAGCCGCTTCCAAATCCATAATTTCCGTTTAGATTAAGATTCAGCAGAAGAAGAGCGACTAAACACAGACAAAAACGCAACATTGCAAAAGCTGGGAATAGATCAGGAAGGCAGGGGAGGAGGGAAGAAAAATGCGACTGCTCTCACTCAAGGCAAGAAGGAATATGCGGGAGGATATGCGGGATTGGGTAGCGGTCGTGCGCTGTGGCATTGTTCAACCTGCGGAAATCTCCGCAAGGTCGCCATGAGCCATCAGCTTTCAGGACCATGTGTAGCGGGGAAGCCCATGGGCTGTTCGAACGCCTGATGATGCCCAACCTTTCCAGGTTGGCGAACTCCTCGCGCGCTATGGTCAGTTTAGCTGAATCCAAGTGCCGAGCTTTTGCAAAAATGGGCGGTCCAGTGGTAGTAATAAAATGTTCCACTCCGTGTTTAGCGATGGCTGCTGAAAATGTAGGAACCGTGAGTGCTGGGAACTGAGTGAGCAGTGTGTGGAACTTACCGCTTGCCGTTGTGACGTTGGCTTGTGCTGTGGGCGGGGTCACTCGAGCTGCACAGGGAATAGAATAAAAAGAAAGTGCATTAACCAGGCGCCTGTTAGCATGATCAACCAACAAACCATGTGAGCACAGAAAATCAGCCCCCAACATATTGAAATTCACTGCAGCTATGACAAAAGTCCACTCAAATGTGCGGCCGTGTAGGGACAGAAGCAGAGTCCTCTCACCAAAGGTCTTAATCTCCGAGCCGTTCGCTGCTGACGCCCCGTGACCTCTGGGACCTGCCAGCCGGTCAGCGGAGGAAGGCTTGATGAAACTCACTTGGGAGCCTGTGTCCACGAGGAATTGCCTCCCCGAGCGCGCATCCGTCAAGTAGAGCAGCTTGTTCTCTTCACCGAGGGCCGCAGCTGCTACCGACCCCCGGTCTTGGCGTTTCCCTAGCGCTTGAACTGGCACGGTGGTATACATTTGCGTGCCTTCTCTGCGAAGTGGCTATGGTAGAAACAGAGGGTGTCTCCTCCGCGATCCTTGGCCCCCGCTGCCGCCGTCGTCGGTGGGTTTGTTACCGCCGTCTCTGGCCCCCCGCCATCTCCGGCCGTCGCGCCGAACTCCGTCGCTGCCGCGGTGGCCGCGCGCTGTTTGCTGGTGTTGAGAATCCGGTGCGCCTCCTGGGCCAGCGCACGGAAGTCCCACTGGGCCAACAACGGCGAACTGGCCAGGGTCGCTCTCGTGGCCGACGGTAGGGTCCTGAGGAAAATGTGGGTGAAGATGAAGTCGTCGTTGTCTGAGCCCCTCAACCTCAGCATGTCCTCCATCAGGTCAATGGGCGTGCCATCTCCCAAGTCGTTCAGAGCCAGGAGCCTCTCCGCTCTCTCCTGGACTGAGAGAGTGAAGTGCTGGATGAGCGCAGCCTTCAACCCGCCGTACTTGTCATCGGCCAGTGGCTGCTCCAAAAGGCTCTGCACATGTCGAGCCGTGCGGTTGTCAAGCTTGGCAATTACATGGTAGAACTTCGTGTCATCTACCGTTATCCCCCGAAGGGTGGACTGTGCTTCGACCAAGTGGAACCAGGAGTGCGGGTTATCTCGCCAAAAGTCCGGTAGCTGGACGGTAGCGGCATACGCTTGGCTGGGAGCTCCTGACCCAGCTGGCTCGGGGGAATTTCTTTCACTCAATATACGTCTTAGGGTCACCAGTGTGGAAGTGTGAAAATGACGAGGCAGAGTTTATCTCACGAGTCAGGTTTATTCACATCTTCCAACATCAGCAAAACAGAAAAGAGGAAAAAACCCAGACCTTCGTCCTTTAAATACCCAGGACCTTCAAAGCTCACAGTCACAATGCATTTAATCCCAAGTAACAATGCATCCTCTCCCACAGTCACAATGCATTTAATCCCAAGTAACAATGCATCCTCTCTTAGATCTTATCACCTCCACCTAAAGTCTCTGGCAGCCAGGAAATCCCCCAAGGCCGTCTCTTTGCATACCAAAGACTAAACTTCAGGTTCAGGTTCAGGTTACTTTATTTGTACCCGTAGGTAGATTTGTTTTGCAGTTGGTGACATCCATATTTACAAGCCACTAATTACATTCAACATAGACACAAGCACAGGCACACATCTTACAAAATAGGTAAATATAGAATATGTACAATATAATTTTATAGCTTGTTCAACTCTTTGACAGCAGCAGGGACAAAGCTGTTTTTGTAGCGCTGGGTTCTACTTTTTGGGACAGCAAACCTCCGTCTGGAGGGAAGAAGCTGAAAGTTGCAGTGCAAAGGGTGGGAGTCATCATTTAAAATCGAGTCGGCCATCCTCTGTACTTGTCTGGTGTACAGGGATGTCAGGCTCAGCTGTGACTCACCAAGCAAACGACTGGACCATCTGACTACCTGATCCAAGGATTTCCTCTGTTTCAGTTTTATCTGACCAAACCATGACATTAAAGAAAAGGATAAAACTTCCACATCCTCCTGTTATCTCCAAGGAGACTCAGTCCTTTGTTCAATCTGAGATGTGAAGTCTAAAGTGATATAACCATGTGCATATGTGTCCCACACCATATAATATATGAGTTTCATTTTTTGAATTGAATTATTGAAATAAATCAACTTTTTGATGACATTCTAATTTATTGAGATGCACCTGTATGGGCATGCATTAAATGGGGGTCGCTAGTGCTGGACAGACAAGAAACAGACAACAGGATGTGGAGTCATAAAGTGCTGAGGAGAAGAGCATCTGTGAAGATAACACCGGTTGGAACCAGTTTGGACAAGGACTAGACTTTTGTTGGAAAGTTACTGGGAGCGCCAAGTAACTTGAAGCCTATATGTATCTGTTTGAAACCATTTTTCTGGGTTCTTCTGCCAGATTGTGCTGAGAGGAACCCACAGCTGTGTTTTCTGACTCTCTGCATGCTTCAATATAAGATAAGCTGAGAAATAGTATCACTGGTTAACTGAAAAGATTCTACTGTCTAATTTTGAATCCTTACACTGTGCTAGTGCTAGCTTAGCGCTAGCTTGTGGTGGAGTATAAGTAGCCATGATCAAAACAACAGAGAATGCTCTCGGTAGATAAAATGGTCTACATTTAAGAAGAAGATACTCCAGGTCCGGTGAAAAGTAGCTCTCTAGTGCAGTGTGGTTAGTACACCAGTCATTGTTAATGTAAACACAAAGCCCACCACCCCTCTTCTTACTGGAGTTTTGTGTACGATCCGCTCGGAATAGCATCCAGCCATTAAGTGCCACAGCCTCTGTGGGGATACAAGCATTGAGCCACGACTCTGTGAAAATCAATGCACAGCAGTCCCTTATGGTCCTTTATGTTGCGATCCACAGTCAAACTTCATCAGTTTTGTTGGGCAGAGACTGAACATTAGCCAGGAAGACACTAAGGAGAGACGGTCTACATGGAGGGCTTCGTAGCCTCAATCCGTACGCCGGCTCTCCGTCCTCGCTTCTTCTTTCTCTCGTAACTCCTTCTGCGTCTCCTCACAGTCAGTATAGTAATCCACGGAGCACTATGTGGTCTGACTAGCTCCTCAGGAATACTACCAAAGCCACTGAAGCTGTTGAAAAATCATTTTCCACAACTTCTTCCGATGGTCAGGAGTGCGTCATGGTCATATGTTGTCCTTGCACAGTGTACTATGCTTATCAGAAACAAAAAAAACTAAGTGTAAAAGGTAAACTGAATGCTTGTTCACAGAGCTCTGAGCTGCTGCATCTGAGTGTGCCGCCATTTTGAGTATATCAGAGGGACAGCTCAGGTTGAGCGGTTTGGAGACAGAGTAAGAGAGGCAAAGCTGAGATGGTTTGGACATGTGCAGAGGACTGGTGGCTTCTAGGTAGAGCATCCGCCCCACAACCAGGAAGTCGGGGTTCAAGTCCTGGTCGGGTCATGCCAAAGACCATATAGAAATGGAACTTCCTGCCATCCAGCTTGGTGCTCAGCACAAATGGAACGGAGGAGGGAAATGTGGGCAGCAGTGGCTCAGGAGGTACAGCGGGTTATCCAATAATCAGAGGGTTGATAGTTCAAATCCCGTTCTTCCCAACCATCCTGCTGTTGTGTCCCTGGGCAAGACATAAAAAGTCTAATCAGAGATTTCTACACTCCTTGGTTCAACACAGAAACTTGTAGCTTAAAACAGAAGACTCCTCAATTAGAAAAAAAAATGGTGCTCCACTAAATTAGATGAAATCTATTTAGCTTGGAGAAATCAACTTCTAATTTATAAAAAATCTCTTAGGAAAGCTAGAACAAGTTATTATTTTGCATTAATAGAAGAGAACAAGAATAATTCCAGGTTTCTTTTCAGCACTGTAGCCAGGTTGACAAAGAGTCAGGACTCTGTCAAACCTAGCATTTCCTTAGAGCTTACTAGTCAGGACTTTATGAACTTCTTCAATAATAAAATTTCATCCATTAGAGATAAAAATCAATCAGATTTTTCCCACCGTTAACTTAAATACAGTAACTACTACAACTCCTTCAATTGATATCTGTTTGAATGAGTTTACTCCAATTGACCTTTTCGAGTTAGACAAAATAATTTCCTCATCCAAGCCTTCAACTTGTATTTTACATCGTATTCCAACCAGGTTATGTAAAGAAGTCTTCCCATTTATTGGTAGCTCTGTTCTTCAAATAATCAATTCTTCATTAACATTAGGCCATGTACCTCAGGCCTTTAAAACTGCTGTAATTAAACCCTTACTTAAAAAGCCAACGCTGGCTCGAGGAGTTTTAGCTAACTATAGACCAATCTCTAATCTGCCTTTCATTTCAAAAATGAAACCCCCTCATGGATCGTCACCCCCTCATGGATCGTCACCTTATCGTGGTGGTGGGGTTTACAGCCCCAGTGATCCCAGGAGCTACAGGTATGTTGTCAGGTGCAATTTGCCTCTGATAGAGTCACCCAAGACAAACAGGTCCTGGGTGAAGGGCCAGACTAAGAACGATCCAACAGACTCTCATGATAAATTGTATATCAAGGATTCAGTGTACCCGCCCGGTATGGGGTTACCGGGGCCCCACCCTGGAGCCACACCTGGGGGAGGGGCTCGAAGGCTAGCGTCTGGTGGCCGGGTTTCCACCCATGGGACCCGGACGGGCTCAGCCCGAAGGAGTTACATGGGTCCGCCCTCCAGTGGGCTCCCCACCTGCAGGAGGGATCATGGGGGTCCAGTGCTATGTGGATTAGGTGGCGGTCAAAGGCGGAAACCTTGGCAGACTGATCCCAAGCTTTCTAAACTGGCTTTTGGTACGTGGAATTTCACCTCTCTGGTGGGGAAGGAGCCTGAGCTGGTGTACGAGGTTGAGAGATACTGGCTAGATATAGTCGGCCTCACCTCAACACACAGCTCCTGTTCCGGAACCAGTCTCCTGGAGAGGGGCTGGAGCTTGGCCTTTTCTGGAGTTGCCCCTGGCGAGAAGCGACGAGCAGGGGTGGGTATTCTTGTATCTCCCCACTTTGCTGCCTCTATATTGGAGTTTTCCCCAGTGGACGAAAGGGTTGCTTCCCTGCGCCTTCGGGTTGGGAAATGGGTCCTGACCATCATTTGTGCCTATGCACCAAATGATGTTTCAGAGTACCCACCCTGTTGATGACTGGGGTGCTGGAGGGGGCTCCTCTTGGAGACTCCATTGTCCTACTGGGGGACTTCAATGCGAACGTGGGCAACGACAGTGAAACCTGGAGGGGGGTGATTGGGAGGAACGGCCTGCCCGATCTGAACCCGAGTGGTGTTCAGTTATTGGACTTCTGTGCTAACCACAGTTTGTCCATAACGAACACCATGTTCAAGCATAAGGGTGTCCATGTGTGCACCTGGCACCAGGACACCCTAGGTCGCAGGTCGATGATAGATTTTGCTATTGTGTCATCAGACCTGCGACCGTATGTCTTGGACACCGGGGTAAAGAGAGGTGCAGAGCTGTCAACTGATCACCACCTGGTGGTGAGTTGGATCCGATGGCAGGGGAGGAAGCTATTCAGACCTGGTAGACCCAAACGTATAGTGTGGGTGTGCTGGGAACGTCTGGCTGAGGCCCCTGTCCGGGAGGTCTTCAACTCCCGCCTCCGGAAGAACTTCAACCACATTCCGAGGGAGTCTGGAGACATGGAGTCTGAATGGGCCATGTTCTCCACCTCTGTTGTTGAAGCGGTGGCCCAGAGCTGCGGCCTCAAGGTGGCCGGTGCGTCTCGTGGTGGCAACCTCCGAACCAAGTGGTGGACACCAGTGGTGAGGGGGGCCATTAAGCTGAAGAAGGAGTCCTACCAAGCTTGGTTGGCTTGTGGGACTCCCAAAGCAGCTGAGGTGTACCGGCAGGCCAAGCGGAGTGCAGCTCGGGTGGTTGCTGAAGCAAAAACACGGGTATGGGAGGAGTTCGGTGAGGCCATGGAACAAGACTTTCGGTCGGCCTCGAAGAGATTCTGGCAAACTGTCCGGCGGCTCAGGAGGGGAAAGCAGCTCCCTGTCCACACTGTGTATGGTGCAGATGGGACACTGTTGACTTCGACTGGGGATATCGTTGGGCGGTGGAAGGAATACTTCGAGGATCTCCTCAATCCCACTGATACGTCTTCCACAGAGGAAGCAGGGTTTGGGGACGAGGGGGATGACTCGCCTATCACAGGGGCTGAGGTCGCCAAGGTGGTTAAAAATCTCCTTGGTGGCCGAGCCCCGGGGGTGGACGAGATTCACCCTGAGTACCTCAAGGCCCTGGATGTTGTACGGCTGTCATGGTTGACACGCCTCTGCAACATTGCATGGAGGTTGGGGGCAGTGCCTTTGGCATGGCAAACTGGGGTGGTGGTTCCTCTTTTCAAAAAAGGGGACCGGAGGGTGTGCTCCAGCTATAGAGGGATCACACTCCTCAGTCTCCCTGAGAAGGTCTACGCCAAGATACTGGAGAGGAGGGTCCGGCCGTTGGTCGAACCTCAGATTCAGGAGGAGCAATGTGTGTTTCGTCCTGGCCGTGGCACATCGGACCAGCTCTTTACCCTCTTGAGAATTCTTGAGGGTTCGTGGGAGTTTGCCCAACCAGTTTACATGTGTTTTGTGGACTTGGAGAAGGCATTTGACCGCGTCCCTCGTGTTTTTTTGTGGGGGTGCTTCGGGAGTATGGGGTATCGGGCTTGTTGTTACGAGCTATTCGGTCTCTGTACGACCGTTGTGAGAGTTTGGTTTGTATTGCCAACACTCGGTTGGAGTCATTCCCAGTGAGAGTTGGACTCCGCCAGGGCTGCCCTTTGTCACTGATCCTGTTCATAATTTTTATGGACAGGATTTCTAGGCGCAGCCAAGGAATGGAGGGTGTCATGCTTGGTGACCACAGGATCTCATCTCTGTTGTTTGCAGATGATGTTGTCCTGTTGGCTTCATCCAGCAATGACCTACAGCTCTTGCTGGGATGGTTTGCCACTGAGTGTGAAGCGGCTGGGATGAGAATCAGCACCTCCAAGTCTGAGTCCATGGTCCTCAGCCGGAAAAAGGTGGATTGCCCTCTCTGGGTTGGGGACAGGCTCCAGCCCCAAGTGGAGGAGTTTAAGTATCTTGGGGTCTTGTTCACGAGTGAGGGGAAAATGGAGTGAGAGGTTGACAGACGGATTGGAGCAGCATCTGCAGTGATGCGGACGTTGTACTGGTCTGTTGTGGTGAAGAGGGAGCTTGGTTCTAAGGCAAAGCTGTCGATTTACCAGTCAATCTACGTTCCTACTCTCACCTATGGTCACGAGCTTTGGGTAATGACCGAAAGAACAAGATTGCGCATACAAGCGGCTGAAATGAGCTTTCTCCGTAGGATTGCTGGACTCACCCTCAGAGATAGGGTGAGGAGCTCAGTCATCCGGGAGAGGCTCAGAGTAGAACCGCTGCTCCTCCACATTGAAAGGAGTCAGTTGAGGTGGTATGGGCATCTAATTAGGATGCCTCCTGGACGCCTCCCACTTGAGGTGTTTCAGGCATGTCCCACTGGGAGGAGACCCCGGGGCAGACCCAGGACTCGGCGGAGAGACTATGTCTCCCAGCTGGTCTGGGAACGCCTTGGTATCCTCTCTGAAGAGCTGAAGCAGGTGGCTGGGGAGAGGGAAGTCTGGGCTTCTCTGCTTGAACTGTTGCCTCCGCGACCCGGACCTCTGGAAAAGTGGTAGAAGATGGATGGATGGATGGATGACTTGAATTGAAATGACACTTTACCCACCTTGCCTCCAGTGTCCATGACACTGGGTATGAATGTGTATAAATGTTCGGTAGTGGTTGGAGCGGCCGTTGGTGTGGATTGGCATGTTTCCATCAGTCTGCCCCAGGGCAGCTGTGGCTACAGAAGTAGCTTACCACTATCAGTGTCTGTCTGGAGTGAATGAATAATGGTTTCACTAAGCACCATATAAATCTAATCCATTATTATTGTTATTATTATTATATATTGGACAAAGGATATTGAAGATGGAGCTGCCAGGCAGGAGGAAAAGAGGAAGGCCGCAGAGAAGATTCATGGATGTAGTGAAGGAGGACATGGAGAGGGCTGGTGTTACGGAAGAAGATGCAAGGGATAGGGTGAGATGGAGGCAGATAATCCGCTGCGGCAACCCATAAAGGGAGCAACTGAAAGAAGAGTAGGATTCACTACTTAATCTACACCAGACTTACAGAGGCAGCGTGTGAATGTAGTTTGACTTTAATTCTCATCATTCTCAAAATGTAGATTTTATTTTTCTTTCTTTAAATCTCAAAAATTTGGCTTAACTCAAATAAAAAAAATCTTAGATTATGCTACTGTGCTACAGTCAGATTATTTGAATGTTTCTAAGGTGTACTTGTAGTTTCAATCAGTGCATCAATGCATAGTCTCCATGGACTATAATGTTTACAGGCAATACAGTGAGATGTAGTAAGAGTAGGGAGCAGGTGGAAGAGAACCTGAGGAGGTAAAGGTGTGTACTGGAGAGAAGAGTAATGAAAGTCAGTTAAGCAAGACAGAATACAAGTGTTTAAATGAAAGGGAGGAAGGTGTAATGGTGAAGATAGGAGAGATAGTGAAGGTAAATGAGTTTAAATGCCTGAAGTCAACCGTCCAAAGCAACAGACAGCGCATGAGGTGCATGAAGTGAAGAAGAGAGTGCAGGCAAGGTGGAGTGAATGGAGACAAGTGTCAGGATAATAGCTAGAGTGAAAGGGAAGGTTTACAGGATGGCAGTAAGTCCTGCTATGATGTATGGTTTGGACATGGTGACAAAAAGACAGGATGTGGAGCTGGAGGTGTCAGAGTTGAAGATGCTAACCCCCAATTTCCAGTGACACTGGTTGTGGTCCATTACGGCTGTGATTCAGTCTCCACAGCAAATAGTTCCCACTCTAGTCAGTGTTCTACTCTCCATCTGGCTCAGATCATTGTGGAATGAATCTGACTTGCTGGATCCTTGTTGCTAAAAATATGCAACACGTCTATTTTTGATGGATGTCGGATCCAGTCCACAAGGAAATGTTGTGGTAACTACTGGATTTAACAACTGTTTGTTAATTAAAAACTATTTAAGGATCTGTGGTGTACCAATATGCCGTCTAGTGTACCCTGGGTGTAGTGGGGGTGACGGCCCTGCCTTTCTGGTTCCGCTGTCACCAGGGGTATAAAGGGCAGATGCGGAAGAGCTCTTTCTCTTTCGCCGTTGACCCCTTGGCCTGTATGGAGCACCTGTTATTGTTGTGGTTCACTATAATAAAGATATGTTCACTGCACCTCCAGACTGGTTATTCATCATATGAGTTATGGACATAACAGGATTGCTCGTTTTTTTCTGAGGTCTACTCCTCCACTACTGTCAAAGAAGATAAAAACATTGATATTTATAAACACTTCACAGAACTGCAGGATACTTATCCATTATTAGAGCACAAAACTCTGTGCTTCCTTGTTGTTATCCCGTGATTGTGATTGGCCCACCTCAGTCTCTCTTGAGCTCTTGCGTTATTTTATATAATTCTCATGTGGTCCTGTCATTCCAACCCAGTTCTTATCCGTACCACTTTAAAACACAGAGATGGTGGGGAGGGCCACAAGACTCAAATCACATCGCAGCCCTCATAAACCGCATCCAGAGTTAAGGGAAATCCAGGGTAGGTTCTCATTGGTAATGACTACTCATTTCTAATCTTGTCCCTCTTAGTCACTCCCAGTGAGAATCTTAGCATCTAGTACTCTGCCACCTTCAGCTCCATCTCCTGTATTTTTGTGAGCACCATCATCTCCAAACCATACAGTACATCATAGCAGGTCTCACTACCATCTTGTAAATCTTCCCTTTTACTCTCGCTGCTATCCTTCTGTCACAAATCACCCCGACATTTGTCTCCACCCACTCCATCCTGCCTGCACATTTTATCTTCTCCTCTTCTCTTCTCTCTCTTTTTTTTATTGCTTTGGATGGTTGACCCCAGGCATAAACTCATCTACCTTCACTACCTCTGCTCCTTCCATCTTCACCGTTACACCTGCCTCCCTCTCATTCACACTCATGTATTCTCTTTTGCTTCTACTGACTTCCATTCCTCTTCTCCTGGATTTCCTCTGTAATATGTGAGACTTGGTTGAGTGTTGGTGACTGTAGCATTTTTTTTTTCTGAACTTTTACCGGCTGATTGCTCTTTTTTTTAACTCCCTGTGGATGGTGGGTTGAGGAGGAGGAACAGCGACTATTTATAAAAATGACTTTAAATGTGGGCAGCATGGTGGAACAGTGGTTAGCACTGTGGTAGCACAGCAAGAAGGTCAGGAGATCGATTCCACCCCGACCATCATGGGTTCGATCCCACTGCCTGACCATCGGTGACTCTTCTGTGTGGAGTTTGCATGTTCTCCCCGTGTCTACGTGGATTTACTCCAGGTACTCTGGTTTCCTCCCTTCAATGTCAGGTCAGGCATTGGTTTGTTTGCTACCGGATAACCATGAAAACCAGTACTGCCTGTCTCATGGGTCGGGCTGTTGGCGACTCACCCGGCAACCCCGCCCTTCCAAGGGCTTGCAAGGTGAAACTGGGCATCCTAGCAGAACTAAAAACAGTATCTGTCACAGGTCTTTGGTGGACAACACCCAGTTACACGGGGTGATACTGGACATCCTGGCAGATAAGCACATCTGTCGCAAGGTCTGTGGTGGACTTTTGCCAGTTGGTGCATCGTGACATGCACTACACAAAGAGCAGAGATAAACAAACCTATCATCTGGTCAGTCACTGCAACAGATACTGGAGTCAGTTTGTCTTGGCCTGTCCTTGCCACTGATAATACCTCTATCTGCCAAGAATGTGCCGCTAGTCCAGCAAAAGCTAGCAGTACTCAAATACTTTGCAAGCAGTTTCATGAAATGATCAGTCAGAAAGCAACATACTGGCTCGGACATTGCCCAGGTTAACAAGGTCAGGAGTTCCTGGCAGCGGAGGGTGAAGGACAGAGCTACGTTGAGGAATCTGATCAGACCTAAATGAAACAGTCATTGTCGCCCCCGACAGACTGCTATGATGACTCCGGTTTCCTCCCACAGGCCAAAGACATGCAGGTTAGGTTAATTGGCATCAACTGGGGATTCTAAATTGTCCTTAGGTATGAATGTGAGAGTGAATGGTTGTCTGTCTCTCTGTGTTGGCCCTGTGATGGACTGGCGATCTGTCTAGGGTGTACCCTGCCTCTCGCCCAAAGATTCTGGGATAGGCTCAAGCCCATCCCGTGACTCGAAAAGGATTAAACAGTAGAAGATGGATGAACTTTAAATGTAAGCAGTGATCTTTATCATCGTCATTCCCCAGTTTTGAAATGACTTTATTTGAGTTGGGCAGCTGTTACCCGGTGCTGGTCACTGTCATTTACTGACACCCCCCCCCCCCCCCCAGATACAATAAGGATTTTATGAATGACGTTGCCGATTTTCTGGCAGAAATTATGCCAAAGTACGAGTCCTTATTGTTGGACATTTTAATATCCATGTGTGCTGTCCGGATAAGCCACTGGTGAATGACTTTTTAAACCTTATTTATTCTTGTAATTTGGAGCAGTTTTTATCTGGTGGACCTACACATGAACACAGACATACATTAGACCTTGTTTTTTCACATGGTTTGTCTGTGTTTAACCTGGAGATTGGTGGTGCTGTATTTTCTGACCATATGCCTGTTATATTTGATGTTGGTCTATCCTGCACCAAAGTTAAAACCTGTGCTCCTGCTTGCCGCTGCAGAATTTTTAATCCCTCCACTGCTGGCCAGTTTTCCACTGCTTTTACCCAGCTCTGTACTCCCCTGGATTCTACTTCTTCTGATACGAAGGACCTCAGTTCTTGGTGTTACTCCTCTTGCAAAACTGTCCTGGACTCTGTGGCTCCATTAAAAATTAAGCAGCTCAGAGCCAAACTCGAGCCGTGGTTTAATGACAGAACTCAGGTGGCCAGACAGGAATGCTGCAAAGCTGAGCGCAGGTGGAAGAGGGCAAGCTGCAGGTATCATTTCAAATTTTAAAGGACTGTTAGCATCACTACCAGAACTGTGTTAAAGAGGCTAAAAGGGAGCATCTATTTAATATTACTAGTACATACCCATGCATGGCCGTGCACACCCGTGCATGTCCATAGAAACCAAGTATAAGCAAGTATTTCTGCATGCCCATAGAAAGCAGGTGTAAGCAAGGGTATGCAAGGGCATGTCAGCACTCATTCAGTGATGCCCGCCTTTGATTTTTGATGGTGTCGTAGTAAGTCCTATGATCTGTGATGATATAGGGAGTCGTATGATCGTGAGTCATGCCTGATCTTGGAAGCTGCCCTGTGTCCTATGATCTTTTATGATGGCATAGCGAGTCCTATGATGCCTGCATTTGACCCTGGTTTAAATTAGTGTGTCCTATTCTTAATCGGGTGATGAGTATCTCTTCTTTCCTGTTTCTGGCAACTCCCATTTGGTTTCAAGTGCTGTGTCCTATTGGTAATCGGGTGATGAGTATCTCTTCTTTGGTGAATGATGGTGTATATGACATCATAAAAACATCAAGGCAGGCATCGTGAGTGATGGTCTATATGACATCATAAAGCCATCAAGGCAGGCATCATAGTACCTCATGCCTTCATCATAGGTAGCCAGTCCTATGGTGTATATGACGGCATCGCGAGTCCTATGTTGCCTGATATAATAGGATCATCATAGGACATCAGGCAGCCATCATAGGCTGTCCTATGATGTGCTCTGATTGTGACACACAGACATGATGTACTGCTTCGAATGGGTGTGGTTTAAAGTAGTATGTCCTATTGTTAATTGGGTGACACGTAAGATTTCCAGATTTAAACCGAAACTGACAGATTTCTTGAATTTATAGAGTGATATTTTGTAAGGTTTCCAGATTTACTGCTTTGAATGGGTGTGCTTTAAACTGCTGTGTCCTATTGTGTATATGACGGCATGGTCCTTTTGTCTATATGACGGCATTGTGAGTCCTGATGGTCTATATGACATCATAAAGACATCAAGGCATAGAATCATCATAGGAGCATCATAGGCTGTCCTATGATGCAGACATAGGCACATCCTAGGCTGTCCTATGATCGTGACACACAGACAGACAGACAGACAGACAGACAGACAGACACACAAACACACACACACACACACACACACTCACACACAGATTTCTTGAATTTATAGAGTGATTGAACTGCCATGACCCACATGTGTTATTTAAAACTGTTGATTTTGTTCTTAATGCCTCACCGTCTGTCAGTATGGAAGCATCATCTGTAACATGCAATGATTTTTTACATTTTTTTATTGATAAGGTCACCACCATTAGGGCTCTTATCCCAGGTCCTGCCTCTGATCTGTCGTGATTCCGAGTGCGGGTCAGTGCCATGCTCGGGTCTCTAGGTTCCGCTGGTGATTTTCTGTTTATGTATTTGTTCTTGATTTTCATCCATTATGGTTTATGCTTTTATTTTGACAGCGCTGTTAGGTTACTTCCTCCTGTCAAATCTTTTCCGGGGTTGTCACAGCTGTTTAGTTGTCTTTAATTACTTTCTCACTCATGCATCCACACCTGATTCACATTTGGGTTTCCCCCTTATCATTATTTAAGCTTGCTTGCGAGGTTCATTCCTCGCTGTGACCTCACCTTGTGCTGACAGGAATCTCTCCGTCTGATTCCAGTTGATTCTCAGCATAGTTCTCAGTCTCGTCTGACTAAGTTACCCTTTGTGGTTCTCTTTTTTCGCCTTTTCTGTAAGTTGCCCCTCGTGGTTTATTTCTGTTCTTTATCATTAAGTGTGCAAACTCACAGCTAGCAAGTGGTGTTTTGATTTCTCCCCTGAAAGGGCCGATTTTGACAGTAGGTCGCAGCCAGTAGACGCCAGCGTCTGTGGGTTTTCCTTTTTTCCCTTTTTCCGTCGTTTTATTTTTTCCCCTTTTTCTGGATGCCCGCTTTTGCTGGAATGGCATCAATTGGGAGGGGGTACCCTATGAGCCTGGGGTGGGAGCGCTGTCAAGCCTTAATGGAGACTGATGACCTTCTAGCCATAGCTCGTAGATATTCCAACCCAAAGGACACTTTGTGGTACCTGAACCTCGTGGAGACGGCCATGCTCTATCATCCTCGTCCTCTCGGAGCATGCCGAAGGAAGAGAAAGGATATCCCAGGCTCTGCAGCGGGAGAACCGTGAGTTGGCAAAGAGTTCCACCAGGAAGCCTAGTTCTGTATCGATGGGGAGGAGCTCCCGGGCCTCAGTCCAATCAGTTCCTCGCCAGGCTCTAGCTCCGGCTCCAGCTCCGGCTCCATCTGCTCCAAGACGTCACCTTCCGACGCAGACCTCCACTCCTCCTTGAGACACAGCCATACCGCATTGGATGGAGGAGAGTCACGGGATGCTGTTGCCGCAAACCTCCCACCAATATCCAGCTACAGGCCGCCGGAGGAACTCCTCCGCCTCTCAGCCAGCAGTTTCCTCATCACTGCGTCAAAAAGGAAACACAGCAGCTTCCACCTCTAGGTTTTCCTCGTCAACTGTCTCGTCAGCTCCCTCTCCCTGGGTCGTTGCTGCTGCCCCCCCCCCCTTCTCCACAGCACCTCCTCTTGCTGCTGAGAGCCCGGTTGTCTCTTCCACAGTTTCACCTGTCATCGAGGCTGCAGGGGTGGCTCGTCCATGTTCTCCAGGGGGGCCCACTACCACCACAGCCATGGAGAGGGATGAGACTGGGCCTGTTGCAGCAGAAACCACCGTGCCCCAGGAAAACAGGCAAGTGCCTTTTCATTCTTTATCACCATCATATGAATGACCTTGCCTGATTCCCGGGGGTGAGGCTTAGTCATTGCAGTCCACTGAGTCCTCACCGCCTGCTGTAGCTATAAAGACTTCACCTGCTCTCTCCATGTCTCCTCCTATGCCCCCTGAGTGTCCGCTGGTCCCAGGATCAAGCAGCCGGATGATGGAGGAGCCTGTGGTCCTGGAGGACCTGGCCCCAGCCCTGCAGTCACGGCCCGGATGGGGGAAGAGCGCTGCCTGCGAACTGAAGCTTGTGCTGATGACTGAGCATCCCCTGGTTTCAGCTATGTGGGATAGCGCACCAGTGGTGAAACGACCTCCAGCTGCCACGCCGGACGGGCCACCTGCGTTGGTCGCTTTGCCTGGAGGCTCGAGGACTGCACAAACTACTATGCCTGCTGTTGAGGCCGTAGCAGCAGAGGCAAAGTTGGACCTCAAGAGGACCTGGCACGAGATATCCCCGCCTGGATTGACGGAGTCCTGGACGGCAGTGGAGCTTGAGCCCAGGCAAGTGCTTTTCTTTGTTTTCACTTCCTCTCTTTTGGCGAGATCTTGCTGACTCTTGGTGGGGAGGGCCAAGTGCATTATTTCAAAAGTTTTGGAGAAAATAGTTTATTTCCAGTTGAAGGCTTTTTTGGATGAATATGATATCCTGGAGGTGTTCCAATCTGGTTTTAAAACTCTACATAGTACAGAGTCAGCACTGTTAAGGGTTTTTAATGACATCCTTCTGAAGTCTGATTTTGGTGATTATGTGGTTCTTGTTCTGCTAAACCTAACCACCGCTTTTGATACAGTGGACCATGGCATTTTAATTTCTCACCTGCAGCATCTTGTGGGTATTTCTGGTACTGCACTGGAATGGTTCAGGTCCTATTTAACTGATGCAACCATGTGTGTAAGTCTTGCTGGTTCTGAATCCTCCTCTGCTTCCCTGTCATGTGGGGTCTCACAGGGCTCAATTTTAGAGCCCCTGCTCTTTTCACTTTATCTGCTTCCACTGGGCTCAATTCTTAGAAAGCATGGTATCTCCTTCCACCGTTATGCTGATGACTGTCAGGTTTATTTATGTTTCAATAAGGCAGAAGGAGGCTTTCTCAATCAAATCACTTCTTGAATGCCTTAATGACATTAAAGATTGGATGGCAGTGAACTTCTCAAGTTTTAATGAAAAGAAGACAGAAGTGATTGTGTTTGGGCCCAGTGGCTCCTGTGAGTGCCCCCCAGCCTCCCATTGACCTGGGCCCCTTGGCAGGGTTTGTCCAACCTACTGTTACTGTTCCTCTGGGTTTTAAGATGGACAGTGATTTTAAATTACATCGTCAAATTAATGCAGTAGTGAAGTGCAGCTTTTTTCATTTAAGGCAATTGGCAAAGGTTAAACCCATGCTTTCTAAACAGCACTTTGAAACAGTAATCTATGCCTTCATCCCATCTCGGCTGGATTACTAACTAACTAATCTGCACTTATATAGCGCTTTTCTAGTCACAAAGACCACTCAAAGCGCTTTCATTAATACTAACCCTCTATTCTAAGGGTCTATAGGAAACAGATATCTAGGGACAATTTAGAACAGCCAATTAACCTAACATGCATGTTTTTGGCATGTGGGAGGAAACCGGAGAAATCCCGGAGTAAACCCACGCAACACGGGGAGAACATGCAAACTCCACACAGATCACTGTTGGTCGGGGGCTGGGATCGAACCCACGATCCCACGATCCCCAATCCTCCGGCCAAGGGTAAACTGTGCTGCCGCAGTGCTAACCACTGCGCCACCGTGCACCGTGGATTACTGTAATGCACTTTATTTTGGAGACAGCCAGTCTTCCCTCTCACGTATCCAGTTGGTTCAGAATGCTGCTGCACATCTTTTAACTGGAACACGTAATAGGGACCACATTACACCCATTTTAGCTTCCCTTCACTGGCTGCCTGTGCACTTTAGGGTTCATTTTAAAATTCTTTTATTTGTTTTTAAATCATTAAATGGCCTTGCCCCACCTTACCTATCTGAGCTTCTTCACATTTACACACCTGCTCAGTCTCTCAGGTCAGCTGATCAGCTGCTGCTGGATACACCGAGATCGAAGAGGAAGCTCAGAGGGGGCAGAGCTTTTTCTGTCGCTGCTTTTAAACTGTGGAACAGTCACCCTTTGCCTATTAGACAGGCTCCTTAAATGTCCATTTTTCAAACCCAGCATGAGATATTGATTGTGCTTGTTTTATTGCTTTTATTATATGATTGATATTTTTATCTGTTTTGTTTTATACTTTTTTAGTTGCATTTTATTGGCATTTATTTATTTTATGTCTTACATGTTCTTCTCATTTTATCTATTCCTGATGTACAGCACTTTGTACCAGCTGTAGTTCTTTTTAAAGTGCTTTAGAAATAAAGTTTGTTTGATTGATTGATTCTCTCCAGAGCATACCTCCACTTGTCCAGGTTCTCTTCCACCTGCTCCCCACTTTCACTTGAGATCACAATGTTGTACGCAAACATCATGGTCCACGGAGACTCCCTGTTGACCTTGTCTGTCAGCCTGTCCATCACCATGGCAAACAAGAAGGGGCTCAGAGCCGATCCCTGATGTAATCCCACCCCCACCTTGAACCCATCTGTCACTCCTACAGCACACCTCACCAGAATCAGAATCAGAATCAGAATCAGATTTATTGCCATTGTTCATGTAGTACACAAACTAGGAATTTGTCTCGGTACGATGCTGCAACATTAAACATGAAAAAATAAAAGATAGAAATAAAAACTATACATGCAATAAAATGTAGAATATGAATGAGTAATACTAGTCAAAGCAATTTTAAATATATTAGCGAGTAGCAGATATTGTGGAGTACCACATAGTGCAGTCGGTAATGCAAAAAGAAAACAGTGAATTGACATGAGTCTGGTTGAGCTGCTGTACATAGTGCACGAGAGTCTAATAAGTCACTTAGTGTTCAGCAGTCTGATGGCAGAGGGGAAGAAGTTGTTCATGTGACGGGAGGTTTTAGTCTGAATGGACCGAAGTCTTCTACCTGAGGGGAGTGGGGGCAAACAGTACGTGACCAGGGTGTGAAGGATTGGCTATGATCCGGCCTGCACGCCTCCGGGTCCTGGAGATGTACAGGTCCTGGAGGGATGGGAGCTTGCAGCCGATCACCTTCTCAGCAGTGCGCACGACGCGCTGCAGCCTTAGTCTGTCCCTGGCAGTGGCTCCTGCGTACCACACGGTTATGGAGGTGGTGAGGATGGACTCGATGATGGCCGTGTAGAACTGCACCAACATCTTGGTGGGTAGCTTGAGCTTCCTCAGCTGCCGCAGGAAGAACATCCTCTGCTGGGCCTTTTTGATGAGGGAGCTGATGGTCGGCTCCCACTTGGGGTCCCGGGTGATGGTGGTGCCCAGGAAGCGGAAGGAATCTGCAGTGGTGATGGGAGAGCCTGTGAGGGTAAGGGGGGGCAGAGGGGTTGTGACTTTCCTGAAGTCCACGATCATCTCCACTGTCTTCAGAGCGTTCAGCTGCAGGTTGTTGTGGCTGCACCAGGACGCCAGCTGGGCCACCTCTCTCCTGTAGACGGACTCGTCGCCATTGGAGATGAGCCCGATGAGGGTGGTGTCGTCCGCAAACTTGATCAGCTTGACAGACTGGTGGCTGGAGGTGCAGGAGTTGGTATACAGGGAGAAGAGTAGGGGGGAAAGTACACAGCCCTGGGGTGATCCGGTGCTGATGCTGACGGAGTCTGAGACAGTCTTTCCCAGCCGCACATGCTGCCTCCGGTCCATCAGAAAGTCGGTGATCCATCTGCAGAGGGAGTCAGGCACGTTGAGCAGGGACAGCTTGTCCTGGAGCAGAGCGGGGCGGATGGTGTTGAATGCTGAGCTGAAGTCCACAAACAGGATCCTGGCATAGGTTCCCGGGGAGTCCAGGTGCTGCAGGACGGAGTGGAGGGCCAGGTTGACTGCGTCGTCCACAGACCTGTTGGCTCGGTAGGCAAACTGCAGCAGGTCCAGGAGGGGAGTGGTGATGGTCTTGAGGTGGGGCAGGACCAGGCGCTCAAAGGACTTCATGACTACAGAGGTGAGCGCTACAGGTCTGTAGTCGTTAAGTCCAGTGATCTTGGGGACAGGGATGATGGTGGAGGTTTTGAGGCAGGTCGGCACGTGGCATAACTTCAGGGAGGTGTTAAAAATGTCTGTGAAGACAGGAGTCAGCTCTTCCGCACAGTGTCTCAGGGTGGAGGGAGACACGCCGTCCGGGCCAGGGGCCTTGCGCGGGTTCAGTCTGGAGAACTGTCTGTGCACTGTCTCACTGTCCTCATACATGTCCTGCAGCACCCTCACATACTTCTCTGCCACTCCTGACTTCCTCATACAGTCCAACACTTTCTCTCTTGGCGCCCTATCATCTGCTTTCTCTAGATCCACAAAGACACAGTGCAACTCCTCCTGACCTTCTCTGTACTTCTCCATCAACATTCTTAAAGTAAACATTGCATCTGTAGTACTCTTTCTTGGCATGAAATTGTACTGCTTCTCACTGATTATCATCTATCCTCTTAACCTGGCTTCAGCAACTCTTTCCCATATCTTCATAGTGTGGCTGGTCAACTTTATGCCTCTGTAGTTACTACAGCTCTAAGCATCACCTTTGTTCTTGAAAATTGGTACCACAACACTTCTCCACTCCTCAGGCATCCTCTTCCTCTCCAAGATTGTGTTAAACATTCAGATTAAAAAGTCCACTGACATCTCCATACCTCCACAAGTATGTCATCTGGACCAACCACCTTTCCATTCTTCATCCTCTTCAAAACTGCACTCACTTCCTGTCATGTTTGGGGTCGCCACCCCATCCATGACTTGTGGCTGTAGGTTTTGATCATGTCTTATTAATTCCAGCTGGCAGATTGAGCCTCGCTCTCTGTCAGTCCTACAGTCATGCTTTTCCCCTCGTACCAGACGCTCACCACCTGCTTGAATCACCACACGCACACACACACACACACACACACACACACACACACACACACACACACACACACACACACACACACACACACACACACCAGTTCAATCAGCCACGCACCTGTCGCCACAGCTGTGTCCACTTGCTCTCATTTAGGGATTGTGTATTTATTGAATAGACTGTGACCAGCTAGTGTGGCAACTTCAATGTCTACTTTGGACATTCCAGCGGCATCTGTTGGTTTTTTCCTGGACTGAACAGTGTTGTGCCACAGAGCCTTTCCACTCCGACACGTTAGTAAGTCTGTCCTGCTATTATGCCTTTTCTCTCCGCTCCTAATCAGCCAGGAGCGCGTTTTGCATGTAACCCCAGCCAACATAGCTGTAGCTGGTTGTCTCACGCATAGGCACAGTGACTGTTTTTGGACATTGTTATATATTCACCCTTGTGTAAATAAACACGTTACACGCTGCATTTTGAGCTCGCTGCCAATTCTTATGTTCACTGCGAAGTTACGCAGCAAACATGACAGTATGCTGCCACCAATAGAGCCCAAGCAGTGCGTAGCGTGCCTTTTTTCATTTTTGTGCATTTCTTCCTACCTGCTGTTAGAGCCGTAATGGACTTTTGGAGCGACGTGGAGCGGCATGGGCTGGTCTGTTTGAAGGAAGCCTTTTCCCGGGCGCAGGGACAGTATTCCTCTGAGGCTGTTCATGTCATCCAGGATACCGCAGCGGAGGTTTTACAGGAATGTCCCGACCTGTTGTTTTTCCCTGAGTCGGCGGACATTCTGCATTCCATCCTCACGTTGCGGAGAGAGGAGCCTGGGAGGGAATTTCCAACGGCGAAGCGGCACCCGATGTGGAAGAGGCGTTTGGGACATGAAGGGCATACCTCCTTCCTCAGCTCTCCCGCTCCAGCCCCGCCTGCATCTCCAGAACTTGGGCCCGCTCATTTTCCGCAGGGGTGGGAGAAACACAGATTGACTTTGCTGGAGGAGATTGATCGCCTCTTGGAGGAGGAGAGATCGGTGGCTGCCATTTCCTCTCCAGCGCTGTTCAAGGAGGCTTCTCCACAGTCAATGGAGGAGTCCAGCCCCGCTACAACCAATGCGAGGAGCTACCCCTTGATAGCTGCAGCAGGAAACACCGTCAGCCAGGAGAACAGGCAAGTTTTCCTCCCTTCTGTTTCTAAAATTGTTGAAAATTCTTGCCTGCTCTCTGGTAGAGAGTCTTTGGGTGTGCAGTCCCCAGAGGTCTCTCCACCTGCTGTAGCCACTGTCATTCCACTTACCCTCTCCATATCTCCTCCTGCTCCCTCTGAGTGTTCTCCGACCCTGGGGTTCCAGACGAAGGAGGAGCCCGAGAGGGAATTGTCAGCATTGGAGCAGCCCTCGACACGGAGGCGGCGTTTGCGGCATAAGGAGCCATCCTCCTCCATCAGCCTGTCCACTCCAGCCCTGCCCCTGTCACCGGAGCTCCAACCCACAATGACTCCAGCCGTGGATCGCCAGAGAAGCCCCATCTCCTCCTCGCCAGCAGTCCGTCCTTCATCCTGTGAGACCATTTCTGCGGCAGCCCCCTCTTCCAACTTGTCCTCGCCAGCTATCACGCCAGCCTGTCCTTCTTCTCCAGCTGCCACACAGTCCGTCTCCTCAATGGCTCCTTCTGCTGCTTGGAGGCTTTCCATGCCGTCTCCGGAAGTCTCTGTCTCCATGACGCCGGGGTTAGTTCCTATTCCTCCCATGATGGGGTCCAAGCTCTCCAGAGCCAGGGAGAGGGATGACAGCCCACACTGTACAGCAGCAGGCAGCATCCACGGCCAGGCTAACAGGCAAGTTAATTTTCATTCCTCTCCAACTCATAGTGAAATGTCTTGCCTGACTTCTGGTAGGGAGGCTCAAAAAGAGCAGTCCCCTGAGCCCTCCCCACCTGCTGCTGTTGAAAGTGACTCACCTACCCTCTCCATTTCTCTTCCTCTTGCCTCTGGACATCCATCGGCCCGGAAGCTCAGTCACTGGATGAAGGGGGAGCCCACGGGTCTGCAGAGCTTCCATGGACAGAGAGAGGGCACTGCGACCGACCTGAAGCCTGTGCCGACTATGGAGCATCCCCTGGCATCAGTCTTCTGGGGTCCAGTGCAAGGTAAGACTCCACCTCCAGAATACATACTGGGAGAGCCACCCACGTGGGAACCTTCTCTGGAGGAGGCAAAGATTGCGACCACCACCATGCCTGCTGTGGAGGCCGCCGTAGCAGAATCAGTGCCCAAGCTGCACCCCTTGGAGGCCGAACCTGAGAGGGCATTGCCCGGATTGCCGAAGTCCTGGATGGCAGTGGAGCTTGAGCTAAGGCAAGTGCTCTCTTTTGTCTTCCTTCTTTCCCTCATAGAGCATTTTTGCCTAGCTCCAGTTGAGGAGAGCCAACTGCAGCCACAGGCTGCACCTGTGCTTGCCTCGCCGGGCTCTGCCCCTGCCGGCGACCCTGACCTCTCCTCCTCTGTATCTGAGTCCTTTTCTAGGGTCGCTGGAAAGAGGTCCACATCACCAGACGAGACGGGGGACCCAGGCCCACCTCCGGAGGATGTCATCACCACTATCAGCCCCGCTGTGGTTCCAGTGGGTCCAGCTCCCCGTCTACCCAGGTCCCCAGGGAGGCCCATGGTTGACCACCTCCTGGCCTGGATTCTCATGCGGGCTGGCTGGCCCAGGGTCAGGATGACTTGGAGGTCAGCAGTGGCCCAGCTGGGCCCCATCATGGGTGCAGCAAGGGTCCTCCCGGGCTCCAGCGTGGGTGCAACCATGGCTCGGTCAGGGTCCATCGAGGGTGCAGCCAAGCTCCAGTCCCAGGCCGGGACCATCGAGGGTGCATCCGGCCAGCTTGGGGACACCGAGATCCCATCCTCCCTTCCAGAGGTCCTCGGGGTGTCCCTTCTTCTTCCGCCTGGTCCTGCCTCCAGGAACCGCAGGAGGTCCCCTTCTTCAGTCCGGCCACCCACCTTTCAGCCTTCCAGTGGGTAAGCTGCTGCCTCGTTGTTCCCCCCCCTGGCCTGGTGGCTCAACTACGCGGGCCGGCCCCCCGAAGGACTTGGTTCCTGGGCCAAGTGGTCTTTTTCCTTTGACAGGCCACCTGACGCCATTCAGCTGACTGCCTGCTGTCCTTGGGACTTGGGTCAGACCCTGAACTTATGGCCACCCACTGGGTCTTGGACTCTGGCCAGCCCCCCGAACCGAGAGACTCTTGGGGTTGGGCGATGTTATTGTGTTGTTTTGTGGTGTTTCTCCATCCTTGTTTGATCCCTCCTAACCTGTTTCCCCCACTACCCACCCTGGTTTGGGGTGTTGGCCTTTCGGGTGAGGTGGGGGGGCACATTTTGCTCTTTATTTTGATGGTTTGGTGGGTGTCTGGTCTCCACCCCTTGGGAGGGGGGTCACTGTCATGTTTAGGGTTGCCACCCCGTCCATGACTTGTGGCTGTAGGTTTTGATCATGTCTTATTAATTCCGGCTGGCAGATTGAGCCTCGCACTCTGTCAGTCCTACAGTCATGCTTTTCACCTCGTACCAGACACTCACCAGCTCTTTGAATCGTCACATGCACACGCACGCACACACACACACACACACACACACACACACACACACACACACACACACACACACACACACACACACACACACCAGTTCAATCAGCCACGCCATAGCTGTGTCCACTTGCTCTCATTGAATAGAGTGTGACCGGCTAGTGTGGCAGCTTCAATGTCTACTTTGGACATTCCAGCGGCGTCTGTTGGTTTTTTCCCAGACTGAACAGTGTTGTGCCTCAGAGCCTTTCTGCTCCGACATGTTAGTAAGTCTGTCCTGTTATTATGCCTTTTCTCTCCGCTCCTAATCAGCCAGGAGCGCATTTTGCATGTAACCCCAGCCAACATAGCTGTTGCCGGTTGTCTCACTCATAGGCACAGTGACTGTTTTTGGACATTGTTGTATATTCACCCTTGTGTAAATAAACACGTTACCTGCTGCATTTTGGGCTCGCTGCCAATTCTTATGTTCGCTGCGAAGTTACGCAGCAAACCTGACACTTCCGCCTTGCTAATCCTTGGAACTTCCTAGTTCATTATCTTTCCTTCGTCCATTCTCCACCCTGTCTCATTTTCTTGACTGATCTGCAAAAAGAACTAAATATGATTTTTAAAGATAAAGAATTAACTTGCCATGGATCCACAAGTAATAAAAGATAGCACTGTTGTAATTTATGGAAACATGACTGGCTTCCTTTCTAAGATTTCCCACTCTAATTGTGCTGTCATGCGGTGTTTCTCATTTCTGGAGTGCTGAATGAATTGTTGATGAGTCCACCAGTTTTCTTACCCTTTTCCAACTCTAATCTGCCTTGAGACCAGAGTCAGGTGGAGGAGCTTCTTGTCGCATCACCGTGGAGGGTCCTCTTTAGCTGAGTAAAACTGAGCACTTTCTGTCTTTTGGTGGAGCCGTTGGGGATACAAGCTAAATAATGCGGGCCAGAGTGGGATCACAGTGAATTATTTATGTGCTTCCTGGCCTGTAGCCCTTCTCATCTCAGTGTGGCATAGTAGGTGTAACAGAGTCAGGCCAGGACATGCCTTCACGTAGCTATGAGAACATAGTAGTATTCCTCTAGCAGCCATCATTACAGTCGATACAGTCTCCTCTCCATCCTGCTGGATTTTACTTCACAAGCAATACAGGGAAGATAGCTTGTATTAAAAAATTGATGATATTAAAAAATAAAGGCAATGGCTTCAAAGAGATACAAATTTGTTTGCAACTTTCAGTGTCAGGTGATAAAGTGATTGTTTCATTGTTGTTTACTGTCATCAGTCAGATTAGGCATTTATAGAGCACAATTCAGTTATTTCTTCCAAGAAACCATTGATTTTCAAAAATTAGTGGGCAGATTGCTCCCCCTCCGACACTGACACAGATGCATTGTAGAAGTGATTGAATTCTTGGATGTAGTTAAATTGGTGTGAATGCAAGTCTTGTGTCCTCAGAGCAGAGCTGGGGGGACAGGTGCTGAGGGGAAGGAGATAAGGGACAACAGTGCCTGATGGAGGTGATGGATATAAAGGGGAAGTCTTGGGATAGAGCTCATGTTATGTTTGTCTACTGGAGACCACACATAATCTGATTACTGTCTTTGTGCACCACGGGATGCCAGCTGAGTTAGGTACAATAACAGAGCAGGGACATACTAGACTCAGTCTTCGGGCTCTGTTTTGACGCCTGTTTGATGTGCTCTCAGGGAAACTGCTAATAATTATTCTCGAAGCAGCACTTTAAGGGATATTTTTCATGTGGATATTAACACATGAAAATAGATCAACTTTTCAGTGTAAACATTTAAGCACAAATTAAATCAGGTACTTCAGCTCTCAGACAGCAATAAACTGTTGGTGTGTATTCAGTTCATTTCCATACTTAAAGGTAAAATTGCTTGTCAAATTCATGTTTTCATCCGAGACAGTCCTTGCCCTCACTTCTTGTCTATATATAGTCATTCTTGAAACCAGGATAGTGATATCCATCCATCCATCCATCCATCCATCCATCCATCCATTTTCTACCGCTTTTCCGGAGGTTCGGGTCACAGAGGCAGCAGCTGAAGCAGAGAAGTCCAGACTTCCCTCTCTTCCGCTACCTGCTCCAGCTCTTCAGAAATGATACCAAGACATTCCCAGGCCAGCTGAGAGACGTAGTCTCTCCAGCATGCCCCAGGGTCTCCTCCCAGTGGGACATGCCTGAAACACTTCAAGTGGGAGGCGTCCAGGAGGCATCCTGATCAGATGCCCAAACCACCTCAACTGGCTCCTTTCAATGTGGAGGAGCAGCGGTTCTACTGTGAGCCTCTCCTGAACAACTGAGCTCCTCACCCTATCTCTGAGGGTGAGTCCAGCGATCCTGCGGAGAAAGCTCATTTCAGGTTCAGGTTCAGGTTACTTTATTTGTACCCGTAGGTAGATTTGTTTTGCAGTCAGGTGACATCCATATTTACAAACCACAATTGCATTCAACATAAACACAAATGCAGGCACACATGAAGCTGACTATAAACATGATAAAAATACTCAAGGCTCCACCAATCAAGACATAAGACAAAGAGATGAGAGAAAAAACAGAGAGATAAGAGAGAGGGTCGTATTAAAAACTTAAAGACTAGTCAAAGAGGTTAAAAACTCAAAAGTCTAAAACCCAATAAAAGATTTAGAACCTAAATAACGAACCTACAAAAATAAGTAAATATAAAATGAAATTAATAAATAGATAACTAAATTATGTGCAATATATTGTTACAACTTGTTCAACTCTTTGACAGCAGCAGGAACAAAGCTGTTTTTGTAGCGCTGGGTTTTACTTTTTGGGACAGCAAACCTCCATCTGGAGGGAAGAAGCTGAATGTGGCAGTGCAAAGGGTCAGAGTCATCATTTAAAATGGAGGTAGCCATCCTCTGTGTAGGAAAAAGTCAATTTTGGACAACCTCTAGAAACCCCCCCAGAAAACAGTTTTGATTAGATGCTGATGGCTAATATAGACCTTTCTAATAAATGTATCTAAAAGACTGTAATTTAAATGTTGATGGTAAATATGAGCATTTATAGGAAATGTAACTAAAGGACTGGAATCTGAACTGTTTTAATGTAAACTGTCAGTGAAAGCAGTAGCGCTTTTGCGCCACAGGTGGTGCTCGGTAGTGATGAGACGCTGTTCAGTGTTAGAGCACGAGAGAAGAAGAGTGGAGAATGTTCCAGAGTGTGAAGGAAAATGGTGTCGAGTGATGTGGCCGTTATCGGGTGATGTGCCGTGTAAGAGTGCCGTGCCTGGTGTTGTGGAAAGTCAATAAACTGCTGAAAAGTCCGACAGTTTGGCCCTCTCCTTCTCCTTCGCCCTCCGGGGTGTAACATCTGTACTTGTCTGGTGTACAGGGATGTGTTAGGATGAAAAAAACCAGTAGAAAACCATCTAAGTCTACTCTTCAAAGCTTGTCTATGTGTGTAGATGGTTTACCCAGATTCGTTTTTAAAGGAAGAGATTTAGTTTAATTGGAACAGGTATTTATTTAAGCAAGCAAGTTGAATATAGTAGGTTATAGCGCCGGGTCAAACATTCTTGCCCTGACAGCAACAGACTGTGTCAGTTCATGAAGTCTGACTGACTATGCTGGCCCTGACCCAGAATATTTATACACAAATGAACAAAGAAGAACAGTCCAGGTGCCGAGCCCAGGGAGGATGTGAAGGGTCTGCTCCTGGCTCCGGGTGTCAGATGAAGGCCATTTCCCATCCTTTATCACAGCGGTGTTTCCTCCTCACAAACACCAGGCATTTTATTGCCCTTTGTGCTGAGACCTCCTCATAAACTCCAGGCGTTTTACTGCCCTCTGTGTTGAGACAGAGATCCACTCCATTTACTCCATTTGCAGGAAATAAACCACACATCTGCCAATATATACATTCCATTATGGTATATTGGTCATAGTACCTAAGTATAAGCAGAATACAAACATTTTGAGTCACACAAATAACTATTATATGGTTATATTGATCACACACATATTTTGAATCACACAAATAACTGTTATTTTTTTTTTTTTTTTGTTACTTATTTGTACCCGTAGGTAGACTTGGTTTGCAGTCTGGTGACAAGCCACTGGCTGCTGGTCGCTGCGTGCGCGAGTGCCCTAAACCTACATGTTTTTGGTATGCGGGAGGAAACCGGAGAAATCCCGGAGTAAACCCACGCAACACGGGGAGAACATGCAAACTCCACACAGCTCACTGTTGGTCGGGGGCTGGGATCGAACCCACGATCTCATGATCCCCGCGATCCCCCGGCCGAGGGTAAAACTGTGCTGCCACAGTGCTAAACCACTGCGCCACCGTGCAGCCCACATGTGGTTATATTGATCACTTTATCCCATCAGATGTCAGGCTCAGCTGTGACTCACCAAGCAAACGACTAGACCATCTAACTACCTGATCCAAGGATTTCCTCTGTTTCAGTTTTATCTGACCAAACCATGACGCTAAAGAAAAGGATAAAACAGATTCAATAAAAGCCCGATAAAACATTATCATTATGGTTCGGTCAATTTGTAAGTGTGCAAGTTTCCTTAAACAATGCAAATGTTACTGACCCTTTTTGCACACCCTTTCACAGTTCTCTTCAGAGTTTAAATTACTATCAATAATCGTCCCAAGATATTTGTAGGATTGTGCACATTCGGTGGTCTGGCCTTTTAGTACAGGGACTTCGTGCCTGAGAGTTTTCCTCCTAAAGTCAATAATCATGTCTTTAGTTTTTGTCGTATTCAGCTGCAGGTAGGAATCCTCACACCAGTGAACGAAATCATCAACTACTGGGCCGTGGCCACTCTCACCATCCTGGAGGAGACTGACAACAACTGAATCATCAGCATACTTTATAATGTGTCTGTTGTCATGTCTACTCCGACACATGTTTGTGTACAGGATGAAGAGTAGTGGTGACAACACACACCCCTGCGGAGAGCCAGTAGAAGAGCACTTTTGGTCAGACAATGTACCATTGACCCTTACTCTCTGCGTCCTGTTGGTTAAAAAAATCCAGAATCCAACCCACCAGATTATTGCTCAAATCAAATTGTTGCAGGAGCCTTTCAACTAAAATATGAGGTTGGATTGTACTAAAGGCAGAAGAAAAGTCCACAATTAAAAGCCTGGCGTGTGTCCCATTAAAATCCAGATGTTTAAAAAGCATGTTAAACAGAGTGACAGTGGCATCCTCAACTCCTCTGTGAGGCCTATAGGCAAACTGCAGAGGATCCAATGCATGTTCAGTCTGCTTTAGGACCTCAAATCTGACCAGTTTTTCAAAAATTTTCATTAAAATTGAAGTCAAAGCAACTGGTCTAAAGTCGTTTACCGTTTTAGGACAGCTGGATTTTGGAGCGGGGACAACCACAGCATCTTTCCAGATCTTAGGCACATGTTGTGTCTGTAAGGACTTATTGAAAATATAGTGAAACAGTGGTTCCAAGGTTGTCATAGCCAGGAGCGGCACTGGGGTTAAGCTCCCAGTGCTCATAAAATGCTCCTTACGGCGTGCGTCTCGAAAAGCCTCTGACAACTAAGTCCAACTCCTAGCCTGCCCGTGTGGTTTAGTCTCTAAGCCCGGCGGAACTGCTTTTACTAATAGGAGAAGGGGCGAGGGCGGATCTCTGGCACCTTAAAACCAGATGCTTCGGGTAGATGGTGGCTCGTCAACCTGGGAAGGTAGCCCATCTAGGGGAAGGTAAACCCTGATTTCAAACCTCTGCTGCCTTGCGGCACACCTGGTCACGGAAAAGGCTTCAGGAGTCAACCCTGAGGAAAAATCCGGAGTCGGAGCCCCTAAGGCAGTTCTCTGTTGTGCTCAACATCGTTCTGGCAGCTCCTGCGACGGCGCTGGTGCCAAACTATAGCAGCCCTGCTGTTCCTTTGGATTCATCAGTGACGTGGAGAGGGGGGACATGCTGCATGGGTAACATCTTGTCCTCCATATCTTCCTGCCCAGGCTTGAATCCTACCAACGCCCAACGCTGGAAGGTAGAACACCGGTGCGCATCGGCCTGTTCAGCCACAGGCGGTGCTGTTCCAGCAGAGTAGACGTTTAGGATTCTCTTCCATGGTCATCATAGACCGACGGAGGCCGACGATGTCTAGTGAAACACAGGACTCAGTTCATGTGCACAGGACTTTACCAATCGCCCACATATATTATCAGGGCCCTGACTTTTGTTCACTTTTACAGCACAGAATGCCCTTTTAATATCCTGCACCTCAATATTAAAGTGCTGATTGTCTTTGAGTTTCTGTTTCAAATCTTAGGTTTCTGTGCTAAAATCAAAGGAGTTAAAACGACCATAAAAACAATTAAGAGCATTAGCCAGCTCTGTGTCTGAATTAAAACCATCTAAAAACACACACCATTACTGCGCTCTGTGCTCTGAAGGCCTGCAATAGTTTTCATACTGGCCCAGGCTGAACCAAGTTTCTTTGTTGCCATCTTGCTTTCCAATTCTGATTTATAATTCTGTTTTGCTCTTAAAATTTCGGACTTCAGCTCTTTTGTGGCAACCTGTAGCTCAGAAACAACCCCTGTTTAAAGGCAAGTGCTTTCTTCTGTAAGCAGGATTTAACTGATTGTGTAACCCATGGCTTGTTGTTGGGATATATTTTGACACGTTTAAGTGGAACGATCATATCTCTGCAGAAAGTCATGTATGAGCATGTCACGTCCACTAAAGAGTCCAAATCATCCCCGCAGGACAGTGTGAAAACCTCCCAGTCCGTACAGTTAAAGCATTCCTGGAGGCAGTGCACTGAATCCTCTGTCCACATGTTTATGTCTCTGGTCTTCACCTTGCCTCTTCTGAGAGCCGTTTTATATGTGGGCAGCAAATGTACACAGTTGTGATCTGAGGATGCTAAAGGAGGAAGGGGAATAGATTTATAGGCCCTCTCCATGGATCCATAGCACAGGTCCAATGTCTTTTTTCGCTTGGTTGGGCAGGAGACATACTGATAAAAGTTTTTAAGTGTCTTCTTTAAAGAAACATGGTTAAAATCCCCAAGAATAAAGTTTGGAGCCTCTGGGGAAATCGACTGCAACCGCTGTACCACATCAAAGACGGTGCTGGAGGCAGAGTCAGCATTCGCTCTCGGGTGAATGTACACAGTCGTTATAAAAAGTTGGGGGAACTTGCGGGGCAGATAAAAGGGGCGTAGCGATACGGACAGAAGCTCCACATCGGGTGTACAGATGCGCTCTCTGATCGTGACAGGTGTGCAGTACTGTTTATTAATATATAAACATACGCCGCCCCCCTGACGTTTCCCCACTACCACTTCCTGCCGATCCGAGTGAAGTGGGGCTCCAAAGCCGTCAATCCACAGGTCCGCATCCCGGTCATGCGCTGTAAGCCATGTCTCCGTGTAAGCCATGACACAGCAGTTCTTGAAATCCTTCTGATATCGTACATTCCCTTGAATTTCATCCACTTCATTTCTCAGTGATTGTACGTTCCCCATAATAATGGAAGGAAGAGGAATGCGGTTTAGCTGACTCCTCCTCAGATTTAATTTTACGCCTCCACGCTTTCCGCGTTTCCTCCTCTTGTCTCTCTTTTCATCGCTGTATCCATGAAAATCTCTTAAAATAAAGTCCGGCAGTTGCGGCACAGACTCAACACAGATGCTGCATTATCCATGTTTAAATGCAGTAATATGTCTCTGGAATACTGTATTCTTCCCGGCATGATCGCGATTGCGTTTACCTCCACGACAAAGAGCCGGTAGGAAAGAAACAACAGTGTAAAAATAAGGAGGAAATCCATACTGGTGGAACCAGGGAGCTCTTCGTTATATAGTCCACAAACATTCAAGGACAAAAATGACACAGAGAATTTTGTTAAAACACATTAAAGTGCATAAAAACAGAGACACAGACGTCAAACTTTTTTCACCAGCTGCCGGTCGCTGCATGCGCATGTGCCCGATCCGTCGCTTTCAGTCGCTTGTATCCCCGACCTCATTCTTTCAGTCATTACCCAAAGCTCATGACCATAGGTGAGGGTAGGAACGTAGATTGACCGGTAAATCGGCAGCTTTGCTTTAGAGCTTAGCTTCCTCTTCACCACAACAGACTGGTACAACGTCCGCATTACTGCAGATTCTGCTCCGATCCATCTGTCAATCTCTCGCTCCATTCTCCCTTCACTCATGAATGAGACCCCGAGATACTTAAACTCCTCCACTTGGGGCAGGAGCTTGTCCCCAGCCCGGAGGGGACAATCCACCTTTTTCCAGCTGAGGACCATGGACTGATGTCCATAAAATTTCAAAATGTGAATTCACACAACAGAGGTTAACATTAAAGCACAGCAGTAGTGACGTCCTCACATTGTACATGATCAGACATCACTTTTCATCTAGATGAGTGAATATGAAATACAAATAATTGTGTTTCACTATCTCAGTAATGTGAATATATCCCACACTAAACTGCAATTAGATTTGCAATGACATACTGAAAGTCCCATATTGTGCATTTTCGAGGGAGTAATTTTAAGTTTTGGCATCTTCAAGCACATATATGTACATTTGTACATGTATTTTTAAAGACCAATACAATTTCTGTGTTGTTTCACAGCTGTCTTTAATCCCTTAATCTAAAATTGCTCGTTAATATTAATAAGCCCCTTATCTGATTGGGTAGTTTTTTATTTTTTATTTTTTTTTTTTTGAGTAGCCGAATCACAAATAAGGAGTCACTCAAGGTGCTTTGTTGTTAGCTTGGAGAACTGAAGGCAGAGTTTGTTGTTTTGTGACATCATAAAACCCAGGAAGTTCAAAGCATTTTACTCTTTGGTATCAAAATAAATGAATAGCTTATATGTACTAGTAATGATAAGTGCTGTCAGCCACTGCTTAGAGCTGATTCCCCTGTTAATGTAACACATTAATGTTTACAGAACTAATGAATATGCAAATATTTATAAATCAAGGTTATGACAAGAATGTCACTAAATCAAAAATCATTTAGGCAATGTTTTATGTCACGATCCTCCTTGTGTGCTTTTACGCAGCATACCGAGGGGTGAGGAGGAAGGACGGATTTAGGAGCAGGTTACACCACAAACATATTTATTAACAAAAAGGGAAAACAGTTCCAAAAATATAGACATACAAAAAGGCAACAGGATGCACTAAAGGCCTCACACGATTGGACATGCAGCGGGCAGAACACAGTGCACAGTGGCCACAAGACAAACAGTACAAAATAACGTAGTTGCTCAGGTTAACTTAGAGTCCTCCAGGACGCTCAACAAACTCGGGAGAATGAAACTAGGCAACAGTGCCAAAGCATAGCAGCTTAACTGCAAGGGGAAACGCAAACAGTTCATACTCAGTACTGGAGCAGTCCAAGTAGTCCAAGTTGTCCAGCGAGCACACATAACCAATAACTACACTGAGGGGAGTAGCGACAGTGTATATCCCGACACCCTCATCGGACAAAACAATGGTCCAGCAATGCTTGACTGTCAAAGGCCACTTAAGTACAAGCATTGCTGGCACAACAGATTGGATGCACCTGGGTGAGGCGCGGGAAAAGCAATCACTGGAGTGGAACCAGCTGGCTGTCATGAGTGGGCGTGGTCGGACCGGCAAGTGTCAGATAACGCCCACACGAATGTAGGTCAAAGGAGGCTGCCTAACAGCTGCTGGCCAGAACAGTGACTACAGGTATGGAAAAAAGAACAAGTGACAAAGAAACTACAAGAACCCAAAAGATAACACAATAAACAAATAAATCTGAGTCACAGCGGGTCAGAACCGAGCCCAAAGAACAACCCGGCTTGGTTCATGACAGTTTTATTGTAAAGTGAAAATATTTTTGTTGTAGCTCATCAGTCAGTTGCCTGCTGCTGGATTTGTAAATTGGATTGTTACTGTTTATCATAGCTTTTTCTTCCTGTAAATGTCTTGTGAAAGCTTTGTAAATAAATGCATAAATATGTTTTTTTTATTACCTCTACCAAGGAGGTTATGTTTTTGCCAGCATTTGTCTGTTTGGCTGTTAGCAGGATGACACAAAAGCTGTCATGATCTGGGGCATGATCTTAAGACCATCCCCACACTTTGTGTTCATTATTGATTTTTCTGTGATTATTTATGATTATTGTTTGCATTTGTAGCATTGAGTCATACAATTTGGAAATGTAATTATTAATAATTATTAAACTAAGTTTAAAGCTTATTAATAATACTTGTAATACCTCGTTTGTAATACTACGAGGCTGAAATTCTTATGGGCAAAGACTTAAGCTTAAGAATTTGGCAATTAGTAAGTTAAGCCTTAGTTAATAATTTTGTTGGCAATATTTGATCAGTCTCATACTCTGGAGGCAGAATTCTTGACAATCAATTGTCACAATAACGGACAAGGAGAAATCACACCTTCTAGCTTTAGTAACCCCTCTTTATTAAACTCAGAGGAGTGGCACAAACATAAGGCATTTAAGATCAGCAGTATTGGGGTTACCTGATTGCATGAAATATGAACATACCATACACTTATGATCACCATATTTGTCATAATTGAGTACCCAAAAGGTTTAAATGCAGGGCAGACCTCACTGGATGAACATTCACACTCAAGAGGAAAATTTGACACAACTTTAATGAAAAAAGGGGAAACACAAGTACGCAGACTTAATGAACATAAACACACGCAACAACTAATAAAGAACCCAAATTAAACATCCCTTTAAATATAACAAAGACAGGGGTACGCAGGAGTGATACATAGCCTGAACAGAGGAAAGAGGTTATTGACTGAGATACCAGGATAGGGAATAGTGAGGAGGAACGAGAGGCTTACTACACTAGCTGAGGGCCCGGCAGTGAACTCCAGCGTGAGACACAATGGGGAGAGACTGGAGACTGCAGGGAGATGGTAGAATGGTGGAGAGGATGGGTCGACCTGGGTGGAGATGATCCTGTCCGTGGGAAGTCTGGTCCAGACGAGTGTGCACAGCCCCGGAGACATACTGCTGGAGTGGCAGCAAACCTGAGGAGGAGAAGATACGAAAGGATGAGACACAGAATAACAGGATTTGCCAAACAACATAGACTGGAGTTGTACTGGCAGCAATACCCAATGATCCAGCGGGGAGCACTTCACACACTGGCTCTTTTATGCGCTGGTAGACCAAGAAGCAGCAAGTGTGTCCAATCTCGCAGGTGCGCTGATGAGCTCTGGAGCCGGGAAAAACAGAAACAGGAGGAGAGGGGGTGCACGCTCACCTGATCATCACAATATTACTCTCATGATTAATCTGTAGTACTGAAGCTCTGACCTGTGCAGTCCCTGAGGTTACAGAAAATTTACGCAGTTCTAATAAAAAAAAGGTTACAAAAATTGAGTGTAGAATTTGGATTTGCATGGGTTTAAGGAAAAAGGGGGAGCGAGAGGGAGTATGCGCAGAATCAGGAATGTATTTAGACCAAGTACCATCAGGGTCTAACCGACTGGCTTGTAGCTGCTTTTCTGATGGAGCAAATTTAAACCAAGCTGACCACCACAACAGATAATGTGAAAGAGGTGAGTGCCTACTGTGGATATGAAAACCTGGCAAGGGTTATTTCAGGCCGAGGGAAGGTGGTCCTCTTCCATGCCTCATGGGGGATTTTGGTCTGCAAAATCAGTATGGCTTCACTCCTAGGTCACTCAAAGCAGGCTTGCTCCAGGGAGAGTGGAGAGACCCGGTCCTGGGTCTCATCCCACCGATATGCTGGATGAGGGCAGCTGGTCTGGGTACAGGGCTGATATGCGCAGTTTCCCGCTGATTAATGGCTAAGCTAGGTAAGTTCTAAAAAGACAAAAACTACTCAGGCTTTAATCCCGAGATCTAACAAAGGCAAACTCTACAGAAAAATGTGAACTACAAAAAAAAATCTACAAAACAGTAACTAGAAAACGCATTCAGTCGCCCGGGCAGAAAACTGAGAAGAGAGATGCAGAGAGAGTATCAAAAGAGAGAGGAGACATCAACACCAGCAGGGTCAGGAGCAGAAGAAGAGAGAGCTTGTGTGTCTTCTGGTTTAAACTTCCCTCTCCCCCACTTAAAGGGAGGAGCTTGGACTCTCTCAACAAATCAATGAGTGAGAAACTGCACAGAGGTCTGGCAGTTGCTATGGTTACCTAGCACTGAAAGGCGGTGGGGGGGGGGGATAATTCACTGAGCTGGAAGTGAACAAAAGACAGTGAGCACATCACATTAATATTATAATTAGTCCTGAGGCACCTTTATCTACACCTAAGCAATTCTATTGGGTTAAATATCTAGCGTCACTGAAATGACTTGTTCATAAAGCATGCAGATATTTACATCAAGGCAGGCATGCGTGCTGTGTGTGGAATGGTGTGTATGTGTTTGTCCCTCGGGGCTTACCATACCCGCCCTGCAGTGTGACGTCAGGCAGGCTGCGGCCTGTACTGTATATATAGTTCTGTGTTCCCTCAATAAAGGGTTGCTGTTCACTGCTTGGCATAAGACGACTCCAGTCTCTGATTCTATACATAACATTTTGGCAACAAGAATTAACCATGGAGGCATTTGGGCTACCTGCACCTCTACCACCATTTCTAGAGTATCTGGGAGAGCCAGCAATCCTGTGGCCAGACTGGGTGGCCATGCTTCGGGAACACATTGAAGAGCTGGGCCTGGCTAGATTCGACGAAGACCGAGGATGAGCGCTCCTGTGTGGCTTAGGGTCATGAAACAGAGATAGGCACCGCCTTACGCCATTGGCATGGGACTAATTTAACTATATACACTGTATGTCAGTCTGAGTTTGTGTGGTTGTGGCGTCATCTGTGGATTTACCCTCTTCATCATCTGTTTGCTTGTGAGTGTCTAGTGGGTTTTTTTTCCCCTTGTCCTGTCAGGCAGCTAGGTGAGCAGAACAGAAATCTGCTACCCTTATTGTGCCAAAACAGATTTACTTTGCCAAAAGGAGCTTTATACAGCACATATGTATGTATTGTATATTGTTGTTAACTCCTCTTGTAATAACTTAATACTTTATTTAAATTATTTTACCCATGAAGGACCCAACAGGAGGGGGATGGGTAAAAAGAGATGTGGGGAGGGGGAATGAAAAGGGAGAGGGACAGACAAAGAAGACAAACAAACCAACGACTAAAACAAACAGAAGACAGACTGCTTCTTCTGTCGAAGAGGTCTCAACATGAGTTTGGTATCCGTACCTGTTAAAGGGGAGACATATGTGTGTGTGCACCGGCCACACACCGGCCAACCCTCCGCCCCCCCCAGTTGGACCGATGCCAGCCCCCAGGCCCCAGGAGCCCAGCGTCCCCACCCCCCCAGTGCAAGCACCCCCACAGTGGGTCCGCCCCCACCCCAGCACCACTGCTGCGCACCGCGGGGACCCCCACACCCAAAGAAGGCACCCCCCTCCGTCCAGGGGAGTCCATGCAACCAAGAGGCACTACACCCTCAATCCAGGACCTCTCAGTCAGCACACACGCCCATTCCCACTCATTCACCACCTCATGCTCTCATATACACCCACATGCACTCACTCACTTTTGTTCACCCTCTCCCCCACACAAAACCCGCACTCGCACTGCCGGACCCACCCACTCTCTTCCCCTCCTGTACCCGCTTTGTCTTGCTCCCACTCCCACTCACCCGCAGAGTCACCCGCACTCACTCATGTTCACCCATACACACACTCTCACTTGTGCTCCACCCTACTCACATCCATTCGTGTTCTCCCCCACACATTCACCCACACTCATTCACCCTTATTACTTAGGGTGACGCGATGCAGATGCAGCGAGCACGAATATGCATCAGCGCCCGGCAGCGGCCGGGGAGACTGCCAGCACAGGCCAGCAGCCACACCCGAGCCGACCCATCCCAGGGCAGCCGCAGCCACAGAAGCAGACCACAACCCCAACACCCATGTGAGCGAATGATCAGCGGACTACCACAGGCACTCCAAGATGCCACCCGACATGCAAAGCACCACACAAAACCACCCCACCATCACCATCTCCACTCATCACTCCCTCACTCTTGCTTACTCTCTTGTTCAATCACTCTCTCACTCCCCTGCTCGCATCTATTCATTCGGTAGCACCCAGGGATTTTGACAACCGGGCTCCTCATCGCTGTTCCTAATTTACAACGGATGCTCCGTGGGGCTCAGTCAGATGTTCCCAGCACACCCTCACTATACGGGGAGCTCTTCGACTCCCACCTCCAGAAGAACTTCAACCACATTTTGAGGGAGTCTGGAGACATGGAGTCTGAATGGGCCATGTTCTCCACCTCCATTGTTGAAACGGCTGCCCAGAGCTGCAGCCGCAAGGTTGTCAGTGCATCTCGTGGTGACAACCCCCTACCCAAGTGGTGGACACCAGTGGTGAGGGGGCCATTAAGCTGAAGAAGGAATCCTGTCAAGCTTGGTTGACTTGTTGGACTCCTGAAGCAGCTGAGGTGTACCGGCAGGCCAAGTGGAGTGCAGCTCGGGTGTTTGCTGAAGCAAAAACTTGGGTGTGGGAGGAGTTTGGTGAGGCTATGGAACAAGACTTTCGATCAGCCTTGAAGAGATTATGGCAAACTGTCTGGTGACTCAGGAGGAGGAAGCAGCTCCCTGTCCACACTGTGTATGGTGTGAATGAGGCACTGCTGACTTCGACTGGGGATATCGTTGGGTGGTGGAAGGAATACTTTGAGGATCTCCTCAATCCCACTGACACGCCTTCCACAGAGGAAGGAGGGCTTGTGAATGAGGGGGACAACTCGCCCATCACAAGGGCTGAGGTCGCTGAAGTGGTTAAAAAATTCTTTGGTGGCCGGGCCTTGGGGGTGGACAAGATTTGCCCTGAGTACCTCAAGGCCCTGGATGTTGTAGGGCTGTCATTGTTGACATGCCTCTGCAACATTGCATGGAGGTCGGGGACAGTGCCTTTGGCATGGAAAACCGGGGTGGTGGTTCCTCTCTTCAAGAAGGGGAACCGGAGGGTGTGTTCCAACTGTAGAGGGATCACACTCCTCAGCCTCCCTGGGAAGGTCTACGCCAAGGTACTGGATAGGAGTCTGGCCGTTGGTCGAACCTCAGATTCAGGAGGAGCAATGTGATTTTCATCCTGGCCATGGCACATCAGACCAGCTCTTTACCCTCTTGAGAATCCTTGAGGGTTTGTGGGAGTCTGCCCAACCAGTTTAAATGTGTTTTGTGGACTTGGAGAAGGCATTCGACCACATCCCTCATGGTTTTTTGTGGAGGGTGCTTTGGAAGTATGGGGTATCGGGCTTGTTATTACGAGCTACCTGGTCTGTATACGATTCAGTTCAATTCAATTCAATTCAATTCAACTTTATTTATATAGCACCATTTCACAACAACAGTCATCTCATAGCACTATCAACTGTAGGGGGAACCCCCACAGTTGCAGAAAGACCCCAGCAATCAGGCAATCCCCTGTGAGCAAGCACTTGGTGACGGTGGAGAGGAAAAACTCCCTTTTAACAGGAAGAAACCTCCAGCAGAACCAGGCTCAGGGAGGGGCAGTCATCTGCTGCGACTGGCTGGGGGGTGAGGGGATAGAGAAGATGAAAAGAACAGACATGTAGAGAGCAAACAGCACGATGGGGACTCAATCTATGGGAGAGAACAAACAGATGTTAATGACCAGCAAAAAAAAAATATTTCATTGAGAGTGAAGAAAGGAGTGAGGCCCAGTGCATTATTGAAGGTCCCCCGGCTGACTAAACCTATTAGCAGCATAACTAAGGGAGGGTTCAGAGACACATGATCCCTCCCTAATTGTAGGCTATATCAAAAAGGAAGGTTTTAGCCCTATTCTTAAAAACAGAGATCGAGTCTGACTCCCGAATCCAGATTGGCAGCTGGTTCCACAGGAGAGGAGCTTGATAACTGAAGGCTCTGCCTCCCATTGTACTTTTGGAGATTCTAGGTATTACAAGTAATCCTGCATTTTGGGAGCGTAGTGCTCTGTTAGGATAATACGGTAGTATCAGATCTTTTAAATAAAAAGGAGCCTGATTGTTTAGAGCTTTGTAAGAAGAAGAATTTTAAACTTAATTCTAAACTCTATGGGAAGCCAATGAAGGGAGGCCAGAACCGGAGAGATATGAGCTCTCTTACTAGTACCTGTTAAAACTCTTGCTGCAGCATTTTGGATCAGCTGAAGACTTTTTAAAGATGTTTTAGGACAGCCTGATAATAAAGAATTACAATAATCTAATCTCGAGCTAACAAAAGCGTGGATCAGTTTCTCAGCATCACTCTGAGACAAGATGTTCCTAATCTTGGCAATATTACGCAAATGATAGAAGGCAGTCTTAGAAACAAATTTAATATGTGAATTGAAGGACAGATCTTGATCAAAAATAATTCCAAGGTTCCTCACAGAGCTATTTAGAGAAAGAGTAACCGCATCCAAACTGAAAGTTTGATTTGGAAAGGAATTTCTAAGGTTTTTTGGACCAACAAGACTGACTTCAGTCTTATCTGAATTTAATAACAGGAAATTACAAATCATCCAAGCTTTGATTTCCTTAAGACAGGCTTCTAACTTGGCTAATTGATTACTATCATCTGGCTTCATTGACAGGTATAATTGTGTGTCATCTGCATAACAATGAAAATGTATACAGTGCTTTCTAATAATGTTGCCTAACGGAAGCATATATAAACTAAAAAGAGTAGGGCCTAGCACAGATCCCTGTGGAACTCCATGACTAAGCTTTGAGTTGAAAGAAAACTCATTATTTACATGAACAAACTGGAACCTATCAGATAAATAAGATCTAAATCACTGCAACGAAGTTCCATTAAGTCCAACATACTGTTCTAATCTATCAAGTAGAATATTATGATTGATAGTATCAAAAGCTGCACTAAGGTCTAAAAGGACAAGTACAGAAACCAGTCCATTATCAGATGCGATGAGGAGGTCGTTAGTGACCTTCGCTAAGGCTGTTTCAGTACAATGATGGATTCTAAACCCAGATTGAAACTCTTCAAGTAAACCATTTCCCTGCAGGTGGTGAAATAATTGCGTAGCAACAACTCTTTCTAAGATTTTTGAAATGAAAGGGAGATTAGAGATTGGTCTATAGTTAGCTAAAGCTCCTGGATCTAGCGTTGGCTTTTTGAGACCGTTTTTTACGACCGTTGTGAGAATTTGGTTTGTATTGCCAACACTCGGTTGGACTCATTCCCAGTGAGAGTTGGACTCTGCCAGGGCTGCCCTTTGTCACCGATCCTGTTCATAATTTTTATGGACAGGATTTCTAGGTGCAGCAAAGGAACGGAGAGTGCCATGCTCGGTGACCACAGGATCTCATCTCTGCTGTTTGCAGATGATGTCCTGTTGGCTTCATCCAGCAATGACCTACAGGTCTTACTGGGACGGTTTGCTGCTGAGTGTGAAGCGACTGGAATGATAATCAGTACCTCCAAGTCCGAGTCCATGGTCCTCAGACAGAAAAAGGTGGATTTTCCTCTCTGGGTTGGGGACAAGCTTCTGCCCTAAGTGGAGGAGTATCCCGGGGTCTTATTCACAAGTGAGGGAAAAATGGAGTGAGATACTGACAGACAGATCGGAGCAGCATCTGCAGTGATGCGGACGTTGTACCAGTCTGTCAAGGTGAAGCTGTTGATTTACCAGTCAATCTATGTTTCTAAGCTCACCTACGGTCATGAGCTTTGGGTAATGACCGAAAGAATGAGATCACGGATACAAGCGGCTGAAATGAGCTTTCTCTGTAGGATTGCTGGACTCACCCTTAGAGATAAGGTGAGGAGCTCAGTCATCTGGGCGAGGCTCAGAGTAGAACTGCTGCTCCTCCACATTGAAAGGAGCCAGTTGAGGTGGTTTGAGCATCTGATCAGGATGCCACCTGGACGCCTCCTTCTTGAGGTGTTTTGGGCATGTCCCACTGGGAGGAGACCTTGAGGCAGACCCAGGACTCACTGGAGAGACTATGTCTTCCAGCTGGTCTGGGAACACCTTGGTATCCTCTCTGAAGAGCTGGAGCAGGTGGCTGGGGAGAGGGAAGTTTGGGCTTCTCTGCTTGAACTGCCGCCTCTGTGACTCGGACCACTGTAAAAATGATAGAAGATGGATGGATGGACTCCACAGGCTGGTGAGAAGCTCTTCCCTGGCTGTACCTGTGCCGACAATAAAGCGTCCCCTGGTACAGACGCCCCCAGCCTCTTGCCTCTCTCCAGCTCCAGGATCCTCGCCACGCTGCCCTCCAGCTTTCCTACTCTCCCCAGCTCGACAGCCACTCCACTGGCTGGAGAAGAACTCCCAGGTTATGTCCAAACCTGCACCGACGGTGAAGCATCCCTTGGTTCAGATGTCCTTCATAATCCTCCAGCACCAGCCTCCTTCCTTTTTTTTTTTTTTTTTTTTTTTTTTAAATGGCGCCGGAGGCAGGGCGGCCGTACCAGCAGCAACTCTCTCGTGTCTTTGTGTTTGTATCTGTTTATACCTGTATATAGTGTGTCTCTTACTAACCAGGGCTCTGTAGGAATACTCGGACTAAGACTGGACCAACTTTTCTCTCTATTTAGCCAGTCTTTTTTTCTAGTTTTCGTATCTTTTCTCTTCCTCGGACAATGGAGATCAACAGAGGTGGGGGTGGATGCATTGTTTACACACGTGAACAGCTGATTGCGCTGAGGAGGCCGGAGCCTGGAGCGCTGCAGCCAACAGTGAAGCCCCTCAACTTGGATGAGCTGAAGAGGAGATACCACGGGCGAAGGGCTGGAGCGAAGGTGAGGAGGAGGAGGAGGAGGAAGCATAAGCCAGCTGTATGATGATCATCACCGGGAACGTGCGATCGTTGGGAAATAAAACACACGAGCTTACAGCGCTGGTCAGGACACAAAAGGAGTATCATGAGTGTAGTTTCATGTGTTTTACGGAGACGTGGTTACACTCACAGATCCTGGATGTAAATGTAGCGATACCTGGCTTCAGGACTATAAGGGGGGACAGGGACATGAAAAGCAGCAGGAAAAAGAGAGGAGGAGTGGTACTTCTTGTTAATGAGCGGTGGTGTCATCCGGAACACATTTATGTGAAGGAAAAGTGCTGCAGCCTGGACATTGAACTGTTGGCTGTCAGTATGAGACCTTATTATATGCCGCGAGAAATCAAGTGCGCTTTAATTGTTATCGTCTACGTCCCTCCGTCAGCTAACGCAGCGGTGGCCTGTGACGTCATCAGCTCCACTGCGGCCACATTACTGGAGAAGCACCCGGATGCATTCATGGCCATCACGGGTGATTTTAACCATGTCTCAGTGGGAAAAACACTACCAAACTTTCACCAGTTTGTTGACTGTCCCACCAGAGAGAACAAAACACTGGCTCTACTGTATGCCAATGTCAGGGATGCATGTAGTGCCACAGCTCTACCCCCATTGGTAAATCAGATCACTGCATGGTCATGTTAACACCCAAGTACGTCCCCCTTGTGCAAAGGCAGCCTGCTTATACACGGACTGTGAGGAGGTGGACACAGGAGGCTGCTGATGCACTGCAGGACTGCTTTGAGACGACAGACTGGAGCGTACTCTGTGAACCACATGGGGTGGACATAGACAATATGGCTGACTGCATCACAGAATACATTAGATTCTGTGAAGACATGACCATGCCAGCTCAGACTGTACACTGCTTCTCCAACAACAGACCATGGGTCACCAGTGACCTGAAAGCACTTCTGAACAAAAAGAAGAGAGCTTTTAGGGCTGGAGACAAGGAGAAGCTGAGGGGAGTGCAGCACGAGCTGAGAGAGATGCTGAGGAGGTGCAAGGACAATTATAGGAGGAAGTTGGAAGAGAAACTCAAGCAAAATAACACTAAAGATGTGTGGGAGGGAATGAAACAAATCACTGGGTACAAGGGGAGAGTCAGGCAGCCATCTGGGATCCAGGAGAGAACTGAGGAATTGAATCTGTTTTTTAATAGGTTCAACTCACAGTCTGTCACCCGAACAAGACAACCAGACCCCCACGCACCCCTCCCCACCCACGCTCCCTTGCAGAACCTCTCTCCATCTCCCCCCTCCTCCTCCCCAGGAGGCACCAGGACCCTCCCTCACTTCACGGTGACTATAGATCAGGTGGAGAAACAGCTGGAGAGACTCCGTCAGCGGAAGGCTTCGGGCCCTGATGGCATCTCCGCAAGGACCCTGAGGACCTGTGCCAACCAACTAGCTCCGGTACTGAAACACCTGTACAACCTGAGCCTGAGTCTGGAGAGAGTACCGGTGCTGTGGAAGACATCCTGCCTGATTCCTGTCCCCAAGAAGTCATCTCCATCGGATCTGAATGACTACCGACCAGTTTCCCTCACATCTCATGTGATGAAGGTCCTGGAGAGACTGGTCTTAGCCCACCTGAGGCCGCAGATGAAGACGTGGCTGGACCCTCTGCAGTTTGCATATCAGCCCCATTTAGGAGTTGAAGATGCTGTCATCTACCTGCTGCAACGAGCCCATCTGCACCTGGATGGTGGAGGAGATACTGTGAGAATCACTTTTTTTGATTTCTCCAGTGCTTTTAACACCATCCAGCCACTGCTGCTGGGCGAGAAGCTGCGGGTGATGGGGGTTGACAGCTCTGTGATCTCCTGGATTACCGACTACCTGACAGGCAGACCACAGTTTGTCAGGCTGGGCAGTGTCTTGTCTGGAGTGGTGGCTAGTGATATGGGAGCGCCACAGGGGACTGTGCTCTCTCCTTTTCTTTTTACCTTATACACCACGGACTTTCAGTACAACACTGAGTCATGCCACCTGCAAAAATTCTCTGATGACTCAGCTGTTGTGGGGTGTATTAAGAGGAGGAGAGGAGGGGGAGTACAGGGCACTGGTAGACAGATTTGTGGAGTGGATGGAGCAGAATCAACCTGAGGTTGAATGTCAGCAAGACCAGGGAGATGGTGATTGACTTCAGGAAGAGGAAGGCTCCTTTTCAGCCACTGTAGATTAGAGGGGAGGATGTGGAAGTGGTTGAGGACTACAAGAAGCGGGTTGGACTGGAGATCCAACACCTGCGCACAAGAAGGGGATGAGCAGACTCTACTTCCTGAGAAAGCTGAGATCCTTCAACGTGTGCAGCAGGATGCTGGAGCTTTTCTACCAGACTGTTGTCACCAGCACCATCTTCTTTGCTGCGGTCTGTTGGGGTAGCAGTATCAGGGCCAGAGATACCAACAGACTTGACAAGATTATCAAGAGGGCTGGCTCTGTAATTGGTCTCAGACCGGAGACCTTTGAGACAGTGATGGAGAGGAGAACACTAAATAAACTGCAATCCATCATGGACAATCCTGATCACCCCCTCCACCACACACTAGATAGACAGCGAAGCACTTTCTCCAGTAGACTACTACAGCTTTGTTGTCGAACGGCCAGGTACAGGAAATCTTTCCTGCCACATGCAGTTTCACTGTACAATAACTCACTATGATGTTGCATTCTGGTCATAGCTATGCTGCCACACTGCATCTTACAGACTAACTGGTAAATCACTTTTCACTCTGCTACTGATAGTTCTTCTTTGTGCAATGGGATGATTCATGTGTTTATACGGGTCATCATATATTAAGCTATGATGTATATACACTACCGTTCAAAAGTTTGGGGTCACCCAGACAATTATTTTGTGTTTTCCGTAAAAAGTCACACTTATTTACCACCATGAGTTGTAAAATGAATAGAAAATATATTGACAAGGTTAGAAATAATGACTTGTATTTGAAATAATAATTTTTTCCTTCAACCTTTGCTTTCGTCAAAGAATCCTCCATTTGCAGCAATTATAGCATTGCAGACGTAACATGATTGCACAAGGGTTTTCTAATCATCCATTAGCCTTCTGACGCAATGAGCAAACACATTGTACCATTAGAACACTGGAGTGATAGTTGCTGGAAATGGGCCTCTATACACCTATGTAGATATTGCACCAAAAACCAGACATTTGCAGCTATAATAGTCATTTACCACATTAGCAATGTATAAAGTGTATTTCTGATTAGTTTAAAGTTATCTTCATTGAAAAAAAGTGTTTTTCTTTCAAAAATAAGGAAATTTCTAAGTGACCCCAAACTTTTGAACGGTAGTGTAGGTTCTATAGTCGTGTTAGTTTTTACTTTCCATGGGTAATCCCTTTGTCTGTCGTGTGTGTTTCTGTTGTTTGGCTGTCAACTGTCATGCTGCTGTTACATTGTAATTTCCCAGTTTGGGATCAATAAAGTATATCTATCTATCTATCTATCTATCTATCTATCTATCTATCTATCTATCTATCTATCTATCTATCTATCTATCTATCTATCTATCTATCTATCTTCTTGCAGCCCGTTTCCCCCGACCTGCCATCTGCTGCTGTTCCCTCCATCCCTGTGGAGTACAACGGGACCTGCAGGGCGCACAGTGGTCCGGGTTGGAAAGGAGGCTCTGGGAGATACCACTCCTCCTGGCGTTCCACTGCTGCTCCATCAGCGGAGCCTCAGACACCCTCAGCTCCAGCTTTTTTTCCCTCCTCACCACTCTTCTGCCTCAGCTTCAATCCCATGGAGTTTTTCAGCCTCAGAGGGCCCTCCTACACCAGTTTCCATGGCTGCACGGTGGCGCAGTGGTTAGCACCGCGGCAGCACAATTTACTCTCGGCCGGGGGATCGCGGGGATCATGAGATCGTGGGTTCGATCCCTGCCCCCGGCCAACAGTGATCTGTGTGGAGTTTGCATGTTCTCCCCGTGTTTGTGTGGGTTTACTCTGGGATTTCTCCAGTTTCCTCCCGCATGGCAAAACATGCAGGTTAGGGAGTTAAGGGGCGCTTGCGCACGCAGCGACCGGCAGCTGGTGGTTTGTCACCGGACTGCAGAACAAATCTACCTACGGGTACAAAATAAGTCAAAAAAAAAAAAATTGCAGCGCTGACTCTCACAGTTGCTGTGCTGTTGCCCTCACTCACAGCTTCACTTCAGACTGCCTCATCCGCTGTTCTTTCAGCGTCTCCAGAGGCCATCACATCAGCTCCTCCAGTGCCTTCCATGGTAATCAAGCCGCCAGCAGCTTCACCTGAGACCGTCAGTCTAACAGCAGGAGACCACGAGTTAAGGCAAGTACCTTTTCATTTATGTTCTACCACTATTTTTGAAAAGACTTGTCTTGCTTCTGGTGGGGGTCCCATGTGCAGTTCCCATCTGCCTCTGGGTCCTCTCTGCTGGTCTCTGCTGCTGACAGCTGTGATGACCCATCCTGTGTTTTTTCCTCCCCATCCGAGGTGGCTGCAGCAGGGGTGGAGGAGGATGCTTCATCTTCAGCTATCTTCGGGATGCACATCCCAGCTCCAGTGCCGGCTCCTTGTTGCTCCTTAGCTCCAGTGCCTGCTCCATGGCACCTCCCAGCTCCAGTACCAGCTCCACCAGCCATCTCTCCTGCACTACATCCTGACATCATCACTCCGGCAGCAGGAGATCAGGAGTTAAGGCAAACACCTTTTCATTTATGTTCTACCACTATTTTTGAAAAGACTAGTCTTGCTTCTGGTGGGGGGACCCAAGCACACTCCTCACTAGTCTCTGCTGCTTATGACTAAGGTGTCACCTCACTGACCTCCTGTTTCACTCCATCATCCAAGGTGGCCGTGCTGAGGATGGAACCCCAGCAGGACCATGCTCCATCATTGCAGTCATTGGAGCATGCCGCTCCATCGTCACCGTCATTGGAGCAGGTTGCTCCATTGTCACTGCCACCGGAGAAGGCTCCTCCATCATCACCATCATCAGAGTGGTCCACTCCACCTGGGCCGTCTGAGCAGTCCGCTCCACCTGAGCCATCTGAGCAGTCCACTCTATCATCACTGTCGTTGAAGCAGGCTGCTCCATCATCATCATTTGAGGTCAGTGCTCCTCACCCGCTGGCTCCTGAACTTAAAGCTCCTGTATTGTTGTATTGTTGTATGTTCCCAGAGCAAGAAACTCTTGTGTTATCGCCTGAGCAAAAGACTCCCGTGTTGCTGTCTCCAGGACAAGAGGGTCTTATATTGTCTTCTTCAGGATAGAAGGCCCCTATACTGTTATCTTCTAAGGTTAAAGTTCCTATGTTGTCATTACCTTCTGAAGTTAAAATTCCTGTGTTGCCATTATCTCCTGAGGTTAAGGTTTCTATGTTGTCATGTGGGGAGTGAGCCCACAACCTCCCGACTGTATGGTGGATGCTCTACCACAAGGCCACCACTCCGGTACATGCTATAATATCTTTTAATGATAGGAATGTTGGAGGATTTTCAGTTAGTAATAGTCTTGGGTGTAAGTGTAAGGTCAGTACCTGTGATCTCCAATCCCTCATTCCGCGCTGCATGAAGAATATTCATTGGTAACCGACATGACCACATGGGCAAAAGAATATTTTGGCAAAACTTTGGTAAACATTACAATGTGGAATTATGTGGAAGCAAGAAGACGTGCATCATTATTATTATTATTAATCTTTATTTCAGACACACATACGTAGGAGTCCATATAAAATAAGAAGGGATGGGGCATCAGGGAAGCAATAAAAAACAACATAACAGTCTTTAAAAAGAGTTCATGTATAGGCTGTTGTACCAGTGTCTTCTGAGAGCAGATGTGTCTCTGACGCTGCTCTTTCTGGGGCTTATAAGGGTCTGATGCCATTATCCGAATCATCCAAACAACACATAAAACTGTAAATGAGTTCCCTCAGTAGTGCCTCACACATAGGAATACTACAGGACACAAACAGCTGACTGGCATGATCCCATCTGGGCACCTGAAGCAGCAACCACAGTGCATCGCTGTAGGCCACAATCAGCCTTCTCATACTATCAGTCCTGTAGCTGTTCCACAAATGTGCAGTGTGTTATGTCGGAATAACATGAGACCGGAGCCACATTCAACTGAGCACTGAACTGACTTTATTATAGAAACAACTCAATATATTCTCTAGCTATAGCCCGCCTGACGTCATCACCCGCAACTCCCCCCAGCCAGGCTACGGCAAGCCCCAAGAATCAAATCCCCACACAATACCCCCCTCCACACACACACACACAAAAATGGAGAACCACCAGAACATAAATAACAAAGGTGTTTTTTTTTTTTTAACTGAACAGGCAAAACAGCCAACCAAATGGGCGTCTGGGTAGACTACCAGAACGCCCCCCCCCCATGTTGAAGCGGATTATTCTGCCACTCATTCCCAACATGCATTAGCTAACACTGTCTTTAACACATAGTCCCTGGAGAAGGGGTCGTGGGTGGTCTCAGTAGGTCTAAAGGCACATGGAGTTCACGCCCCAGCATGAGTTTCGCCGGGGAGCACTCTGTCGTGGCATGGGCCGTTGCCCTGTAGTGGAGTGTGCTCTGGAGAGCATCCAGAAACGTGAAGCCTTCCGCCAAGTGAGCTCTCAATCCATTTTTCAGAGTCTTGTTGAAACGCTCTACGCCCCCATTGGCTTGGGGGTGATAGAATGCAGTTTTGATGTGTTCCACGCCCCTAGTGCCCAAAAACTCCTCAAATTCCCCAGAGGTGAACTGTGGGCCATTGTCTGTAGTGATTGCATTTGGGACCCCCCCATCTGGCGAACAGTGACGAGAGGAAGCTCGTAACCACATCCGTCGTGACTGAATTAGTGGGCAACACCTCCACCCATTTGGAAAACAGATCATAGACCACAAGCAGAAACTGGCTGTTCGGGGGGCTGTATGCAGTTCACTGCAGATGTCTAATTGGATGTACTTCCAAGGGCCCTCCGGGTATGGTAATGGTCGCAGGGGTGGAGGTGGGGGGGGGTCCGCCAGACTTCCCGCTCTCCAAGCACGGGACACAGTTCTTTACCATAGTTTCAATGTTCTTATCAATACCAGGCCACCAAACTGAGTCCCTGCAACGCTGCTTCACCCTGACCATGCTCAGGTGACCCTCGTGGAGCATCTCCAGAATTCGTGATCTCAGAGACAGCGGGAGTAATGTGCAGTGTCCCCTAACCACACACACCGTTCCAACAGCTCAGTTTGTCTCTAAACCAGTGAAAAGGTGCCAGCTCTCCCTGTACTTTCACGGGCCAACCCTCCCTGATGACCGAGCACAGTTGTGACAATGTGGGGTCCTGTTCGATTCTGTGCAGAGCTCTTGGAGGGATTCCATGTCCCAGAGGGCTCCGTGCAGCGTGTTGACCAGATCCGCCTCCGTAGGATCGTCAAAGTCATTGTCTGGTTGCGAGGTGTTGGTCGTGGCACGGGACAGGAGGTCCGCCACTACGTTCTCTTTTCCAGGGGTGAACTGAGTAGTAAAGTTGTAGGCACTCAGCCGCTTCATCCACCTGTGGATCTGTAGGGGTCTGTGTCCCGAGCCCGACGTCTCCAGTATTGTTGTCAGTGCCCGGTGGTCCGTCCGCAGGGTGAAATGGCACCTGGAGAGAAAGATGTGCCACCATTCACATGCCCAGACACAAGCGAGCGCCTCCCTCTCACCCATGGCATATTTCTGTTCAGCTGCTGAAAGAGACCTCGATGTGAACGTCCTGGGCACTCGGTACCATCTTGTACCTGAGACATAACTGCCCCCACCACCAAACCAGACGTGTCACAGGTCACAGAAGTCGGCCATTTTGGATCAAAGTGGGCCAACACTGTAGGGGAGGGAAGTTGAGACTTCAGTTTAGTGACCGCCGCTGAGCAGGCTGGGGTCCACTGCCACTGTGCATCCTGTTTCAGAAGGGCCCGGAGTGGTTCGATTGTCTCAGAGTAATGGGGAATAAAACGTCCGTAAAAGTTCACCATGCCCAAAAATGAGGAAATCTCTGCGGGTGTCGTTGGAGCTGGAATGCACAGGACTGCCTCCACGTTCGAATGTAGGGGCCTCAGACCCCCTGCCGCCAGCCGGAATCTCACAAACTTGATGGAGTCCGCCACAAAGATGCACTTTTCCCCCTTCAAAGTGGCTCTGTGCTCCTGTAGCACCTTCATCACCCGGCCCAAAGGACCATCATGTTCCTCCCACAATGTGCCGTGCATCACGATGTCATCCAGGTACGTCACCACACCCTTGAGGCTGGCCAGAATAGTGGACATGATCTTATGAAAACAGCTGGGTGCTGAGCTCAGACCAAAAGGCTTGTGGGTCAGAATCAGAATCAGAATCAGATTTATTGTCATTGTTCATGTAGTACACAAACTAGGAATTTGTCTCGGTGCAATGCTGCAACATTAAACATGATAAAATAAAAGAAATAAACTATACATGCAATAAAGTGTAGAATAAGAGTGAGTAATACTAGTCAGCAGTTAAAATATATTAGCGAGCAGCAGATAATGTGGAGAACCATATAGTGCAGTCGGTAATGCAGGAAGAAAACAGTGATGATTGACATGAGTCTGGTTGAGCTGCTGTACATAGTGCACGAGAGTCAATAAGTCACTTAGTGTTCAGCAGTCTGATGGCAGAGGGGAAGAAGCTGTTCATGTGACGGGAGGTTTTAGTCTGGATGGACCGAAGTCTTCTACCTGAGGGGAGGGGGGCAAACAGTACGTGACCAGGGTGTGAGGGATCGGCTGTGATCCGGCCAGCACGCCTCCAGGTCCTGGAGATGTACAGATCCTGGAGAGATGGGAGCTTGCAGTCGATCACCTTCTCAGCATTGCGCACGACGCGCTGCAGCCTTAGTCTGTCCCTGGCAGTGGCTCCTGCGTACCACACGGTTATGGAGGTGGTGAGGATGGACTCGATGATGGCTGTGTAGAACTGCACTAACATCTTGGTGGGTAGCTTGAGCTTCCTCAGCTGCCGCGGGAAGAACATCCTCTGCTGGGCCTTTTTGATGAGGGAGCTGATGGTCGGCTCCCACTTGAGGTCCCTGGTGATGGTGGTGCCTAGGAAGCGGAAGGAATCAGCAGTGGTGATGGGAGAGCCTGTGAGGGTGAGGGGGGGCAGAGGGGTTGTGACTTTCCTGAAGTCTACAATCATCTCCACTGTCTTCAGAGTGTTCAGCTGCAGGTTGTTGTTGTTGCACCAGGACGCCAGCTGGGCCACCTCTCTCCTGTAGGCGGACTCGTCGCCGTTGGAGATGAGCCCGATGAGGGTGGTGTTGTCCGCAAACTTGATCAACTTGACAGACTGGTGGCTGGAGGTGCAGGAGTTGGTATAAAGGGAGAAGAGTAGGGGGGAAAGTACACAGCCCTGGGGTGATCCAGTGCTGATGCTAGCAGAGTCTGAGACAGTCTTTCCCAGCCGCACATGCTGGCTCCAGTCCGTCAGGAAGTCGGTGATCCACCTGCAGAGGGAGTCAGGCACGTTGAGCAGGGACAGCTTGTCCCGGAGCAGAGCGGGGCGGATGGTGTTGAATGCGGAGCTGAAGTCCACAAACAGGATCCTGGCGTAGGTTCCTGGGGAGTCCAGGTGCTGCAGGATGGAGTGGAGGGCCAGGTTGACTGCGTCATCTACAGACCTGTTGGCTCGATAGGTAAACTGCAGCGGGTCCAGGAGGGGGGTGGTGATGGACTTGAGGTGGGGCAGGACCAGGCGCTCAAAGGACTTCATGACTACAGAGGTGAGCGCTACAGGTCTGTTGTCGTTAAGTCCAGTGATCCGTGGCTTCTTGGGGACAGGGATGATGGTGGAGGATTTGAGGCAGGACGGCACGTGGCATAGCTTAAGGGAGGTGTTAAAAATGTCTGTGAAGACAGGAGCCAGCTCTTTCGCACAGTGTCTCAGGGTGGAGGGAGACACGCCATCTGGACCGGGGGCCTTGCGCGGGTTCAGTCTGGAGAACTGTTTGAGCACGTCCTGCTCACTGATGACAAGGGCAGGGGGGGAGGAGGGGGGTGCCTTTGATGAAGTAGGGATCGTGGAGGCTGTGGAGCTGGAGGGAGGGGGAGAGTTGGACACAGATGACGAGGTGTCAAAACGGGCATAGTGTTGGGACAGTCTTTGACAAAGGGCTTTGTCATCCTGACCTTTAGGAGCCTGAGGCCGATAATTGGTGATTTGCCTCAGTCCACTCCACACAGAAGCCAAGTCATTAGCAGTGAACTGCTGCTGGAGTCTCTCAGAATACACAGATGTAGCTCTCCTCAGCTCTCTGTTAAACCAATATTTAACCTCCCTGTAGCAGCCCCTGTCTCCACTTTTCAACGCTTCTTCCTTCTTCTTCCTGATCTGTCTGAGCTTAGCTGTGAACCAGGGCTTGTCATTAGAGTACCTCACCCTGGTGCGCGATGGAAGAATGCTCTCCTCACAAAAGTGGATATAAGAGTTCACAGTGTCCGTGTATTCATCCAGATCATGCGTGGCTCCTTTAAACATGCCCCAATCAGTTATTTCCATGCACGTTTCCAGCTTCTCCTCAGCTTCACTGGTCCATTTCTTCGTAGTGCTGTACGGGCTGTACAGGTTTAGTGAGCTTCAGTCTCTGTCTGTATGTGGGAATGAGGTGGACCATCACGTGATCAGATAGTCCGAGCGCAGCGCGGGGAACAGCGCGATATGCATCTTTCACTGTGGTGTAACAGTGATCCAGCGTGTTTATTCCTCTGGTGGGGCATTTAATAAACTGTTTGTAGCGGGGGAGATCGTGGCTCAGATTGCTCTGGTTAAAGTCACCAACCACAATAACCAGAGAGTCTGGAAAAATCCGCTTCGTGTGTTGGATGTGATCCGCGAGCACGCGCTGAGCTTCGCGCATGTCTGCGTCGGGAGGGACGTACACAGCAGCGAGGATGAATGAGGCGAACTCCCGCGGGGAATAAAATGGCTTGCAGTTAATAAAAAGAAATTCCAGGGCGGGAGAACAGTGTTTGGAAATTACTGTTACATCAGAGCACCAGCTGCTGTTGATGTAGAAGCAGACTCCGCCTCCTGAGGATTTACCGGAGAGCTCTGTGTCACGATCAGCACGAAACAGCTGAAATCCCTCGAGGCGCAGCGCGCTGTCCGGTGTATTTTCCCTGAGCCAGGTCTCGGTAAAACAGAGGGCAGCCGAGGAAGAGACGTCCTTAAAACGCATCAGCAGTCTCAGTTCATCTACCTTGTTAGAGAGAGAGTTGGTATTGGACAGAAATATGCCAGGCAAAGCCGTGCGCGTGCCTCTCCTGCGGAGCCGGACGAGAGCGCCTGCTCGCCTTCCTCTCTTCCGCCGTCTCACTTTTCGAGCCAAGCAATGAACCAGATCGGCGGCAGGAGCTAAAAAAACTGGGAGTAGGTCCATGGGAGTGAAAGTCCTGATATTTAGAAGCTCTTCACGGGTATAAGAGCTCGCAGACACACAATTGACAAACAAAAACAAACAAAGGGTGCAGCGAAGCACCATGGCGACCACTGTGGGCGCCATCTTGCGCAAAAGATCTTGCGCAAAAGATCCATCTTGGGTGTCCCTGAAAACACCCATATGGGTCACGAACACTGTCAGGTTCCTGCTGGCTGGGTGGAGGGGCACCTGCAGGTAACCCTGGCGAAGATCCAGCTTCGTAAACACCTTTGAGCCGCTGAATGTTGCTGTGAGTTCCTCCATTGTGGAAAGTGGGTACTTGTCCGGAACAATCGCCTTACATCCTAAGGTCGATACACGGCCGGATGCCACCTGTCTTTTTCCTGGCCACCACGATGTTTGATATCCAGGGTGAAGCATCCACCCTCTCGATGATGCCAGCTGCAAGCAGTTTGTTCAATTCCTTTGTGACATTGTCCCGCAGAGTGAGGGGAAGCCACCGTAATGCTTGAATTTTCGGTGTCACACTTGGACGCAGGCGGTGGTAGAATGCCTTGATGCATCCAAGGCCCCTGAACAATGCCGGCCAGCGGACATGCCCTTCGGGGAACACTGTCAGTACCGTTGAGCCCTCTGGGTCCATGATGGAGAATCCCAGTTCACCCAGCAGATCGATCTCCAGCAAATCAGCCCCCTGGTGCAAAACCTTAAAGGTGAACTCGGGAACAATCTTTAACTTACATTTCACCGAGAAGCTGACCATGCCCACCATTTCAATTTCGGCTTGACTGTACCCAAACATTTTCACCACCACAGCATTGATGGTTTTTACAGGGAAAAGTCTTTTCAAAGTAGTCATACTTAATAGGACTTACCAGCCCCTGAGTCCACCATAAGCGGCACATCAACTCTGTCGAGTTGTAGGATGTACCACTTGTCGCCTTTTGGGGGTTTGTCCTGAAGAGTTAGCTACGTTGCTAGCGGCCAGGCTTGGAGGGAAAACTTGAGTAGCTACGCTCTCTTTAGTCAATACCGACAGACCCAGCTGGACAGTGGACTCAATCTGCCTAACTAGTTAAGATAAGATAAGCCTTTATTAGTCCCACAACGGGGAAATTCCAGGATTGCAACAGCACAGGGATAGCAACACTCAGAGCAACAATCAGAAGGCAAGAAAAAAAACAAGCAAGCAAGAGCAGCTAATATACATATGTACATATTACTATAAAATATATATATACACACACACAGACACACAGTGCAGAGCATTGTAGCTGGATGGAATAAATATATGAATATATAAACACACAGTGCGGAGCATTGTAGCTAGATGGAATAAATATGTAGATATATAAACACCCACAGTACGGAGCATTGCAGCTAGGTGGAATAAATATGTAAATATATAAACACACACAGTGCAGAGCAATGTAGCTAGATGGAATAATATGTAGATATATAAACACACAGTGCGGAGCATTGTAGCTAGATGGAATAAATATATAGATATATAAACACACCCAGTGCGGAGCATTGTAGCTAGATGGAATAAATATGTAAATATATAAACACACACAGTGCAGAGCATTGTTGCTAGATGGGATGAAACAGCATAACCGTCTACTTAGTTATCCTACATGGTATGATTATGTGCCCATACATATTCTCACCCTCCATAGCGACCGGTATTTTCCTAGTTGTATGCCGGAGGGGACCATTGTGTAAGTCTATTGCATCTTTTGTATTCAAAAAAACTATTAGTTTGTTACGTCTTTTTGCTATCTCTGCGAGCAGCCCTGCTTAGGTTGTACAGTCTGACAGCCGTTGGTAGGAAGGACCTGCGAAACCTCTCGGTTGTGCACCTGGGATGATGTAGTCTGCTGCTAAATGAGCTCCTCAGTGCATTCAGTATGTCCTGCATAGGGTGGAACTCGGACTCCAGCAGAGATGACAGTTTAGCCACCGTCCTTCTCTCTCCTATCTCCTCCACTGGATCAAGGCGCTGCCCCAGGACAGAGCTAGCTTTCTTGATCAGTTTGTTCAGTCTCTTCCTATCGGCTGCAGTAATGCCACTGCCCCAGCAGACCACTCCAAAAGTGATGGCTGATGCCACCACCGTGTCATAGAATGTCTTCAGCAGCGCCCCTTGTACACCAAAAGACCTGAGTCTCCTCAGCAGGAACAGCCTGCGCTGTCCCTTCTTGTAGAGTGCGTCAGTATTGTGTGACCAGTCTAGTTTATTGTTCAGATAAACACCCAGGTACTTATAGGATGTCACCATCTCGATGTCTGTTCCCTGTATATTTACTGGTGCTGTGAGGGGTTGCCCATGCCTGCGGCAGTCCACCACCAGCTCCTTAGTTTTCCTTGCGTTGATCTGGAGGCAGTTCCGATGGCACCAGTCCACAAAGTCCTGGATAAGCCCTCTGTACTCAGCTTCATCTCCATTGGAGATGAGGCCAACGATCGCAGAGTCATCAGAGAACTTCTGTAGATGGCAGTGTGTTGTGTTCTGTGAGAAGTCCGCAGTATAAAGAGTGAACAGGAAGGGAGCCAGCACAGTTCCCTGGGGGGCCCCCGTGTTACTGATGATCGTGTCGGACACACAGTCCCGGGTTCTCACAAACTGAGGCCGGTTCGTGAGGTAGTCCAGGATCCATGATGACAGGTGCTGGGGGTGGGGGTGGGGGTGGACCAGGGGTGATCCTTCAGGATCATCGTTTGGATGGTGTTGAAAGCACTGGAGAAGTCAAAGAACATGATCCTCACCATATTCCCGGGCTTCTCCAGGTGGGACAGAGAACGGTGAAGGAGGAAGATCACCGCATCCTCCACCCCAATGCCATGCTGGTAGGCGAACTGGAGTGGATCCATCGCTGGTTCCACCAGGGGACGGAGGTGAGCAAGGAGCAGTCTCTCCAGGGTCTTCATCAAGTGGGACGTCAAGGCCACCGGTCTGTAGCTGTTCAGGTCTTTGGGGTGGGAAGTTTTTAGTACAGGTACCACACAAGATGTTTTCCACAGCTTTGGTACCCTCCCCAGCTTCAGGCTCAGGTTGAAGATATACGTCACAATCCCACACAGCTGGTCTGCACAGGACTTGAGGAGCTTTGCGCTGATGCCGTCCGGTCCCGACGCCTTCCTCGCCTTGATCTTCCTCAGCTCCGTCCTCACCTGGGTCTTGGTCAGGGTCAGGATGGGGGGCTGTGTGTTGGGAGTGGGGGGGTGTTGGTGGAGTGGGGAGTGGGCAGCAGGACTTGATTTCTTTAGAGGCAGCAGTGGTTGTTGTGCAGTCAGGGGGGAGGGCGGTTGGTCAAACCTATTGAAAAACAGATTCAGGTTGTTCGCCCACTCCCTGCCCCCCGTGGCCTGGGGGGAGGTATTCTGGAGCCCAGAGATGGTTTTGAGGTTTCTCCAGACCCCGCTGATATCGCTCTGTTGCAGCTTGTCCTCCATCTTCTTCCTGAAGCTGTCCTTGCCTTCTCTGATCTTTCTCCTCAGCTCCCTCTGTACGGACTTCAGCATCTCCCTATTCCCCGACCTGAAGATCCTCTTCTTCTCTCTCAGAAGTGTTTTTATCTCAGGGTTGATCCAGGGTTTGTTGTTTGAGCAACGCCGTATGGTCTTGGTGGGAACGGATTTGTCCACACAGAAGCTGAGGTAGTCCGTGAAGGTGTGAGTGAGGCCATCGATGTCCTCACCATGTGGATCGCAGAGCTGCTTCCAGGCGGTGGCTTCAAAACAGCCCTTTAGTGTGTCCATTGTCTCCTCAGACCATAAGTCCACTGTGCGCATGGCCGGAGGTTGTCTGTGCACTAGGGGTTTGTACACCGGCCGGAGATGAACCAAGTTGTGATCCGATCTCCCGAGTGGGGGGAGTTGTGATGAGGTGTACGCCTCCTTAGTGTTTGCGTAGAATAAGTCCAGTGTTTTATCGTCTCTAGTGTGGCATGTGACATACTGGATGAACATGGGTAGAATGGGAGATAGTGAAACATGGTTGAAATCGCCTGAGATGAGAAGAGCATCTGGGTGTTCTGTCTGCAGCCTGCTGGTTACTGAATGGATGACGTCACGCGCTGTCCCAGTGTTCGCCATCGGATTTGCATAAACAACAATGCAGATCACGTGTGAGTGTTCTCTCGGGAGATATGTAGTTCAACCAACTTCTCTAGCGTGAAAACATCCGTAGTCAGCTTCAGCTTGCTCTTCAGCCACACGTTGTTCTTACCATGGGCTAGCTTGTCTCGGACTAGCTCCTCTTCGATAGGCCCGCAGGTGCACTCTCTTGCTAAGCTACGGAGTTCCATAATGAAGGATTGGGTGGACTCACCAGCTTGCTGTCGGTGGTCAAAAAATTCATATCTTTGCGCAGTGATGTTGGAATGGTCTCTGAAGACATCGTCCATTAAGTCCAAACCTTCCTTCAGTGAGCCGCTGCCACCCAGCCCAAAAAATATCCATTGGCCCTCCTCACCGAGGCAGTGAACGAGTAGGCTCCTCTACGTCTCTTCATTGGTGGTGCTCAGACCGGCCGTGGCCACATACACTTTGAATGTCTCCCGCAAGCGGCCCCATGGCATAGTTGGCATGCCCGGAGACTGTAAAAATGGAGGTGGTTGTCTAATACACACTTCCATGGTTTATCCTTGTCGCCAAATGTTATGTCGGAATAACATGAGACCGGAGCCGCATTCAACTGAGCACTGAACTGACTTTATTATAGAAACAACTCAATATATTCTCTAGCCATAGTGTTGTGTCCATAACTCTCTTATAAATAACCAGGCTGAAGGTGCAGCAAACGTAGCTTTATTGATAATAACAAAGAACAGTCAAATGACTTACGGCGCTCTTCCTGCCGTGCCCTTTATACCCCGTGTGATGTCACCACCGGAAAGGCGGTCTGTCACCCTTTGCTATTCTCCGGGTGCCCCGGCCACCATATTACTACTTAACATTTCCCCCCCGTAGAAAAATGTCAGGCACACAGACTAGGCCCACCCGAATTTAGACCCGACTAACAGCAGAATGTATATTCAGAAACAAATAAACCAGCCTATGCATTCACACAAAATAAACTAGAGGGGCCAGGTGGACTGCTGACACCCCCTACACGGCCAGGTGGATTATTCTGCCGCCTTAAATATTTCAGTCCAAAATAAGCAGTAGCTGTGTTCCTAAAAGTAAAATAATCCCATTATAACCATACGCACAGCCAAATAAACTTAACATATCAAAACACAACAAACGATATACGTACACACTCCTATTGGCGGTCCCCACCCCAACACACCCACCCCACACTTGGGCACATTGCAAAATTCAAAATTCACAGTGTTGGACATCACACATCGCTCTCAATAATTTTCTCTCTCTCTCTTTATTTTTTTTTTTACAATACAATCAATTCAATTTTTTGGAGGGAGCCCCCCCCCCCCCCCATTGGATTACCATCTGGTGGCTCCCACCCAGAGCGCCTCCGTCTCTTGGCCTCTGGAGATGGACTGCACCGCTTCCTCTTCTTCACCACACAACGCAGTTCGTTGGGGTGCCTCCATGATTCATCAGACAAGCCCAGATAGCCATCACTCCCGGCAGCCATCACCTGCAGCCGCCCCTGGTCATCACGCCGTTCGCGTATCTTGTGAATCCTCCTCAGCCGAACTTTAACCTTTGGGAGGACCTCATCACCAGTATGAAAGGGAGCTCTGTTGTGCTTCCGTGGATCACCTTGCTTTTAGCGGACCTCCTTTTCAGAGCTGGCCGTTTTGCCAACCCGGTCCGAAGCCCTCCTCGAAGGCCGTCGATTGGCACGTCATAAAACCGCACCAGCTGGTCTTGCCCCAGTTTCCTTCAGCGCTGGCACAGCCCCTGTAGCTCCTTGTTCACCAGTCTTGCTACGATAAATTCTGGAAGTCGAGGTCGCTGATACCTTGGCACTCACTACCTGCCGTCCCAGGGGTTCTGCCGTGCCGTCCAGTTCCCACATCAAGGGCAACTTGGACACTGGCATCGGGTCCGTCCTGGGATGGCGCTCCGCAGTGCTGGACCTGCACTCCTCCCATGATACCAGACCAATCACTGTCCCACACCGCACCATCCTCCACACATGAAGCAGGTCAGTCCCATAGCCCTCAGCCTGACCACTCTTCTCTGGTGGCATTGGTGATTGAGAATCCCAAGCCATAAAACATGTCACACCCCATGATATTGGATCCAGCAGCAGTCACCACAAAATGGACATTCGCCATTAATGATGACTTATGACAGCTTGTTTTTTCCATAGCCATAATAGGGCGTGGACAGTTTACTTATACGGTAGTGGGGAAACAGACTCTTTACTATTGCCAAATTTAACACCGAAGCCACCGATCCTGTGTCCACCAGCAACGGCACCTCAGCATCATCCAGCGAAACAGTGCGATAAATACGTCCATCCGTAGCCGGGGAAACTGTAAGGAGCCTGCTTCTTGTCTTTGGTCCCCTCGCTCAAAATTCTTGCAGGTTCTGGCAAAATGGTGCAACAGGCCACATTTACTGCAGCATTTACCCTTCGCCGGACACTCTCTGGACTTATAGCGGTGTCTAGCGGAACCACAGCCGTAACATCCTGGCGTCCCAGGGGCAGACCTAATTTTCACAACGGAGGTATATTCTTCTTCATTTCCGCTGTCTTCAATTTTGGGGTCCATCGTCAGCGCCTTTAAACAAGGCTCATCTTGAGTCAGAGTTTAACTCCCACCGAGGTCCCTCGCTATTGTTTCCACTGCCTCGAATTGCTGTGCTACCTCGATAGCTGTGGTTAGCGTCAGTTCGCCTGGATAGGTCAGGAGCCTCGACCGAGCTGCGGGACAGTGCACATGCTCCGCTAGCTGATCCCGGATCATTTCATCCTTTAGCGCTCCAAATTGGCACTCCCCCACCAGCTAACATAGGTCTGCAACATAGTGTTTAACCAACTCTCCCGTCTGCTGGTGGTGCTGTCGAAACGGAATACATCGGATGATGATGTTCTCAGGGGCACGAAAATAGCGCGCCATTAGCTCCACCACCTCTTCAAAGCTATCAGCTCCTCCCAAAGTACCGAGGATTCTCTGGCCCTCCATGCCAAGGTTATGGACTAATATTGCCCGTGCAAGCAGCTTCTCGATGAGATGAGATGAGATTCAACTTTATTGTCATTACACATGTATGAATACAAGGTAACGAAACGTTCTCAAGCTCACCAAGGTTAAAGGCCACCAGGTAGTTGGTAAAAGCCACGTACCACCTAGGCCAGGGCATGGGCGGCTCGCCTGGGGCCTCCAAAAACGGCCAAAAATTGGTGACAGCTCGCTCCATAACGGTGTTCTTCTAGTCACCAAATGTTGTGTCCATAACTCTCTTATAAATAACCAGGCTGAAGGTGCAGTGAACGTAGGTTTATTGATAATGACAAAGAACAGTCACAAGACTTATGGCGTTCCTAACTGGCCAGGGATTGACGGCAAAAGAGGACTATCCTCTTCCTCTGCCCTTTATATCCCAGGTGATGCCACCACCGGAAAGGCGGTCAATCACCACTTGCTATTCCCCGGGTGCCCCGGCCACCATATTACTCTCATGAACCTGGGTTTGGTTGTCCCAAACCCAGTTCTGACCCGTGGCTGTTTGGCCCGTCTCCCTATTTATTTTCCATCAGGCGTGTCAAGGAGCCCTTTGGGTCCTTCGCTCCCTGACAGCTCGGGCACGCCCTCATGCACACCTGGGATTAATTATGTTCAGCCCACGCTTACTCACACCGGTGGTCTCTTCCCTCGTTAGTATTATTATTACTTAAACACTGTGTTAGTTGGAAGAGACCGTCAGAGCATTGAGATTCATACATGGCAGTGGGTACCTCTGTGTATGCTGTTACCTTCATCACTCTGTCAGCCTGCTTCACCTTCATCCACCAGACTGCACGGACTGCCCCAGATTGCTCCTGCACTGTAAGTCCAGGTTTGTCTTTCACCCCGTGCCGACTGCAGCTCAGCGGCACTAGGCATTCTCGTAGCCAGGCAGTAGAGCATCCAGGAGGCATCCTTGTAAGTCTGGTGGCCTTAAACCAATCATTTCATCACTCTGTGTTTTTGCATGACTGTTTCCTGGCTCATTTTTTGGGGTTGCTAATAAATTACACGAATCTACTCCTGCGGTTGGGTTTTTTATTCCTTCCTCTGTGTGCTGCGTCAAAGCGCAGGGGGAATCATAACAATTACTACTTAACACGTAGCCCGCCTGATGTCATCACCCTCAAACTCTCCAGCCAGGCTACGTCAAGCCCCAAGAGGCAAATTCCCACACAACACAGTGCACAGAGGAGTACAGCAAGCTTTGAACAGAGAAGGTTTAACGTTTACAGAGCACATACTAAACTTTCTCAACAACATGTTGGCTTGAGCATACAGCTTATGGCACTGCCAGTAGATATCTCTACATTAATGTCCAGTGTTAACTTACGTACCGATGACACAATAGTCATCTGTGTAGGCAGAGCACTTTCCAGATACTCTTTCAGGTTAATCACATAAAATGGAGCCTCAAGCAGCAACTCAAACTTGTCTCAACATCTGCACATACAAACTTTGGGGATAAAAGAAAGGAAAAACTGATGCACTAATACAGCTTTAACAGAGAATAAAGAGAGTTTCACTTGTGTGCCTGTATTTCAGTCGTAAACCAAATACACTGGAATTCAGCTGTTCTGCAGCGTTAATATATCACTGCCATTTATATTAAAAAGGTTGTTATTTCATTTTCACATGCAAGAAAACAGCTCTCTCAAGATTCAGACCAAGCATCTGTTTTTCACAGGAATTTCATAATTACCCACAGAGTTTTAATGAAGCACTGTTCAGCTGTTGGAAAATGACTGAGGCGTGCAGTATTTAATGCTTCATGTGAAGTTAGCATTACTGTACACAAATTTCAGAAGAGCCCAGCCAAATCCCATTAAAATTTTACAAAACACTTCTGCACTTTAACAGTGTACCTCCCCACACAGATGAAAATTGTCAGCATAGATCACATCTGCTGAATGCATTAATCAACTTCATCTGAGTATGAACATAAACACTATTCATCCAGTTGGATGAATGTAGAAAGAAGAGTTACAGAACATCAACACTCTGGGAAAAGAACATCTGCTTAAAAACTTTAAGATAAAACCCATATTTAAAACCTCTAGCTCAGTTAAATTCAATTCAACTTTATCTATATAGCGCTGTTTCACAACAACAGTCATCTCATAGCACTTTCAAACTATAGGGCAAATACCCCACGATTGCAGAAAGACCCCAGCAATCAGACGATTGTAACAATATACCACTGTAACACACAGGGTACAATATCACTGCTGATTGGGTAACACCCACTAACACCTGTGCTCGCAAGATTTTTCTGTGTAACCCTTACTAACACCCACTCACCCCACTCACTTTAGGTGTAGTACCCTTTTTGGTAGTGGTGTGTTATGGCAATGTATTTACCTTAACTTTACTACCTGAGGGAAAAGGAATAATTGGGCCAGGTCACACTGACTCTGGGTTCGTAGGAGCCTGGGAGGTGCAACAACAGATGACACATACACAGCCGTATAGAACTTGCAACTATGTATATTATTTACAAATATGTACATATAAATAAATACACAGTGCAATAAAATAGAACACAATCCATAAACTCTAATTATATATTTATAATGTGTTCAGTCCTTTTTTTGTCCTTTCCAGGTGACTAGTGGAGTCACCTTTAGCAGTTCATAGGGTTCGGGCTTCGGCTCACCATCCAGATTTGGAGATCCACGCTCTGGTCAAACCAGTCCAAAGGAAAAAAAAAAAAAGAACCTGACCATGATAAGTGGCTCGTGCGTCAATGGGGTTCCCGCGCTCAACGGTGTCGGCAGCCTTTGGATCCCAATCAATTTCAAGGGTTTTATCCAGGCAAAGGCTGCTACCAGCACGCTAGCATCACCATATCACCAAGGACAGTCTCTCTCTCTGGTCTGTGTCTTTCGGCGTCTGGCGTGACTGAGCCAAAAATGCAAGTCATCCCAGACCCAGGGAGAGACCGCTTAACCTATTGGGTGGCGTGACCCAGCAATGGCACAGCCATTGGTTACTCAAAATATCAACACACAATGCTGGGAACTTTATCAGAACCTTCTAGAAAATGTTCCTAACTATTTATGAATATATATTTATTTAAATATTCATATTCAAATTATGTATTCCCATTGTGAAATGGTTGTTTTTCTTTTTAAAAGCGGTATCAATATTTATAATTTAATTCACGTTAAACTATCTACTCCCATTGTGAAATGAATGTCCCCCCTTCTTCTTAAAGAATCGTGGGATCGTCACTTCCTTGTGGTAACGTATCGTCACTTCCTGTTTTGCTGTCTGCCTGTGTGTTTTGCTCTCCAGCCACTAGCTATGGCTACTAGCTCTCCTTCCTCTCCTCCTCTGGTGTGCTCTCTCTGTCAGATGTTTAGCTACACCTCTGCCTCTTTTAGTGATAACGGTAAATGTAATAAATGTTGTCTTTTTGAGGCGCTCGAGGCGAGGTTGTCCGATTTGGAATCCCGGCTCCGCTGCATTGAAACACCGTCTGCGCCAGTTACACTTGACGGACGCCCCTTAGCTGCAGCGGAGCTAGCTAGCTTAGGCCCCCCTGTCAGCGGTCCCCCGGCTCTCCTCAGCAGCGAGGAGACTGGGTGGGTGACGGTGAGAAGGAAGCCTAGTCGCAAAGCCCCGGTACACCACCAATCTGTTCACGTTTCTAATCGTTTTTCCCCGCTCAGCGACACACCCGCTGAGGAAAAAACTCTGATCATTGGCGACTCTGTAGTCAGAAACGTGAACCTAGAGACTCCAGCGGCCATAGTCAAATGCATTCCTGGGGCCAGAGCAGGCGACATCGAGTCAAATTTGAAAATGCTGGCTAAAAGTAACTGTAAATACTCCACAATTGTTATTCACGCCGGCATTAATGACATCCGTCTCCGGCAGTCGGAAGTCACGAAACTTAATATAGAATCGGTGTGTGACTTTGCAAAAATGATGTCTGCCACTGTAGTATTCTCTGGGCCCCTCCCCAGTCTGACCAGTGATGACATGTTTAGCCGCTCGTCATCCTTGAACTGCTGGCTGTCTGTGTGGTGTCCTAAAAATGACGTGGGCTACATTGACAATTGGAGCTCTTTTTGGGGAAAACCTGGTCTTATGAGACAAGACAGCATTCATCCCACTTTGGATGGTGCTTCTCATTTATCTAACAATCTGGCATCTTTTTTATCCAAATTTCCAAAACCCTGACTACTCAGAGTTGGGACCAGGAAGCAGAGTCGCAGTCTTACACGCCTCTCTGCAGCTCCTCTTCATCCGCCACCCCTCAACTTAGCCCCTGTCTTCCCCATCAGAGAATCGTTGTCTGCTCCCTCCAAAGTAAACAAAAATATAATATATAAGCATCCCAAAGTGATAAAGCAAAATATTGGTAAAACTCAAATTAAACATAAAGCCTCTAAATTGAATGATTTGGCCTCTGTTCCTCCTCATAATTTAAAAATTAAATGTGGTTTATTAAATATTAGGTCTCTAACTCCCAAGTCTCTGTTAGTCCATGATCTGTTAATTGATCATCAGATTGATTTAATTTCCCTTACAGAGACTTGGTTAGGGCAAGAGGATTGTGTTGGTTTAAATGAATCAGCTCCCTCTGGTTATTTAAACTGTCAAAATCCCAGAAGTTCTGGTCGTGGAGGAGGAGTAGCAACAATTTACCATTCCAAATTACTAGTTAATGTAAAGCAAAAAACATGTTATAATTCCTTTGAGGGCCTGGTCCTCAGTATTGGGCACTTTAGCAATTTTAGGTTAAACCCAATTTTATTTGCCATAGTTTATCGTCCCCCATCAACCTACTCAGAAATTTTATCCGAATTTGCTGATTTCTTAGCTGATTTAGTGCTGAAATCTGATAGTGTGGCCGACACACATTGTGGGCTCACGCTGCCACAGAGACAGGACTGAATGTGTATTGTGGAGTGTCACGTCTGCAAGGACTGAGGACTCAAATCTACAGGAGGTAACAAGGAAGTGTGAGATTTGTCTCTTTGTCCCACAGAAGACGCCCCGGAGGGTATTCCGGTTCATCAAGAAATGAGAGACAATGGTGAAGCTTCAAAGGGATGCTTTGTAACTGTATGTTGACTGAAGACACCATGTGACTTGAATTCTGATGCTGGAAATGTATAAAAGGGGGTTGAAGTATGATTCTTTCTCTTTCCTGCTTTGAGAATGCTAGGAGCTTGTGTTCTGTCAAATAAAGCTGGTTTATGACTGAAACTCAGCCTCGTTATTTGAGCATGCTCCTACACTGGTGACCTACGACGGAGAATGAGCAATGAGAATTCTTCCGAACCGGGCTCGGTGGAAGCCAGCCTGATGGCCGCCTCCACGCTCCGGCTGCCCGATTTCTGGCAGCACAGCCCGCGCTCATGGTTTAGCGCAATCGAGGCGCAGTTCAACCTCTGGAGAATCTCCAACGACGACACAAGATTCTACCACGTGGTAGCGAAACTGGACAGCGACACGGTCCAGAGAGTGGAGGATTTGGTTAATCATCCACCAGACAGCGACAAGTACAGCGCATTGAAAGACGCGCTGATCAGCCATTTCACCCCCTCAGTCCAACAAAGAGCAGAGGGGCTCCTGGCGCTGACGGAGGCAGAAAACGATAGACCTGCGGACCTGATGGTGAAGATGCTGCAGCTCAAAGCCTCCGAGGATGGCGAATTCATTTTCGCCCACCTATTCCTTCGAACCCTGCCACCAGCAGTGAGAGTGGCCCTGGCAGAGTCACCCCGATTGGCCAAGCGAGACTACCATGGGTTGAGCAAGGAGGCGCAGAAGTTGGTCGACGCCCACAAGCAGAACGCGGTTTCGGCCGCGGCGGCTAGTTCGGGAACGGTGTCCGGAGACAGCTTGGGTCCAGCGGCACCAGACGCACCAACAACGGCGGCGACCGGAGCCAGACGACGCGGAGCGGAGAACGGCTCGTGCTTCTACCACCGCCGTTTTGCAGAGAGAGCGCACAGGTGCGTCCCACCGTGCAATTTTAAACGCCAGGACCGAGGGCCGGTAGCAGCCGCAACTCTCGGCAATGAGAACAGGCTGCTTTACCTGACGGATGCACGCTCGGGGAAACAGTTCCTCGTGGACACGGGCTCGCAGCTGAGCTTCGTCACGCCCACCTACGCGGAACGGCTGTCGCCTTCTACGCGGAACGGCTGTCGGCTGTCTAAAGCCCCCTGGGTGTCAGTGTCAGCAGCGAACGGCTCCACAATTAAAACGTTTGGTGAGAGGACCATGCTTCTGTCCTTACAAGGCCGTTCATTTGAGTGGACATTTATTGTAGCAGCAGTCAGTTTCAACATGTTAGGGGCTGATTTTTTGTGCTCACATGGTTTATTGGTTGATCTTGCTAATAGACGTCTGATTAATGCACTGTCTTTTCATTCTATTCCCTGCACAGGGAATAGAACTTTTCATTCTATTCCCTGCGTGCGCACGATGTACCCAAAACAGCGGTCATAACTCCTTTCGGCCTTTTTGAGTTCTTGCGCATGCCTTTTGGCCTCAAGGGGGCCGCGCAGACTTTCCAACGCATGATGGATGCAGTTTTACGCGACCTGCCTTTCGTGTTCGTTTATTTGGACGATATTTTGGTAGCCAGCACGTCCGAAGGCGAACATGAAAAACACCTCACAGCAGTTTTCCAGAGGTTGGCAGAGCACGGGTTAATAGTGAACCCAGCGAAATGCCAGTTTGGGGTGGCGCAGATTGATTTTTTGGGACATCGCGTTTCGGCAGAGGGAGCAGTTCCCCTTCCAAATAAAGTGCGTGCCATAACAGATTTTCCGCAACCTCAAACGGTTAAGGCGCTTCAGGAGTTTCTAGGGATGGTTAATTTTTACAACCGTTTCCTCCCAAGCGCAGCACGACTCATGCAGCCATTGTACACCGCGTTAAAAAAACAAAAGCCCGCAAATAAAGTCGAATGGTCTCCGGAGCGGGAGCGCGCTTTTGCCCAGGTCAAATCAGCCCTGGCAAATGCAGTTTTGTTAGCGCACCCAGTTCCAATGGCCCGCATGGCGCTCACCACTGACGCTTCCGATGTAGCGGTGGGGGCGGTAGTTGAACAGTTTGTGGCAGGTACCTGGCAACCCCTCGCGTTTTTCAGCAGGACCTTGCGCGATAGTGAACGGAAATACAGCGCATTTGACAGGGAGCTTTTGGCCCTACACTTGGCCATCCGTCATTTTCAGTTCTGGTTAGAGGGGCAACATTTCACCGCTTTTGTGGATCATAAACCGCTAACGTTTGCGATGGCCAAAATTTCAGAACCCTGGTCAGGCCGGCAACAAAGGCAACTAGCCGCAATATCGGAGTTTACTACTGATATTCAGCATGTCGCGGGTAAACACAATGTTGTAGCAGACTGCCTCTCGCGTGCAATAGCACCACCAAGCCCTATAGGGGCAGACTCTGTAGCCATGGCCGCGGGCCCGGGCAGCGACGCGGGAGCGCGCGCAGCCCCGGTCTGTGTTGGGTTAGATTATGCAGCCATGGCTGCGGAGCAGGTTAACGACGCGGACGTGCGCGCGCTCCAGTCTGGACCAACAGGGTTAAGGCTGGAGCACAGGGTGCAACAAAACGGTATGCCCCCGCTAATCTGCGATGTCTCCACGGGACGGCCCCGCCCTGTGGTGCCAACCGCGTGGCGTCGCCGTGTTTTTGACTTGGTCCATTCTCTCGCGCACCCGGGGGTGCGCGCATCGATCAAATTGGTGGGGGAGAAATTTGTTTGGCCCGGGTTGCGCAAACAGGTCAAGGAATGGGCAGCAGCCTGCGTAGCGTGTCAGCGAGCTAAAATACACAGACACACTAAGGCCCCGTTAGAACCTTTCCACATCCCCGCTAAGCGTTTTGATCACGTGCATGTTGACCTGGTCGGCCCGCTTCCGTTATCACACGGGCACACACATCTTTTGACAATGGTAGACCGCACCACGCGCTGGCCAGAGGCGATTCCTCTGACATCAACCACAGCGGAAGAAGTTGCGCGAGCATTTTTAACAGCATGGGTTGCGCGTTTTGGTGTACCGTCGGACATAACGTCCGACAGGGGTCCCCAATTTATTTCCGAGCTATGGTCATCGATGGCCCGCAGCTTGGGGGTGAAGATTCATCGCACCACCGCGTATAACCCCCAGGCCAATGGTTTATGCGAACGCTTTCACAGGTCATTGAAAGCAGCCCTCAGAGCGTCGCTAACGGATACAAATTGGGTAGACAAACTTCCATGGGTGTTATTAGGGTTGCGTTCTGCACCTAAGGAAGATTTGCATGCTTCCCCGGCTGAATTAGTTTTCGCTCAGCCGCTCCGTTTGCCCGGGGAATTTCTTCCTGATAATCCCGCACCTAATGGCCCCCCCGCTCAGCCGTGGCAGAGCGGCTCAGGAACAAACACGCTTCCTGGCCCGGTCCATCACAGTTTCCCACACGTTTTTGTGCCCAAGGCTTTAAAAAATGCAGAGTTTGTTTTTGTTAAACATGACGCCCAGCGTCCAAGTTTGCGGCCGTTTTACGACGGACCGTTTCGAGTGCTGGAGACCGGGCAGAAGCATTTTCTGCTAGATTTAGGGGGCAGAAGGGAGCTGATTTGCATTAACAGGCTCAAACCCACTTTTGTTCTGGCTGAGGAGGAGGTGCAGCTCGCGAGGCCCCCCCGCCGGGGCAGGCCGCGGAGAAGACATTCTCCAAAGTCTTCACAGAGAGGTGCTAACAGCTTTAATCCACAGGTGCAGAGAGATGTTGCAGAGGCAGCCAAGCCAAGTTGCAGCAGATTCGGCAGAAGATTAAAACCTAGGCAGTTGGTGGATTGATTAGCGATGTATGGAGTGCTTTGTGTTTCTCTTTTTGTTATGCCATGCAGATTTTGCCTTACTCGACGTTTGGGGGGGGTAGTGTGGCCGACACACATTGTGGGCTCACGCTGCCACAGAGACAGGACTGAATGTGTATTGTGGAGTGTCACGTCTGCAAGGACTGAGGACTCAAATCTACAGGAGGTAACAAGGAAGTGTGAGATTTGTCTCTTTGTCCCACAGAAGACGCCCCGGAGGGTATTCCGGTTCATCAAGAAATGAGAGACAATGGTGAAGCTTCAAAGGGATGCTTTGTAACTGTATGTTGACTGAAGACACCATGTGACTTGAATTCTGATGCTGGAAATGTATAAAAGGGGGTTGAAGTATGATTCTTTCTCTTTCCTGCTTTGAGAATGCTAGGAGCTTGTGTTCTGTCAAATAAAGCTGGTTTATGACTGAAACTCAGCCTCGTTATTTGAGCATGCTCCTACAATAGAATAATTATAGTAGGGGACTTTAATATACATGTGGATGTAGATAGTGATTGCCTTAATGTGGCATTTAATTCAATATTAGACTCGATTGGGTTTTCTCAGAAAGTAGGAAATTCTACTCATTACCTCCACCATACATTGGACCTTGTTCTGACATATGGCATAGAAATAGAAAATCTTGTAGTGTCTCCTCATAACCCTGTACTGTCAGACCATTGTCTGTTAACCTTTGATTTTACTATTTCTGACTATTTGGCTCCTAAAGAAAAATATTATTACAGTATATGCCTCTCAGATGATGCTGTTACCAAATTTATGCAGATTGTTTCCTCTATGCCATGTGTCAACACAACGGAAATAAGCTATAGACAGCTTGCTCCTTCTGTAATTGATAACATGGTGGATAGTGTTTCAGCTTCTCTGCATCAGACTCTAGACTTGGTGGCCCCCTTAAAAAAGAAAAAGTCTAATCAGAGATTTCTAACTCCTTGGTTCAACACAGAAACTTCGTAGCTTAAAACAGAAGACTCGTCAATTAGAAAGAAAATGGCGCTCCACTAATTTAGATGAAATCTATTTAGCTTGGAGAAATCATCTTTTAATTTATAAAAAATCTCTTAGAAAAGCTAGAACGAGTTATTACTCTGCATTAATAGAAGAGAACAAGAATAATCCCAGGTTTCTTTTCAGTACTGTAGCCAGGTTGACAAAGAGTCAGGACTCTGTCAATCCTAGCATTCCCTTAGAGCTTACTAGTCAGGACTTTATGAACTTTTTCAATAATAAAATTTCATCCATCAGAGATCAAATCAATCAGATTCTTCCCACAGTTAACTTAAATACTGTAACTACTACAACTCCTTCTATTGATGTCTGTCTTGATGAGTTTACTTCAATCGACCTTTGTGAGTTAGACAAAATAGTTTCCTCATCCAAACCTTCAACTTGTCTTTTAGACTCTATTCCTACCAGGTTATTTAAAGAAGTCTTCCCACTTATTGGTAGCTTTATTCTTCATATAATCAATTCTTCATTAACTTTAGGCCATGTACCGCAGGCTTTTTAAAACGGCTGTAATTAAACCCTTACTCAAAAAGCCAACGCTAGATCCAGGAGTTTTAGCTAACTGTAGACCAATCTCTAATCTCCCTTTCATTTCAAAAATCTTAGGAAGAGTTGTTGCTACGCAATTATTTGACCACCTGCAGGGAAATGGTTTACTTGAAGAGTTTCAATCTGGGTTTAGAATCCATCATAGTACTGAAACAGCCTTAGCGAAGGTCACTAATGACCTCCTCATTGCATCTGATAATGGACTAGTTTCTGTACTTGTCCTTTTAGACCTTAGTGCAGCTTTTGATACTATCAATCATAATATTCTACTTGATAGATTAGAACAGTATGTTGGACTTAATGGAACTTCGTTGCAGTGGTTTAGATCTTATTTATCTGATAGGTTCCAGTTTGTTCATGTAAATAATGAGTTTTCTTTCAACTCAAAGCTTAGTCATGGAGTTCCACAGGGATCTGTGCTAGGCCCTACTCTTTTTAGTTTATATATGCTTCTGTTAGGCAACATTATTAGAAAGCACTGTATACATTTTCATTGTTATGCAGATGACACACAATTATACCTGTCAATGAAGCCAGATGATAGTAATCAATTAGCCAAGTTAGAAGCCTGTCTTAAGGAAATCAAAGCTTGGATGATTTGTAATTTCCTGTTATTAAATTCAGATAAGACTGAAGTCAGTCTTGTTGGTCCAAAAAACCTTAGAAATTCCTTTCCAAATCAAACTTTCAGTTTGGATGCGGTTACTCTTTCTCTTAATAGCTCTGTGAGGAACCTTGGAGTTATTTTTGATCAGGATTTGTCCTTCAATTCACATATTAAATTTGTTTCTAAGACTGCCTTCTATCATTTGCGTAATATTGCCAAGATTAGGAGCATCTTGTCTCAGAGTGATGCTGAGAAACTGATCCACGCTTTTGTTAGCTCGAGATTAGATTATTGTAATTCTTTATTATCAGGCTGTCCTAAAACATCTTTAAAAAGTCTTCAGCTGATCCAAAATGCTGCAGCAAGAGTTGTAACAGGTACTAGAAAGAGAGATCATATCTCTCCGGTTCTGGCCTCCCTTCATTGGCTTCCCATAGAGTTTAGAATTAAGTTTAAAATCCTTCTTCTTACTTGCAAAGCTCTAAACAATCAGGCTCCTTTTTATTTAAAAGACCTGATACTACTGTATTATCCTAACAGAGCACTACACTCCCAAAATGCAGGATTACTTGTAATACCTAGAATCTCCAAAAGTACAATGGGAGGCAGAGCCTTCAGTTATCAAGCTCCTCTCCTGTGGAATCAGCCGCCAATCTGGATTCGGGAGTCAGACTCGATCTCTGTTTTTAAGAATAGGGCTAAAACCTACCTTTTTGATATAGCCTACAATTAAGGAGGGATCTTGTGTTTCTGAACCCTCCCTTAGTTATGCTGCTAATAGTTTTAGTCAGCCGGGGGACCTCCAGTAATGCACTGGGCCTCACTCCTTTCCTCACTCTCAATGAAATATTTTTTTTGCTGGTCATTAACATTTGTTTGTTCTCTCCCATAGATTGAGTCCCCATTGTGCTGTTTGCTCTCTACATGTCTGTTCTTTTCATCTTCTCTATCCCATCACCCCCCAGCCAGTCGCAGCAGATGACTGCCCCTCCCTGAGCCTGGTTCTGCTGGAGGCTTCTTCCTGTTAAAAGGGAGTTTTTCCTCTCCACCGTCACCAAGTGCTTGCTCACAGGGGATCGCCTGATTGCTGGGGTCTTTCTGCAACTGTGGGGGTTCCACCTACAGTTGATAGTGCTATGAGATGACTGTTGTTGTGAAATGGCGCTATATAAATAAAGTTGAATTGAATTGAATTGAATTAAAGCGGTATCGACATTCATAATGCCATCCACGTTTTTAACACTGGGTTACTCTATCCCCCCTTAGAATCATGCAAGTCCCTTTGAATGGGATTAGCTAAATGGTATTGACGGGAGAACTAGTGTTCATGGAAATATTCTTAGGATCTGTCTCTGTTAAGGCTCTGGTAAAAGCCAGGTTTAGTCCTTGAAACACGGACTGGGCAACAGTTATAGAGGGTTTCCCAACTGACTATACTGTAGTCTTTCTGGCTGGGAGGTTGTCCTCTCGGAGCGTCTCACAGTCTGTGGGACTTCTTTTTCAGGTTCTCTGTTTTCCGCAGGTTCATCACAGGTACTTTTATCAGGTGAGTTGGTTTCACTTTCAGTTCCATTGTCATTGTTTGATGGTTCCACATTTGTTTCAGTTTCTTTCAGGTTTCCATCATTCGGTAAGTTGTCACATCCAGGTGAGGTGACATTTTCTATTTGGTTGTCATTCTCAGGTGAGTGAGTTTCAGCAGGAATGTCTCCTAGTGAGCTTTATGGGTGTTTGGATTGGTTCTTCTCTTTACCAATGGACATCTTCATTTTCCGGTTCTGAATTCTCACATTCCTCACTGTGTTCAGGTGATTGTCTTGTCTTAGGTTTGCGGACACGTTTTGGTTGGGCAGGTTCTTCCTCAACAGGGGCAAGAAAACCACAGGGAAGCAAGAGGTCGCGGTGAACGGTGCTGTAGGGTGAATTGCCTATAAAAATATTTGTCATAAGGTACAGGAATGATTTATTTTATTTAATAGTGGGTGTGAAAGGGGGCGAAGTTAAACCGTCACTTCTACACCCGCTAAATTAAATAAAAGCACTCGTAAAAGGGGCACCAGTCCTAACGGACAATGATATTAACTTTAATTTTAATTAATTTTGTACCTTAAATTACTTAATGAATCAGTCTCAAAGTTTCAGTGAGTTTTTGTCCTGCCGTGATTAGGAAACCTGTATATGCAAAAGGAAAACGCTTCAACTGCTCTCATTCACTCTTTTATTAAAATCATTCAGGTTACATGGCATGGCGTTCAAATGATGAATAAACAGATTCAGATGATAACAGCGTAATATATCACATCAACTGATATTGGGTTCCTGAACATAAAATCCAGCGTTACACCTCTGCAGAACCAAGGAGAACTAGACTTATGTTTCAACGGTAAATGAGGCTGGAATGTTTTAACAAAACAACGCAATTTTATGGGGAAAATTCATAAGCTAATTATCTAAAAAAAATTCTGAATTAATCTACAAAAATTTAAGGGGCAGTTACTTAAAAATGACTAAGAGTTTTCCTTCAGTTTACAGTCCTATCCTGCGGCTGGGAGACTAATTGAGCCCTGAAATACGGGCCATATTCAATTGTAATTTAATTGTTAGGACATCACGTTTTAACCCAGGAGATAGGAGAAATAAGAGTTTCACTCACACAACTGTAGGTCCACGTTTCAGCGGGTCGATACCGGCCGAGTTGGGAGTTAGGAAGTCGGAGGAAGCGGCTGCTGCGATGCCTCCTCACAGCCGTGGAAGTGTAAACTCAGCTGGGGGGCCCTTCATGGAGACACTTGCAGCCGTGGGTGGTTTGTCTCAGGGCGGCGTGAAAAGTCCTTGGAAAGAATCCAAATTTTGAGGTCTCTTGTAGCGGGATCGACCCAAAAACTGAAGGAAAATCTTCTCAGTCTCTGTTCACTTTAAACTAGGCAAATTAAAGGTCCACTTTAATGGCGTGAAAAGTCATGAAAAAAAATATTAGAAAAACATTTACTAGGATAAGAATGGCTTCTGAGGTGAAGGAAAAAGTTTGAGAATTTGATTCTCTAAAAGGGACGAGTTCTAAAGAAAAAATGGTTTCTCCTCAGTTTCCAGAATATAAGGAAAGACTTGACAAACACACAGAGAATAAAATAAAACTTCACAGGGCCTTGAAACGGTGGAATAAAATCTTCTTCTGAGATCTAGATTACTATTCTTCTTCTTTAATCTTAATTTAGTTCCTAATCTTTCTCAAAATCTCTTTCTTTCTTCTTTCTGTGTTTCTAATTCTTAATTCTATTTCTAGCTAATCTTCCTGCCTGTTTTGTCTGATCTGTTCTCTCCATCTACTCTTTTTCTACTTTTCTGATCTCTGACTAAACTCAAATCTAACTTCTCTTTTAAAGTTACCTCGCCGGGTCGTAAAACTGATGATGTCAGTCGCAAGACTGACCAATCTACTTTTTCAGAAGCAGTTTGAAATGGCTGCTATCCAATGTGAGAACATTTCTTTGTTTGAGAGCAGCCAATCAAATGAAGACACCATCCCATGAAATTTCAGAGGGAAAATCAACACTCAGTCAGTTCTTATACAATACATGCTCAATATAAAATCTAACTAAATTAAATGACTTAGCTAATATTTGGTGATCATGCATTTATACCATTACTCCAATAACACTCATGAATATAACATTTCTTATACATAATTATAATACATGCATTCACATTTAGATCAAAAATGCAGCAAAACATGCAGCAAACCATGGTTGGTGATAAAAGAGGGATGATTTTCAGTGTCCTTAGGATCCAGAGGATAAGCTGAAAGAAACTTAATATTTAGAACAAATTAAAAGTCATCCTACATACTGAAAACACATTCCGTAGGTATCCGCTAGGAGGTACTGTTGAGCTGTAGATGATTTCCTTTAGTATCTGGGCGAAGGTACCTGGACAGCATCGGCTATAAACCCGTCAGATTAAGTGGTTTATGACTCTTTTAAGAACATTGGTTTCCTGTGAAAAGGTACGTTATCAAATGCAGTGTTCACGTTGAGAGGTCTGGTCTCCTGAGTTTTATGTTCCTTTGAGCCTTTAAAAGCAAGTTCTGATCCTTACAATCTCTGCAAGAGGCAACTGTTTACATTGGGGTCCTGGGAAAGCAAGCATCTTTGGTCAGGCCTGGAAGAAGCCTGGCATGAGTCGACATAAAAGCCAGTGATATTCCTGAAAAGGCAGAAAAGTGATGTTCCTGTGTAATGAATAAAATGAAATTCCTGTAAACTGAAGAGAAGTGATCTTCTGTCTTGGTTTTGAGGAGACGATGATGCTACAGTGCGAACAGGACCATCTGTTGTTTCAGGTTTTATGGTGTAAACAGGCAAGTCACCTGCTTGGCTCACCACAATGTGAATTTCAGCTTCCCACCTGTCTGCTAGTTTGTGTTTGCCTCTGAGGCGGACTGCACGTACCAAAACTCTGTCGCCTGGTTCCAGCTTTGAGGGTTTCACTTGCATATCAAATCTTGTTTTGTTTCTTTCAGCCATCTTGTATGCATTTTCTGTTGCTAGTTTGTAGCTTTCTTGTAGAGTTGTCTTCAGTTTTCCAATGTACTGGGAATGTGACTTGTAACTTTTGTTGTGAAACGGGAGCCCAAATGCAAGGTCGATGGGCAATCTTGGCTGACGACCGAACATTAACTCAAACGGGGCAAAACCAGTAGTGTCATTCTTCGTACAATTGTACGCATGTACAAGTGGTTTCACATAGTTGTGCCAATGAGTTTTGTTCTTTTCCTCCAGAGTACCCAGCATGCTCAATAACGTTCTATTGAAACGTTCTACCGGGTTACCTCTGGGATGATAGGGTGTCGTCCGGATTTTGCGAATGCCCATGATTTTGCAAAGTTCTTTTATTATATGGGACTCAAAATCGGGACCCTGATCACTATGTAACTGTTCGGGTATCCCGTAGTGGACTATAAAGTTGTCCCAAAGTGCCTTTGCAACGGTCTGAGCTTTCTGATTGCTGGTAGGGATGACTATAGCGTATTTTGTGAAATGATCAGTTAGCACAAGCACATCCTTTGTGTTGCTTTGATCGGGCTCAATGGACAGGAAATCCATACAGACAAGTTCAAGCGTTTGGGTGGACTTGATACTGACAAGTGGAGCAGCTCGCTCTGGAGCGGTTTTACGTCTTACGCAGCGATTACATGTCTTGATCTTCTTTTCAATATTCGCCGCCATGCGAGGCCAATAGAACCTTGTTCTGGCGAGATCCAATGTACGCTCTGTGCCTAAATGGCCCATGTCACAGTGGAATCTTTGAAAGACTGAATTGCGGAGCTGTTCAGGTAAGACGAGCTGGTAAGTAACATTTCCTCCGTCTTGACGAGTGCGGTAAAGGATGTTATTGCACATTTCAAGTCGACTGAGCTCTCGGAGTAACAAGTTGATGTCAGGAAGCTCAGTTCGTACAGTTGGTGGAACTTTTAACCCAGTTTCAATTTGTGCAATCACTTCTCTTAAACAGGGGTCAGTTCTTTGTTCGTTTTTGATCTGTTCAGGAGTCATGTGGGGTACAACTGGAAGACCACCACAGCCATCTTCATCGGCATAGTCATCTGGAATGGCAGCTACAGAGAGGGCTAATGAGTGAACCAAAGGGAAGGTGTTGTCTTGAGAGCTACAGACAAGGTGTTTTTCACATATAGCAGACACTACCTCAGAACTTAAACTGCTTTCAGGAAGAGACAAGTGAGTTTGAGTGAACTGCTGTATGCGGTCAAGCTCCTTTTGGGACACTGTGTCATTAAGTAACTCGCCATGTGGCCGTCTAGAGAGGCCATCCGCATCTGAGTTAAGCTTGCCTGCTCTGTATTGGAGCTTAAAGTTAAACGTCGACAGAGTAGCTAGCCACCTATAACTCATGGCATCCATCTTAGCAGTAGTTAAGATGTACGTCAGGGGGTTACTGTCTGTCACGACAGTAAAACGAATGCCATTTAAATAGTCTGCGAACTTCTCCATTACTGCCCACTTTAGAGCCAAAAATTCCAATTTATGGGCAGGGTAATGGGACTCACTTCTAGACAACCCCAGGCTTGCATAAACTATGACCCTAGTCTGGCCCTCCTGCTCTTGATAGAGGGCGGCGCCAAGACCTGTAGTGCTGGTGTCAGTATGGAGTGTATTTGGCAACTGAGGGTCAGCGAAACCCAGGACAGGTGCAGTACTGAGCTTTTCAATGATGGTTTTGAATGCAAGATCACAGGAAGAAGTCCATCGCTCGCCAAATGGTGTCTTTGGGTCGTGGTATTGGGCAGGCTTAGCTTTGGGCTTTGGGCTTTTTCGCAAAGGAGGGTAGCCTGCTGTTAAGTCAGTGAGGGGCTTAACGATGCTGGAATAGTTCTTAATGAACCACCTATAGTACCCTGAAAAGCCTAAGAACGAGCGGAGCTGCTTGAGATCACGGGGCACAGGCCAGGTACTTAGGCTTTTCACTTTTTTGGGGTCAGTCTCAACTCCTTTACTGGACACAATGTGACCGAGGTATCTGACAGAAGTTTGAAAAAATCTGCATTTCTCAGGGGAGAGTTTAAGCCCGTACTCTTTTAGGCGACTAAGAACTTTCATTAAGTGAGCCTCATGTTCTTCAGGCGTCTTGGAGAATACAATGATGTCATCGAGGAACACAATCACCTCATGCAGATTCATGTCGCCCATGCATTTCTCCATGAGGCGCTGGAACGTGCTGGGGGCGTTTGTAATGCCTTGGGGCATTCTATTGAATTCCCAAAAGCCCATGGGACATACGAACACCGTCTTTGGTTTGTCCAGCTCCTCTACCTCAATTTGGTAGTACCCCGACTTTAAATCGAGGACGGAGAACCACTGCGAACCGGTCAAGGTAGAAAACGTTTCTTCCAAGTTGGGGAGGGCGTAAGCATCTTTTACAGTCTGCATGTTAAGATTCCTGTAATCAATACAAAGGCGAACATCGCCATTTTTCTTTCGCACCACTACAATAGGCGAAGAAAATGGAGAATTGGACTCTCTTATCACGGCTGCTTGTTGGAGTTCTTTGAGATGCTTACGGACCGCTTCCAGGTCATTTGGATGTATGGGACGTGCTCTGTGTTTGAACGGTGTTTCATCTGATAATTTGATTGTGTGTTTCACTTGATCTGTTTTGCCAAAGTCAAGATTGTTTTGTGCAAATACTTAGGGCATTTGACTGAGTTTTTCTGTTAGGCGCTCTTTCCATTCAGCGCTAATGGGGGAAGAGTCAAAGTTGAACTTCAGAGTGGACTTTGGTTCAGTTTTGGACTTTGTAACTTTCACGGAGTGTTCTTGCGATAGGACTCGTTGATATGCACAAATTTCTCCAATGACACACTTCTGAAGGATTGTCACGTCATGTTCCGATTCATTGGTAAGTATAACTGGAACAAGGTAAGGTGCTCTTTCAGGTAAGTCTATGAGACATGGTTTTACCAGGATACCACCAGGTAAATCTGACATTACCAGGTGTTCTAACAAGACAGATTTTTCACTGTTGCCTGCTGACGCAGCTACAGCGCCATCTAGAACAACTGTTTGGCCTGCAGGAACTAACTGTGGCTCTTTATTGCTCATGGTCACTAAACCAAGGCTAGTGTCTTTGGACTGTCTATGCCGTAGCTCAAGGACTTTTAACACTGCCCTATAACCAAGTGACATGGTTGGCTGCAGTTCAGAACATGCATCAGAGGACAGCTCGTAAAGTACATCTAATGTGTTTGTCCCTATTAACACTAAGGACTGATCAGCTGCACGTACATCTGGAACCACTAAGGCAAGTGTTGGCGCTTTGGCTTCAATACTGAGAAAGTCTTTTGGGAAAGTGACATGCATTTCAATGTAGCCTAAGTAAGGTACACTCTGACTATTAGCTCTCTCCACTTCTAACAACTCAAAAAGTGGCTTAATCTCATGGTTGGATAAGTACTGTCTGTAATAGGACTCAGGGACAGTAGTCACCTGGGAGCCTGTATCTAACAAACAGCTCACAGTACAGCCATTCACTTTCACTTGTGCTGTACTTTTTGTACCAATTAGGCCATTAGGAAAGCTAAAGGGGTCTGTTTTGTAATGTGACTTCAGTTTAGCACGTGTCTTGAATGGAGCTTTTGGTTTGAGACGGGTCATCTCTGAACTAGCCTCTGTTTGTCCCACAACAGGGGTAGGCTTCAGTTTAAAAGAAGATTGGGGGTTCTGACTGTCCCATATCTGTCTTTTTACTCTTAATTATTTGCGTTTTGCAGCTACAAGTGCAGGGTTTGGCTCTGACTCACAAGTGGCTCCAATATGCCCATCTTCGCCACAGTGGAAACAATACCATGGATTGGGCCTAGTATTGGGATGGCTGGACGAAGGTAAGTTTTCAGGTTTGGCATGGTCAGGTTTTTTATTTCCAGATTTCTTAGTTGGGTCTTTCTTTGGTGGTGCTTGTTTCTTTTGTTTCACGACAGCAGCTAATTGGCTTTTTAGATCAGCGACTTGCTTTTTCAGTTCTTTCAGACTGTCCGACTCCACTTCACTATTTGTGCTTGTTTCGGTGACTGTCTGTTCGTAGAAGGCTGCTTTTGGTTTTGTGGCGCCCAAGTGTTTTTTCATGTGTGTGTTTTTAACTTCTTGTCTGTTTTCAACAGTGCAAAGGTGAAGCAATAATTCTGCATACGCAGGTGGATGTTTATCTTTCAGTTCCAGCTGTAGCTCTTTTAGCAGATTATCATCCCAACAGCCTCTGTTAAACTGCTTGAGAAGCTGTTTGTTCACTTCCTGTGGCTCTAGACTGCCTCTACGCACTGTGAGATTGAGCACCACCTGCAAACAATGCAGATATGCAGAGGGTTTTTCTCCATAATCTTGAAAAGTGTTCATGAATCGCACAAACAGTTCCTCACCGTCTTCAACAGTCCCAAAAGCTGAATCCAAAAGCTTAAGATAGTCGGCAGGGGTGGCTTCAGACCCAAGATAGCGAATAACATCAGACGCAGGAGCAAGAAGACTTTCAAAGATCTTGCAAGATTTTTCCAAGTCAGACAAAGAAGTATCTTCAATCATCAAGTCAACATGTGAACGCCATGTTTCATAATCAGCTTCAGTATACGGTCTTGGCGTTTTGCCAGAGAAAGCTCTGATTCTCAAGGAGGAATGGGCGTTTGACGGCTCCTCTGCATTTTTAATGACATGCTCGACTACGATTTTCTGAACCTCGGGTGGGTTAAAATCAGCTGGACTTAACATTTGAGGTTTTAAGTTTGGTCTAAGAGGGCTTAGGAAGAGTGCTTGAGTGGTTTTAGGGGTGCGAGGCACTTCAACTTGGAGTGGAGGAGAGACTCCACTTTGTGTGGGTTCTACAGTAGGGAAAGCAAGATCAATGTCAGCAGAGACTATTTCAGCTGTCTCAGCAGCTTCAATAGACTTCCCTATTGTGGACATGACCTCCCGCAACACCTCTTCAAAACCTTTTCCACTTAACTTAGCTAAACCTCTCAGGTTGCCAAGATAAGCCTCAGCAACACTGCCCCCTACAGTTTTAGTGTAGACATCAGTTAGACCTTGAATGCAGCACTTAACCTCAGGATTGTCAGTGGATGGAAAAGAGCATGGCAACGTAGGTGCTAATGTTTCAATGCTTAATCCAGACTCAAACTCTACAATATGACTTTTGTCACAGTCAGATGAGTTATCATTAATACTGAGCACCCTACGGATAGTGCTATGTTGCTCTAGAAACTCAAAAATGTCTGTGTCTTTCTCTTTATCAACAACACCACTGACAATGACTGCATTAAGGATTTTAACACCATGTTTTTCCACAAAATCCATTTTGGCCATATATCAACTGTTTAGTCAGGGGTCAAAACAGAATCCTCATTTGTTGTGCCACACTCAAGGCTCCTGGCTGTGCTCGCCAAGTTTTTATAACAGTACCAATAATATACCACTGGTATAATACAGAGTATACAGGATACCACTGCTGATTGGGTAACACCCACTAACACCTGCACTCGCCAGATTTTTGTGTGTAACCCTTACTAACACCCACTCACCCTACTCACTTTAGGTGTAGTACCCTTCTTGGTAGTGGTGTGTTATGGCAATGTGTTTACCTTAACTTTACCACCTGAGGGAAAAGGGATAATTGGGCCAGGTCAGACCGACTCTGGGTTCGTAGGAGCCTGGGAGGTGCAACAACAGATGACACATACACAGCCGTATAGAACTTGCAACTATGTATATTATTTACAAATATGTACATATAAATAAATACACAGCACAATAAAATAGAACACAATCCATAAACTCTAATTATATATTTACAATGTGTTCAGTCCTTTTTTTGTCCTTTCCAGGTGACTAGTGGAGTCACCTTTAGCAGTTCATAGGGTTCGGGCTTCGGCTCGCCATCCAGATTTGGAGATCCACTCTCTGGTCAAACCAGTCCAAAGGGAAAAAAAAAAAAAAAGAACCTGACCATGCTAAGTGGCTCGTGCGTCAATGGGGTTCCCGCGCTCAACGGCATCGGCAGCCTTTGGATCCCAATCAATTTCAAGGGTTTTATCCAGGCAAAGGCTGCTACCAGCACGCTAGCGTCGCCATATCACCAAGGACAGTCTCTCTCTCTGGTCTGTGTCTTTTGGCGTCTGGCATGACTGAGCCAAAAATACAAGTCATCCCAGACCCAGGGAGAGAGCGCTTAACCCATTGGGTGGCGTGACCCATCAATGGCACAGCCACTGGTTACTCAAAATATCAACACACAATGCTAGGAACTTTATCAGAACCTTCTAGAAAATGTTCCTAACTATTTATGAATATATATTTATTTAAATATTCATATTCAAATTATGTATTCCCATTGTGAAATGGGTGTTTTTCTTTTTAAAAGTGGTATCAATATTTATAATTTAATTCACGTTAAACTATCTACTCCCATTGTGAAATGAATGTCCCCCCTGCTTCTTCAAGTGGTATCGACATTCATAATTCCATCCACATTTTTAACACTGGGTTACACGATCCTCTGTGAGCAGCACTTGGTGGCAGTGGAGAGGAAAAACTCCCTTTTAGCAGGAAGCAGCTTTAACACTAAGTGGTCAGAGTTCACAGCACTCAGTACCGGGTGGTTCCACCACAGGCATCACACAGAACCGTACACCTCCGGTGCATAGAATTCACCAGGTTGTCAACAGTGGCCTCTGCAATGTTATTCCATTCCTCCTGTGACAATCCTGAGTGGGCAAGGTCACATGTGGACGCTGGGCATACGGGTGGATCACAGTGCTGCCTGACTATAGAAAAGGAGTCGTCAAGTGGCTGATTGTTGAATGAGACACATTCACTTGAGCCAACAGTGCTGTAACAGACATCCCTACATTGAGCATGCCAATGGCATACTCCCTCATGACTTGCAGCATTTGTGGCATTGTGACTTTTAACAAAAGTCCACATTTTTGGGTGGCCTATTATTGTCCACTGTCAGACAGTAAGGCACGGCAGGGCAAAAACAAGAACATGAACACAAAAGAAAAAATGTTCATCAGGTGGTTGGCCAGAGTCCCAAGACCACCAACAGCAGAAATATGGCATGTCTGGTGGCCTACCAAAGTCTATGGACCACCAGCTGGAGAAACATGGTGCGTTGGGTGGCCTACCAGAGTCCAAAGGCCACCAGACCAGGGAGCGAGGTGGGTCAGGAGGCCTATCCAAGTCCATAAGCCACCTGACGGATGAACACGATGCATCAGGTGGCTTACCAAAGTCCATGGGCCACCAGATAGGAGAAAACAATACAGCAGGGGTGAAAAGCTCAGGAGCCATCTGCTCTGAAAATAACACAGAAGCTTTTTGCTCTGAAGATATCATGGGTGCCCTTTGCTCTGAAAATAACACAACTTTTGCTCTGAAGAAAACATAGGAGCTTTTTGTTCTGAAAATAACATTATAGGAGCATTTTGCTTTGAAAACAACATTGGAGCCTTTAGCTCTGAAAAGAACACTGGAGCCTTTTGCTCTGAAAATAACACAGGAGCCTTTTGCTCTGAAAATAACACACGAGTCTTTTGCTCTGAAAGTAACACAGGAGCCTTTTGCTCTGAAAAGAACATTGGAGCCTTTTGCTCTGAAAATAACACAGGAGACTTTTGCTCTGAAAAGAACACTGGAGCCTTTTGCTCTGAAAATAACACAGGAGTCTTTTGCTCTGAAAAGAACACTGGAGCCTTTTGCTCTGAAAATAACACAGCGGCCTTTAGGCCTGAAAATAACAACATGGAAGCTTTTTTGCTTTGAAAATAACCACAAGGGAGCTTTTTGCTTTGAAGATAGCACCTGAGGGGCGGCGCTAGGCTCAGCAACCAGTAGCTGCAGAGCTCTGACCTCAGGAAGACATAGTGGAAGCCCACCGGCCTCTGGGACTGATGGTTTGGGTGCGCTGGCCATTGAGACTGCAGAGGTTGAAATGTTCTCCTCCATCCCTGACGCAGCCACCTCAGACAAAGAGGAAGAAATACAGGTTGGTATCTGGTCCATAACACAACTACCAGCAGAAGAGCTCAGTGGGGAGGGCTCAGAAGCAGATGAGAGCTGCAATTGGGTCCCCCCCTCCAGCAGCAAGACAAGACCTCTCTAAAATAGGTACAGAAGAAATAAAGAGGGCTTGCCTTAACTCCTGCTCTTCTGCTGGCAAGGGTTCTGGTGGCACCGCTGCTGATGGAGCATTTGACGTGGACACAGAAAATGGAGCATGTTGTGGAGTCAGCACAAGAAGCACAGAGTGACGTGGAGCCAAAACTTGAGCTGAGGAGCGACGAGGAGCCAGCATTGGGGCCGGGAGGTGCCTTGGAGCAGGTACTGGAGCTGATAGGGCAGCAGGCATGGGCACCCGCGCAGCAGATGTGGGAGCCGGGACTGTAGGTGGAGAAAGATGTGGACCCAGCCTTACAGCGGATGAGATGGGCAGAAGCTCAGCAGTGGGTACCGCCATCGTGGAGGAGAGGAGGACAGCAGCAACAGATGAGGAACACTGAAGAGGAGCCGGCAGGGTGATGACTATTACAGACAGTCTGGTTTTCTGGCCTGATCTTGAGCACAGCCTGAATGAAGACCCACCTGAGGATCACTGTGTGAGAATTTGGTGATTATCGGGGGAACTTCCTAGGAGGAGTAGTGATTCCTGTGAAATGTGGATGGACAGACAGACAGATTGACACCTTGCCATTGCACTGACTCCTTTCGTCTTCACTGGAATGAGCATACAAATCGGAGAGAGATGTGATTAGTGAACTGGAGCATTACATTTCACAGGCATAGATCCGACTACTGGCACTACAGTACCTGGTTACTTCCTCTTCAGCTTTAGCATAGGCCGACATGGGTTGCTGCTGCACTTTGAAAACTGATTCATTGACATTTGTGCATCGATTCAGAATCTTCGACTTACTGCCATGTGATGCATTTAAAAAAATTATTGTTTCTCCCACCCTTATTCAACATGTTGAGTCTCCAATAAGAATGTACCTTCTCAGATTAAACTGGCTGGCTTGTCTCTAACCTTTTACGACTGGTATGACAGAATCTAAATTCTTCATGTTTCTGTAAGATAAAAACAACAATTACGAGCATGCTTTAGAGTTTGAAAGTAGAAAAATAATAGGTGAATATATCCACCTTTGCCAGCTTAAATGAAAGCACCACAGGCGCTGATACCTCGGTGCTGGTGGCATGGTAGCATGGGTATTGTGTCATGCCATCCATGCATGGGTTTGAAATGCTTGGTATTTGTTTATGCAGGTATCAGAATCAGAATCAGAATCAAATTTATTGCCATTGTTCATGTAGTACACAAACTAGGAATTTGTCTCGGTGTAATGCTGGCTCTGATGTCACTGTCACAATGTCACTGTCACAATACATGAGGTGCGTGTCATCCCAGGGCTGTACGCTGGCATTTCTGTCGAGGAGCGCATAAAAGAAAAAATATAGAAGCACAAGAATAAAATTAGGAGCAGAAAGAAAAATGCTGGCTTAACAGATTTTGTTAATTTAATACATGTATATTTACACTATGGTATGCAATAGCAGGTAAAAATATCAAAACTTCAAAAACTATCACCATAATCATCAGAATGGGTTGAAATGTTTCACTCTGTGTGTAATGAGTACTGAGAGAGGTTCTTGAATTATTTTGCAAAAAAATAAATTACTGAAATGCAGTTTTTCTATAAAGAGAAGATGCAATATTGTTATGTAGCTTTCAGCCCGTTCTCTTCACAGCTGCTCTGACTGCTCAGCCCCAGTTTCTCCACCATGGACCTCAGAGAGAGAAACTAGAAGGACAAAAAATAATGAAAATGTGATTATTATTACAGATGTGATAGAACATTTTTAAAGTCAGCATCATCAAGCCTGTCTTAAGGAAATCAAAGCTTGGATGACTTGTAATTTCCTGCTATTAAATTCAGATAAGACTGAAGTCATTCTTGTTGGTCCAAAAAACCTTAGAAATTCCTTTCCAAATCAAACTTTCAGTTTGGATGCGGTTACTCTTTCTCTTAATAGCTCTGTGAGGAACCTTGGAATTATTTTTGATCAAGATCTGTCCTTCAATTCACATATTAAATTTGTTTCTAAGACTGCCTTCTATCATTTGCGTAATATTGCCAAGATTAGGAGCATCTTGTCTCAGAGTGATGCTGAGAAACTGATCCACGCTTTTGTTAGCTCGAGATTAGATTATTGTAATTCTTTATTGTCAGGTTGTCCTAAAACATCTTTAAAAAGTCTTCAGCTGATCCAAAATGCTGCAGCAAGAGTTTTAACAGGTACTAGAAAGAGAGATCATATCTCTCCGGTTCTGGCCTCCCTTCACTGGCTTCCCATAGAGTTTAGAATTAAGTTTAAAATCCTTCTTCTTACTTACAAAGCTCTAAACAATCAGGCTCCTTTTTATTTAAAAGATCTGATACTACCGTATTATCCTAACAGAGCACTACGCTCCCAAAATGCAGGATTACTTGTAATACCTAGAATCTCCAAAAATACAATGGGAGGCAGAGCCTTCAGTTATCAAGCTCCTCTCCTGTGGAACCAGCTGCCAATCTGGATTCGGGAGTCAGACTCGATCTCTGTTTTTAAGAATAGGGCTAAAACCTACCTTTTTGATATAGCCTACAATTAGGGGGGGATCATCTGTTTCTGAACCCTCCCTTAGTTATGCTGCTAATAGGTTTAGTCAGCCGGGGGACCTCCAGTAATGCACTGGGCCTCACTCCTTTCCTCACTCTCAATGAAATATTTTTTTTTGCTGGTCATTAACATTTGTTTGTTCTCTCCCATAGATTGAGTCCCCATCGTGCTGTTTGCTCTCTACATGTCTGTTCTTTTCTTTTTCTCTATCCCCTCACCCCCCAGCCAGTCGCAGCAGATGACTGCCCCTCCCTTAGCCTGGTTCTGCTGGAGGTTTCTTCCTGTTAAAAGGGAGTTTTTCCTCTCCACAGTCGCCAAGTGCTTGCTCACAGGGGATCGCCTGATTGCTGGGGTCTTTCTGCAACTGTGGGGGTTCCCCCTACAGTTGATAGTGCTATGAGATGACTGTTGTTGTGAAATGGCGCTATATAAATAAAGTTGAATTGAATTGAATTGAATTGAATTGAATTGAATCAAATCATCAAATAAATTCTTTTACAGATGTCACGTTACTCAGCTTAAGAAATCATTTGGTTTTCTGTAAAAATAACCTCAAGTGGTTTTCATATTTCACACCTCACATCAGCTTTGAGTAAATAAATCAATAAAAGAAATGATGGGTCTGTGAAAGTTATTTTAAAGGAAATGATTCAAGGATGTCACACCATGGTGTTTTTATATTACTGATGTTAGTATTAAGAGTTGAAAAAACTGTCTGAACTTTAGAGAAACCAATTTAACATTAACAAGTTATTAACATATGTGTCATAAATTGAGCTGGGTTGTTCTTTGGGCTTGGTTCTGACCTGCTGTGGCTCAGGTTTATCTGTGTAGTTATGTATTATGATATCTTTTGAGTTTCTTGTAGTTTCTATTTTCCCTTGTTTATTTCCGCTGCGTTCTGGCCAGCAGCTGTGAGGCAGCCTCCTTTGGCCTACACTCGTGTGGCCACTGTCTGACACTTGCCAGTCTGACCACGCCCCCTCTCTCATGACAGCCAGCTGGTTCCACGCCGGTAATTGCCTTTCCCGCACTTCGCCCAGGTGCACCCAATCTTCCTTGCCAGCGATGCTTGTACTTAAGCAGCTCTTTGCCAGTCAAACATTGCTGGACTATTGTATTGTCAAACTGTGTTGTACCACTGTTCACTGTGGTCTGCCCGCTGCATGTCCTGTCGTGTGAGCCTGTAAGTGAACCTTGTCTTCTTTCTGTATATCAACCTTGTTTGTGAACTGTTTGTGTTGGCCACTGTACACTGTGGTCTGCCCGCTTCACGCCCATCGTGTAGCCATTTATGGCCTTTTTCCACTAGTACCCACTCAGCCCTACTCTACTCTACTCTACTCTGTTCGCTTATGTTTCCATTGCAGCTGGGTACACCTGGGGTGGGTGGGATTTTTTTACAGCAAGGCGGCGCCACACTCCCGTGACGTAAAACATGCGACACAAGCAAAACATAACATTGCGGCTGTACAAAGCGACTCCTCGGTCTTTGGCTTTTTGTCACCGTAAAAGCCAAAAAGGACGACCAGAGAAAGGGACAGGCAGTGAGACGAAACACTCTGGAAAAGTACTGGAGCGTTTAGGAAGCCATAGAGCAGAAGACGTGAGGATATGAACTAGATCACATATGAAGGTAAGCTAATGATTGCTAATGCTAGTTTGCTTTAAGTCTGTTGTACTATATTGTAATGTCAGCAAGTTATTGCTATTAGGTACTAAAATATGTATGCTGTGTGTGTGTGTGTTTCAGATTGCTCTCTTGTGGGAAAATTACCGCTTCAAACCGTCGGTCTGGCCGTTCAACACAGCCTCTCACTGATACCACCCCAGCTTCACAAACGATCAGTGGTTATATAACTTAAGAATGTCTGTAGAAATGTTTAGCTTCCTGTGCAACAAATTGCTCTGATTTATGTGAAAATCATGGGCAGACTGTTGAGACATCATGTCGTGTAGCTGCTCCAGCAGCACTGAGTCTGTGGTGGTGTCATGGCAAAAACTGATCAGCTGACACAACTTGATCGCCAGGTTGTAGTTATGGGGTTTTATTAGCCACAAAATATATATTCAAAAGGTAAACAGTACTGAGTTAGGAATATTAAGATATATTTGACAATTATGATGCATTTTTGGCCAAAACAAACTTGATCTAGAATTAAAAGCAATTAAAATAATGCAATCACAAGGTTACATGGAAAATACTTGATTTACTGGATACATGTAGATACTGTAGAAATATATATTCTCTGCATCAACAATATACCATACATGCATTCATGTAGTATTGCACTGGGAATTTTGACAATAAACCTTTGGAATTTTTGCAGATGTCTCTTTTGTTTTATATGTGAAGGTTACCACAAAGTGACATAAATACTAAAAGATTGGAAAAGCTGTCTAAGAACAATCCAGAAGTTTGACAAATCACTTTTGGTTTGGTGTACGTCTGTCAACAGAATTATGAACCATAAAGTAGTTTGTGTTAAAATGTTAAATCCCATTAAACCCTAACCCAGGGGTGTCCAATCATGTGCCATGGAGGGCCAAGACCCTGCAGGTTCTCTCTTCTACCCAGTCTCTTCAGCAGGTGTTCTCACTGATCAGCAGTCAGTGGAAGAAATCCAGTGGAATCTACTGTTGAAGACACTGGTTGGAGGTAAAGCCTGCAGGGTCTTGGCCCTCCATGGCACATGATTGGACACCCCTGCTCTAACCCATTATGATAAAGTACAGATGCTAATATGGCCCAGAATTCCTCCATTTACTGGTACTATCACTAAAGTGTGCAGTTTCTTATGCACCGGCACATCCAACAATACAGTCTTCAATAAGTAAAATAATTGTTTTGGTTACTTTTTCTTAAAAAAACCAGCCATTATTTTCAGCGTCACTGATAAATGGTTTGTACTGTTGACTCTTTTCCCACCAGTGTGTTAACAGACAAAATAGAAAATCATGATGCAAACACATAAGTCACTAAATTGTTTATTACAATCAGCAGCAAATTCCAGATTATTCAGAATGTGCAAAATTCAAACTGTAAAAACAAACAAAAAAACAAAAAAAAATTAGGATGGGTCACATACGCTGGCCACGCTGCCTCACTGAGAAGCAACTGGATGTGCCGCTCAGGCTGGTCCAGGTTCAGCAGATCTTCAGCCTGCATCTTTGTAAATAGTGATGCAAGGTCTGGTTTGGGGTGGATCATTTTCCCCTTGCCTAGACAAAAGACCGAAATGGGTGGTGAATAATCAAAGCAAGTTTAAAACATGTTTGGGAAATATACTTGTTGCTAAAAGCCAGTGGCGGAATGTGACCAAAAAAGGTGCTTCATTGTTGTATTTAACCACAATTTTGATGTAGCTGCGCTTCAGTAAAGTAGGTTTTACAAGGGCTGGATTACGTTTAAAATCATTTGTTTTTACTGTGGCCTCAGCAATCAAAATGAATTAATACATTCACTTAAATGGAATCTAGTACTTTAACTGAGAGAGTGCATTACCGAAAATTCACTAAATTCAATAAACCTCGGAATTCCAAGGTTCCGAAAGCTGTTAAGCCAGTGGTGGGAGTGGGGATAAGCTCCTACTTTCTACAAAATGCCCCTACGGCGCGCGTCTCAAAGAGCCTCTGACAGCCAAGCCCAACTCCTGGTCTTCTCGTACGGCATACACCCTATGCCGGGCAAAACTGTTACTACTGACAGGAGAAGGGGCGAGGGTGAGTTACTGGCGCCCCAAAACCAGTGCTTCGGGTAGATGGGACTCGTTAGCCAAGGAGGCAACCCATCTAGGAGAAGGAAAACTCTGATCTCAAACCTCCACTGCCTTGTGGCAAGACCCAATATGGGAAGGGCTTGGGGAGATAACCCTGAAGAGAAATCCGGAGTTGGAATCCCGAAGGCAGTTTGACGTTGTGCTCAACCTCAATCTGGCAACTCCTGCGACACACTGATACCAAGCAGTACTGGCCTTTGCCTTTCCCTTGGATCCTACCGGTGTTGTGGAGAGGGGGGACCTGCTGCGTGGGCAACCGCAAGTCCTCCATACACATTGCCCAGGCCTGCGCCCTGGAGAGGACACTCCAGCATCATGTCACGTGACGGAAAAACATGGGAAACGACAGTTCACCGGTTATAAGCCTCTGCTCAATTGGCGTAGAGCTGGGCGCCAGGGGTTGTTTTCGATGGTGGGAGAGGTCATAGTATCTCACTGGACAGCTACCGCCTGCCTCAAGCTGGGCAGCCCCCAGCCAGTTAGGTGCTGTTCCGCCACAGTCTGTCCGCCCTACTGGGTGCGTGGGGCTCAGGAATACTTATGTTCTGAATCATGAACTGCAAACCCTGCACCAAACAAAAACAAAGTATCAAATAACAAAAAATCAGCACTCAAATTCGGCTGCTGGAACTTCAGAACCCTTCTTCCGGGCTTCTCAAACGATCACTGAGAGATAGAGGACGCACGAAAGACAGTGGTAATAAACAACGAACTGCTGAAGCTCAAGGTGGACATCGCCACACTCCAAGAAACGCACCTACCAGAAAGAGGCTCATTACGTGAACGTGATTATACCTTTTACTGGCAGGGTAAGAGTGCAGATGAGACAAGGGAGCATGGAGTTGGCTTTGCAGTGAAAAACTCTCTGCTGAAGATGGTGGATCTTGCCGAGGGAGGAACAGAAAGAATACTCTCTCTTCGACTGCACACCTCAGACGGACGGGTCAACCTAATCAGTGTCTACGCGCCCACCTTGTACTCCAGGCAGGACATGAAAGATGAATTCTACAACCAGCTTTCATCGATGATACAAACGATACCTTCCAGAGAACACCTGATCTTATTGGGAGATTTCAATGCTAGAGTGGGTGCTGACTCAGGATCCTGGCCAACATGTATGGGGAAGCACGGAACCGGTAAGATGAATGACAATGCTAGAACTGTGCTCGCTCCAAGGACTCTGCATAACGAACACCTACTTTCAGCTAAAGCAACAGTATAAAGTTTCTTGGATGCACCCACGCTCTAAGCACTGGCACCAACTGGACCTGATACTGACATGTCAACACCATCTGCGGAATGTACAGATCACCTGCTCGTACCAGAGTGCTGACTGCGACACAGATCACTCACTGGTATGCTGTAAGGTCAGACTTGTTCCCAAGGCCCCGCATTACAACAAATCTCCTGGAAGACAGCGCATTGATGCCAGGACGATGCAACAACCAGACAAAGTCATCGAATTCACCGAAAATCTCAAGAAGTCCTTCACAATCTCACCTGAAGCAGATGCCGCAGAGAGATGGAACACCCTCAGAGATCACATCCACAATGTTGCTCTCCGTACATTTGGTAAAAAATGAGGAAACACACCCAATTGGTTCGAGGTGAACTCCAGCGAGCTGGCCGCCGTCCTCGCAGAAAAGAGAGCTGCTCTAATGAAATACAAGGATCGCCCCACCCGCAAATCACAGGAAGCTCTGCAGGCAGCCAGGAGCAAGACTCAACGGACAGCCAGACGCTGCGCAAACGATTACTGGTTGAAACTCTGTGAGAGTATCCAAATGGCAGCCGACACAGGAGACATACGTGGAATGTGCGACGGGATCAATAAAGCAATTGGGCCAACTCAACGCAAGACAGCGCTGCTAAAAACCAAGACTGGAACTACCGTCACAAACCAAATGGAGCAGATGGAGAGGTGGGTAGAGCACTACTCTGAACTATACTCCCAAGACAGCTCGATTTTGGAGGAAGCACTGAATAATTTGGAGGACCTACTGATCATGGAAGAGCTGGACTCACCTCCAGCCATGGAGGAATTGGAAGAAGCACTAGACTCTCTGCCAAATGGGAAAGTGTCTGGCCTCGATGGGATCCCAGCAGAAGTTATAAAGTGCTCAAAGGATGTCATCCTTCAACAACTACATGAGATCCTATCTCACTGCTGGGAGGAAGGAGAGGTGCCTCAAGACATGAAGGACTGCAAAATAGTGACGCTGTATAAAAACAAAGGTAGCCGAAGCAACTGCAACAGTTATCGAGGAATATCATTGCTTAATGTCACCGGGAAGGCATTCACGCGTGTGGTTCTCAGCCGTCTTCAGAAACTCGTGGAAAGAATTTATCCTGAATCTCAAAGTGATTTCAGATCCGGGCGCTCCACGATTGATATGATCTTTTCTCTCAGACAGCTACAGGAGAAATGCAGGGAGCAAAATAAACCACTTTATGTCGCATTCATCGACCTGACAAAAGCCTTCGATACAGTTAGCCGTGAAGGACTGTTCCAAGTTCTCAAGAAGATTGGGTGTCCCCCGCAACTGCTGCAAATTATTGAATCCTTCCATACCAACATGAAAGCTGTTATCCAGTTTGATGGGAGCTTTTCAGAACCATTCAACATCTGCCGTGGAGTAAAACAGGGCTGCGTGCTTGCTCCTACCCTGTTTAACGTATACTTTGCCGTCATGCGAAAGTATGCATTTGGTACTCGGAATGATGGTGTCTGCTTCCACACAAGGTCTGATGGCAAACTGTTCAACCTATCATGACTGAGTGCAAAATCCAAGATCCGAAAAGTATCCATCAGTGAGATGCTGTTTGCCGACGATGCAGCGCTGATAGCTCACTTGGAACTGGAATTACAATCAATGATCAACACACTCAATAAAGCCTGCAACGACTTCAGTCTGATCATCAGTCAGCAGAAGACCAAAGTAATGGGCCAAGGTGTCTCGAACCCTCCTACGATAAATATCGAAAACCACCCACTGGATGTGGTTCATGAGTTTACATACCTCGGATCCAAAATATTGGACGACCACTCACTCAACAACGAGCTCAGTAGAAGAATCGGCCTTGCTGCAACGACCTTCGGAAAATTATCACAGAAGGTATGGCTGAACCAAAAACTGTCGAGGCACACAAAGATCACTGTTTACAGGGCATGCGTCCTCAGTACCTTGCTATATGGCAGTGAGACATGGTGTCTATACGCCTCGCAAGAGCGATGGCTCAACGCCTTTCATCTCCACATGCTGAGAAGTATTCTTAACGTTAAATGGAGCGACCGTATCACAAACAATGAGATTTTCTCCCGCGCAAGCTTACCAAGCCTGTTCACCTTGCTTCGCGAACATCGTCTCTGCTGGTTGGGACACGTCCATCGGATGCCGGATGGGAGAATACCGAAAGACATTCTGTACGGAGAGCTTGCATCCGGCAAATTAACTCGAGGTCGACCGTATCTCTGTTTCAAGGATTATGCAAAAAGAGACATGAAAACACTGGGCATGGACGTGATCAACTGGGAGGATACTGCAGACGACCAAAACCGCTGGAGACATGCGCTGAAAGACGGACTCAGAAGGGGAGAAGAGCACCTTCGCCAGTCTGCCGACGAAAAACGATCATCTCGAAAGGATGCATTGAAAAAGATACCACAACCAAGCGCCTACATCTGCGACCGTTGCAACCGTGACTGTCACTCGTGTATCAGCTTACACAGCCACAAGCAATGCTGCCGTAATCCCGTTATTCCAACTCAAGGCGCAGATCCATAGTCTCCCGAGACTGAAGGATGCCAGGAAGGAAGGAGGCATCACCGAGTATGGAGTCGCTCAGTCAAAATATGGAATTTTTATCAATAAAAGTTTAGCCACCGCTCTGTCACCGCTGTGTCTCTTCTTGCCCTGGCTTCAAGTGTGGGCGGTGTTTTGTATTTGCATTGCTGAAATATAAAAGGAAGCACTACAATGGGTCTCAAATATTTATAATGTGTCCTGCTATTATAATACTGCATTAGTTTATTGATGATAGACTATAAACTACACATATAAACTAAATTATATTGATGACTGAACAACTCCCATTCCCCAAAATGCAACATACAGTTATGAACATAACTCACAAAGGATCACACAAGTGATCTGACAAAAAATAAATACATTAACAAGCGGTTTATTTTACAGTTGATGTGCCATTCATTTTCAATTATTCTGTAATTAATATTCACACAATCAAATAAATCTCAGTTCAAATTCCTTAAAAAATTAGAATATCATGAAAAAGTTCAATATTTTTTGTCACTCATTTCAGAAAGTGAAACCCATATATAGATTCATTACACGAACAGTGATACATTGCAAGTGTTTATTTATTTTAATTTTGATGATTATGGCTACAGCCCATGTTAACCAACATTTCAATGGCCAACATTTCTATTTAAAAACTATTTTTTAAAATTAATTTTATGTAATCTAATTGTTTGAGAAACTGAATTTGGGGTTTTCATGCTCCCCACCCTATCTCTGAGGGTGAGTCCAGCGATTCTATGGAGAAAGCTCATTTCAGCCGCTTGTATCCGCAATCTTGATCTTTCGGTCATTACCCAAAGCTCATGACCATAGGTGAGAGTAGGAATGTCGATTGACTAGTAAATCGACAGCTTAGTGATGAGTGTACCCTGTTACCATTTTTGTATGTCTACTTTCCTTAATAAATGTGTTGTGGTGTAACCCAGCGTGTAAATTCGTCCTTCTTCTACTCCTCTGTGTGCTGCGTAAAAGCGCACGGGGAGAACGAGACAGAATAGTCCAGTCAGCAAAGGATTTAACGGGTTACACCCACACATAACCTTTTTCATTTTTGAACTGTTTCTTTTTCACTCACCTGCCTGTGGGAGTTTTCTCATGGATTCGGCAGGCAATCTGGTTGGAGCGAATCTTGTATCCGCAATCTTGATCTTTCGGTCATTACCCAAAGCTCATGACCATAGGTGAGAGTAGGAATGTCGATTGACTAGTAAATCGACAGCTTAGTGATGAGTGTACCCTGTTACCATTTTTGTATGTCTACTTTCCTTAATAAATGTGTTGTGGTGTAACCCAGCGTGTAAATTCGTCCTTCTTCTACTCCTCTGTGTGCTGCGTAAAAGCGCACGGGGAGAACGAGACAGAATAGTCCAGTCAGCAAAGGATTTAACGGGTTACACCCACACATAACCTTTTTCATTTTTGAACTGTTTCTTTTTCACTCACCTGCCTGTGGGAGTTTTCTCATGGATTCGGCAGGCAATCTGGTTGGAGCGAAGAAGAGATGGAGTTGGGAGGAGCTGCAGCGCGTTTCCATTATTGAGGATCTGGCGAGAGGGGCTCGGAGATGCAGATCTTGCGAGGACGAGAGGCTGTGCTGGGGTGGAGTGGCAAACCAGCTGGAGATCAGTCCCAGTCTGCGCTACCATCCCTGGGTGATCCCGTTCGATCTTCCCCCGCTACCATCTCAGCCATCGGCTTCCTTTTTGGCGCCTCCGGCACACCGTGTTCACATCTGCAGGAGGACTTTGACATCCAGGGCTCCGACTGTGGAGTAGGAGTGGGCGGCGGCCTTTATCCAGGACTTTATGGATGAGGCCCATGAAGCCCATGGACCGAGGGCGAAACAGAGCAGCCTGGACGCTGCAGTAGGAATTCTGAAATCCTGGACTCTGGGATTACCCACAGTATGCAGACTTGCTTTCTTCGGTCTGCACTCTCCAGCGGGCATTTCCTGGTTCAAGGAGAGCGGCATTCCTTGCGGAGCCTAAGCGGGGACGTGCTCCACAGCCTGCAGCCGTTCCCTCTCCTGCTTCACCAGCGACAGGCCGTGCGTCTCCAGCTCCCCAAAAACGGCGTCATCCTGCGTCTGAATGCCGGAGGAAGTCCTCTTCTTCGACAGCCACCTCTCCCTCGTCAGCTCAGACCACTCCCGCTGCAGGGCCGTCTTCATGCTCCGTGTCTCCGCCGCTGCAGCACTCCCGGTCACAGTGACGAGTCCTCCTGCTGTAGAGAGATCTTCCAGGCCTCTTTCGGCTGCACCCACCTCCGTCGCCATAGAAACGGCTCCTCTACTCTTTACCATGGGGTCGGAATCAACTATAGGCATGGAGAGAGATAACTGCCCACTGCCTGCAGCGGTTAACACCCGACACTAGGATGACAGGCAAGTGGTTTTTTTTCATTCCATTCAGTTGTATCATGATAAACCTTGTCTGTCTCCCGAGGGAGAGGCCCAGTCTCAGCAGTCTGCGGGGTCCTCTGCTCCAGCTGCAAATGTAGACTTTATTCCTGTTCTCTCCAAGTTTCCTCTATTCTCTCCTGAGCACCCATCAGACCCGGAACAGAGCTGTCAGATGGTGGAGGAGCTGGTGGCCTCGGAGGATTCCGCTCCGGAGCCAGCACGGAGACATCCCCCTGCAGCCACGTTGGAGGAATCCCCAGCGTTGGAGCCATTGCAGGAGGACTGTGGGACTGCAATCACCATCTTGCCAGCTGCAGAGGCAACCGCAGTGGATTGGGAGCCAGAGCTAGACCTCCTAGAGGCCGGACCCAAGTCTTCATCACCAGGATTGATGGAGTGCTGGATGGCGGTGGAGCTCGAACTCAGGCAAGTTTTCTCTCTCGTTTTTCTTTTGTCTGTGTTGGAGAGATCTTGCCTGGCTCTAGGGGAGGAGAGTCAGGTGCAGCCCTCAGCTGCATCTGAACTCCCCTCACCGGGCTCTGCTGCTGCCAGTGACCTGAACCATTCTTCTCCCTCTGTTGTCCCTGAGCTTCCTCTTAGGGCTGCTGGAGAGGAACCAGTGTCACCAGGGGTCTCTGTGGGTCCGGTCTCTCAGCCTGACGACATCGCAAGTCCGGCTCCCCTGCTGCCTGAGACCGTCATGTGGGTCTCTCTGCAGGCTGACTCTCCGTGGGTGCGGCATTCTGGTCTGGGACCCTTGTGGGGGCTGCACCCCAGTGTTAGCCTAGCGTGGGTGCTGCACTCCTGCATGGACCCGTCATGGGTGCCACGCTGCAGCCTGGAGTCCACCGAGGGTGCAGCACTGGCCCGGTCGGGGCCCACCGAGGGTGCAGTGCTGGCCCGGTCGGGTCCACCGAGGGTGCAGTATTGGCCCGGTCGGGGTCCACCGTGGGTGCCGCAGAGCTCCAGCCGGAGTCCACTGCAGGTGCTGCAGAGCTCCAGCCGGAATCCACTACGGGTGCTGCAGAACTCCAGCCGGAGTCCACCGCAGGTGCAGCTGTGTCCCAAGCCGGGACCACCAAGGGTGCTGCTGGTCAGCCTGAGGACGCCGGGGCCTCCACTCCTCAGCCTGATGCCATCTTGACCTCCTCCTCCTCCCTGTCTGATGCCGTAGGGGTTCCCTTCCTACAGTCCAGTCACCCACCAGTGAACCTCCCGGTGGGCAGGCTGCCTCCTGCTTCACCCCTCCGGTCCTGGTGGCTCAACAACACTGGCTGACCGCCGGAAGGACTGAGTCTCTGGGTCAGGTGGCCCGTGTTTTCCAGCAGGCCACCGGACTCGGTTTGCCTGACTGTCTGCTGAGCCTGGGACTCTGGGCAGCCTCCTGAGCCTCCACGCCTTTGGACTTGGAGGTGTTAAGTGCATTTTCTGTTGTGGGCCCTGGGCGGGGTGTATTTTGTTCCCTCCTTGCCTGTTCCCCCTACCTCCCACCCAGGTTCATTGGTTGTTGTTCCTGCTGGGGAGGGGGGGGGGGCAGGGTTTTTCCTTTCTTTTCTGATGTTACCGTGGGTGTCTGGAATCTACCCCTTGAGCTGAGGGCTCTGTCATGAACCCAGCTGGGTTCTTCTATGGGCTTGGTTCTGACCTGCTGTGGCTCAGGTTTATCTGTGTAGTTATGTATTGCGTTATCTTTTCAGTTTCTTGTAGTTTCTATTTTCCCTTGTTTATTTCCGCACCTGTAGCCGCTGCGTTCTGGCCAGCAGCTGTGAGGGAGCCTCCTTTGGCCTACACTCGTGTGCCCACTGTCTGACACTTGCCGGTCCGACCACGCCCCCTCTCTCATGACAGCCAGCTGGTTCCACTCCGGTAATTGCCTTTCCCTCGCTTCACCCAGGTGCACCCAATCTTCCTTGCCAGCAATGCTTTTACTTAAGCAGCTCTTTGCCAGTCAAGCATTGCTGGACTATTGTATTGTCAAACGTCTGTGTTGTGCCACTGTTCACTGTGGTCTGCCTGCTGCACGTCCCATCGTGTGAGCCTGTAAGTGAACCTTGTCTTCTTTTTGTATGTCAGTCTTGTCTTTGAACTGTTTGTGTCGGCCACTGTACACTGTGGTCTGCCCGCTTCACACCCGCTGTGTAGCCATTTAGTGTACCCTGTTACCGTTTTTGTATGTCTACTTTCCTTAATAAATGTGTTGTGGTGTAACCCAGCGTGTAAATCCGTCCTCCTTCTACTCCTCCGTGTGCTGCATAAAAGAGCATGGGGAGAACGTGACAATATGCATCATGTAACCATGGAGCCACCAGCAGCGGAGCACATTGGAAAAAATAATGTGACAAAACACAAGCTTTAAGAATCAAATGTTGTCGTGTTAGGAGGTGTTAATGTGTCAACAATGAAACCACTGCATAATTTAAGGGCAAAACTTACTTGTACATTTTTTTTTCTCCTGGTCTTCTATTCTGATATTATCTGCCACTTTCTTTGACTTCAGAGGAAGCTCTGCTGTAATTGGCAGGTTGCACTTGAGCAATATGGGAATTGTAGTTTTTGCAGATTGGCTGTAAACTACAGAAAGAATATACGTTGTCCTTTATCTTCAAAAGTAAAAAGCAAAACGTGTCTGAAAAGAAACAATGTGTTGAATAAATAGTGTAGTTCCTGAATATGTGTTTAGATTGCAGAAAAAACCACTATTTTAAAAGTTCAGCATGAGATCAATTGTTGACAGGAAGTGCTCAGTGGGGCTGTAATAAAGGTGCACTGCTACCTCTACTGGCCAGCATAGATATTACAATGACATTTCAACTGCATTGATGGTAAAGGTGAGCTATTTTTGTGTTTATTTCGAAAACAAAGCGTTATCTCAAAATTCTGGCAAATTAAAAGACGAGAAAATATGGTGATACAATGATACAAGCCTTTAGTTCCATTTAATTTTGACAGGTGGACAGATACAACACACCAACCAACCACATACACACCGACGCATTAAGCGATTACCGTATGCCTCTCCATTTCGCCGAGGTATAAGAAGTGTTACAAAAAAGATGATGCACTTAAATGCTGTAATCCTTAAATTTAGGCAAGGAGAAACCTTAAAGGTGAACTGAACTGAACGGCATTGAACGGCACTGGGTGATAGTACATACAATTATAAAGATAATTTATCATTGGCACCCCCTCCACAAATCCCGGAATCTTGGAGAAAATCGCGATTTTGAATTTCCCGCCCTGAAAAATCAGACGAATCTGCCGATTAACCGGAAGTGCAGCCGGAGTTCCGCGTGACGTCACGAGTGTGACCCAGTCCTCATGTTTACCATTGCGAGCACGTCGACACTGGTTGTTTTTGGTGCATTTTGTCGTGATAGTCGACTACAAAACACTTCCAACACCTGGGAAGATCTGTTCAGTGGCCAAGGAAAGCTGTCATGGCGACGAAAGAAAAGAAAGGGGGAGGAAAAGCGACCGGGAAGCGATGCATTGCGGGCTGGTGCAGCAACACCAATGCAGTGGAGGGTGTCTCGTTGTTCCTATTTCCAAAGGATGAAGGTGAGCCTGAATTTCATTCAAAATTGGTCTGATTTATTTCTTGGAAGTGTATTAATCGACAGTATTTTTGAGTTTCTAGATATAGATAGTATTTATAAATAGCACAGTCAAATGCAGAGGCCAGTTCTGTTCATGTGTATTGCCACATCATGTGTATTGTATTGTTATACATAGCCCATGGTCATGGAACCTGTCCTGAATACACGTGTTAACCCTACGCCACGGATGTGTCTATTCAATGCCAAGTGTGTACACGGCCAGGCTATTGTACAGTCCTAGCCCTATGTATAAATAATAATTTGGAAAAATGCTGATGGTTTTTTTTTTCTTTCTTTTTTCTTGTTATTTTTTCAGCCCTCTCCAAGGCTTGGTCAAAGCAAGTTCGGAAGACCAGAGCAGACTGGAAAGAACCAACAAAGTACTCAGTACTGTGCAGTGAACACTTCACAATGGACTGCTTTGAAGAGGGACCACTGCAGAGTGCCGAGATGGGCATCGAGACGAAAAGACGCCTGGTGTTGAAGAAGGGTGCAGTACCAACTATTTTCAGGAAGGGAGCCTCAACAGCAGCTGCCGGACACCTGCAGCCGTCAACAAGCACATCCACCTCTCAGCCAGAGCAAAGTCAGAGCCTGACAAGGTCAGCCTATGTGAAGCGGGAAAGAAAGCGGGTACATACTGTATTCTTGTTCCAATTAATACATATCAAAGCCATAAAGAAATTCATTCATCATCTTGTTTGGTATACAGCCATATAAGGCAAGCACTACGTAAAAAAAGTATTTAAAATGGTTACTGGTACTCATTTTGACAACTCAGTTTTGGCAAGTTTACACATATGACATTAGTATTTGTTTCATGATTTCAGAAAATTCAAGCAATACTGGAAGAGCATGAGGCTGTGGAGATGAGTAGAGCAGGTTCTGCTGAGGAGCCTATGGAGATAAGCATGGCAGAGACACCCATCCAGGTTTGAATCTTATGCTGATTAGTGTGTTCATGATTCTTTCACATGTACCGATAATTTCCAGATTGCCGTCATGGATTATGGTAAGGTACTAAGACTACTTTACTTTGTATTTTAAACATGTTAAAAGCTTTTATTAGGATAACTTACTATTATAGTACTTCTGTTTATTTTCCAGCATGCAATAGACCATACCTGCCAGACAGACAAACCTGGGACTGTCAGCATGAAGTCACAAACTACAAAGGCTCTACAGATAAAGAAACAGTCAAAAGGTAGCAGCTTATTACCGATATTATTTATAAAGTAACAAAATATTGGAATAGTACCCTGAGCCCCAGTTTGCAGATTTATAATGCAAGTTGTATCTTTATTTGGTTAATCTGTTGTGTGCAAGGGTAGATTTTTGTCATGGGAATGCACATGGATAGTATGTAATATGTCAATGTACTGTAGAAAGATTTTTTATTGCCAATTATTATAACATGACAACTTTGTCTGCCAGCATGCCAGGTGACCCCTGAGATGATTGAACAGGACAGAGGGGGACATCACAGTCAGCCACCTTCCAAGCCTCAAGCTGTGACACAGCCTGCACCAAGTGTTGACCCCATATTCCTGGAGGAGCTGCCCTCCAGCAGTCCAGTTGAACACAGCAGCCCAGCCGAACCCAGCAGTCCATCTGCTCCTGGTCTGTTCAGTTCTTCAGACTGGAAACCAAGCAGTCCGTATTCACATATACAGTCCTCGGACACATCCAGTGAATCTGATGACACCAGTAATGGACTTGAGAGCTGCCACAAGGAGCCAAAGTACATAGTGTTCAGTTTGTGCCTGCAGAAGCTTCTCCGCTGGTGTCAGTGTCCATCCTGTGGCAGTGTGGAGGTTCGTCCAGTCTGGAGCACATCTGGAACAGTCCTGAATATTACCTTGTCCTGCGACGCCTGTGACTTGGCTTCCAAGTGGGAAAGTCAGCCCAGCATTGGCAGATATGCGGCTGGCAATCTTCTGCTGTCTGCAGGAATCCTGTTTGCAGGTGCAACCCAGGCCAAGGTGTTGAAAGTCCTTCAGCATATGGGTGTGGTCACCTACTCCAGCAGAACATTCTTCAAACATCAGAAAGATGTACTGGAACCCGCGATCCTGAAAGTTTGGAAACAACAGCAGCAGGAGCACCTGACCCTGCTACAGATTGAAGGGCGCCCTCTAGTCTTGGGTGGTGATGGCAGAGCTGATAGCCCTGGAAACAGTGCAAAGTTTGGTACCTACACCACCATGGAACTGAAGGGAGATGTTGTGCTTGATCTACAGATTGTACAGGTGGTGTAAATTCTCCACTCAACACTTTCAAATTTCCCAGCAGGTGTGCTACTGGTCTGCTTGGTATCACATGATTGTTTGTGAGATTATTTGGTAATAAATTTTAATGCTCTCGAGATATTTTAGAAATTGATTGATATTGCTGATTGAACACTGAAAAATGTAAAGCTTCAGCATACTTGTTAAATTATTGGCATTGTGTACAACTATAACTAAATTAACTATAAATCAATTGTCATTGGTCATTTTGCTATTTCTAGTTTAAAATGTGTTCAAATTCTAGCTACTGACCAAGTGACATAAATATCGCAAACTAATGCTAATGATCTTGTTGCAGAGCAATGAAGTGGGTGGCAGCTACCACATGGAACTGGAGGGACTCAAGAGGATGGTGGCCTTCTTTGATGAATGGTTTGAACCCGAGGACATTGGCATTCTAGTGACTGACAGACAAAGACAGATCGCCAAATGGATCAGGGAAAACATGCCATACACTAAGCACCTTTACGACATCTGGCATGTAGCCAAATGTAAGTTTCTATCCACACAGACTGTGGAATCCTTTGTATCATGTTATATACGTAGAAATTTAGATGTGGTTTTTAAATTGCTATTTATCTTGCAAAATGTCACCAACATGGTAAACCTTACAGGCTATAGGGAGAACTATCGATCCCATGGTGCGCTACTACTTATAGGCATACTTGACCCCATGGCAACATGTATCAAAATTTAATATTTACTTTTTATTTTTTTTTCTCGCCAAATACTGTGATGGCAGGTTTCTGTGGCAGTTTTATCCATATATGTTAATCAATGGTCAGTTGATGATTGATTTCAATCATAATAAGTTGTCTTCTTGTGGTTGTAGCAGTGGGGAAGAAGCTGAAAGCCATCTGTCAGCTGAAAGACTGTGAGGACCTGAAGGCATGGCAACAGAGCATCATCAACCACCTCTACTGGTCAGTGGTGTCCAGTCCCGCAGGAGATGGAGAGCTCATTGTCGACAAATGGACATCCGTGGAAAGACACATCCAGAACATCCACCGGGATCATGGGGGCAGGTTCCGCTCGTGTGCACACAAGAGACTGGTCGGCAGAGGGCGCAAAACAAAGTGGCTAAAACCAAGTGAGCAGGAGGGGTATTTAACAGCGAGACTGTGAAATAAAATTGAGATGATGCAGGGGATTGTGTTAGTGTCAATTTCAAGGACTCGGTACAGTGGTCACAGGGACTGGTGTAAACCATCAGGGAATGATTATTTATTTGTTTATTCATTTTACTTGTTGCAATTTAGAAACTACTCTTCATTTGTTCAAGGTTCGTTACCCGCAGTGAAGCTGGAGCAACTGGTCAGAAACAAGACCCTCTGCAAGGACATCGCGATGCTATCTGGACAATACCAGACATCAAAGGTGGAAGGATTCCACAGCCTGGTGAACCACTTCGCCCCAAAGATGTATGCATTCTCCTACAGTGGCATGTTGTGCAGGTTAGTTTTAATTTCAGTCACCTGAATCCTGGTAGTTCATTGTGTAACGTGTGATAAAATGGGCTACTGGGATTGACCAGTTCTAACTTCCGTGCATGGGGCATGGCATAAAACAACAATGCTGCAACTCGCATTGCAAACAAAGCAAAACCTGTGAATATTCTTTCCTTCCAAAGTTTACTAGTCAATGAAACTGGTGCTTTAATAGAAAACAAAACTATGTAAATACAGTATAATTCTATTCAAATAATAAATTCATTCTTTACATTTCAGTTTGTACACAGTTGCACTTGATATCCACATGTTTATATTTACAAGTCATGTCCATAATTATTTACACCTCAATACTCAAAGAAAAAGTTCAAACAACTGTATTCACACTCTGTACTATGTATTCAATAGAACATTGGTTGCTGGACTGCACTACAATGAAAACTCCAGTCGACACACAGCAACAACCAAGGAGGGGGAAGAGAGGTACTCCATCAATTACCCCAAGTTCAAACAGGGAGACCATGTAGTCAAGAAAATCCTGGAGGATGCAACATACAGTAAGTTCAAAAACGCAGTCACAAGTACCCCATGTAATCAGACTCCGAGAATTTACAATTACAAACATTACAAGTTTCCACAAAATTTTCAAAGTCATGGCAGAAATCATTTGACAATGGCAATTAAATCAGTCAGCTGAAGTCAGTAGTATAAATTCTCCATGAATTTTTATCAAAAGTCTTCTGTGCATTTCATTGTCTGTTCTGACTGCTGCAGGATATGTGGATGACCTGATCGCCGAGGTCGTTGACCTGTCCAAGAAGTCCAGCACAGAGCGCCCCGAGCCCATTGTGGAGCCACCAACACTGACTGCCGGCATGAAGAGGCCAGACAAGGCAGAGGCTGTCCAAGCGCACACCAGTCGCTTCCAGTAGAGTGTCACATCAGTGTCACAGTCACGCTCCAGTGGCTTCAAGTAGAGTGTCACATCAGGGTCACAGTCAATCTTGTTGTTGCATCAGGCCAGGGTCACCAGGTCACAGTCAATCTTGATAGCCGTGATACACAGGCGATGGGAAGTGGTCTCTGATTCTCTTGACTGAGCAGGCTGGCAATGGGACGCGTATGTCACGTCCGAGAAATCCCCAGCACAGACGGACCAGTTGACGATATGCTGTGTATCGGTGGCGCCTGTAATATAAAGATTTCAGAACTGTCATATTATGTGTTTAAGAATGTATCAAAATTGACTGGTTTCTTGTGTCATTTACTTTAATGTAGTCCAAAATGTTACACTGAACAACAATGTTATGTACAGTGACCATTGTCTTTTCAGTCATTAGATTCTCAGGTCTCCATAGTCATGATTGTTCCTGCTTGTTACTGTATAATGTCCATATCAAATGTAATGTACAACCGCCATGTGCACATTCAAAATTATGTACGGTACATAAAACAGCATCAGCATATAGCTTGTGTTACCATGGTTACACTTACCTATTGCCATCTTGCTGTAAATTGCCATACTGTTGTCTGTATGCATAGTATGCAATCCTCAAGACCCACACGTCCAAACAGCCAGAGCGGAAACCAGGATGATCTGTGATGCATGAATGGACACCTTCATCCTCCATTGTTGCCATCACTTGGGGAATTTCTCGACAGCAGACACACTCTGCTACAGTCAGCATGGTCTGGCAGTTGCCGCATTCACACCTGCAAAAAAAAAAAAAAAAAAGTCATTTTGTATGACTATGAGACAGTGGAGCTGTAATTTGTGTAGTTATACATGTTAAATATTGTTATTAATAATTATTATAAACAATAAATAGTTGATGCATTGTAGTCATGTTTGCACAAGTATTCTGTTCCTAATTCATGCCCCAACTCAACTGGTTTGCTGCCCAGTTTGACCTCAAACCCTATTTAATTGCCCAAAGAACCATGATGCTGCTTTGTAATCAGATACCCTCCACTCATACCATAGGCTGTCAGCCTGGAATAGAACACATTTAGACCCTAGGCATAAATATTAGCCTTGTGGTCTATATTAATAATATATTCCATAACCAACATATGTTTAAGCATGTGAGAGTGTTTGGTGATTACATATGTAAGGCGACTTCACACCTCAGAACAGGACAAAGAGTCTCAACCGCCAGTGAAGATTAAAGAGCATCCAAGGCACTGCGGTGGAGACCGGATGGGCTGCCCTGACCCCCCAGGGCCAGGAGGAGGAGTACAAAGACAATGGGGGGATTAAGTTGATGAGGGATGTCAGCTTTTGATATGCATGTCTTTTGTTATGTGCAAGTATAAGTTCGTAGAGCCGAAGGTGTTCGCCCTCTTACTTCTTCTGCTGCTGCACCTAGATGAGACTTGTTAGAGGAGCTGATAATAAACTTTGGTTTATGAATCACATCGCCTCGTTATTTCAAGCTCCTCTACACTGGTGACCCTGACGCGAGAATGGACCAGAGGCGTTCCCCCGCGATCGACTCATCTGTGGCGACCCAGGCAGACGCCGGCGCCCATGCAGACAGGGGAACAGATGGACGACGTTCCCCCACGGCAGAAGTGATAGAGAGGGCTCAACCGAGCACCAGCGCCGTGGAGAGAGCCGAAGCAAGGCACTCTCACCCTGCGGACACATCAGTGACGGTCCACACAAACGCTGTCACCGTCAACCTGCCGGACTTCTGGCAGGAAGACCCCGCCTCGTGGTTTCAGCAAGCTGAAGCCCAGTTTGCACTTGCGGGCATCACGGCTGACGATACAAAGTTCTATCACATCGTTGCCAAACTCAACGCCACCACTTCGAGATGTGCGCGGAGCATAATCCAACGGCCGCCGGCCCAGGACAAATATAAAGAACTGAAAGCGACCATCGTGGCAAATTACATCCCCTCAGCCGAGGAGAGAGCCGAGAGGATCCTGGCGGTCTACGGCCACAGAGGAGGCAGACCCAAGGCCCTCATGGAGGACTTGCTGCAACTTAAAGAAGAGGACAATGACAACTTCCTCTTCCATTTCATATTCCTCAGTACGTTGCCGCCACACATGAGAGGGACGCTTGCCAACATGCGATGCAGCACCCAGCAAGACTTCCGCACGCTGGTTCACGAAGCTCAACGGCTCGTCAACGCCTGCAAGGAGCAGACACCCACAGCAGCATCCGCAGACCTCAACGCTGATGTCTGGAGCCACGAGGAGCCACAAATCACCGAGCAGAATCAGCCCGCGGTGACAGCGACACGGCCAGGACGTAACAGACGGAGCGGCGTTTGTTATTACCACCACCGCTTCGCCGAGAAGGCTTATAAATGTGTTTCCCCCTGCAAATTCACAATTTCGGGAAAACGCCAAAGCCGAGAGCCGTTAACAGCAGCGGTTCTCGGCGAAAAAAGCAAGCTTTTATATGTGACGGACGGACACACCGGCAAGCGGTCCTTATCGACACGGGAGCTCAACTAAGTTTTGTCATGCCCTCCCAAGCAGACCGGGCCATGGGCCCCCGGGGCAATGGAGCGGTGGCAGCCAACGGCTCCATCATTGACACTTTTGGCGAAAAGAGCCTGCCCCTCTGCATCCACGGCCGCAACTACAGATGGACATTTGTTGTAGCGGCGGTGAGTTTTAACTTGTTGGGCGCAGATTTTTTGTGTGCACATGGGTTATTAGTCGATCTAGCGAACAGACGCTTCAGACCTGGCCATAGGGGCAGTTGTAGAACAACACGTCGGCGGAATCTGGCAACCTTTGGCATTCTTCAGCAAATCGCTAAACCAAACTGAGCGTAAATACAGCACTTTTGACAGAGAGCTACTAGTGCTCCATTTATCCATCCGCCACTTCCAGTTTTGGTTAGAGGGGTGGCGTTTTACGGCTTTTGTAGACCACAAACCGCTCACCTTTGCTATGGCTAAAATTTCCGAACCGTGGTCAGGCAGGCAACAAAGACAGCTAGCTGCGATTTCAGAGTTCACCACAGACATTCGACATGTGGCAGGCAAACTTAACGTGGTAGCAGACTGCCTCTCTCGCGCTGTGACATCGCCAGAGCGCGAGGAGACAGATTATACTACCTCAGCCGCGGAACTCTTCACCAACGCGGACACATACGCGGCCCCAATCCATGCAGGGATAGATTATGCAGCCATGGCAGAGGAACAAAGTAGTGACACGGACGTGCGCGCACTCCTGTCTGGACCAACAGGGTTAAGGCTGGAGAAAAGGGGTCTACGCGACGGCGTGCCCCCCCTAATATGTGACATCTCAACCGGCCGACCTCGCCCGTTAGTTCCAGCTGCATGGCGCCGCCGTATTTTCGACTCGATTCACTCCCTCGCACACCCAGGTGTGCGCGCTTCAGTTAAAATGGTCGCTGAAAAGTTTGTGTGGCCTGGCCTGCGCAAAAACGTAAAAGAATGGGCAAAGACTTGCATTTCTTGTCAGTGCGCCAAAGTACACAAACACACAAAAGCCCCTCTGGAGCCTTTTCTAATCCCTGCTAGAAGGTTCCACCACGTTCATGTCGACCTCGTGGGACCACTACCTTCCTCCCAAGGTTTCACACACCTGTTAACAATGATAGACCGCACCACGCGCTGGCCAGAGGCAGTCCCTCTGGCATCAACCACAGCGGAGGAAGTCGCTCGCGTTTTTTTGACAAACTGGGTGGCACGTTTCGGCGTCCCATCGGACATCACGTCCGATAGGGGGCCTCAATTTGTCTCGGAGCTTTGGTCAGCCATGTCCAGCAGCTTAGGGGCAACAATTCACCGCACCACCGCTTATCACCCTCAGGCTAATGGGTTATGCGAGCGTTTTCACAGATCTTTAAAGGCCGCCCTCAGAGCCTCACTAACGGATACAAATTGGGTAAATAAACTTCCCTGGGTTTTATTGGGGTTGCGTGCTGCGCCCAAAGAGGATCTAGACGCCTCCCCAGCAGAATTAGTTTTTGCACAACCTCTCAGGCTCCCAGGTGAATTTTTACCAGAGAACCCAGAGCCAGGGCATTTTCCAGCCCCGAGGTTTTTAGGCAGCAACGGACCAGACTCTCTCCCCGGACCGGCACATCACTCTTTTCCACGGGTTTTTGTCCCCCAAGCTTTGAAAAACACTGAATTCGTTTTTGTTAGGCATGAAGCTTTAAAACCAACTTTCCGCCCAGCATACGATGGGCCATTCAGAGTGCTGGAACCTGGTGATAAACACTTTGTGCTTGATTTTGGGGATAGAAAAGAAACAGTCAGCATTGATAGACTTAAACCTGCCTTCTTGTTGAGAGACGAGCCTGCACGGTTGGCGAGAGCACCTCGGCGGGGTAGACCCCCCAAGAGAAAAGACTCAGCTCCCCTGCAGGGAACAAATAATCACTCTCCTCCCCAAGCTGCAGATTCCTTACAGGAAGGTCCCAGCAGGACGCCCAAGCGGACCCACAGCAGATTCGGGAGAAGATTGAAACCCAGACAGCACAGAGACTGATGCAAACTACTCAACAGTTGTTCACTAATTGTGCTGTAACAGTTTAGGACTGACTTGTGATTTTACTATGCTGTTATGATTACCACTGAACTCTCTTAGGAGCATGGCTGCTGGAAAGTTTCTTCTGTGGCAAGAGGTGTAGCAGTTAGTATGTCATAATAATTATCTTAAACTGTGAATTTTTCTATTGTCCTTTTCTTAGTCGTTTGGGGGGGGGGCTGTGGTCTATATTAATCATATATTCCATAACCAACATATGTTTAAGCATGTGAGAGTGTTTGGTGATTACATATGTAAGGCGACTTCACACCTCAGAACAGGACAAAGAGTCTCAACCGCCAGTGAAGATTAAAGAGCAGCCAAGGCACTGTGGTGGAGACCGGATGGGCTGCCCTGACCCCCCAGGGCCAGGAGGAGGAGTACAAAGACAATGGGGGGATTAAGATAATGAGGGATGTCAGCTTTTGATATGCATGTCTTTTGTTATGTGCAAGTATAAGTTCGTAGAGCCGAAGGTGTTCGCCCTCTTACTTCTTCTGCTGCTGCACCTAGATGAGACTTGTTAGAGGAGCTGATAATAAACTTTGGTTTATGAATCACATCGCCTCGTTATTTCAAGCTCCTCTACAAGCCTACAAATTAGTACAGTGTACAAATGGCATGGTCACCAGCTGGTCACTGCACTGATTGCATCAGACCATTGTCACTACCCTGGGACTGCATTGTCCCTTTTCTACTGGAATTATTGTTATTGAAACACAAAAATCGTCTGCAGTACAGACTTAATTTTCCGTATCCTGACACTCCAAACATGCCAAAGTAGAGAAGTAAAGACTCACCATTCAGTATTCAATAAGCGACTCTCCTCCCCATCACTGCTGCGGTCTGACTCTGTCGGTGCCGGAATCACCCGAAAATTCTGGCTCGAATCTGTACGGTTCTATGCCTCCCTCGCTCTCTTCCTGTTCACTTGACACTCCTGCATCCTCCTCTGTCTCGTCACTGATCCTGAATGCCTCTTCACTCTGAAAACTCTGGTTTTCTTGACTGCTGGAACTGCTATCATCTGCCATTGTTGTTTTGCTACGGGTCACACTTGTGACGTCACGCAGCGTCGTCTGCACTACTTCCGGTTTGTTTGGCACTGCCAGCCAGAGGCAAAAGTTTATCGGCTTATAGCTTGGCCATCGCACGGCCTAAAAATTTCTTTTATGTGTTGAAAAATACAATAGGTAATAAGGAATTAATCTGCTATTCTACTTTTTGCGCCAAAAGGTGGGTTCAGTTCTACTTTAAAAAGATGTTGATAGAGCAGAAGTGCACTAGATGTATAAGACACTGGAAAAGAGCTATATAGAGACAAACATTCATGCACAACACATAATAACAGTGACTACAGTGAGACCACAGGAATACTGGAGAAACCCCCACTGACAGTTTTTCCAATTACAGCCACAGAAACACTGGTTACAAGGGAGTCAACTGAAATTTCCTGGGATGATTCATTGTAGTCCACGCAACATGTGTAAAATTGACAGTGTGATTTCTGACTGAGCACAGCAAAGATTACCTCCCACAGGACATAGCTATTTCAGAACCCTGGGCTGCTGCCAGATAACGATGTATGTGTGCACGCATGTGTGAATTCCATTGTAGAGACTGTACAGCAATTTAAATTCTCACTATTGACCATGGAGTTGTGGAAATCTTTTAGAATGGTCAAATGATGTAATCTAAGTCATGAACACACAATAGCTTCCTTCACTCATTTGTTACATGGTCTATGAAATAAAGCCTCAAGATGAGGACTTCCACCACTACCATTTTGCTGGTCTGAAATTCCCACATGGTTACCGGAGACAAAAAGTCATTCAAAAGGGAGGAGCCTGCCAGAATTAACCAGCTATATTGTTTTACACTGCTTGCACATTTTCCACATGTTGACAGTTTCCAAAGGTCTTAATGTCTGTAACATACTTTGCTCAAATTGCCTTTAAGGATTCAAGGATTCAAAGGCTTTATTATCATGTACACAGTTACAAAATGCAACATTTCCTGCGCAATGAAATTCTTACTCTGCTCTCCGAACTAATGCCAAGGTAATAGATACACATCAATACGAATAAGGTAATAACACACCTAATACTAATTAATATTAATAACACACTAATCACACACATTAGGCAATTAGGACACCTTAAACACACCTTAACACTAAGTACTAATACTAAGCAATACTAATAACACACATTAGGCAATTAGGACAGTTAAAGCAGTTAGAGCAGTTAAACTGGAGGAAACAAGAAGAATGAAAATTGAAAATTCACTGGATGACTATAATGGACAATGGTATATTAATATCAGAGATGATTTGAACCTGAGATGGCATAAGCCTACAGTATGTACAGTGTGCAAATGAGCAATGTACAAATTAGCACCCAGTGTGAGAATTTCTCAGTAATGATAATACCCAGTAGACTGTACAATGATAATTTAGCAGCAGAGATGATATGGACATGAGACAGGGTGAGACTATGTACACTGTGCAAATGAACGATATGCAAATTTAGTAACCAGTGTGTGAATTTCTATTTGCAAAGCTGTGACCGGAGTTTGTTATTTATTCGGGAATCTGATGGCAGTGGGAAAGAAGGAGTTTTTTAGTCTGGATGTCCTGCATTTCACACTTCTGTACCTCTGGCCTGAGGGTAGAAGTGTGAACATGCTGTGCTGGGGTGGGTGGGGTCCCAGAGGATGGTGTCAGCTCTCCTTTAGACTCTGTGGTGGTAGATGCTCTGCAGAGAGGGGAGTGGAGACCTGATGATCTTCTCCGCTGTCTTCACCACTCTCTGCAGGCATTTGTGGTCCAAAGCAGTAGTGCAGCTATACCACACAGTGATGCAGTTGGTCAAGATGCTCTCAATGATGCAGCTGTAGAAATTGTTGAGGATCTTGGGGGACATGCCAAACTTCTTCAGCCTCCTCAGAAAGTACAGCCACTGTTGAGCAATCTTAACCAGCTCTGTGGTCTTGAGTGCCCACGTAAGGTCCTCACTGATGTGGATGCCCAGGTATTTAAAGCTGCTCAGACTCTCCACCTCAATCTTCCAGATGAACAGCGGCCGATGGGGTCTCCTCCTCCCCTTCCTCATGTGCACTATCATCTCCTTCGTCCTGTCAGTGTTGAGGGTGAGATTGTTGTCCTCACACCATGATGCTAGGCTGGCCACCTCCCTCCTGTAGGATGCTTCATCACCACCAGTGATGCGTCCTGTCACTGCTGTGTCATCCGTGAACTTTAAGATGATATTGTCCTTGTGGGAGGCAACACAGTCATGGATGAAGAGGCTGTAGAGGATGGGGCTGAGAACACAACCCTGTGGGACACCTGTGTTTGTGATGATGCTGGCTGAGGTCCTGTTTCCTATCCTGACAGACTGGGGCCTGCCAGTTAGAAAGTCCAGTAGCCAGTTACAGAGGGTGGGGTGCAGGCCAAGTGAAGAAAGTTTGTCGGTGAGTTTGTGGGGGATGACCGTGTTGAAGGCGGAGCTGTAGTCGACAAAGAGCATCCTGATGTAGGAGTCTTTAACTTCCAGGTGGGAAAGAGAATAATGGAGTGCTGCAGCAATGGCATCTGAGGTAGATCTGTTGGGCTGGTAGGCGTACTGCAGGGGGTCCAGGGTATCCGGTTTGCTGTCCTGAATGAGGGGCAGCACCACTCTCTCGAAGCACTTCATGGTGATTGGAGTGAGTGCTACTGGCCTGTAATCGTTCAGACAGGTCGGCGGGCTCTTTTTGGGGAGGGGGACAATGGTTGTGGTTTTGAGGCAGGAGAGGACTATGTTCTGGTTGAGGGGAGGTTGAAGATGGATGTGAGAATGTCAGTCAGCTCGGCAACACATGCTCTGAGAGCCCGTCCAGGGATGTTGTCTGGTCCTGCTGCCTTGCAGGGGTTGATATTCCTCAGTGCTTTGTTTACCTGGCCTGATGAGATGTTTAGTGGAGGGGGAGGGTGCATGTGTCTGTGTCTCCTCTCTGCACTGTAGCTGTTGAAATCATCCGGCAGGCTGTCTGTGGAGCTAGTGGTGCTGCTGTTGGTCCTCTTGTAGTCTGTGATGCGCTGCAGGCCTTGCCAAAAGCGCCCCGGGTCAGGATTGAAGTAGAGGCTGTCCATCTTTTCCCTGTACTGCCTCTTGGCTGTTGTTATAGCCTTCCTCAGTCCATACAGACGTGGACAAAATTGTTGGTACCCCTCTGTTAATGAAAGAAAAACCCACAATGGTCAGAAATAACTTGAATCTGACAAAAGTGGTAATAAATAAAAATTCTATGAAAATTAACAAATGAAAATCAGACAATGCTTTTGAATTGTGGTTCAACAGAATTATTTTAAAAAAACAAACTCATGAAACAGGCCTGGACAAAAATGATGGTACCCTTAACTTAATATTTTGTTGCACAACCTTTAGAAGCAATCACTGCAATCATACAATTTCTGTAACTGTCAATGAGACTTCTGCACCTCTCAGCAGGTATTTTGGCCCACTCCTCATGAGCAAACTGCTCCAGTTGTCTCAGGTTTGAAGGGTGCCTTCTCCAGACAGCATGCTTCAGCTCCTTCCACAGATGTTCAATAGGATTTAGATCAGGGCTCATAGAAGGCCACTTTAGAATAGTCCAATGTTTCGCTCTTAGCCATTCTTGGGTGTTTTTAGCTGTGTGTTTTGGGTCATTATCCTGTTGCAAGACCCATGACCTACGACTGAGACCAAGCTGTCTGACACTGGGCAGCACATTTCTCTCTAGAATACCTTGATAGTCTTGAGATTTCATTGTACCCTGCACAGATTCAAGACACCCTGTGCCAGATGCAGCAAAGCAGCCCCACAACATAACAGAACCTCCTCCATGTTTCACAGTAGGGACAGTGTTCTTTTCTTGGTATGCTTCATTTTTGCGTCTGTGAACATAGAGCTGATGTGCCTTGCCAAAAAGTTCCTGTTTTATGAAAATATTTAGACAGGTTCGTGAGAAGTCGGCACATAGAAAAGAATGTACACTGAGACAAAGTATTCACACTGAGACACGGCTGCTAGAATAAAACTGTATCTCTTTATTCCCCACAGACCATATCTCCATACACAAAAGAGAAATCATTGCATGTCACACATTTCCTTCACACACAAGGATCAATGCATTTCATGTCATTTCACAAGCTCTTACCGTTTGATACAGGTGACCGGGAGCCCACGGTCCGCAAGAAAGAGCGTGATTTCTCTTAGCCGGACGTTCTGCGCAAAAAAACTCACGGCAGACTCCCCGTATTGAGGGAAAACCCCTGTTTTTAAAGGAAGGCTAGGTACAGAACAGAGTGGCCATCTCTGCTCCGAGCAAGCCCCCCCCTCATCATAGAATTGCGTGGGGAGCAGGAAGGGCCAGTTTTCTGCTCCCAGGCAATTCAACTCTGCCTGGTTCCCAAAACATACAGGAACACCTGCTACATTTCTCCCAATACACATATAAGGAATAAAGGTCACGCCTTCGTTTCATAAGCATGCAACAGTGATTTAAGGAGTGAATAAAACTTGCTGTGCTAAGGAAAACAGTTTCTAGAAACAGGTCATATTGTCCAGGTCATGGTGTGCCTTAAGATAAAGAGAACTGGATTCATGGGAAGAGAACTGGATTGTTAAAACATATTAAAAACAACTGAGAAACAAATCAGGGCACACATTAAAAACACATTTATATTACATTCCACCCTTTGACCTTATTTGTGATCAGTTGTTAAGTTGGTGAAGATAATTGCTTTCTTCCCCAACTAAGTGCTTTCTTCCCCAACTGAAAAACAAATCAGGGCACACATTAAAAATATTTATATCACATTTTCCACCCTTTGACCTTATTTGTTCTATCAGTTGGTGAAGAACATTGGGTAATTACTTTCTTCTTGGGGAATACTTTCATCCTCGTAAGGTATTCCAATATCATTGTGGTGATTTAATTCCACCCAATTAATGTCCCAAATGCATGTTACAACATGCCATAATAACTCATTTCTTGTGGTAAAATGTCTGGTGTACCAATTCCATTCATTACTCGGACCTACAGCATAACTATAACATATCCAGTGACCAGGGGGTTCAGCACTCACCTCTACTTTGCAAGATGTGGTACCATATCCTCCATCTCGAAAGATAACTTTTATTTTCATTTTGCCAGAGAATTATATATTCTTCTACTTAAAACCTGTTTTACTCTTCTAATATAGCAGAAAGCACTGAAATTGCATAGTGTTAAGACACATAGAACAGCAACTAATATAGCTAGGGGAGGCACCAGTGTTGTGCGAGCAGTGACTGACATGCCTGAGAATATATCCCACCAGTGATGAGCAGAAGCTTGCTCTATCTGATGAGCTGCATGCAATACCTTTCCTTGGGCCACCACAGTGGATATCACTGCAGCACGCACATTAGACATATGATCACCAATGAGCTGTTGTATCTCCGTGGATCCATTCAGTGCGCCTCTGAATCGATCCAGGGACACCTGCCATGGAACTTCCAGCACCCGCCATTGCAGGGCGGTCAGGTGGGCCTCACTAGAGAAGTTGGTAAGATGATATGTCCGATTATGCCATTGCCACATGTGAACACCATGCAGACACCCAGTGAAAGGTACCCTAGGCAACATTGGATGGGAGTTTAAAGTGGCTACACATAGAGTATGGGGCCCTATTTGCCACATCATGTCACGAGGTTTTTCTATTCTCCATTCACATAGTGCCTCTGTCATGGTTAAGCATGGTTCAGTATATATTGCTCGACTTAGGCATGCATATCCTTTGTCAGTCAAATCACATTCTGATAGATCATATGTATTATTTTGCCCTGGAGCAAACCATCCCCCTTTTAACTGAATAAACCAAAATGCCGTGGCAGTAATTACTGGTAACACATGATATTTGCACACATCAACAGCTCCTGTAACATTTAATTGAGTCCATTGCCCGCTACACATCGTGCTATTGCAGATGGTTTTTTCAGGATGCGGAATTAACCACCATTCTTCAGTGATGCTCCACACCTCTCGCCATTGTCGAGCGTGATTGGTAGTGACAATGCGAGTAAAACGTTCCAACTGCATGCGGATATCCAAAACTTGAATGTTGCACACAGTCCAATTGAAAGCGCGAGTGATGTTTGTCATCAATTCACTCGTAGCATTCCACATGGTCAAATCCCAAGTCAAACGTTTTTGAAACAGATTGGCGGCCTCCATTTGAGGCCCCACCACCGTAGGCATCCAAAACCTAACTTGTTGAATGCCTAAAGACGTTTGATGTCCAGTATCTGCCAACATTGATCTGGTTACCTCGTTGTTAATGGTGTTGGAGATTCCCAAAACTGTGCCAAATCCTCCCAGCAACGTGTCATACCATGCTCTCTTCTTTCTTTTTGAACATTTGGGAATGGGTGGTATCTTTACCATCCAATTGACGGTGATATGGCTGGTTTGTGTGGCTACTGTTGTGCATGTCGACAGTATGGGTGCCAGATTCGTCGGGGATGTATGCTTTGGGTTTTTGTCGACCACCAGAATAAGGTACACAAAGGGGATGCGTCGACCCTTTATGACTGTTCCATTCATCAAATACACTTCCTTATCTCCTGTTATGTTGATGGATAGCTTTGTACCATTTAAGGTAGTGTCACATTTCAGTAAGTCATTAACCACTTTGGCCACACATATGGTTACATTGGCAGTCAAGTTAACTATACACCCCTTCTCCACCGCAGACACATTATATTGGTATTTGACACATTTGGGGCATATGTAAATAGGACAGTGGCTGGTTAAGTTCAGTATCTTGCTCCGATTGGCACCGATCCGACTTTCCCTCCATTTCAGTGAGACAGGCTGGTCCACCTCAAACATTTCTTGGCCTGGTGTGGCGTGGATCTGGATCCAGCAACCGGCGATACTCATCCACAGGATCACAACGAGGGCAGGGCGGCATATGTCCCAGCAGACGACATAGCCATGTCCTCGGTGCTTGTGGGGGTGTTGAAGAAGACCCATGACGTGGCGGGTATCCAATCACCAATCTCCACCCGAACATTCCTGCAAAGCAAGCACATACTTAGGAGAGGAGAAAGCACAGAATTAGTTCTCCCTTAGATAACATTTTGATATTGGTACATTTATCCAGGTTTGCTCTCCTGGATACAAAATGGTCACCACCTGATCCGTCCCTTGAGCTATGATCTCAGCCGGGCGGGAAGGGCCATTTTCTTGCCTCACCCATACTTTGGCCCCAGATTTGTCTGTAGAACCAAAGCCTTTTTCGCCCCTTTGCGTCATCACAGCCGGCTTAGCAATCTCTTCAGGGTCAGTCATTAGACATGGTATAATGACCAATTGGGCCACTTCATCCCCCTTATTCAGGGTTATGGGCTCTGATCCCAGTACATAGCACACCACCCCCAGTTCTCCTTGATAATCACTGTCAATCACACCTGCTAGAGTCGTTAAACCTTTCAGGGATAATCCAGACTTTGGCAATATGTGACCATACATTCCATTCGGACATTTCAACCCTAGTCCGGTTTTTACCACAGTGGGTGTTCCTGGTACTAAGGTGAGAGTTTCCATAGCTCTTAGATCTAATCCAGCCGAGCCTTTCGTCGCTCGCACTGGCAGTGTTGCCTCTGGGTTAATTTTCCACATCTCAATAATTTGTCCTTCAAATTGTTCAAGATTGACAGTGATCATTCGGTTCAGTGGTGTTGTACCAGGTGCAATGGGTCTATCGTTTAGCTGTTTCAGCGCTTGTGGTAAGCGTTTTTTCCACCCTTCCAAACTATTGTTTGTCCCTCCTTTTTTCAAGGTGGCTTTCAACAACCCATTCATTCTTTCAATTAAACCCGCAGCCTGGGGATGATATGGAACGTGATAAATCCATTCCACATGATTGTGTTTGGCCCAATCTTTCACCAGGTTTCCGGTGAAATGGGTCCCGTTGTCAGTTTGAATCTGTACAGGTAGCCCATAGAACCTTTCAATTAGTTCCACACAGGCCAGCGTGGCCTTCTGATTAGCCACTTTGGCTGGGTGTGCCACTACCACACCCGAAAATGTATCCACAGCCGTGCATACATATTTACATCGTTGTGACTCTGGAAGGGGACCAATAAAGTCCATTTGCCAGATTTGTCCTGGGCTCTTTCCCCTTTGTATATGTCCAGTGAGGTGTTGTGGGACACCTCTCCTATGATGCTGACAGACCTCACACTGTTCAATGGCTGTCTTTACATTATCAGTTTTCAAATCAATGCCTCTATCCCTGGCCCATTGGGTGGTAGCTTGAATTCCCCAATGTCCACTCTTTTCATGGGCCCACCGGGCCAAATCCGCAGTGGATTGCCTTTCCACTGACATTGCTCTGACCACTCCATCAATATAACGGTTGTGGAGGGCTTCTGAGTCCATATTTTGAGTATGGGCATCAACATGGGTGACATGGATAGTGACCCCTTGGACCTTTTGCCAGATTTCCTCCCACAACTCTTTACCCCACACCTCTTTCTTTTGAATCCGCCACTGATTGGACTGCCATGTAGGCATCCATGTGGTTAACCCATTAACCACTGACCAGGAGTCAGAGTAGATATATGCTCCTGACACACCCACATGTTGTATCACCATGTGCACAGCCTTCAACTCGGCCCATTGGCTGCTTTTTCCCTCACCCATTTCTTCCAAAATTTGCCCCAGATGAGGGTTGAAAGCCCCGGCTTTCCACCTTCGTTTTCCCGCTACCCACTGAGAAGAGCCATCCACAAACCACGCCCTGCTCTTTTGCTCGTCTGTGAGTTCATCATAGCGGGGCCCTGTTAACACAGGAGATTCTTGCAGCTGTTCAACTTCAAAACAAGACTCATCTGCCTCTGGGACATCAGCAACTTGTTCATGCAAGACCGAAACTCCTTTTTGTCCAGATTTCACTCTTTCAGACATGTACCATTTCCACTTAATGATACTACTCTCCTGGGCGGTACCTATCCGATGTGTGGTGGGGTCACTCATTACCCACGTCAGAATAGGTATCAATGGCCTCATGATCACCTCATGCCCTGCAGTTAATGCCTCTGTCTCCACCAAACTCCAATAACACGCCAATAGTTGTTTTTCAAAAGGCGTGTAACAAATTCCTGCACTCGGCAGCTTCCTTGACCAGAAACCTAAAGGTTTCCGTTGTTTGCCTTGTTTTTGCCATAAGCTCCAATTTGCATAATCATTCCGGGCCAACACCTGCAACTCAACCGGACCAGATTGCAGTTTTCCTAATGATAGAGCTTGCTGTATGGCCTCTTTGGCCATGTCAAAAGCCACTTGCTGTTTTTCTGTCCACTCAAACTGCTCTTTTTTCCTTGTCACTTAATATAAAGGCTGCAAAATTTGCCCCAAATGAGGAATGTGACTCCTCCAATATCCAAACAGCCCAACAAACCGCTGCACATCCTTTTTGGTGTGCAGAGTGGCAAAAGTCATTATCTTTTCTCGGGCTTTATCTGTGATTTCCCTTTCTCCCTTATTCCAGCAGATTCCCAGAAATTTCACCCTCTGGGAGAGCTTCTGCTTTGTTCCAAATCCATTAAAAACTGGATCAAACTGTCCTCTTTGTTCACTGTTGATTCCTATTGTTTTTATATTTCCTTTATGCAACTCAGCATCTCCCAAGTCTTGTGAGGCAGGCAGCCCCGCCTCTTGCATTCTTCACTTGCCAGCAAAGAAAATTCACCTTCTGTTTTTTTCTAAAGGCCAAACTTTGCCTCTCCCCCGCCCCTCAGGCAAAAGGAGAGAGGGAGGGAGAGAGAACTTCCCGCGCCCGCCCCCTTTGGGAGAGCGAGGAACAGAGAGAGAGAGAGAGAGAGAGAGAGAGAGAGAATTATCCCTCACCCGCCCCCTTTGGGAGAGCGAGGAACACAGAGAGAGAGAGAGAGAGAGAGAGAAAGGAAAAGGAGGTTTATTTTTTTACATGTAGCGCTGCTCGCCTCTCCCCTTGCCGATGGGAGAGAAAGAACGGCTACTCACACAACACCGCACCTGCTGCTGAATTCCGCTCAGCGGAGCTTTTGGAGCAACTTCAATACCCCGTAGACACGCAGACATCACCGAAGGGGACCTGTCCCCTACCAAATCTGCCCATGGCGCTAATCTGCCACCTCCATCAGCTAAACACACACCAACCTGCTTCCATAAGCCATCCCAACCTGGAACCACACAATCGCCGGAAGAGCCCCCGGCTACACTTTGTTTCTGTCTGTTCTTAAACATGACTTTTTCTATGCACAGCTCCTCTTTGACCTCTATTAATTTTCCTCGAATCCTGTTCGTGACGCCAAAATGTTTTATGAAAATATTTAGACAGGTTTGTGAGAAGTCGGCACATAGAAAAGAATGTACACTGAGACAAAGTATTCACACTGAGACACGGCTGCTAGAATAAAACTGTATCTCTTTATTCCCCACAGACCATATCTCCATACACAAAAGAGAAATCATTGCATGTCACACATTTCCTTCACACACAAGGATCAATGCATTTCATGTCATTTCACAAGCTCTTACCGTTTGATACAGGTGACCGGGAGCCCACGGCCAGGAAGAGCGTGATTTCTCAGCCGGACGTTTTTGCGCAAGAAAACTCACGGCAGACTCCCCGTATTGAGGGAAAACCCCTGTTTTTAAAGGAAGGCTAGGTACAGAACAGAGTGGCCATCTCTGCTCCGAGCAAGCCCCCCCCTCATCATAGAATTGCGTGGGGAGCAGGAAGGGCCAGTTTTCTGCTCCCAGGCAATTCAACTCTGCCTGGTTCCCAAAACATACAGGAACACCTGCTACATTTCTCCCAATACACATATAAGGAATAAAGGTCACGCCTTCGTTTCATAAGCATGCAACAGTGATTTAAGGAGTGAATAAAACTTGCTGTGCTAAGGAAAACAGTTTCTAGAAACAGGTCATATTGTCCAGGTCATGGTGTGCCTTAAGATAAAGAGAACTGGATTCATGGGAAGAGAACTGGATTGTTAAAACATATTAAAAACAACTGAGAAACAAATCAGGGCACACATTAAAAACACATTTATATTACAGTTCCAGTTTTGTCTCGTCTGTCCATAGGACATTCTCCCAGAAGCTTTGTGGCTTGTCAACATGCAGTTTGGCAAATTCCAGTCTGGCTTTTTTATGATTTGTTTTCAACAGTGGTGTCCTCCTTGGTCATCTCCCATGAAGTCCACTTTGGCTCAAACAACGACGGATGGTGCAATCTGACACTGATGTACCTTGACCTTGGAGTTCACCATGAATGTGCTTAGAAGTTGTTCTGGGCTTTTTTGTTACCATTCGTATTATCCCTCTCCTCCTGCGGCCATGTCCAGGGAGGTTGGCTACAGTCCCATGGATCTTAAATTTCTGAATAATATGTGCAACTGTAGTCACAGGAACATCAAGCTGTTTGGAGATGGTCTTATAGCCTTTACCTTTAACATGCTTGTCTATAATTTTCTTTCTAATCTCCTGAGACAACTCTCTCCTTTGCTTCCTCTGGTCCATGTTTAATGTGGTACACACCATGTCAACAAACAGCACAGTGACTACTTGTCACCCTTTAAATAGGCCGACTGACTGATTACAAGTTTGTAGACACCAGTGATGTTAATTAGAGGACACATCTTGGTTGAACATGTCCTTATGGTCACATTATTTTCAATCTTTTCTAGGGGTACCATCATTTTTGTCCAGGCCTGTTTCATGAGTTTGTTTTTTTAAAATAATTCTGTTGAACCACAATTCAAAAGCATTGTCTGATTTTCATTGGTTAATTTTCATAGCATTTTTATTTTTTACCACTTTTGTCAGATTCAAGTTATTTCTGTGACCATTGTGGGTTTTTCTTTCATTAACAGAGGGGTACCAACAATTTTGTCCACGTCTGTACTTTTCAGCTTTGTACTCGACTTCATTGCTTGATTTAAATGCACAAGAGCAAGCACGCAGCATCTGATGTACCTGACTGTTGATCCAGGGTTTCTGGTTGGGGAACTTCCTGACTTGTATGGTGGGTATGATGGTATCAACACACGTTCTGATGTACCCAGTCACATATTCAGTGTAGTGTGACTAGAAAAGCGCTATATAAGTGCAGGTTAGTTAGTTAGTTAGTTAGTCCTGTATGTTTACAGAAGAATCCTTCTGGGTGGCTACAGCTTTAAACACATCCCAGTCTGTACAGGCAAAACAGTCTTGCAGGGTGCTCTCAGCCTCTGGAGTCCAGCATTTAATTTGTTTAATAACAGGGTTTGTTTGTTTCAGCTTTTGTCTGTAGGCTGGGTACATAAACAGGGAGATGTGATCTGACTGTCCAAAGTGGGGGCAGGGTGCCGCTCTGTATGCACCGTGTATGTTTGTGTAAACATGATCCAGTGTGTTCTTATCACGGGTGGGAATGTCCACATGCTTGTAATATTTGGGAAGTACAGTTCATAAATTGCACTGGTTAAAGTCACCAGCAACAATAAAAACAGCATTGGGATGGGTTGTCTCTACTGCGCTGATGACATCATGGAGTTTGCATAGCCTGCTGTGTAGTTGCTTTGTGGGCAGATGTAAACAGCGGCCAAAAATACAGCAGTGAATTCCCTCAGTAGATAATAGGGACGGCATTTCAGCAGTAAAAACTCTACATCAGGCAAACAGTGTTTGTAAACAGTCTGTACATCTCCGCACCACGAGTTGATTATAAACGCCCCCCGCCCGTCTTACCTGAGGCTTCAGTCCGATCCGCCCGATGTGCTGAGTGAGTCTAGTTGAATGGCACACTCAGGGGCTCTGTCTGAGAGCCAGGTCTCACAGAAAATTAGGGCGCAGCACTCTCTTATCTCCCGCTGGTCTTCAATCCTTACTTTTAGTTCATCTAGCAACTTGTTTTCCAGAGACCGTACACTAGCTAGCAGGAGGCTAGGTAGCGGTGGGCAGCTAGCTTGAGCTTTTAGCCTAGCATGTAGCCCCCCTCTCTTACCTCGCTTGCGCCGCTTCCGACGGGCTCTCTTGGGGTCAGCATGCTCATGTAGTTTTGGTGGTTCGGGGCCTTCCTGGGGGTGGTGCTGATCACTGCGTGGCTGCACAATGCATTGGAGACCAGTAAATTCCGTATGACTGCTTGTCTTGGCGATGTCCAGTAGTGTCCGTCAGATGTATGCTAGCAGTGCATGACCTTTATGCTCTGTAGAAAGAGCAGCAAACATGCAAAAAAGGAGAAAAAGTTGGCATTCAAGAATGGAATGAGCAAACACAGCTGCCTCGGGAAGGGGGGGAGGCATTTAATTATTCAATTATTGCAGCATCACCGTGAATCATCCTTTGCAGCCTTCCTCAGAACAGCTCATTTCAGTACATCCCTTTAAATGCTCATGAGCGCAACTTCACCCCACTCTCCCTTTTTCGTCACTTAGAATGTTGCTAATGTTAGCTTGCTAGTGTCGTGTTGGGTTCTTTTTCAAACAAAGACAAATCCAGGTTGTAACTTTTATTGAAGGTTGCACTGTTGTGTCCATAATTGGGTAAGAACAAATACACAACTGATACAGTTTATGGAGCTTTACTATAATACTGGTTATTTACCTAAATAGGCTTATGGCACTCGCCTGCTTGCCAGGTGGCTCCCACAATGAAAGAGGAAGAGCCTCTTCCGCCCACCTCCTTTATACCAAGGACGACGTCCCCACCGGAAACCGGCAGTGGACCATCCCGGTCCATTCTGTGTCCAACCCGGCCACCATCTTAGTAATACAGCCTATTTACATACACATTCACCCCCCCTTCAAAAAAATGCCAAGCGCACAGATAGCCCACCCAAATTTGCTTCCCGACTCACACTCTAAAACAGGGGTCACCAACCTTTTTGAAACCAAGAGCTACTTCATGGGTATCGAGTCATGTGAAGGGCACCAGCTTGACACACTCCTCTAAAGTAACAAATTGTGTGTGTGTGTGTGTATATATATATATATACTGTATACAGTATATATATATATATATATATATATATATATATATATATATATATATACACACACATAAATAAATAATTATCAATAACTTAGAGTGGGTAACAGACAAGATCAATATTCAACACTTTATTTTTATTAATCTCAGCAATTGTTCAGATGATCCCTTCTACATTTCATAAAAAAAATGTCCAGTTTTCACCAGTCCCTTTTAACCATAAAAAACTAAACCCTTTTAATTCATGAACTATGTTGAACCATGTTTGAAAAAGTTATGCAACATTTAAGAAAAATCTACTTTCATATTAAATAAATCTTATCACATTTTTAACTGAACAAATCTGCTGCAATTCTGCTCAAAATCTGTTACATTTAATAAACACACTTTTGTGTGTTCTTCTTCACTGGAATTATATCCATACAGTTCTTGCCAAGAATCATGCTTGAGCAACCAGCACTGTCCTTTCATGAGAAGAAACTAAACAAGCACTGGGAGTGCTTATATGCACGGTGGCGCAGTGGTTAGCACCGCGGCAGCAGTTTACCCTCGGCCGGGGGATCGCGGGTTCGATCCCCGGCCAACAGTGATCTGTGTGGAGTTTGCATGTTCTCATTTTTCATGCAAAAACATGCAGGTTAGGGAGTTAAGGGGCGCTTGCGCACGCAGCGGCTGGTGGCTTGTTACTGGACTGCAGAACAAATCTACTTACGGGTACAAGTTAAGTCCAGAAAAAAAAAAAAAAAAAAAAGAGTGGGTAGTGAAGTAGCGCTTCGCCATCGCCCCGCAAATGAAACACACGCAGCTTCCTTTCACGGTAGTAAAAAGGAACTCTTCCTCCCGCTCCTTTTTTTTGCCATGTTTTTGGGCTTGGAAACCGCACTGCGCCCACCATCTTAACTGCCCGCTAGCTAAGCTTACGCTCCACAAGCGCGAAGGTTTTGTCATGTGCACAATACTGACCTTTGAACTAGGTCAGAGTTCACCTTAACTTTACGTATAATAAACATATTTTCATTTTTTTTATTTTTAAGACATTGTCATTTTAAAATCTATATAAATGCAAGTGTGATTTTAAAAAATATAAAAAATATAAAATAAAAAATAGCGGCAGAAAAAATTACATCTGCAGCTCACTTGCGAGTTGTGCTATTTTTAGAACAGGCCTGCGGGCGACACATGTGGTCCCTGCGGGCGACATGGTGCCCGCGGGCACCGCGTTGGTGACCCCTGCTCTAAAACAAAACCATCACAGAAGCAAATAAACCTCCTATCCATGTACACAGCTAAGGCTGGGGGGCCAGGTAGACTACCAGCACCCCCACACGCCTGGGCGGATTATTCTGCCGCCAAACATTCATAACAAAGACGTGTCTCTCAACTAAAACAATCCCAGAACAGCTCCACATAAAAGACACACAATCACAAAACACATCCAAACTACTGGCACCCCCCCAACACTCAACCCATAATGGGTACATCATATTACACTTGACGCTGGGTATGTAAATCTATACAGACAGACGGTTTACATATGTAGACACACCCCACCACCCCAAACTTGGGTATTAAAACCAGTACGTCAGTAAAACTAATGCAGTACATAGCAATTCAACACATCGCTAAACCACTGCCATTGAGCCAATAAAATCCCACATTTACAATACAGATCCTTTAAAATTTAGCTCCCAGGTATCATTAAACACCCCATTTCTTACATTTCACTCATCATCTTCTTTTCTTTTCTTTTTTTTTTTAATCAACCGGGGTACCACATCAGTAGTAAAATAAACACATCAGGACTAGAGTAAAACATACATAACAACAAGCAGAAAAAAAAAATAAAGACACACCACACTCTCAGTCCTTTGCCAGGTCTCTCTCCGAAGGCTTCTGTCTTTTGACCTCGGGGGTCCCACTACGTTGGTTCTTCTCCTCCACATGACGTAACTCGTTCAGGTGCCTGCAGGTCTGGTCAGACAAACTTCCGCCTCCTAAAGAGAGCAGACGCTTTTCTCTTCTCTCCAGCTCTGACTTTTCATCTCCTTCCTCCTCTAACTAACTGGATCCCAGCTTGCTATCGTCTGCCTGCATGTCTCTACTGCTGATTATCAAACGAAATTATGGATTTAATAAGCTGGGCTTTGAACACAATTGACACTATTTTTTCAACGAGGAAAAGTGCCCCGGGGGAGGTTGTTTGCCCCGCAGGAACGGCTGCTGCGGGCTATTTGAGGGACACAAGTAATTGGAAACTCTTGTGCCTGTCTGATCTTTCCATCGAAGATGTCGAAGATTTGTACGTCTTCGTAGTAATGGTCATCGGGATCGTTCTGATTGGATCTGGGATTGTCCTGGTGTACCGTAAATTGATGAAGATGGACATAGCCTATCAAAATGCTGGCCAGGCGAGGCTTAACCATCAAATTGAAAAAATGGAGAGGACTCTGACAGCGGCAAATGGAGAACTGTCTAGGAAAATGGATTACATCATGATCACGCTGAGAGCCATCCATGAAGGATTCAACGTCCAGCACTGAAGGATTAAAGTACTGAATCTTTAAGAGAATATAAAGTTTCTTTCTCTGGGATCAGTACTATTCGACTAATCTGACCCCCTCACACAAGTCCTCCAGATTATCTGCAGTTTTTTGTTTCCAAAACATTTGAGCTGCATTGACTCTACAGACAGTCAGCTGCATGGCTCAAGGACAAATGCCAGCAGCTAAGACAAAACATCTCCTGCCAAAGAGACTTTGTTGTTCTTAACTGATACAACACCTACACTCAACACTACACCCACACTGACTCAAAAACTGATGAAAAAGATCACTCACTCACTGCTCTCTTTGTGTCCTTGTGTACATTCTTGTCTGTTAACTGTGCATTGAGGGCTTTTTTTCTTGTAATCATAATATTGATCATATATGACCGGTATTCTGACAATCAATGTTTTTTTGCTCTTTCCTATTGTGTTATCCTTTTCCTCCCTATGCATCCTGTACCCATCTGATGACAGGCGCGTTTTTCAGACGCTGCCGCGTCACCGGAAATGCAGGTCGTTTTCTGTGTCAAGTCAAATCCCTCGTATGTTATCAGTTGTTTACCGTTAATGTACTTGGCAATAAATCTTTTCTGAGTTCTGAGTTCTGAGTTCTGAGATATCCATCATTCCGAACGGCCTCCACTTGGAACTGTCTCCGTTCGTCGCGCCACTCGCGCGAACCGTGCATCCCTCTCATCCGGGCCTCAACCCTGAGCCGCACCATGTCTCCGACCCGCAGGGAAGCCCATGTCTTCATCTTCTGGTCACTTTGGGTCTGACTGGTCTCCACCACTGATCCGGTCGACTCGCGGGCCCAGTCTGTGCCATCCATGGTAGACCGCCTCTCCGAGTGATTTATCAATACGCTCTCTGGAGCGCGAAAATTGCGCGCCATCAACTCCACAACACCATCAAAGCTATCAGCCCCCCTCCCAGGCTCTCCAGTATTCTCTGCCTCTCAGTATCCAAATTATAGACTAACACAGCCCTTGCGTGAAGCCTCTCACGCTCGCCGAGGTTCACAACTATGAGGTAGTTGGTAAAAGCAGTGAACCAATGGCACAGGCGGCCTGCCCAGGGCCTCCAGAAACGGCCGAAATTCAGCAGCAGACTTCTCCATTCCCGCTTTTACCTCGTTGCCAAATGTGTCCATAATTGGGTAAAAACAAATACAGTGGGGGTGGCAGTGGCTCAGGAGGTAGAGCAGGTCGTCTAATAGCCTGATGGTTGGCGGTTCGAATCCCACTCTCCCCAGATATCCTGCCGTTGTGTCCCTGGGCAAGACACTTCACCCACATTGCCTCCAGTGCCCATAACACTGGGTATGAATGTGTATAAATGTATAAAATGTTCGGTGGTGGCCGGAAAGGCCGTTGGCGCAGATTGGCTGCCACGTTTCCGTCAGCCTGCCCCAGGGCAGTTGTGGCTGCAGAAGTAGCTTGCCACTACCACTGTCTGTCTGGAGTGAATGAATAATGTACCTATTTGTAAAGCGTCTTTGAGTATATATGATAAAGCACTATATAAAACCGATGCATTATTATTATTATTATTATTATTACAACTGATACAGTTTATGGAGCTTTATTATAATACTGGTTATTTACATAAATAGGCTTACGGCACTCGCCTGTTTGCCAGGTGGCTCCCACGACGAAAGAGATAGAACCTCTTCCGCCCACCTCCTTTATACCAAGGACAACGTCACCACCGGAAACCGGCAGTAGACCATCCCAGTCCATCCCATGTCCAACCCGGCCGCCATCTTAGTAATACAGCCTATTTACATACACAACATGCACATTTAACATTACACCACATACCCCTTACTTTAAAGGTGAACTGAAGTGAACGGCATTGAACGGCACTGGGTGATAGTACATACAATTATAAAGATAATTTATCATTGGCACACTCTCCACCAATCCCGGAATCTTGGAGAAAATCGCGATTTTGAATTTCCCGCCCTGAAAAATCCTACGAATCCGCCGATTATCCGGAAGTGCAGCCGGAGTTCCGCGTGACGTCACGAATGGGACACAGTCCTCCATGTTTACCATTGCGAGCACGTCGACACTGGTTGTTTTTGGTGCATTTTGTCGTGATAGCCGATTACAAAACACTTCCAACACCTGGGAAGATCTGTTCAGTGGCCAAGGAAAGCTGTCATGGCGACGAAAGAAAAGAAAGGGGGAGGAAAAGCGACCGGGAAGCGATGCGTTTCTAGATATAGATATTATTTATAAATAGCACAGTCAAATGCAGAGGCCAGTTCTGTTCATGTGTATTGCCACTATAGTCTGTAGAAGTATTGTAATACATAGCCCATGGTCATGGAACCTGTCCTGAATACACGTGTTAACCCTACGCCACGGATGTGTCTATTCAATGCCAAGTGTGTACACGGCCAGGCTATTGTACAGTCCTAGCCCTATGTATAAATAATAAGTTGGAAAAATGCTGATGGGTTTTTTTTTCCTTTCTTTTTTATTGTTAATTTTCCTTATCCTGACACCCCAAACATGCCAAAGTAGAGAAGTAAAGACTCACCATTCTGTATTCAATAAGCGACTCTCCTCCCCATCACTGCTGCGGTCTGACTCTGAGTCGGTGCCGGAATCCCCCGACAATTTTTTGAATGAATGAATGAATTTATTTATTTCGGATAGTACAGTACAGGTTGAAATACCAAAACATGTAGGTTTAGGGCGCTCGCGCACGCAGCGACCAGCAGCCGATGGCTTGTCACCAGACTGCAAACCAAGTCTACCTACGGGTACAAATAAGTAACAAAAAAAAAAAAAAAGAAACTGAATGATATAACAACAAGGTCAAATTGAACAATGACTCATCTGATTATACAATTCAACGTAAATTATCCGAAATGGGTGATGGCTGAAGCCGCAGCTTATATTGCCCACCCATATACCATCTAAGAATTCAAAAGAGAAAAAAGAGAAAACAGGCAAGAGCGATTACAATTCAAAACAAATCTAAGACAATATGTGACAGGAAAAAAAGAGAAAAAGAAAAAAAAAACTAAGCTACAACACAACACAGGCTGGATATGGCAATCCTTATGTGATTTTACATGTCGTCTTGTATATATGTTTGGAGTATTTCTTCCTTTAGTTTTTGTTTAAGTTGTCCAAGCGTTGTACATGATTTTAATTCAGGTCCAAAATCGGTCCATAATCTGACTCCTTGCACTGAAATACAGTGTTGCTTGGTGGTTGTTCTCGCTGTAGGCTTTTGAAATATACCTGTTCCTCTGAAGTGATATCGTTTCTCCCTTATTTGGAATTCTGGCTCGAATCTGTACGGTTCGATGCCTCCCTCGCTCTCTTCCTGTTCACTTGACACTCCTGCATCCTCCTCTGTCTTGTCACCAATCCTGAATGCCTCTTCACTCTGAAAACTCTGGTGTTCTTGACTGCTGGAACTGCTATCATCTGCCATTGTTGTTTTGATATGGGTCACACTCGTGACGTCACGCAGCGTCGTCTGCACTACTTCCGGTTTGTTTGGCACTGCCAGCCAGAGGCAAAAGTTTATCGGCTTATAGCTTGGCCATCGCATGGCCTAAAAATTTCTTTTATGTGTTGAAAAATACAATAGGTAATAAGGAATTAATCCGCTATTCTACTTTTTGCGCAAAAAGGTGGTTTCAGTTCTACTTAAGTTGAAGTGACTCTTAATACAACTGTGTATAGTTTATACTCCTTTTCTGACAACTACCTTACTTGAACTTAAAGGAAAACCATATATTTGTGTCACCTTTTAACATTACATCACTTCTTCATACTCTAAATTATCTTTTAAGCTTTTCCATCCCCATTCAGTTTCAAACAACCTGATAGAAAAATTCCATATTATCCACATTATTGTTGTTATTAGTAATGTATTATTATACTTGAGAAGTATCATGCCTTTCATATGCCATGTTTAATGTTTATATGTGCATTCCATATAGGATAAATTCATATACTGTATTCTTGGCATGTTTCTGTGAGCAATTATTGGCCTTCAGAGAATTCAGACTGAGGGTCATTACAAGCGTAAAGGATGATCTAAGCTACACTGATAATCTCTTTGACATGTCCGGCTTACTTTATGTTCCAGGAATGCACAGGAACTCCTAGCTTGTGTAGATTAGGTTTATGGACACCCTGTCTCCAAAACATCTGCGACATTTCTTCATTTGCTCATCACCCAGGATAAGCTCTATGTCATACTGACCTGCTTATCAGGACTGTCTTTCTCTCTCCCTTCCTCCTCTTACCCCTCTCCTCCCCCTCCTTTCTGTTGCCCATAAATACCAAACCTAAAGAGTGTACCTTCAGAGATTCTGTGTGTGTCCGGAAGGCCATGCTTTGTAATCTCTCCCTCAAAATGGCCATTTGAGGTTAAATTTGAACTCTAACTTTTCTTTAATTTATTTTTATAATAAATGTACCTAAATCCAATATTCCGCCTGATCTTTGACTTTGAAAAATTTAAGCTCAGAATTATTCTAACATTTTGGCGCTCCGAACAGCAGATCCACATATCTCTGTCTTTCCGGCACCTCTGCCCGATTTCAGCAAGTGCACAACTGATGAAAGACCTTCCCAGGCTGGGTACAAGGCTCAGTGTTACTGCAGTGAAACCATTTCGAACCGGGGCGCTGGAACTGACTAGGTGACAGATCTCAGAATCCTACAGGTGGCTTGGATGTAAGTACATTTGTTGTTGAGTTTATGGACATTGGGTTTGAGTCCCAGTGAGTTAAATACGCGTATGTTGTGATATGGTTTTGGCCTGGACCGCTTTGACACCGCAAAGCCTAGTTAAGTTTGTCATTTCAACTAAGTATTCGTTGCTCTCGAAACTTCGTGTCGGCGAAGGTGAAGGTTCGGAAGTTGCGCGCAAGTAATTGTTCAGGGAAGATTCGTACCTCTGCAGTTGCTTTATTGCTCAATACCGGGTAGGAGCAGGATTTGTTGAAATCACTGGTTTCCCCGCTACGGTGGGCTCTCGGCATAACGTGGGAGGTCATGTGACTGCTGAAAAATACTGGTAAGTTTTTATTTTTAAAGTTTTGTTGTAGCACTGGATAAAAGTTACTGTAGTTGGTCTGTTTTTGTTTCTGTGTCTCGTGAAATTTGCTCCGGTGTGAGAGAGACAGAGTTCTCTGCGGAGGTGGAAGGTGCAGGTTGCATGGAGCTCTAAAATTGTTGTCATTTTCTCTGGTATTTGTGGAGCATAAAAGAGTTGGTTAATTACTTATTATCCTTTTGGGAAATGATTAAAATTGTGGACGTTTGCAAATTATACTTTTGGGTGAGAAATTCTATTGTGTTCTCACTGCGGTTCCTCTCATCGACACCAAAGACGGCTAAGCCACTTAGTACAATTGCATGTATCTTAATCAGTGCTACCATCATGACAATGACGAAATTAACTGAACATTACAATATCATCCTGTCACTTGATAACGCCTAATCACTGAAGGCTTTATGTACACCTTATATTACATGATTCAAAGCATAGAAGAGGTTGATAATTACTGTGTTTTTGCATGTGATTTACTAGAAACTACTGACTATCAAACAGAGGTATTGGTAATTCTATGTCATATTGTTGCTTTGTTTCAATAATTTGTAAATTAGGTCAGGAGACGACACAAAAGAAGCCATGACTATTGAAACCTCATTTTGAAGGTGGTACACTACTCACAAATTTTCATCTAAATTAACTGTGTGTAACACATAAAAAGTGGTAACACGCTTCCTTATAGTAAAAAAGACAATTCCCATCAAGCAAATACCCTGTAACTTTGATGCATGTGTGTCTCCAAGCATCGGGGGGGGGGGGGGGGTATCAAAGAAATTAATTAGCAAAAAATAATTAACAAAAAATTAGCAAAATCCTCAGAAAAATAGCTAATACATAAAAATTATCAATAAATGATGAATAGTGTAGAGAAAAATATAGATGAAACTGCTTGGTAATGAAATCACAGCATTCAATAGGAGAAGTTAAATTTACATCAATAGATTTTCAGGCATTTAAGAAAATCATGTGCTGAAAAATATTTACAGATTATTGTAAAAAGAAATATCATGTTTATCAGAAACAAGATAAACTGAAAAGGAAGAAGAAAACCATGCAAATTTATGAGAAATGTTCCAAAAATCTAAGGAAAGTCCAATTTATGCTGAATTTAGGCTTACTGTGGCACTCAATTTAGAATCTACTACAAAGACAATACAGATTCTTACTCATTTAAGAGAACAATGCTTTAGGGAGCTCAAAGCAAAAATAATTTGATCTTCCCTCCATAAACTTAGTCTTTTCAAAACCTTTGCATGGATCCCATTGTCATGGCCGCCAATCATCACACCTGTGCGCGCACCTGCCTGCCATCTCCAGCGGCCTATTTATTCCATCAGGACCAGTGCTCGGTGCGGAGTCATCTGGTTCCCTTCCCAGAATCCTGCTACACCAGCCTTCATGCTTCCCAGTGCATTGTGTTTCTACTCAGAATCAGAATCAGAATCAGAATGAGATTTATTGCCATTGTTCATGTAGTACACAAACTAGGAATTTGTCTCGGTGCAATGCTGCAACATTAAACATGGAGTAGCACTAAAGATAAAAATAAAAAACTATGCATGCAATAAAAGGTAGAATATGAATAAGTAATACTAATCTATGCAATTTTTAAATATATTAACAAGCAGCAGATATTGTGGAGTTCCACATAGTGCAGTCGGTAGTGCAAAAAGAAAACAGTGATAATTGTCATGAGTCCGGTTGAGCTGCTGTATGAAGTGCACGAGAGTCTAATAAGTCACTTAAGGCCCTTTTCCACTAGCCTCACTTAGCCCTACACCGCACCACTCAGCCCGCGTTTGAGCATTTTCCATTAGCCCCAGCACCGGTTAGCAGGTGCTTTTTTAGTACCTGATCCAGGGCAGGGTCGAACCGAGCTGAGTAGGGCTGAGTATGGCTGTGATATGACTTTAAGAGACTGGTCGCCGCTGATTGGTCAGGTCGTAACGTCACGAAAGCGACTTTTTCTGCTGAATTTACTCCACGACCGCCATTTGTAGTTGTTCAGCCAGTGAACACTGTGCGCCCCTTTAATACAGTATATTATATTAATATACTGTATAATATACTTATATAATAATATACTCCTAATATTATATACTAGGAGGTGCGCAATTTTCTTTCTATATTAGCCGACGATCGCATCCAGCGCGAGTTGGACGGATCTACTCAAAATGAAAAAATATACCAGCAGGTGTCCGAGCAGATGGCTTCCCAAGGGCACATCCGTACTGCCAAACAGTGTCGGGAGAAGCTGAAAAAGCTGAAAAGCAATTACCGAGCAGTGAAGGACCACAATGCTCGAAGTGCAGAGGATTGGAAGGAGTGGAAGTGGTTCGCTGAGAGACATTGGGCTCCACACGGTCACCGTCACGGTCACAGTCACGGTCACGGCCTTGGAAACCGTGGATGGTGAGTGTTGTTTTGATATTGCGCATCTTTTCGCCACTTTATCCTTTCTGTGCCAAGCTCACTGTTTTTAAGAAATAGGAAGGTTGTTAGATTGTGGGTAATGGTTGTTACTGAGGCTTGTCTACTGTTTTGCAGCCAACTGCAGATTCACGCTTGCTTTGTGTTAAGTATTAGCGCGAACAAAACGCTGAATTACACTTATTGTATTCCGGTTAAAAACTTTAGTGTTGTGTACATGTTGCACTTTGGTGTTAAGTTTTAAATTGCGTGCATTTTCTTTCTAGAATCGCAGTTCATATCACAGGGGTCCACCTCAGTGGACATGATGGACACACCGGACTCTCCTGCCTCTGCCTCTGCGTCTGCGCCTGGCAGAGCGCCAGCTGGATCAGCTCCGATGTCAGCCACATCACCAGCTCCATCTGGATCACGTTCAAGTGCCGGTAAGGCACAATAAGCACAATTTTTTTTTGGTTGAAACAGGTCCAGCGGAAACCAGGGTCGAAAATCCATCCATCCATCTATCCATCTTCTACCGCTTAATCCTTTACAGGTCGCGGGGGGGCTGGAGCCTAACAAGTTATGTACCAAATTGATTAATGCAGTTTCCTGTAGCTGCATATTAATTAATTGAAAATGTCTTTTTAAATGTACAAAAAGGTTATTCTTTCGTCTTCACTTATCGGTGTTCCACAACCATTTTTAGGTGTGGTGATTGAAGTGCTGTTGTAACTCCTGTTTTAGAAAAACAACTAAAGCTCATGAACTGCCGTTGAAATCAGCATGCTTCATTGAAATGCTTCGCGTCAGCTGACTGTATTAACCCATTCAGATTTCTGCGGCCACACTACAAGCAACTAGTTTAAACATTACCCATCCATCCATCCATATTCTTAATCTTAATCCTTTTTAGTTTTGCAGGGGGGCTGCAGCCGAAGACAGCACCCTGCGTGTTGCAAAATCTGCTCTACTGAGGGGCAGCAACATGACAGTTCAGCTTATATACAGCAATGAAGCATAATATAATACTGACATTCCACCACAGACTTTCACCTGTGTAATTCCATAATATATGTAGTGATCCAGCTTTAACGACCATGCCTTTCTGTCTTTCCATCTAGGCAAGACGAAAACAGACAACTCCCATCGCTGACCTTACATTAGTGATGGTCAACACGCATGACGAAGAGATGCGGCTCTTGGAACGGCAACATGACCAGCGGCAAGAACACCATCAGGAGTACATGCAGCATTTGCGACAGGTGGCCGCAGATGTGCGGGCAGATGCGCGTGAAGCCCTGGAGCAGGACGCTGTGTTACGAAGGGAAGAGCTCGCAGAGATGTCATCATTCAACAGAGATTTCCTGACCCTATTTGGCAGGCTTGTGGACGCATTTAGCAGTCGGCGTGTCTAACCATGTCTCCCCACGCCCAGTCTGTTTTATTGTTTGTAAATTTTGCTTCTGGAATAAAATTGTATTGTTTGCATCAAAAGTCTGGTTTATCTGTTATGACACCGTATGAGAAAAGCCAATAATTACATACACATTCCATTCTCTGTTCAATCCACATGCTGCTGTTCATCAGGTCAGGTGTATAGCCTTCTAATGGTAATTTAATTTTTAACAACACAACGAAACGTAATGTCTTGGTAGTTTTTTTTTTTTATTTTAAACAAATTTGCAATGCGGAATCCATTTCTCTTGAACGGGTGCATTTTTTATGTTATAAGCAGTTGTACAGGTGTGCTTGAACTTGTAGACACTGCTAAAGGTAAGTACATGTAAGTTGAATGTTGCATCACCAGTCAAAATTTAATAAATTAAGAAGGAATCTTGCAAAAATTTGGCACTAATAACAGTAGACAAATCAGACAAGGATACACAACTGTGTTTTTGTTGCACACAACTGTTGTTACCAACAAGTGCAAAATTTATATTCCCTTTTCCCAAAAATTAAAAATCAATTTGTAAGTAAAAGTGGGAGACCTGGACTTCCGGTTATGGCTGCCACGTAAGACGGATGTGTCTCACTCTGCTCTGCTCCTGGAGAAAAAAATCGGCAAATAACTCTCTCATTTGGGACAGAACGTATCCCAGCGTTTGGGCGAGGATATGTCGGCGAAGCCTAAGGCTGGAAAATCAGGTAAAGGAAAAAGCGAGCCGCCGAAACAGTCCAAATTAACGGACTTTCAGGTCTGTGACGCAGCAAACAAAACTCCATATATGGCGGAGGAGGCTGGCAACGGTGCGATATCTGCGGGGAACGGCGCAGATGCGCTGATGGCTGCCATGAGTTCAATGAGAGCGGACTTTTCCTCTAGATTTGATGGGATTATGACAGCGTTGGAAGGAATAAGAAAGGAATTGGGTGACTGTGTAGAACGAACGGCGCAGATGGAGCTCCGTCTCGCTAGTGCTGAAGATGACGTCACCCGTCTTCAATTAAAGGTGCGCACTTTGGAAAAAAAAAAATAAATGTCTAGAAGATAATATTTTGGATTTGGAATCTCAGTCGAGACAGAATAACTTGAGGCTGGTGGGTCTTCCAGAGGAATCAGAAGGTCGGGACGTATATTCCTTTCTGGAAAAGTGGATTCCGGAGGTGCTGGGCAGCGAGGAGTTGCAATCAGCAGTGGTTCTGGAAAAAGCACATCGTATTGGCCCACGGAGAGATAAGGGACCGCCGAGGACCTTAATTATGAAGTTTCTTAGCAACAGAGACAGGATGAAGATCTTCAACGCTGCACGAGCTAAAGGAGAGATTAAACACCAGGATCAGCAGGTGCGGTTCTACCCAGATTTGGCCACAGGAATCCAACAATTGAGGAAGCAGTTTGATCCCATACGTAAGGAGCTGCGCAACCTTGGGATTCGTCATGGTGTAATCTATCCTGCGAGACTGCTGACCACATATGAGGGCAGAACCCACATCTTCAAGACCCCAGAGGAGGCGCAGGAGTTCATCAAGAAGATCAAAGAAGAAGAAGAGACTGGTGGGAGCTAAGCATGAACAAAATATAAGGTAGAATAATTAAGCATTTGCACAGGCATCTGACTGACTTGAAGTAAATAGCAAGTTTACAAAATATAGATTGTATTATATATTAAAAAAAAACAAAAACAAAACAAACAAAAAAAAAACTATGATGTACAAAGTTGTTAAAAATTTTGGAGTTAAGTTGGAAAACTACAGAGGAGAGTTAATGTTACGTCATTAAAAGCAGTAGAGTTAGGGTGATTGGGAGGATGAAGAAGGAGTGGCTTAGGCTGTTCCCCGTGGATGTGGAACGGTCGATGGCTATATCGGGAGACGGAATTTTTCTTTTGATTTTGGGGGGTTCGCCACAAGTGTGGGAAGGGGGAATTTGTTTGTGTGTAGTTTGTAGGATGAATGTTCAACCACTCATGTTTTTGCTTCTCTGTATGAGCATGTTTACACTGCAAGGTAATCCCAAACTCTCTACTGATCATAAACCAAAGTGTTAATCTTAATTTAACTTCATGGAATTGCAGAGGTCTACAAAATTTAAAAAAACTTAAACAAGTTATGAATAAAATAAAAGACATGGATTCAAAAATTGTGTTTTTACAAGAAACTCATTTAATAGAGGAGGATATAAAAAGAATTAGGAGTAGATGGCAAGGAAGTGTATTCACCTCATCATTCTCATCCCGGGCCAGGGGAGTTATGACTCTCATACATAAATCAGTCCCTTTTCAAGTGAAAAATGTAATTGGAGACAAACTTGGAAGATATGTAATCATTCAAGGTTCTTTGCTATTAGAAAATATAAATCTTGTGAACTTATACAGTATGGTCCCAATATAGATGATCAAAAGTTCTTTGCTAATTTATTTCTTATTTTATCATCACTTACAGGGCAACATATAATAGCAGGGGATTTTAATTGTACATTGAATCCAGGTATAGATAGATCAACAGGACTGGATTGTACGCACAATGGATGTAGGATGACTATTAATCATTTTATGAAAGAATTGAGATTGTTAGATATATGGAGAGAAATGAAACCACAAGTTAAAGCCTATTCTTGTTATTCCAGTACCTACAAGACATTCTCACGTATTGATTATGTTTTGATTTCCACAGAATTAAGATCCAAGATTCAAAACTGCTTTTATGATAACATCGTGATCTCTGATCATGCACCCTGTTGTCTAATATATGTAGATAAAAAATTGACAAAGGAATCAGGTAGATGGCAATTTCAGCATAAATGGCTTCAGGATGAGGAATTTGTCAAGTATATAGAAAAACAGATAGACGAGTACTTTGACATCAATACTACACAAACATCAGCATGTGTAAAGTGGGAGGCTTTCAAAGCTTTTATTAGGGGACATATTATTAGTTATACAGGATCAAAATCTAAGAAGACTCGAGAGGAGAGAGCTAAATTGGAACATAAAATGAAAAGTCTTCAGGAAAAAGTGTATGCAGGAAGTGATCCAAGGTTGGAGAATGAATTACTGATTTTGAGAGCTGAATACGACAAAAAATCAGCGAATAAAGCTGCCTCGAGTCTTCAAAGATTGAAACAATCTTTTTATGAACAAGGTGAAAAATCAGGAAAATTATTGGCATGGCAGATTAAACAATTAGAAATTAAAACACCAATTACTAGTATTATAAGTAACGGACAGGTAGTTATAGATCCTTTAGAAATTAACAGAGCCTTTAGAGATTACTATGAAAAATTATATGATACTAAAAATGAATTTGATTTAACAAAACTAAATGGGTTTTTGAACGAACTATCTATACCGTGTATTCCAAATGAAAACAGGGAGATATTGGAGTCTAAAATTAGTCAAGAAGAAGTTGGGCTAGCCATTGATAATATGAAATCAGGAAAAAGTGCAGGACCAGATGGTCTTCCAGTTGACCTTTATAAAAAATTTAAGAATAAATTAATAAAACCTTTTTTGGAAATGGTTTTAGAAGCATTTCAAAATAATAATTTACCATCATACATAAATAATGCCTTAATTATACTGCTGCCAAAACCAGGTAAGCCCTCTAATAAATGTGAAAATATGAGACCAATAAGCCTATTAAATGCCGACCTTAAGATAATCTGTAAAATTTTAGCAAGACGAATACAAGAAATTTTACCAAATATTATTAATCGAGATCAGAATGGCTTTATAAAGGGAAGACAAGGCTTCCATAATGTAAGAAGACTATTTAATATTATTTATTTTAATAAAGAAGCACCGGATACAGCTCTCCTATCACTGGACGCCGAAAAGGCCTTTGATAGGGTCGAATGGCCCTTTCTTTTTGAAGTCCTACAAAGGTTTGGACTCGGAAATAATTTCATAAAATGGGTTCAAATAATATACAATAATGCTACAGCAGAAATCCTAACAAATAACAATATTTCAAAACCAATAAAAATCAATAGAGGATGTCGACAAGCCTGTCCACTTTCACCTTTACTGTTTACTATGGAAATTGAACCTTTAGCGATAGCGATACGTTTACATTCACAAATATATGGAATTAAAGTTGGACCAACAGAACATAAAATCTCCCTGTACGCCGATGACATAATTTTGTTTATGTCGAATCTAAAAAAATCAATTCCAACCTTGTTGAATTTAATAAAGAATTTTGGGGAAATATCAGGATATAAAATAAATAAAACTAAATCTTCAATATTAATGCTAAATGAGACCCAGAGAAATTACCCAGCCCCTGAGGTAAATCAATTCAATGTTGTAAATCAGTTTAAATATTTAGGAATCCAAATTGTGCCTAAGCTAGAATCAGTCGCCAGTGTCAACTATGAAGCCTTAATGACAGATATCAGTGAGTTAACTCAGAGATGGATGTCACTACCAATGTCGATGATCGGGAGAATCAATATACTTAAAAGTAATATTTTACCTAAAATACTTTATTTATTTCAATACATTCCCTTATCACCACCTTTAGATTTATTCTCAAGAATAAAAAAAAAGTTAGTGGAATTTATATGGAACAACAGGAGGGCTAGATTACGTCTGTCTTTATTATATTTACCATTTGATCGTGGAGGTCTGAAATGTCCAAATTTTATGTTGTATTATTGGTCGGCACAACTGAGGTCTATGACATATTATTTTTCATCAAATGATCTCCCTCACTGGACTGAAATGGAATCATACAATTTACCTTTACCTCTTCCCATATTCATATACTCAGATTCGGCAAAAAAATTACAAAAACAAGTTAAAAATCCATTTGTAAAGCATATGATCAAAATATGGTGTGAAGCTAAAAACTATTTAAAAGAACCACAGTTATTGTCACAATTTAGTCCAATATGGGGTAATCAATATTTTAAACCAGGAAGAGCGGACGCTGTATTTAAAGTATGGAATTTAAAAGGGATACAAAAGATTCAGGATTTATATTTGCCATGTGCAGATAACATAATGTCTTTTGAAGAGCTGAGGATCAAATTTAATCTCAATAGAACACATTTTTTTAAATATCTTCAACTTAGAAACTTTATTCGATCAAATCAAAATAAAGCTCTCACTCGACCTATTTATTCATCCTTGGAAAAAATGATGATGAAAGATAGTAAAAGAAAGGGTATTATTTCAGAGTTTTATAACTCATTGACACTATCTTCAAGTGAAAATTCACTGAAAAGATTAAACTACTGGAAAGAAGATCTGCAAACTGAAATTTCAGAGGAACAATGGGAATTGGCTTGTACAGAAGCTCAAACCAAATCAATAAATGTACGCCTTAAATTGATACATTTCAAATGGTTAATGCGGATGTATGTTACACCGGAGGAGTTAAATAAATATAACAAAAATATACCAGATACATGCACAAAATGCATGGAAAGTAAAGGAACTCTATTTCATTGTGTATGGGAATGTAGATTAATAAGAATGTTTTGGGAAGAGGTGAGGGTAACAATTGAAAAAATAATCTCAAAACAAATCATATTGAATCCTCAATTGTTTTTGTTGGGTCTGTACCCAGAAAAGCATAATTTTAATAAAAGTGAAAGAACATTCATAGACCTCAGTTTGCTTAATGCCAAAAAATGTATTGCACTATTATGGAAAAAGACTCATAGACCAGATGTGACTCAGTGGTTAAGACAGATGTTAACAAACCTTCCATTAGAAAGAATAACATATATACTGAAATCAAAGGAAATTGTGTTTGAGAATATATGGAGACCTTTTATTGATTATGTAAAAAATTTAAACATAACTCTTGAAGAAGAAGGTGAATGATGTGTGTGGACCTTGTAAATTCCAAACTGGTGAACATAATATGTATACTTATGTATTGGATTGTCTAGACTAAACAGAGGAGCATTGTTGAAGATTTGATTTTGCTGGTGGTTGTTGGTGTTTTTAGTGCATCTTTTTTTTGTAGTACTTTAGTGTTAGTGTTTGATTGTTTGTATCATGTTTGTTAAAAAAAAAAGGTTCAATAAAGATATTGTGGGAAAAAAAAAGTGGGAGACCTTGACATGGGAATATGACATGTAACAGCACATGATTTATAGTTCAATTTGCATTTCCACCTAAGCAAAAGCGGCTTGTCGAGCTGGATTTTTGTGAAGATGGCCTGTGCGGTGTTTCTGCATGTAATTACATACCTGTCAAGTGATACGGTTTCGCCGTATTTTAATACGGGGAAAATGCAATTTTAGCAAATACGGGCGTATTGCCATTTCTGTACGCCAAAGAGAAAAATATACGGGAAAAAAAATTATTGAGAGTGTGGGGAGGAACACGTCGTGTGTGTGACCCCCACAGCGGGGCTGTCAGAGCGCTCAGCGTGAGCAATTATCACAACAGTGAGAAGTGTGGACTCATCATTAGGCTGATGGCTTCGCACCTTCTTAACAGATAAGCGTTATGAACAAGAAGACAGGTAGATGGACCATGCACAACATTTTATTTACAAAAAACATTTTTGAAATATGTATGCACATAAATGTGGGCGAAATAGACAAGTACTACACAGCACAGCATCTCGAATATCGGCTCCCTGCTCCTCTGCTCTCTGTGCCGCTGCCACCACTGGTTCATCTACTGCATCATCCAATGTAGTGTCAAACGTCTCTCCGTGACTCTCACACAGATTGTGCAGAGCACAACAAGTCAGCACCATAGATTTAACCATTTTCATGTCACAGTCATTCCTCTCTCCTTCCTCCTTCCTTCTCTCCTCGTCATCAGCCATTTTCTTTGTTGTGGAGGATTCGGTCGCGTGTTTGACGTCACGAGAGTGTGACGCCGCCTGCTGTTCAGGAACTCCCACCCACCGCAGGTGTGCCAGCAGGTGCGCCAGCAGTAGTTGAAAAGCAACTGAGGCCGAACCAAACCGAAGTGAGTAGAGTTGGGTTTTCAATCGGGGCTGGGCTGGGCTAGTGGAAAAGGGCCTTTAGTGTTCAGCAGTCTGATGGCAGAGGGGAAGAAGCTGTTCATGTAGCAGGAGGTTTTCATCTGAATGGACCGAAGTCTTCTGCCTGAGGGGAGAGGGGCAAACAGTGCGTGTCCAGGGTGTGAAGGGTCGGCTATGATCCGACCTGCACGCCTCTGGGTCCTGGAGATGTACAGGTCCTGGAGGGATGGGAGCTTGCAGCCGATCACCTTCTCAGCAGCGCGCACAACGCGCTGCAGTCTTAGTCTGTCCCTGGCGGTGGCTCCTGCGTACCACACGGTGATGGAGGTGGTGAGGATGGACTCAATGATGGCCGTGTAGAACTGCACCAACATCTTGGTGGGTAGCTTGAGCTTCCTCAACTGCCGCAGGAAGAACATCCTCTGCTGGGCCTTTTTGATGAGGGAGCTGATGGTCGGCTCCCACTTGAGGTCCCGGGTGATGGTGGTGCCCAGGAAGCGGAAGGAATCCGCAGTGGTGATGGGAGAGTCTGTGAGGGTAAGGGGGGGCAGAGGGGTTGTGACTTTTCTGAAGTCCACGATCATCTCCACTGTCTTCAGAGCGTTCAGCTGCAGGTTGTTGTGGCTGCACCAGGACGCCAGCAGGGCCACCTCTCTCCTGTACACGGACTCGTCGCCGTTGGAGATGAGCCCGATGAGGGTGGTGTCGTCCGCAAACTTGATCAGCTTGACAGACTGGTGGCTGGAGGTGCAGGAGTTGGTGTACAGGGAGAAGAGCAGGGGGGAAAGTATACAGCCCTGGGGTGATCCGGTGCTGATGCTAACAGAGTCTGAGACAGTCTTTCCCAGCTGCACATGCTGCCTCCGGTCCGTCAGGAAGTCGGTGATCCACCTGCAGAGGGAGTCAGGTATGTTGAGCAGGGACAGCTTGTCCTGGAGCAGAGCGGGGCGGATGGTATTGAATGCAGAGCTGAAGTCCACAAACAGGATCCTGACGTAGGTTCCCGGGGAGTCCAGGTGCTGCAGGATGGAGTGGAGGGCCAGGTTGACTGCGTCGTCCACAGACCTGTTGGCTCTGTAGGCAAACTGCAGCAGGTCCAGGAGGGGAGTGGTGATGGTCTTGAGGTGGGGCAGGACCAGGCGCTCAAAGGACTTCATGACTACAGAGGTGAGCGCTACAGGTCTGTAGTCATTAAGTCCAGTGATCCATGGCTTCTTGGGGACAGGGATGATGGTAGAGGTTTTGAGGCAGGCCGGCACGTGGCATGACTTCAGGGAGGTGTTAAAAATGTCTGTGAAGACAGGAGTCAGCTCCTCCGCACAGTGTCTCAGGGTGGAGGGAGACACGCCGTCCGGACCGGGGGCCTTGCGCGGGTTCAGTCTGGAGAACTGTCTGTGCATGTCCTGCTCACTGATGGCAAGGGCAGGGGGGGAGGAGGGGGGGCGCCTTTGATGAAGTGGGGACCATGGAGGCAGTGGTGCTGGGGGGAGGGGGGGAGTTGGACACAGCTGACGAGGTGTCAAAACGGGCATAGTGTTGGGACAGTCTTTGACAAAGGGCTTTGTCATCTTGTCCCTTAGAAGCCTGAGGCCGATAGTTGGTGATTTGTCTCAGTCCTCTCCACACAGAAGCAGAGTCGTTAGCAGTGAACTGTTGCTGGAGTCTCTCAGAATACACAGATTTAGCTCTCCTCAGCTCTCTGCTAAACCGGTATTTGACCTCCCTGTAGCAGTCCCTGTCTCCACTTTTCAACGCTGCTTCCTTCTCCTTCCTGATCTGTCTGAGCTTAGCAGTGAACCAGGGCTTGTCATTGGAGTAACTCACCCTGGTGCGTGATGGAAGAATGCACTCCTCACAAAAGTGGATATATGAGGTCACAGTGTCCGTGTACTCATCCAGATCATGCCTGGCTCCTTTAAACATGTCCCAGTCAGTTATTTCCAAGCACGTGCGCAGCTCCTCCCCAGCTTCACTGGTCCATTTCCTCGTAGTGCTCACAACAGGTTTTGTGAGCTTCAGTCTCTGTCTGTATGTGGGAATCAGGTGGACCATCAAGTGATCAGATAGTCCAAGTGCAGCGCGGGGAACAGCGCGATACACGTCCTTAACTGTAGTGTAACAGTGATTCAGCGTGTTCTCTCCTCTGGTGGGGCATTTAATAAACTGTTTGTACCAGGGGAGTTCATGGCTCAGGTTGCTCTGGTTAAAGTCGCCAACCACAATAACCAGAGAGTCCGGGAAAGTCCGCTTCGCTTGCTGAATGTGATCCCCGAGTGCGCGCTGAGCCTCGCGCACATCCGCGTCAGGCGGGACGTAAACAGCAGCCAGGATGAATGAAGCAAACTCACGCGGGGAATAAAATGGCTTGCAGTTGATGAATAAATATTCCAGAGCGGGAGAACAGTGTTGGGAGATCACAGTTACATCAGAGCACCAGCTGCTGTTGATGTAGAAGCAGACTCCTCTGCCTGTGGTCTTGCCAGAGAGCCCTGTGTCGCGGTCTGCACGAAACAGCTGAAATCCCTCGAGGAGGAGCGCGCTGTCCGGTGTCTTTTCCTTGAGCCAGGTCTCAGTGAAGCAGAAGGCACACGAGGTGGAGAGGTCCTTAAATCGCATCAGCAGTCTCAGTTCATCTACCTTGTTATAAAGAGAGTTGACGTTGGACAGAAAGATTCCAGGCAAAGCCGTGCGCGTGCCTCTCCTGCGAAGCTGCATGAGGGCGCCCGCTCGTCTTCCTCTCTTTCGCCATCTCACTTTTTGGGCTAAAAAGTGAACCAGATCGGCGGCAGGAGCCAAAAAAACGGAGTAGGTCCGTGGGAGTGAAAGTCCTGATATTTAGTAGCTCTTCACGGGTGTAAGAGCAGGCAGACACACAATTGACGAACAAAAACAAACAAAAAAAAGGGCAGCGAAGCACCATGGCGACCACTGTGGGCGCCATCTTGGATCACTCATCGGCTTCCAAGCCTTTGCTGTACTCTGTCCGGGCATGTGCCTCCCGGACCAACAATTACAAGTAAGCCACCATGCTTTTCATCACCCTGTCTGCTTCCCCTGTGCACAGGCGGAGAACCGTGGCGGCGGACCTCTCTCCTTCCCAAGTGGCGGACTTACTTCCTCACCTCCAGCTCCTCGGCCTCCAGCGGGCACTATCTTCCTGGCTGCAGCTTCGGCGCTACCTGGGCTTCGCTTGACTATTTCTGACAGTAAGCACAGTAACATCCCGAGTGCTTTATGAGCTAAGCTGCAACTAACGGCCTTTGTATCTTCCCAGGGTTGCCAGGTTGTATGGTGCTCTACCGGCCCCAGCTGGAAATCCAGATTGCACTACACTACACTACACACCCTGCATGCATGCATCCACTCACACTCACTTCTTCAATAAACAACATTAATTGTATCTACCTTGAGTCATGTCTGCTCTGTGGGTCACTCATACCATGTCAGTACGACTCTGCCAGAATGACCCAGCAGACAGCGCACTAGCGTGCAGATTGAACAGCTTAGAGTCTCGGGTGGATCAATTAGCTTACCAACAGCAGGTGATGCTAACCCAGTTAGTCCGCATCACTGACAGGCTAGATCGACTGGTTAGCCCACAGGGTTTCCCTGCAGCCCCCGCTAGCTCCTCTGCTCCCGCTAGCTCCACCGCTAGTTCTACCCTTAGCCCACCCACGCTGGGCCCCGCTTGTCAGCTTACTCCCGTCCCTACTCCTGCCCATTTTGGGGGTATTTTGGGGGAGGCCAGGAGGTTCCTCATGCAGTGCGACATTATTTTTCAACAAGTACCCGGGGATTTTCCAACTGACCAGAGCCACATAGGCTATATGATTAATTTGTTGGAGGGACAGGCTTTAGCTTGGGCATATGCGGTGATGGCTAGGGCTAATTATGCTTCTCTAACTTACACCCAGTTCATACAAGAATTTCAGGAGGTATTCGGCAACTCGGACCGGGAGGACGTGCTTACCTCTCATTTGTTAAATCTTCGGCAGGGGTCGAAGCCCATCGCCGACTATGCCGTGGACTTCCGGGTCGTGGCTACGGAGGTCGGGTGGGAGGATGCCTCCCTGTGTAGTATTTTTGTTAGGAGTCTGAGCCCTAGCCTGCGGGATGAGCTGGCCCGCCTGGAGAAGCCTTCTACACTGCATGAGTGTATCTCCCTGGCTATCAGTATCGACAATCGTCTGAGGGAGCGGGCGGCCGAACGTAGAACTTCTGGTCGCTCGGGTGGCCTGCCTTTCCGCTCCCTCCAGCCCCCCCCCCCCCGCTGGCCCTCCCATCTGCTGATTCCCCGGAAGACCAAGAGCCTATGGTTATGGGTGGGTCCAAGCTTTCATCCGCGGAGAGACAGCGCCGCTGGGAGTTAGGGTTGTGCATTTATTGCGGGAGCGAGGAACATGAGCTCGAGTCCTGTCTGAAGCGGCCAAAAGGGTGAGTCCGTGCATCGCAGTAGGGGGTCTCATGAACTTAACCCGCAATAATCCCCTCGCTCGTTCTCTGATTCCCATGCAGTTTAGTTTTGGTCACAAGGAAATTGACACACATGCACTCATTGATTCAGGGGCCAAGCAGAGCTTTATTTCAGGTAGCCTGGCAACCCGGCTGGGCCTCCTTATGCAGCCGTTAGAGACTCCACTCAGGCTCATAGCGTTGTCTAAAGCCTTGTTGGCCACAGTCACTCATCGGGTCGCCTCAGTGTCAGTCATTATTTCAGGCAACCATCGGGAGAAGTTGGGACTGTATGTCTTGCCTGTGTCATCTTCTCCGGTCATCCTTGGCTATCCCTGGCTGCGCCTGCATAATCCCTCCATTGACTGGCGTTCGGGGAGTGTGGTTTCGTGGAGCTCATTTTGCTTAAGTGCCTGTTTGCACTCTGCTGCATGCTCGCCTGCCATGCCTCTGGGTGCACCTGCCTCTCCCCCTCCCGACCTGTCGAAAGTGCCACCTGAGTATCACGATCTAGGGGCCGTATTCAGCAAATCCCAGGCCTTTTCCCTTCCCCCTCACCGCCCGTATGATTGTGCGATCAACCTCCAGGCCGGTGCTCCGTTGCCATCTAGCAGACTATACAATCTGTCTGCTCTGGAGCGCGCGGCCATGGACTCGTATATTAAGGAGTTCTTGAGTTCAGGCATAATTAGACCTTCGTCATCGGCGGTGGGGGCGGGGTTTTTTTCATGGGAAAGAAGGATGGCTCTCTTAGGCCCTGTATCGACTTCCGGGAGCTCAATAACATAACCATTAAGGACAAGTACACTCTCCCGCTCATCAACTCAGCATTCGATTCCCTGCGGGGGGCCTGCTGCTTCACTAAATTAGACCTGCGCAACGCCTGATGCTTTTGCGTCTGAGATTGAAACAGAATCTCCTGGTGACAATCTAGTCAGGTCCCTTGCTCTGTGTCTCTTATTAAAAATTTGTCCCCCCATCCTCCTCTTCTCCCTTTCAGTGCGAAGAAACTGCTGTAGGTCAGGAAGAGCTGGTTGCAACATTTCCGGGAGTGCTGGCAATGTAGTACGAAGGTGTCAACCCATAAGGAGTTGGGCTGGGCTGTAGCCATTTCTCAGTGGTGTGGTTCTATAGGCATGCAGGGCACGGTAGGGATCTCTGGCTTTTTTGAGCAGGTTTTTGATCATTTGCACAGCTCACTCTGCCTCACCGTTACTTTGAGGGTACTTAGGGCCCTTGGTTATGTGATCAAATCCATAATCTTCTGCAAACTCTTTCATGTCATGTCCCGTGAATTGTGTGCCATTGTCACCGATAAGAGTCTCAGGGATACCGTGGTGTGCAAATATTGGTTTTAAGTGGACAATACCATCAGTGGACCATGTTGGGCTGAGCTGAGCTATCTCTATGAATCGAGAAAAATAATTAACCACCAGCAAATAAGTTTTGTCTTTTAAGGTGAATAAGTCAGCCCCAACTTTTTGCCAGGGCCTATCTGGAAGTTGGGTTGGCATCAGAGGTTCTTTGGGATTTACCCTTTCCTTTATGCACTCTCTGCACCTCAGGACCAGTTCATTAATTTGATTGCTTAGGCCTGGCCACCATACTGTCTAGCTAGCTCGTTCTCTGCACTTTACTACTCCTTGGTGACCTTCGTGGATCTTCTCCAGTACATCATTTCTCATACATGCAGGTATGACTAACCTCATGCCTCACAGGAGGAGTCTGTTGAGCACACTTAAGGTGGCTCTTTCCTGCCAGTAGTGTCTGACTGCTCCTTGTAGCCGATTCTGGTCTGGCCATCCTTCCATGCAGTAGTTCATGACCTGGTTGCAAACACTGTCGGCATGCAGCTGCTCTCGTAGCTCAGCGAGATATCTGTCGCTTGTGGGAAAACTAGATAGGATAGACTCAACATATAGTGTCCTCCATCAGGTCAGTGTCAGTGTGTGTGACCCCATTAGGAAGTGGCAGGCGGGACAATGTGTCAGCTGTTGTAAGGCTTTTCCCTGGTGTGTGTGTTATAGTGTACGAGTACCTCATTAGGTGCATCCTGAATTTCTGTATGCGAGGTGGCAGTGAGTCCAGTGCCTGACCTCCCAGCAGACTCACTACTGTCTTGTGGTCAGTTTCCAGTTCGAAATGTAGACCAAGAATGAAGTCAGTGAATCTTTCACAGGCCCAAATGAGCGCCAGTGCCCCTTTTTCCAGCTGAGTGTAGCGCTGCTTTGTGTCCGTCAGTGACCTGGAAGCATAAGCAACTGGTGACCACACCTCACCTCCTTTCTGTGGTAGCACTGCCCCCAGCCCGTATGATGAAGCATCTGCAGATATTTTCTGTGGTTTGTTTGGATAATAAAGCTGGAGCACAGGTGCAGATGAGAGCTCACACTTTAGGTTGCAGAATACCTGCTGCTGTTCATGTCCTCAGTACCACTGGTTCTTTTTGGAAAGCAAGTCTCTTAGAGGTTTATCTTTTTCAGACAGGTTCGGGATGAACTTCCCAAACGGGTTCACCATCCCGAGAAAGCTCCTGGCTCGCTCACGTTCCTTGGTTCTTTCATGTCCTGCACAGCTTTGGTTTTCTCTGGATCTGGCCTCATTCCATCCGCTGAGATGATGTAGCCAAGAAATTTTCCTTTCCTCTTACCAAATTCACATTTTGACATGTTGAGTGTGATCCCAGCTTTTTCTGCTTGCGCTTGGACCACGTGCACTCTTGCATCATGCTGTTCTTTTGTGGCCCCCCAAATGAGGACATCATCCATATGGCAGACAACCCCTTGCAGACTGGCTGTTACCTCAGTCTCCATCATGTTCTGAAAATGTTCTGGGGCAGAAGAAATACCAAAGGGAAGGCGGTTAAAGTGGTAGTGCCCAAATGGTGCAATGAATGTTGTATAGAGAGCTGACTCTTCTGACAGCAGTATCTGCCAGAAGCCCATATTTACATCTAACTTGGTGAAGTATTGTGCACCTGTCAGCTTGCCCAGGGTTTGATCCACAGAGGGGAGGATGTATCTTTCTTCGGGGTGTCAAGTCCACACAGATGCATACTTTTTCTTTGTCCTTTTTAGGGGCAACCACCATGCCACAACACCAGTCAGTTGGTTTCTCCACACGGCTGATGACCCCTAGTTTTTCCATCCTCTCCAGCTCTTGTTTAACCTTATCCATAATAGGTAATGGGACCCGTCTGGGCAATTTCAGAGAAAACGGGACTGCATCCGATTTAAGTTTAATGGTGTATGGCTTCTGAACCAGTCCAAGTCCATCACAGAGTTTTGGATATGTCTTCATGACTATTTGCTGGCCTACGGTGTCAATCTTAGCCATCAGCTTGAGTTTCATAGAGGCGGATCTGCTCAGTAATGCCACACGCAAGTTTTTCACAACATGTATCTTCTCTGTAGTGCCCCTCTCTCTATTAAAGAGTGTCTCTGTAACTGACCCTAGAACAGTTAGTTCAGTTCCACCTGGGCCATAAAGAGGTTTTTGTGCTTTTTGTAGCTTTTCATCTCTGTCTTTTATTCCTTCAAACACTTGTTCAGGAATGGCGGTGACATCTGCTCCATAATCTAATTTAAATGTCACTCTGCTGCCTCTTAAGTTAAGGTCTGCCATCCATGGCTCATCCCCGGAATCTAGCTCCCCTAAAAACAGTCCGTCTCCATCTCTTGTAACCTCACTGATTGTGCTCTTGGACCTGCAGACTTTTCTGTAATGTCCCCTTTTCCGACAGAGGCGACATTCTGCACTCTTAGCAGGGCACTGAGATGCTGAGTGGAAGGGTGTTTTACCACATTTAGAACATGTTCTGCTATTTTCTATTCTGGTCTGTGTAGTTTTCTTAATTTTATGGTGTCCTTGTGTCTGCTCTTTATATTTGTGCTGTTTTCCTCCTTTAACATGCACTGCATCGACAGCCGTTTTACTTGTCTCTCCTCTAAGATCTGACTGTTGCTGCTTTATTTCTTCTGACTGTCAGGTCATAGTGATAGCTTTAGGGACAGTGAGGTCCTTATCAAGCTGCATCCTCTCTGACAAAGCTGGATCTTTAAGGCCAATGACCAATCTGTCTCTCAAAAGTTCATCATGCAGTTATCCATATTCACAGTTTTCTGCCAGCGCATAAAGTGCTGTGATGAATGAATCCACTGTCTCTGTTGGCTGTTGCACTGTCTTACTGAATTTTGCTCTTTCATATATAACATTTTCTTCGGAACGAAGTATCTGTCAAAACCATTTCTGACTGCATCATACCGCTGGCGCTGCTCGGTAGTTAGCTCTAGCCCTCGTAGCACGTCATCAGCTTCATAAGATAAGATAAGATAAGCCTTTATTAGTCCCACAATGGAGAAATTCCAGGATTGCAACAGCACAGGGATAGCAACACTCAGAGCAATAATTTAGAAGATAAGAAAATAAAAGCAGTGAATATACATATGTACACGTAAATATATAAATATATATACACAGTGCGGAGCATTGTAGCTAGATGGAATAAACAGCATAACAGTCTATTTAGTTACCCCACATAGCATGAATATGTACCCATACATATTGTCACCCTCCGTAGCGATTGATATTGTCCTAGTTGTATACTGGAGGGGACCATTTTGTGTAAGTTTGTTGCGCCTTTTGCATTCAATACTATTAGGTCGTAACATTTTTTTACTATCTCTGTGAGCAGCCCTGCTTAGGTTATGAAGTCTGACAGCTGTAGGTAGGAAGGACCTGTGAAACCTCTCGATCGTGCACCTAGGATGATGTAGCCTACTGCTAAATGAGCTCCTCAGTGCGTTCAGTATGTCCTGCATAGGGTGGGACTCGGACCCCAGCAGAGATGACAGCTTAGCCACCATCCTTCTCTCTCCTATCTCCTCCACTGGGTCAAGGTGTTTCCCCAGGACAGAGCTAGCTTTCTTGATCAGTTTGTTCATTCTCTTCCTGTCGGCTGCTGTAATGCCACTGCCCCAGCAGACCACTCCAAAAGTGATGGCTGATGCCACCACCAAACTGTAGAAGGTCTTCAGGAGCACCCCTTGTACACCAAAAGACCTGAGCCTCCTCTGTAGAAACAGCCTGCGCTGTCCTTTCTTGTAGAGTGTGTCGGTATTGTGTGACCAGTCTAGTTTATTGTTCAAATGAACACCCAGGTACTTGTAGGATGTCACCATCTCAATGTCTGTTCCATGGATGTTTACTGGTGCTGTGAGGGGTTGTCCTTGCCTGCGGCAGTCCACCACCAGTTCCTTAGTTTTTCTCGCGTTGATCTGGAGGCAGTTCCGATGGCACCAGTCCACGAAGTCCTGGATAAGTCCTCTGTACTCGGCTTCATCTCCGTTGGAGATGAGGCTGACGATCACAGAGTCGTCAGAGAACTTCTGTAGATGGCAGTGTGTTGTGTTGTGTGAGAAGTCTGCAGTATAAAGGGTGAACAGGAAGGGAGCCAAAACCATTCTTTGGGGGGGCCCCTGTACTGCCAATGATTGTGTTGGACATACAATCCTGGGTTCTCACAAACTGTGGTCGGTTTGTGAGGTAGTCCAGGATCCACGGTGACAAGTGCTGATCCACCCCTGTGCACAGCAGCTTGTCCCTCAGGATCACCGGTTGGATGGTGTTGAAAGCACTGGAGAAGTCAAAGAACATGATCCTCACCATGTTCCCAGGCTTCTCCAGGTGGAACAGGGAACTGTGAAGGAGGAAGATCACTGCATCCTCCACCCCGATGCCATGCTGGTAGGCGAACTGGAGTGGATCCATCGCTGGTCCCACCAGGGGGCGGATGTGAGCAAGGAGCAGTCTCTCCAGGGTCTTCATCAGGTAAGAAGTCAGGGCCACTGGTCTGTAGCTGTTCAGGTCTCTGGGGTGGGAAGTCTTTGGTACAGGTACCACACAAGATGTTTTCCACAACTGTGGTACCCTCCCCAGCTTCAGGCTCAGGTTGAAGATGTGCTCCACAATCCCACACAGCTGGTCTGCACAGGACTTGAGGAGCTTCGCGCTGATGCAGTCTGGACCCGAGGGCTTCCTCACCTTGATCTTCCTCAGCTCTGTCTTCACCTGGGTCTTAGTGAGGGTCAGGTTGGGGCTGGGGGGGGGGGCAGCAGGTCTTGATGACAGTAGAGGCAGCAGTGGTTGTTGTGCAGGCGGAGGGGAGGGCGATTGGTCAAACCTATTAAAAAACAGGTTCAGATTGTTCACCCACTCCCTGCCCCCCGTGGCCTGGGAGGAGGTATTCTGGAGCCCAGAGATGGTTTTGAGGTTTCTCCAGACCCCACCGATGTCGCTCTGTTGCAGCTTGTCCTCCATCTTCTTCCTGAAGCTGTCCTTGCCTTCTCTGATCTTCCTCCTTTTACGCAGCACACGGAGGAAAGAGACAAATCCACTTGCAGGAGACACTGTGTGCAATTTATTGTTGAAAAAACAAACGGCAAACAGTTCAGCAACAACAGAAAATACCAAAATGGCGAGGAAGTTCTGGGAAGCTCATGAGACGCTCCTCGGCTCGACAGTGAGTAAGCCCAGGGGACCCAAAGTGCTTCAGGCAGGACTGATAGTGGAGGAAGGCAGCCTGGACACCCGAGCGCTTCCATGACGGGACTGGAAGTGGCGGGCACAGGAATACTCACTGGAGCTGGAAACAGAGACGTCCATGGAGGGAATCCCAGAACCAGCCTGCAAACAGAAGAAAAAAGGACAAGATGACATGCAGCGTGAAGCGGTACCAGAATAAGGCAGGGCGTCTAGTCATGCATGCATCAAATACACTGTGGTGAACACACAGATCCAAACAATAATCCGGCAGGCCTAAAATAATACCACACATAATGACGGGAGTGAATGTTGGTGTGCGTAATGAGGGGAAAACATGTGAGTGTGTGCGTGTGTGTGTGCATGAAACAATGATCACAGCCAGCTGGCCAAACCTGGCCAGAGAGGGGGCGTGGCTGTGAGCTGTCAAAGAGCCAGAAGATGTCAAGGCTCCCAAGGAGGCGCCTGACGGAAAATAGGGAATCAAAATACACTCCAGACAGGGCAGCCACCGTGCCATGAAGCTGGGCTGGAAGTCCACCCCAGTTCATGACAGTTGGGAGTAATGTGTTACTGTAACGCCACTACTTTCTTATTCATCTTTCTTATTCTATTATCTATTCTTATATTTCTTGTTCCGGTTCCGCCAGACCGGCGGCGCCACACAAGTTGGCTGCCTGTTGCAACTGCCTTTTTCTTATCTTCCTTCTTCTTTCTACACCTTTCACTCTATATATATATATCACGGACACACAGATCGCCCCAAGGGTCTCCCGAGTCGGCGGACAGAGCCTCTGTTTGCAGCGGGGGACGATACAGCAGGGAAGAGCTAGCTAGCTGGCTAGCTAGCTCCAACCGCCACCCGGTGCTAACGGAGAAGCTCGACATGCCAAGGAACTGTGGCGAAAACGACGCAGGTGCCGGGCTGGAGTTTAGGCGGTGTGCAAGAAATATAAGACAGAATAATAAAGAGCGATGGCAAGAACCAAGCAGACCGCCCGTAAATCTACTGGAGGAAAAAGCCCCCCAGGAAGCAGCTAGCCACCAAGGCTGCTCGAAAAAAGCGCTCTGGCCACCGGCAGAGTGAAGAAGCCTCACCGTTACAGGCCCGGTACCGTGGCTCTGAGAGAGATCCGTCGCTACCAGAAATCCATGGAGCTGCTCATCCGTAAGCTGCCCTTCCAGCGCCTGGTGAGGGAGATCGCTCAGGACTTCAAGACCGACCTGGGCTTCCAGAGCTCTGCCGTCATGGCTCTGCAGGAGGCCAGCGAGGCCTACCTGGTGGGTCTCTTCGTGGACACCAACCTGTGCGCCATCCACGCCAAGAGGGTCACCACCATCATGCCCAAAGACATCCAGCTGGCCCGCCGCACCCGTGGAGGGAGAGAGAGCTTAGACTTTCTGCTGCACATTCACCAACCACAATGCTCCGCACTGTGTCTATATATATATATATATTTATATTAATATGCACATATGTATACTAGCTGTTCTTGTTTTTTTCTTGCCTTCTGATTGTTGCTCTGAGTGTTGCTATCCCTGTGCTGTTGCAATCCTGGAATTTCCCCATTGTGGGACTAATAAAAGCTTATCTTATCTTATCTTATCTTATTCATCTGAATCTGCTCCTTTAACCTGTGGGGTGCCTCAGGGTTCTATTCTGGGTCCACTTTTACTTGCCCTGTATATGCTGCCACTTGGTTCTATCATCAACATATTTAAAGGTGTGTCTTATCACTGCTATGCTGATGATTTACAATTGTTTTTTTTTCTTTTAAACCTGACCATGTTGACAATTTAAAAATTATTCATGATTGTCTGTCCTCAATTAAGGACTTGATGTCTAGTAACTTTTTGCAACTTAATGCTGACAAAACTGAAGTCCTTATTGTAGCACCTGGTAATCTAACTCCTAAGAAGGTTAATAGCATTGGTTCATTAAGCTCTAATGTACAGTCTAATCTAAAAAGTCTTGGTGTCATTTGTGTGTGTGTGTCATCAGAATCTACTGGTAGTCCCTAGCACTAGGCTCAGAACCAAAGGCGATAGAGCCTTTGCTGCTGTTGCTCCCAGACTTTGGAACTCCTTACCTTTTGAACTTAGATCTGCACCTTCCACTGATGTTTTTAAGAAGCAACTAAAGACCCACCTTTTTAGCCTGGCTTTTTAATTAACTATGTGTTGATTGTATTTTTATGTGCTTTTACTGTCTACTTTGTTCTTTTACTGCTTTACATGCCTGTATTTTTATTTGCTTTGTTATTTACTATGTTAAGCACTTTGTGACTCTGTCTGTGAAAAGTGCTGTATAAATAAACTAAAAAAAATTATTACTACTTTTGCAGTAACGTGCTGTGTAACAAAATTACTGTTTAAAATTCAGTAATATGTTACAGTTACTGAAATTTGATCACATGTGTTACTCGCATTACTGGTTTTATTAATATGGATAGAAAATGTTAGTGCAAATAAATATAAATTGATCCTACATAGCTGGCACAGACGTCAGTCTCCTCCGCAGTCGGTTTCCTGTCCTGCTCACACCGCAACCCAGAGGGAAGAAATGCCGTGGTGGTGGCGACTTCTCATACAGTATTGAGCCCTGATCACCTGTTGTCCGAGCGGTGTGTATCCCCTAACTGCTCCTACCTCTGTGGTTAAACATGAGTATTTTTTTAGCAAGAAGCTCACATTTAATGTCCACATTAAATGCATTTAAAATTTTCTTATGCACAGACAAAAAGTCACTGTGGTTTGTTGCAGTAAAGAACAACTTGTAAGCGGTGAACTTTCATTTATCTGAGCTTTCTGTTTTATTTTATCTCATTCATTTACATGCTGTTGTGATCTGCAACTACTTCATGGAAGTAAATCCTCTAAATATGCATTTTTAATGGGCTGGTCCAGGGGTGTCAAACATATGGCTCATGGGCCAAAAACTGCCCACCAGGGGTCCAAAATTTTCTCTTTGAATTCACAGCTTTATTTCTAGTAAATTTCTGACTTTCTACTGAATACAGTAGTTTATGTAAATCTGAGACATTTTTTCTCTGAGACTTTTTTTCCTCATAAATTTTTTCTTTTTCTTCTTTTTTCTAATGAAAACAAGGGGCCTTTGATCTTGCTGTGTGTGCAAGATGATTTAAGTATGCATTTACAAGTAACGTGAAAGTTACTTTTCCAAGTAACTAGTTACTTTAATCATGCAGTAACTCAAAAGTAACTCAGTTACTTTTGAAAAGAAGTAACTAGTAACTGTAACTAGTTACTATTTTTTAGTAACTTTCCTAACACTGCTGGCTACAAACAGCTCCAACTACGGTCCTGTGTGTTGCCTCTCAAATATGATTTATAACGACAAAACAGCAAAGTCAGGAAAAACTTTATTGTAGTAGCTGTTTGTTTTTGCTCTTGTGTGTGTCTATGTGTGAAGGCTTGTAGTTTTATTTGGTGACGATGTGTATTTGTATGTTGCATTTCATTTTGAGTGCCACAGAAGGTGGGGTACATTTTATTTCGGTGGGGGCTGTCACAAAAAAAGATTAGCAAAGGATAAATTAATGCCAGGTGAACTGGGATGTATGAATGAGCACAGAGTAGAACTAAACAGAGATTTCCCCTTGCTGGAACAGGATAGGCTTGTATCTGCTCCACAGCAGCCACAGAACAGTCAGACATGCAGAAGGCTCTGACCTTTGGCTGAGGCTAGCCGCTGTGATATTTGTGACACACAGTTGTCTGTTGCAGCTTTGAAATAAATAAAATCTTTCAGAATAATGACAACCTTATGATTCATTTCCACTCTTTGTCTCTGCCTGTTTATCTGTTTCCTTTTCAAATGTCCGCTGAACTGAAGTAAGGTGGTCAGTGACCCACACTGGCTGCAGAGTCATTTAGCTGGCGTCATCTGACATGTGTAACCCTGTTCAGATAATAGCAGCAAGCCTCGATTGAAAGTGTAAGGGCTCCGGGCGCTCTGCACCTCTACTCTCTCTCACTCCCGCTGATTAGCGCTTCCCCTGCAGCCTCGATCACCACCTGTGGCTAATCAGAGAGGCCATTTAAATAGGACGCTGTCCCTTCAGTTTGTTTGGTCACGTTCGACTTTCTGTCGGTACATATCCTTGCCCGATAAACTGTTTTGAAAGTATCTGTCCTGTCTTGCTGAGCTCTGCCCTTTTTGCCTTAGACCCTGTGTCTGCCTGATGACTTGGATTATTGCCAGCTCATATTCGCCTGCCGTACTCTGGCCCCCTGCCTACTCATGGACTCTTGATTTCGCCTTACAGATTGGACTTGGAAATCCCCAGACTATGCACAGCTTCCCTCATTTCCCCAAGTAAGTCGACTTTCCACCGTATAGTCACGGCTTCCTCACCTTCTTCCCCTCATGCAGGCCTGGCCAGCCTGCCTCTAACCTCTTCCCCGCCATTCTCCCCGCAGCTCCTCTTTACCATTGTTCCCCTCTCCCTGGCAACCGCATTCCAGCTCTGAAGGATCTTCTACCTGCTCCCTGCTGCAGTTTCCGAAGACCCTGTAAGCACAAATGCAGTATTAATGTTATGACCCGAGCGCTGGGTTCTGTCCGCACTCGGGCTAAGCACAACTTGCTGCTGGCCTTGACAGTTGTGGGTGGTATTCTGGCCTCACCGGGCTCTTATTGTGAAGGCGCTCGGTGGGGCTTCCGCCTGTCAAGGTTGATCAGCTGCTTGTCATTACTGCTCGTTAGTGTTCGCCTTTATAAGGCGGGCACTAGCGGCAGTTAAATCGCAGGAGTATTGTCAACTATCCTCGTCAGACATCGTCAGGTGGTCTAAACCTTGTTAGACCTTCATGTCAAGTTCGTGCTTTTCATGTCATGTCATAGTTTAGCTCGTAGTGGCTGGGGTTAGCCCTACGAGCCCTTGTACAGCTTAATGTGTGTTTTTGCCCTGAGCGGCTCACAGTATTGTCTTGTCTTGTTGTTTTAATAAGCCACCATCATTGCAAAACTCACCGGTGGACTCTTGGCATCTTATGGTGATCCGCGAGGGTCACCGCATGACAATTAAGTTCAATATCAAAATCAAAATCTGTTTGCTCATACTTAGTCCTGTTTCTTCTCTCTCCCCGCAGGGTTGCCAGATCCTTGCTGTACTGTACATATTTGCACAATTATTGTAATAAAGATCATTGTTTGTCATGGCTGGCCCTCCGGGGCGGATAAAAGGACTCATGTGCAGGATGACCTTTTAACATAATTTATTGCAGAAAACGCAACAAAATAACTGACAAGCGGTGGCATGGAGGATGCAATTAATGATGAAGAATGCTATACTGAGGATATGGCATGAGTAGTACATATAAGACAGCTGATTAACAAAATGAGGACCAGCAGTGAATGATTAACAGCAAAAGAACCAATAAACAAAGAAGCAGAATGAACTGAGAGTGCTGTCACAAAATAAACATAACAGCGATAATAATAGTACAAAGGACAAATATAACTAAGAGTGGCTATACAGACGTGAGAGTGAGGATACTGGTAATGATGAAAATGATAATAATAAGTCCAGAAACAACAGAGCATGAACAGGGTCTAACCCCGTCCAGATTATGACACTGTTTCACTCTGCAAACTGTTTCCAGCTGTGTTGCTTTTGGGTCTAAACTTCTGTACCTTGTCAGTAAGGGGTTCATGTGATTTCTTTTTTTTTTTTTTAAATGAGCAGTAACGTGAGTTCCCTGGTCTGTTGTTGGTATCGGGGACTTCAGGGCCTGAAAGGGTATAAAATTTGGGGTTGTGTTTGTGTGTGTGTGTGTGTGTGTGCGTGTGTGTGTGTGCGTGCGGGGGTGGGGGTACCCTAATCTTGCCTAGGATGCCAAAATGACAAGGACCAGCCCTGCGTACAGACACCGAGAGGAGACAATTTGAGAAAGGTTTATGGTGATACAGTGATGAAGCCTTCTTAAAACTGCATGAACATTTATTGGAGAGAGCGTGAGTAGAGGCAGTCAAAAACAGCATACACCCACATGGCGTAGATGGCATGCAAGTACCGAGACTTGCGGTAGTGACTCGGTCTCGTGAGAGTATGTAGACTACGGTCTCAGTGAAGTGACAATATATAAGAAAGTCAGACTCTCTACATCCCCCCTTCTTTAGTTCTGAATATTGCTTTCATCCATCCATCCATCCATCCATCTTCTTCCGCTTAATCCTTTTTGGGTCGGGGGGGGGGGGGCTGGGGCCTGTCCCAGCATCTTTTGGCGAGAGGCAGGGTACACCCTGGACAGATCGCCAGTCCATCGCAGGGCCAACACAGAGAGACAGACAACCATTCACTCTCAGTGACATGCAATATTAAGTATAAACTCAAAACTTTAACCAGGGTTACTATCCTTGTGCTCTGAAATAGTATGCACAAAATAAATATACTGCTACAGAAAGATATCAGTTTCATGTGAATGCATCCAACGTTAGTTTACATTAACAAAGAACAAACATGTTCATATAAACATATGGGGCAGATTTACTAAATCAGTCTTAATTTGAACTTTTGGAGCTTGGCACACCTATCTTTGGGCAGTTTGGCCCATTCCTCTTTGCAGCACCTTTCAAGCTCCATCAGGTTGGATGGGAAGCGTCAGTGCACAGCCATTTTCAGATCTCTCCAGAGATGTTCAATTGGATTCAAGTCTGGGCTCTGGCTGGGCCACTCAAGGACATTCACAGAGTTGTCCTGAATCCACTCCTTTCATATCTTGGCTGTCTGCTTAGGGTCATTGTCCTGCTGAAAGATGAACCATCACCCCAGTCTGAGGTCAAGAGCGCTCTGGAGCAGGTTTTCATCCAGGATGTCTCTGTACATTGCTACATTCATCTTTCCCTCTATCCTGACTAGTCTCCCAGTTCCTGCCACAGATAAACATCCCCCCAGCATGATGCTTCACTGTAAGGATGGTAATGGTTTGGTGATGAGCGGGCTTGGTTTCCTCCAAACATGACGCTTGGCATTCACTTTAAAGAGTTCAATTTTTGTCTCATCAGACCAGAGAATTTTGTTTCTCATGGTCTGAGAGTCTTTCAGGTGCCTTTTGACAAACTCCAGGCGGGCTGCCACATGCCTTTTACTAAGGAGTGGCTTCTGTCTGGCCACTCTACCATACAGGCTTGATTGGTGGATTGCTGCAATTGAATGAATGAATGAATGAATGAATGAATGAATGAATTTATTTCGGATAATACAGTACAGGTTAAAAGAAACTGTATAATATAACAACAAGGTCAAATTAGACAAAGACTCCTTCTACTAAACAATTCCACGTGAGTTATCCGAAATGGGTGATGGCTGAAGCCGCAGCTTATATTGCCCACCCATATTCCAACTCCAATTAGGCTGAAGAAACATCTCAAGGATGATCAGTGAAAACAGGAGGCACCTAAGCTCAATTTTAAGCTTCATGGCAAAGGCTGTGAATACTTACGTACTTGTGATTTCTTAGTTTTTTATTTTTAATAAAGTTACAAAAATCTAAAAAAAAAAAAATCACATTATTATGGGATACTGAGTGTAGAATTTTGAGGAAAAAAAATAATTTAATCCATTTTGGAATAAGGACTGTAACATAACAAAATGTGGAAAAAGTGAAGCTTTGTGAATACTTTCCGAATCTACTGTAGGTTGTTTAATGTAGCGCTAGCCACTACTGGCTTTGTGGGATGTGGGTTGGGTCTAGTCACGATTCTGTGTTTGAGGTGTGTGGGTGGGGGGGGGGGGTGAAAAGATTTTGACAGGAAGCTGTAAGACGATAAAAGTTTTTTTTGCAGAAAAAAATTTAGACAATGTAGATTTGTTTTTTTTTTTAGGGGATTTATAGTCACTGGATTGTGTCTGTAAGACTACAAATGAGAAGTTATACTGTTATGAAATGGCTGTCCTAACCTGTCCTGGTATATAATAAGTCAGCAGCACATCTTCTGCAAGCTTGTGCAAAATACATGAGTCGCTGTTCCAGCAGGCTTATACTCCTCTTTTTTGGTAATAAATAATGTGCTTTGCAGTGAAACTGACATACAGCCAGCAGGTCTCACTTTGAAAAAACTTTTTTTCCCCTTTTGACAAAGTCACAGTTACCGTGCAGAATACTCATCAGTTTGCCGAAAATCTGACGCCCCTTTTGATGTGCCTGAAGCTAACACTGATCTGCTGCGAAGACACTCTCATTAGAAAACCTTTAAACTCACAGCCTCAAATCGCATTAGCCGAGCATTTCAGAATCCCTGTTGATGCAACCCGGCACAGTTACTGTACAAGTACACCTACTGTGCAGTGGGGAGAAGCTATTTATCATAACACACCCAGAGGAAACAAACGAGAAACTTGTTTTTGTTTTGCTCTCGTCTCGTCTATTTACTGTCTCAAGTTCGGGGGTGTCAGACATGCATACTGATGGAGATGATAGGCCATCTTATGTGCTGCGTTTGCCCCAGAGCAAGAGGTGCAATCAATGTGGGGAGGAAAACAAATTAGCTTGGCAAAATATGTGGAAATTGGAGGCAATCAAGGCATGAACTTGCACACTCGAGCATAAGGCAGCAGTTGCTCAAACACCCAGTGGCCACATGATCATTTCCACCAACGTCACCCAAGAAAATATACATCTACAGAGTTTTGTTCTTGTTTTTAATCAAACAGATATGAAAAACACAAAAGTCCTAGTAAATGTTTCAGCTTTCCAATTCAATAATGCATACAGTTGGGTAAATAACTGATCACATACCTTATAGTCTTTGAGTTCCTCCCTGTATTGAATGATGGAGGAGAGAATTGCTATCTTCTGGGGCACCTCGAGGTTCTTGCTTCCTTGCAGCCATTTGAGATGTTTTACATGTTTTACAACAATGAGACAGTATTTAGGATTACAGGGCACTTCCCAGCAGGGCAGAATCCCATCACTCACCACTACAACGTGCATCTGTGAATGGAGGCATGTGTCAGAAAAGGTAGTATAACATGAGAGGATCATGCTTGACAAGAGAGAAATTGATAGAGAAAAACTCCTGGAAAAACCAGACGTTTCCTCTTCCCGTCGCTGATATGAAAGTGGGGCTGCTGCGCCGGCCGCCTGGCGGCCTGGCCTCCCTCAGCAGTCCCTCCTGGCCGGATGCCTGGCTTTCCTGGGGCTTGTTGACCTCGGGCATTTGTGCCCTGTGGGGGTTGGTGGTGCTGCTTTGCCTGCTCAGGGTTTCCGGGGGGAAGTGGGGGGGTTCCTGCGACCAGCCGCCCTCTTCATATGTTTCCTGACAAACAACTCACATGCACACACTTATTTTGTGTGTGCTCTCATATACATACACACCGACATACAGTACACGCACAAATGACTCCTCTTTACCAGGTGCGGATACCAGACTGGTGTTGAGACATCTTCAGTGGAAGAAACAGTTTGTCTTCTGTTTGTTTTAGTTGGTTTGTTTGTCTTTGTCTGTTCCTCTCCCTTTTCTTTCCCCCTCCCCACAATTAGAAAAAGTTTTACCCAATGACTGTCTGTGGCGCACTTTTGCTCCAGGCAACCTCCCCCCCGGTGGTCAAGATTTTTTTTCAGGAAAATATTCAGTTCAGATGTCAGAGATTTCCAAAGCTATAACTTGAAAGTGGTAAGAGATAATGGCTACTGTCAATTAGAAAGATGATCCAAACTTTAAGATAGGAGTAAATTTATACATCTAATTTGCATTATGCAAATTAGATCAATTGAGTTATCGAATTATCGAATTACATAACTTTCAGTCATAAGTGGACTTTGGACATAATTACACAAAGGATGGTTTTGTTTTTTGTCACCGTTTTTTGTTTTGGGTTTTTTGTTATCTTCAAAGTATATGAACCAGAAAATCAGTACAATGTAAACAAACAAAGAAATCTGTCACATACTGATGGCCAGGCGGCTCGTTTCATCCATTTTCGTCATCCTGGTTGTTATTTTGTCTTCTCTCAGTCATTTTTGCTTTCTCTCCCACATCCAGAAATTATGATTATTCCACCTCAATTTCGCTTTTATTCTGTCTCAATTTATCTTATATGACGACACGGAACCGACGTGATTGTTCTATCTAGTCACATGGCGCTGGGGTCGATGGCAGGTGAAAATTAACCAGCTTCGGCCACCCTCTGTTATAACAAAATGTAGATATTTACCTTCATAAGCTAAATAATCTCTTTTTTAGAATCATAGTTGGCAATTTTGGGAGCAAATGCCTCCTCTGTGTTGCGATGGTGCACATCAACATTTGTTTACAAACTCTTCTTCTTTGGTGTCCCAGTAGTGAGGTTTTTGGGTGGTTATTTGGGAGACATCAGTCCTCCAAGGCAAGAGCAGTAAGTTATACATGTCTGCCACCTTGTGAGATGGAATACTTAGTACAACTGGGGATTTTTTTTTTTTTGTTTGTTTCTGGCCACATCACATGACAGGTGTAGAACTGCAACATAGACAGTGAGGGCGCTTTCTATGTCCATGAAACCAAGACATGACAAAAAATAGTAAATATATGAAGAAGAAAAGTTAGTAACTTTGCAAGAAAAAAGTAACAATTTTAGAAAAAAATAAATTTATGAGAAAAAGTTTCAAGTTACAAGAAAATTTCAAATTTATGAAAAAATAAGTTAAAAATAGGTAAATAGGTGATGTCCCTGTGGGCCCACATGGAACCCATAAGACATACCAGCTTTAACCTCTGGTGGGGCACACACGGACACACTGGCTGGGGGAGGGGGGGTGGGGCTTGGTAGATTTGACTGAAATGTGAAATCTGTTTCTACAGCGCTGCTCATCAATGAGCTCTGACTGGGACTTTGCAGAAAAGTCACAGGATTTCTTTATGCTGTCTTTTATTAAAAATAAAAGCAAATGATCAAGAAGGCTGCAGAACCTGATGGTGTGTCTCCGTCCTGCCTGAGAGTCTGCTCCAACGAGTTGGCCCCCATCTTCACCCGGATCTTTAACAGATCACTGGAGTTGCGTGAAGTGCCTTCCTGCTTCAAACGCTCCATCATCATTCCAGTTCCCAAGAAACCCTCTATTACAGGATTAAACGACTACAGACCTGTTGCCCTGACCTCTGTGGTCATGAAATCCTTGGAGAGATTGGTGCTGAGCCACCTGAAGGTCATCACAGGCCCCCTGATGGACCCACTGCAGTTTGCCTACCGGTCAAACAGGTCAGTGGATGATGCAGTGAATATGGGACTACATTACATCCTGCAACACCTCGACTCCCCAGGGACGTATGCCAGGATCCTGTTTGTCGACTTCAGCTCAGCGTTCAACACCATCATCCCAGGCATTCTTCATCAGAAACTCCTCCAGCTCAAGGTGCCCCCCTCCATCTGCCAGTGGATCTCCAGCTTTCTGACTGACAGGTGGCAACAGGTGAAGCTAGGGAGATTTACATCCAGCTCCCGAAAAATTAGTACTGGCGCCCCCCAAGGATGTGTCCTTTCCCCACTGCTCTTCTCCCTCTACTCCAACGACTGCACCTCAGAGGACCCTTCGGTGAAGCTCCTGAAGTTTGCGGACGACACCACAGTCATCGGTTTGATCCGGGATGATGATGAGTCTGCATACAGGCGGGAGGTGGAGCAGCTGATCCTCTGGTGCAGCCAGAACCATCTTGAACTTAACCCAGCCAAAACGGTGGAGATGACTGTGGATTTCAGGCGACACCCCCCTTCATTCCCCCCACTCACCATCCTCAACAGCACAGTGTCCACTGTGGACTCCTTCAAGTTTCTGGGTACCACAATCTCCCGGAACCTGAAGTGGTCCTCCCATATTGACACTGTCCGGAAAAAGGCCCAGCAGAGGTTGTTTTTTCTGCATCAGCTCAAGAAGTTTGATTTGCCTCAGGAGCTGCTGGTTGTCTTCTACACCGCCATCATCCAATCTGTCCTCTGCTTTTCCATCACTGTCTGGTTTGGATCTGCCACTAAACAGGACAAGACCAGACTGCAGCGGATCATTAAGTCTGCGGAGAGGATCATTGGTACCGACCTACCCTCCATTGAGAACTTATATCGGTCCATAACCAGGAAACGGGCGGGAAACATCTGTGCTGACCCATCACACCCCGGCCACAAACTGTTTGAACTTCTATCTTCTGGTCGTCGTTACAGATCACTGAAGGTCAAAACCACCCGTCACAGGAACAGTTTCTTTCCTCAAGCCATCACTCTGATGAACTCCTAACATTCACCTAGTCCTACCTGTTGCTGTACTCATGACTTTTCATCCATTATTACATTGCACATAACTCTCACACTGCTTTTTACTTCATTCACATTATATCACTGAATCTGAGTCCACATTGAAATACTGTGTGATTGTATATTTTTTCATATATTTCTGCAAAGTGTGGTTAGTCCGAGTAAATAACTGCATATATTCCTGTATATATTTGCATCCTTTTATAGAAACGTGGACAGACTGTAATTTACTGTACATACTCTGGTTGTCATTGAATCCTTATTTAAATCCTTCACCTGAACAACGAGAGCAAGTTTTTAGCCAAAGTCAAATTCCTTGTATGTGTTGTGCATACTTGGCCAATAAAGCTGATTCTGATTCTGATTCTGAAATGTCACAACTCGCCGCTCATCAGCGGCGCCAGCTGCGCGCGCACCTGCACCTCGTCAGCAGCGTGGGATATAAGCCACTCTGCCCTGGGCTTCGGCCTGAAGCCGTCTGATTCCCTCGGCTGAACTTGCTGCAGAGGAACCCCCTCGTCTTCCAGCAAGATCTGCAGCATAAGCATACCTTACCATTGTCTGTCCAGTCTCTCCCCTGTGCACAGGTGGATTTCCCGGCGGCGGACCTCGCCTCCGCATCACCGTCTGCCAGCTGCTGCCATAGGTGGACTCCCCGGCGGCGGACCTCGCCTCTGCTTCGCCGTCTCCCCGCTGCTGTCACAGGTGCACCAGGTTGCTGTCTCCCGGGCTCGCCCTTGTGCACGCCAGCCTCCTGCCCTGCCAAGTAAGCAAACAAACCCAATTTATTCCCTGTACTGGTTTGGTGCCCGTTACCATTTCCCTGTGCTCTCTCCCCACGGTTGTCCGGCTGAACGGTTTCCTGCCCCCGTGCCTGACGCAGACATCCACCACCAGTACATCTACATATCACAGACACGCAACCACACATCCCTGTTGTTGAATAAAGCTGTTAAATTTACCCTGAGCCTGCGTGTGTGTCTCCTGAGCTGTGCATTATGTCAGCAAAGTTTTATTCATCATTGAATATTGGCTTTTTTTGTCCATCCATCCATCTTCTTCTGCTTAATCCTTTTCAGGTCGCAGGGGGGCTAGAACCTATCCCAGCATCTTTGGGTGAGAGGCAGGGTACACCCTGGACAGATCACCAGTCCATCACAGGGCCAACACAGAGAGACAGACAACCATTCACTCTTACAGTCGTACCCAAGGACAATTTAGAATCCACAGTTTGATGCCAATTAACTTAACTTGCATGTTTTTGGCATGTGGGAGGAAACCGGAGATATCCCAGAGTAAACCCACGAAGACACGGGGAGAACACGTGGCTTTTTGAGTAAGGTTACTTTTTCAATTTCAAAATGTTAGGTTTGACTTATTTTTTCCCATATGTGAATCTCTGAAGTTTGAGGTCTTTTTCACACAGAGATGCTTTAGTTCATCATATCATCCATTAAGGGCCCCTTAAGCACGGAAATCGTTGAGAGATTAGGCCAATGTCAGATCTTTGGGATCATTTGGGAGATACTTGTGTGTTTTGGACTGAGTCAAAAGTTCGAGGAGACCGTGGTGACTAGAGATCATTGAGAGATCAAAAAATTTGCCAGATCTTTAAATGATCTCTCACTGATTTCCACCCCCATGTAAAGGGGGTGTAACTAACTTGTTATACCTCTATCATCACTTGTGGAACAGTGACTAGTGCAGGGGTCTGCAACCTGCGGCTCTGGAGCCACATGTGGCTCTTTTGCCTATAGCCAGTGGCTCCCTGAAGCCGAGAGAATGAGAAAACCTGAACATTTATGAAGAAATTTTTGCAAATTTAGGGGTGGGGGAGTTGCAGTTTTATGAGGAAAACATACCCACAAATTTGCAAGAAAAAGAGAAACAAAATTTCTCAAAAAAAAAAATCATAAATTTACTGGAAGCAGTTTTGGTTTTATGACAAAAAAATGTAACAAAATTATGTAAAACAAATTGTGCAGTTTTAGTCATGAAAGGTGATAAATTTACAAAGAAAGATATAATAAATTTATGAGAATAGCTGAAAATGTATGCAAAAATATTAGAAATTTATGGAAAAAGTTACAATTTAAATGTAAAAGAAATCACAAATTTCCAGAATAAGCTACAATTTCATTAGAAAACTGTCACAAATTATGTGAAAAGGCTGCATTTTAAAAAGAAATTAAAAAAGGCCAAATTTGGCAGAAAAGCAGAAGATTGTGAAAAAAAAAAAAGTGCACCACTCTGAACATGGACCAGAGAAGGCAAAGAGCTGCCTAAGGAGCTCAGAAAGAAGACTATCGATAACCAAGTTAAAGGTAAAGGTTATAAGACCATCTCCAACCATTACATATTCTTGTGACTACAGTTGCCAATATTATTCCCATGCAAACCTTATACTTTTTGATGATATTGGCAACTGTGGACCCAGGAACAGGAAGCTGTACACTGCTGATCCACTGGGGTTCAGGTTTACACATTTTTACAGCTCCTATCAAACGTCTCCTCCCTTCTGTCTCTCTGCATCTGCTAATTTCATAACCACTACATGGGGACTGTTTGCACTACCGTCCTTGTTTCTTCCAACATGACGTAGTATTCCAGTAGGAAAAAACATCCATTTCACATAAAAAGGCTTTTTTCACATAAATTATACATTTTCTTCGGGTGAGTAAACATGTTATTCCTGCTCTACATTTGTTTCTGAGACTTGGCAGAGCATACTGTACTACATGTGCATTCCTGAATTAATGACTAGAATGTGGTGGGATTTTAAAATATGGTGTATTTGTGTCATTGTGAGTTTTTTCTCGGTGCAACTGTGTTCAGCAAAAGTGCCGTTATGCTGCTGTGGGATTAACGAGAGCTCCAGCGAGGAGATTGCCCTGCTGCTCAGTTTTACACACACACACACACACACACACACACACTAAATCTACACTTACAGAACTCTTGAATAATTGAGCCAACCGGTTAAAATTGGCTTACAGTTCTGTTATGACTGCTGTCTTGTGGTTATAATTCTGATTCCTTCTGGTATTAATCGTCACAACAGCTGCAGCTATGAAGTGCTTAAAAGGGCCATATTTGTCCCTTATGCCGTCCCTTTAGGACTGCTTGGCTCAAATCCAACTGCACTATGCTAAAAAGCTCTTTATTCTGAGTCACATTGCGCACTGAGACGTGTGTGTTTGTGTGTTTGCTGAAATGTCACCCTGATGATTCAGCAAACGACATTACTGTCAATGTATGCATAATTTAATGGCTCTCACATCACAGACCAACAGATGCAGTCCTCTAGGAAAGCTGCCAAGCACTGAGGCACGTTTCATTTCTATGGATTTATGATACAATAAAATGCCTCTAAAAGAGTGGAATCCATTTTCATAGCTGCCCCGATCACACAGATTATGATGACCTATTGAAGCCAGTCAGTCTGTGTAGTCAAAACAATAAATCACATACCATTTTTCATATGGAAACAATCTGCCCCCCCCCCAATAAATTAGCTTTTAACCACTTATCAAGCAGTGGGTCTGGCATCCCACTTGTGGGATGGCAAAGACCAGAGTGATCAAAAGTTACAGAAGGACTTTGTGATTCAATACCAAAAATGATGCTGAAATAGGCTGTCGCAGCTGAGGAACATGTCTGTAATATATTTTCTAGGACTTGCAAGACATATCAAGAGTGAAATCACTCAAATATGTCATGTCTGTAGTTTTTTGCGGTGAAATTTCAGTTAAACTCCACCCCTTGGTAAAAGGCAAGTTTAGACAGACCTGTTATAGTTATGTTAACAAGTCCTTAGAGACTAAGAACTGTCTCTGGTCTCAGTAGAGAGAGTGGAACTTAGCCTCCTGGGCCAGTTAGCATTTTTGGACAGACGCTTTGAAAACTTGACCCAAATTAAGATGGGTTTTACCATTAAACTGCTTTTAAGGAGCAATGAGATTTCAGTCATTATCTTGGGCCACCGTGCATACAACTGGGTATGACCTTCAACCGGTAAGTCTTTTGATTTTAATGTAGCACTAGCCACCATTAGCCTTTAATGTGTCTGATAATGGGATCCTACTAACGATAAAATTTTACATGCTCTAAATGTCAAAATCCTTGTGTCATATTGGTAATTTGCTAGAGAAAAATGATCCACAACTATCCAGATAAGGCTGGATATATTTAGATAATGCATGTGTTGACTTGTTTGTTTAGACTTTTTTGGAGAGACGCTGCTACACATTAAAGACAGGAAGAGAAAACCAATGAAATTAGACATGATGTCTAACAGTTTTGTCTACAAGCAGCACAGCAAAGTGAAATAATTTGAGTGCACTGAGATTGTGCCTAGATGATTGCGCGTGAAGTTTTAGATTTAGATTTAGTATACTTTATTGATCCCCAGAGGGGAAATTGAGGGTCATCCACCACCTGGATGGATGAAGCAGCCATGATACGGCGCTATCCCTTAACCATTCACACACACATTCACACCTAGGGCCACTTTAGAGTCTCCAATTAACCTAACCTGCATATTCTCCCCGTGTATGCGTGGGGTAAACCCACGCATACACGGGGAGAACATGCAAACTCCACACAGATCACTGTTGGTCGGGGGCTGGGATCGAACCCACGATCCCACGATCCCCCGGCCAAGGGTAAACTGTGCTGCCGCAGTGCTAACCACTGCCCCACCATGCAGTGGTTAGCAAGTGTTGGATATTATAGATTTATGAGTACCAGTGGGGACTGTGGTGTGCTTGCTGTGCAGATTTGCTGTGGCGTTCGCATGTTCCACAAGTTCCGAGTGGCTGTTTGTGACATAACACACGGCTCAGGAGATGCACACACACAGGCTCAGAGTAGTTCAAATAGCTTTATTAACAACAGGAGTGTATGAATGTGTGTCTACGGGATGTAGATGTGTTGGTGGCGGTGTCTGCTTCAGGCACAGAGGCAGGAGACCGTACAGCCGGACAACCCTATGGGAAAAGCACAGGGAGAAGGGTGACGGGCACACACCAACACAGGAGATAAATAAGCGAGAGAGGAGCTTACTTGGACAGGACGGATGACTGGCACAGCAAGGGACGAGGTCCGGTAGACAGCCACCTGGGAAGCCCGGTGCAGCAGCGAGGAACAGGCGATGGAGAGGAGAAGTCCGCCGCCGGGAAATCCACCTGTGCACAGGGGAGCAGACTTGGAGGAGAAAAAGGTAAGATCTTCTTACCGGAATGATCAGCTGAGAATGAAAGGGAACTCACAGCGATGCGTAGGGAAGTCTGACGGCTTCAGGCCGAAGCTCAGGGCGAGGCGGCTTAAATCCCTCGCCGCTGATGATGTGCAGGTGTGCGTGCAGGTGGCGCCGCTGATGAGCGGCGCGGCGTGACAGTACTCCCCCCTCTAGCAGCGCCTCCTGGCGATGGCTTCTCTGGGTGCGTTCGGTGGAAATCAGCGATGAGCGACGGGTCCAACACAAACGACGAGGGTACCCACTGCCAATGTTCAGGCCCATAGCCCTCCCAGTCCACCAAGTACTGCAACCCACGACCCCGGCGCCGGGACTCCAGGATGGAGGAGACGGGCCAGGCCGGATGGCCATCAATCATCCGGGGCGCGGGTTGCGCAGCAGGAGGAGGGCAAAGGGGGTCGGAGACTGCCAGCTTCACCTTGGACACGTGGAAGGTGGGATGGATGCGGAGGGAGGGGGGAATAGCTACACGCACAGCCACCGGGTTGATGATCCTGGTGATGGGGTATGGGCCCATAAAGCGCTGTGCCAGTTTCCTCCTCTCGCCCTTTAAAATCACGTCCTGGGTCGACACGTAGACTTGCTGACCAACTCTGTACGCCGGGGCAGGTCTTCTGTGCCGGTCCGCCACGGCTCTGTTGCGCTCCGCCGTGCGTAAAAGCGCATTGCGCGCTGACGCCCAGATGGAGCGGAACTGCCTGAGATGCGCCCGTACTGAGGGGACAGTTACCTCACTCTCCTGCGCCGGGAACAGCGGGGGGTCGTAACCCAGGGACGCCTTAAAGGGGGACATCCCTGTAGCAGAAGAGCGAGCGGTGTTGTGGGCGTATTCAACCCAGGCGAGGTGGTTACTCCAGGACGTAGGTTTGGACGCCGTTACACAGCGGAGCGCAGCCTCCAGCTCCTGGTTGGTCCGCTCACACTGCCCGTTGGATTGGGGGTGATGGCCGGAGGAGAGGCTCATCTTGGCTCCTAGGGCGTTGCAAAACGACTTCCAAACTTCTGAAGCAAATTGGGGCCCCCGGTCCGAGACCACGTCCACCGGAATCCCATGCAGCCTGACCACGTGCTGGATAAGGAGGTCCGCCGTCTCCAGGGCAGTTGGGAGACCTCGTAGGGGGACGAAGTGTGCCGCCTTGGAGAAGCGGTCCACGATGGTCAGGACAGTGTCGTAGGTGTTAGAGACTGGGAGTCCGGTGACGAAGTCCAGGGCGATATGCGACCAGGGCCTGCCAGGGACGGGCAGAGGCTGGAGCAAACCCGCTGGAGGGGCATTACCTGATTTGTTGGTGGCACACACTGGACAGGCCCGGGCGTAGCGGGCAGCGTCCCTCCGCAGGCCCGGCCACCAGAAGGACCGCTGGAGGTCAATCATCCGGGAGGAGCCAGGGTGACAGGTGAGCTTGGATGTGTGCAACCAGTGGATGACCTCCCCCCGAACCGTGGATGGCACGAACAGCCTCCCCTCCGGTCCGCCGCCAGGGTCAGGTTCCACTTCCTGCGCCTTCCGGATCTTGCTCTCAATGTCCCAGGTGACGGCTCCCACGACGCATGACCTGGGTAGGACGGTGTGGACCGTGTCCTCCGACTCCTCAGGGGCGAATTGCCTAGAGAGGGCGTCGGGCAGGCCGTTCTTGGAGCCAGGCCTGAAGGTGATGGTAAATTGGAACCTGGCGAAGAACAAGGACCAGCGCGCCTGGCGGGCGTTCAGGCGCTTGGCAGATCTAAGGTACTCCAAGTTCTTGTGGTCCGTCAGGACCACGAACGGCAGGTCCGCCCCCTCTAGCCAGTGACGCCACTCCTGTAGCGCGAGCTTGATGGCGAGGAGCTCTCTGTCACCCACGTCGTAATTCCTCTCCGCTGGGGACAAGCGCCGGGAGAAGAAGGCGCAGGGCCATTTGATTCCGTCATCTGGCGACCACTGGGATAGCACCGCCCCCACTCCTGTTTCCGAAGCGTCCACTTCCATGATGCACTGCAGCAGGGTTGACTTGGCTAAGGACCCGGGAGGAGGAGAACTCCGCCTTCAGCGCCTGAAAGGCAGCCGCGGCCTCTTCGGTCCACCAGAACGGGACCTTAGGGGACATGAGGCGGGTCAGCGGGCCGACGATGGTGCCAAAATTTGGGACGAAGCGGCGGTAGAAGTTCACAAACCCAACGAACTGCTGCACCTGCTTTCTAGACGCAGGTGTGGGCCATTCCAGCACCGCCTTCACCTTCTCTGGGTCCAGAAGCACCTGGTCATGGAAGATGATGAACCCGAGGAAGGATGTTGTCTTCGCGTAAAACTCGCATTTCTCGGCCTTCACGTACAACCGGTTCTCCAGCAGCCTTTGGAGGACCCGCCTCACATGGACCTGGTGCTCGTCCCTGGACTTGGAGAAGATGAGAATGTCATCCAGGTAGATGAACACAAAAAGGCCGATGAAATCCCGGAGGACGTCATTGATGAGGCGCTGAAAGATGGCTGGAGCGTTGGTCAACCCGAACGGCATCACCAGGTATTCGAAGTGGCCGTTCGGGGTACGGAAGGCTGTCTTCCACTCATCTCCCTCCCGGATCCGGACGAGGTGGTATGCGCTGCGTAGATCCAGCTTGGTGAACCAAGTCGCCCCCTGGAGGGAGTGGAAAGCGGTGTCCATGAGGGGCAGGGTGTAGCGATCCTTCTCCGTAATGTCGTTAAGGGCACGATAGTCAATGCAAGGACGGAGGGATCCGTCCTTCTTACCGACGAAGAAGAATCCTGCCCCCACAGGTGATGACGATGGGCGGATTATCCCAGCACTCAGCGACTCCTTGAGGTAAGAGTTCATGGTCTCCTTCTCCGGCGCCGATAGACTGTAGAGTCGTCCAGAGGGTAAGGGTGCCCCCTGGCAGAGGTTGATTGCACAGTCATAGGGCCTATGAGGAGGGAGAGACATCGCCTTGGATTTGCTGAATACCATACCCAGGTCGTGAAATTCCAATGGCACCAGGGACAGGTCCGGGGGCGCAGCGTCCGTAGGTGAGGGAGAAGCGGAAGGAGAGCAGGCAGCGGACTGTAGACAGGTGCTCATGCAGAACGTGCTCCATGCCGACACCCCGGCGGACTTTCAATCCAAAACGGGGTTGTGGAGGCGTAGCCAGGGATACCCCAGGATGACGGGCGACACAGAGTTGGGCAGGACGTAAAGGGTTATCTCCTCCCGGTGGTTTCCAGAGATAATAACCGGGACGGGGATGGTCTGGTGTGTAACTCTCCCAAGGGAGGCACGAGAGAGGTTGACCAGGGAGATAGGGTTCCTTAGTGCCTGACAGCGGATGCCCAATCGGGTTGCCAGGCTTTGAGAAATAAAGCTGCCCTCCGCGCCCGAATCCACCAGTGCGTGGGTGAGATGCCCAGTGGAGTTGTGACAGAAACGGATGGGCAGTTTCAATTGTGTGAGGGAACTTAACCGATTGACGTCCGCGAGGCCCCCTACAGTGACTCGCGGACCCCGCCGACTGGCTTTCCGTGGGCAAAGCTTCACCGTGTGTTGGTCATCTCCGCAATACATGCAGAGATCCAACTCACGGCGGCGTTGTCTCTCCGCAGGGGAAAGCTTTGTCCAACCCGTCACCATCGGCTCCGACTCCTCGGGGCACGATGGTGGCGGCGTCGCCAGGGGGCGAGCTTGGAACAGGCGCAGCGAGACTCCACGAGGGCGAGAAGAAGACGACTTCCGTCCCGAGGAGCGCTCGCGCAGCCTGTTGTCCAAACTGATCGCTAGGGATGTTAGCTCCGCTAGCATCTCAGGGATATCCCGCCCAGCCAGTTCATCCCTCAGATCATCGTTGAGACTGCGGAGGAAAAGGCCACAGAAGGAGCGTTCCTCCCAGCCTAATTCCTCCGCCGCTACCTGGAAGTCGACCGCGTAGTCCGCTGCCAACCGGCTTCCCTGCTGGAGGGCGAGAAGCCGATCGACCTGGACCGTCTCGGTACGAGAATGGTCAAAGACCTCTAGGAAGCGTCTCACGAATTGGTCATACGTGAGGGTGGCATAACTGGGCCTCGCCATTATGGCGTAGGTCCAAGCTAATGCTCGCCCCTCAAGGAGATTCCCGATATAACCAATTCGGCAATGATCCGAGGGAAAGTCTCCGGGCACACGGTGAAACACGGACTCACATTGCATTATGAACCCCCGCGCTCCGCCGAGCTTTCCGCTAAAGCGGGCGGGGGTTGGAATGGGCGTGAGCCGAGTCGGTGCCGCCGGAGCCTGCTGGACGGCCGCTGGAGCAGCAGGAGCTGCGCCACCCTGACGAGCCGGGGGGAACGGCTGTTGGGGGACCAAGCGGCCCAATCGGTTAGTTATATTTAATAACTGATTGAAAATCACCTGTTGCTGATAAGCTATCTGATCCACTCGAGCCTCGAGAGTGGTAAGCCGGTGTGCGAGCCCGCCGTCTGCCGAGCCGCTCTGCTGAAGCCGTACTGACATAACGCACGGCTCAGGAGACGCACACACACAGGCTCAGAGTAGTTCAAATAGCTTTATTAACAACAGGAGTGTATGAATGTGTGTCTGCGAGATGTAGATGTGTTGGTGGCGGCGTCTGCTTCGGGCACAGAGGCAGGAGACCGTACAGCCGGACAACCCTATGGGAAAAGCACAGGGAGAAGGGTGACGGGCACACACCAACACAGGAGATAAATAAGCGAGAGAGGAGCTTACTTGGACAGGACGGATGACTGGCACAGCAAGGGACGAGGTCCGGTAGACAGCCACCTGGGAAGCCCGGTGCAGCAGCGAGGAACAGGCGATGGAGAGGAGAAGTCCGCCGCCGGGAAATCCACCTGTGCACAGGGGAGCAGACTTGGAGGAGAAAAAGGTAAGATCTTCTTACCGGAATGATCAGCTGAGAATGAAAGGGAACTCACAGTGATGCGTAGGGAAGTCTGACGGCTTCAGGCCGAAGCTCAGGGCGAGGCGGCTTAAATCCCTCGCCGCTGATGATGTGCAGGTGTGCGTGCAGGTGGCGCCGCTGATGAGCGGCGCGGCGTGACAGTTTGGAAATTCCACAGTCATGGCAGAACAGACCTAACAAAACATTAGGTCTTGACAGGTGGTGCGTCAGCATCCCGGTGGGCAGGATGTGGGAGGGCCTATTCACAGCTCCTGGTGATTGAAGGAGCAGGAAAAGTGAAAAGATGTTGACATGAAACTGCATAAGATACCATTTTAGACAATGCAGAATGTTTTTATAGATAATTTATATCCACTGGAGTCTGTCTTTAACCACTGGCAAAAATTATGGAATCACAACTCTTGGAGAATTCCCTCCGACAAACAGGAAAGATCGACTCCTTCAGACAAGCAGGACTTGTGCAAGAAGAATTTATTGATTAAACAAACAGAAAAGGCAGCACAGGAGTGACCCGGGGTGTATGAGTGACCAGTATTGAAGAGCAAGCGCTGATGATGTCGACGCACCACCCTGAGGTTGGGCCACCATACGATCGATCGATCGATAGATAGATAGATAGATAGATAGTCCTTTATTGTCATTGTGTGCAAATATACAACAGAATTAGTCAGCTCCGTAAACATACTGCACAATTAACCATATAAAAACACACAATCAATAAAAACATTATATATATAAATATAGATATAAATAAGACATAATGTGACAAGGAGTAAGTAAATTAATAAAAGACCAAATAACGCACATTTGTCAAGAGTTGCACGTGTCTACTTACAGTATCTCACAAAAGTGAGTACGCCCCTCACATTTTTGTAAATATTTTATTATATGTTTTCATGGGACAACACTGGGGATATGACATTTTGATACAATGTAAAGTAGTCAGTCTACAGCTTGCAAAACAGTGTAAATTTGATGTCCCTTCAAAATAACTCAACACATAGCCATTAATATCTAAACTGCTGGCAACAAAAGTGAGTGAAATTCATGTGTTTAATGTACATACATGATGCTGCGCACAAGCTACACTTGTCACAGCCTTCTGGAGATAAGGAATATGTCCAAACATTATGTCTTGGATTAGAGCGTTACAGAGGAACTCCGTGGCTTAAGGCTTCTCCACCAGTCCTCCACACCCCCAGACACAACTGCTGTGCCTCATCCGAAATGGAGACACCGTAGACAGTGTGAGCAGCAACAAAAAAGAGGTAAATGTGAAGGTATCCGAATGAAGTGAACCGCTAGCCCACACAGACTCCTGATTCCTTCCCACATTCTGGACAACGTACGCTCACTAGACAACAAAATAGACAACATACAGCTCCTGAGAACTACGCAACGTGATGCGTGGAACTCCTGTGTTTTTATCTTTACGGAAACATGGTTAAATGACAATATACCAGACGCTGCTATTCAGTTAGCAGGGTTAACATGCTACCGTAGCGACAGAGTGTTCGTGAAAGGAGGGAAGACACGTGGGGCCGGCATCTGTGTGTACACCAGTGATGGTGCTGTCATGTAACCGTTGTGCATAAACACTGTTCTCCATTGATGGAGTTTATGATCATCAAGTGCTGACCCTTTTACATTCCAAGAGAATTTTCATCTGTCCTACTAGCTGCCGTGTATGCCCCGCCCACATGCATCGGCGAGAGAAGTAAGGCACTAAAAGAACTCTATCAGGCCATCAATGAGACACAAACGGCACATCCAGATGGATTCCTCATCACAGCAGGAGATTTCAACCATCCGGATCTAAAGGCCCCCCTACCAAATCTACTCCAACATGTAGACTTCTCAACAAGAGGAGACAATTTGCTGGACCTGGTGTACACAACTCACAAGAAAGCATACAGAGCCTCCCCCCTTCCTCCCCTGGGTCTCTCTGATCACATCACCATCTTGTTAAGGTTGGCATACAAACCCAGAGTGAAAACAATCAGACCAAAACAAAACAGGTGCGTGTGTGACCAGAGAGGGCCTCTGATGCTCTGAAAGACTGCTTCAGCACTACAGACTGGGACACTTTCAAGCACACAGTCACTCACAATGGACACACAAACCTAGAGGAGTACACTGAGGTTGCTGTGGCACATATAGCGAAATACATTGATGATGTCACTCACTGCAAAACCATCACTGTTCATGTCAACCAAAAGCCATGGATGACAGCAGAGGTCCACAGGCTCCTGAGGGCTCGGGACGCAACCTTCAGGGCCGGTGACACTGCAGGACTAACAACAGCTAGGGCCAACCTGTCCCGTGGCATCAAGGAGGCAAAACGACAGTACAGCAAGAAAATATATGGCCACTTCAGTAACACCAGAAATGCACGTACCCCCTGGCGTGGCAGACAGACCCTTACCAACTACAAACCTCCACCTCAGACCTGTGCGAGTGACATCACACTGCTTAACAACCTGAATAACTTATTTGGCCTCTTTGAAGCACAAAACAGCACATCAGCACAGGGGGGCACTCCTCCTCCAGACGAGCAGGCCATAAGTCTGGATCCAGCTAGTGGAAGAGGAAGAGGACCCTCTACAGGATCAACCCACGCAAAGCAGCTGGACCAGACAACATACTAGGTCATGTTCTGAAGGACTGTGTAGAGGAGCTCAAGAATGTTCTGGCCAACATCTTCAACATCTCCCTGACTCAAGCTGCTGTCCCCACATGTTTCAAAACTGCCACCATAATACCAGTCTCAAAGAAGCCCGGCCCATCCAGCTACAACGATTACTGGCCCATAGCACTGACCCCCATCATAATGAAGTGCTTCGAGCGCCTGGCCATGCAGAACATCAAGTTCATCCTCCCTCCCTCCCACGACCCATCTCAGTTTGCATACAGGTCAAACAGATCCACAGAGGATACCATCACGGCTGCTCTCCAACCAGCCCTCACCCACCTGGACTCAAAGAACTGCTATGTGCGAATGCTGTTCTTGGACTTCAGTTCAGCATTCAACACAATCATCCCCCAGCACCTAATACAAAAACTCAGACAGTTGGGACTCAAAACCTCTTTCTGTAACTGGGTGCTGGACTTTCTCACAGGGAGGCCACAGAATGTGCGGGTTGGCAGCAACACATCCAAGACCATCACACTGAGCACAGGGGCCCCACAATGGTGTATGCTCCCGCTGCTCATCACCCTGCTAACTCCTGACTGTGTATCAGCCTATGACACCAACCACATCATCAAGTTTGCAGATGACACAATGGTGGTGGGCCTCATCACCAACAATGAGGAGGCCAACTACAGAAATGAGGTGAGCCAACTGGTCCAGTGGTGTAAAGACAATAACCTCTTCCTGAACATGGGAGAAACCAAGGAGATTGTGGTCGACTTCAGGAGGGGACACACACAGCATACCCATCTGATCATTGATGGAGCAGCTGTGGAGAGGGTGAGCAGCACCAAGTTCCTGGGGGTGCACATCTCTGACGACCTCTCCTGGTCCAACAACACCACATCACTGTCCAAGAAGGCTGAAACTCACCTCCATTTCCTCCACAAACTGAGGACAGCATGAGTCCCACCTCCCATCATGTGCTCATTCTATCGGGGCACCATTGAGAGCATCCTTACCAGCTGCATCACTGTGTGGTATGGAAGCTGCACCACCTCCTGCTGGAAGACACTACAACACACAGTGAAAGCAGCCAGCAAGCTCATTGATGCCCCCCTGCCCCCCCCCTCTCAGACATCTACCTCACCTGCCTCATTGGCAGAGCCATCAACATTGCAGGTGACATCTTCCACCCCTCTTCAGCCCCCTGCCCTCGGGAAAAAGGTACCAGTGCCTCTGGGCCCACTCCACAAGACTGCTAAACAGTTTTGTTCATCAGGCCATCAGGACCCTGAACTCTGCCCCCACCCCCCACCCCCGACCTTAACGTACTCCACACAATAACCACCTCAGCTGTTGGCACAAAAAGACTGGCACACCAACAGTAATACATTTGCTGCTGTATGTCTCTGCACTTTACTGCAACCATTTAAGATAAGATAAGATAAGATAAGCCTTTATTAGTCCCACAACGGGGAAATTCCAGGATTGCAACAGCACAGGGATAGCAACACTCAGAGCAACAATCAGAAGTCAAGAAAAAAACAAGCAAGCAAGAGCGGCTAATATACATATGTACATATTACTATAAAATAAATATATACACACACACACACAGACACACAGTGCAGAGCATTGTAGCTGGATGGAATAAATATATGAGTATATGAACACACAGTGCAGGGAAAAGCCAGTGTGAACACACAGTGCAGAGCATTGTAGCTAGATGGAATAAATATGTAAATATATAAACACCCACAGTACGGCGCATTGCAGCTAGGTGGAATAAATATGCAAGTATATAAACACACACAGTGCGGAGCAATGTAGCTAGATGGAATAATATGTAGATATATAAAAACATAGTGCGGAGCATTGTAGCTAGATGGAATAAATATGTAAATATATAAACACACACAGTGCAGAGCATTGTTGCTAGATGGGATGAAACAGCATAACCGTCTACTTAGTTATCCTACATGGTATGATTATGTGCCCATACATATTCTCACCCTCATAGCGACCGGTATGTTCCTAGTTGTATGCCGGAGGGGACCATTATGTAAGTCTATTGCATCTTTTGCATTCAAAAAACTATTAGTTTGTTACGTCTTTTTGCTATCTCTGCGAGCAGCCCTGCTTAGGTTGTACAGTCTGACAGCCGTTGGTAGGAAGGACCTACGAAACCTCTCGGTTGTGCACCTGGGATGATGTAGTCTGCTGCTAAATGAGCTCCTCAGTGCATCCAGTATGTCCTGCATAGGGTGGAACTCGGACTCCAGCAGAGATGACAGTTTAGCCACCGTCCTTCTCTCTCCTATCTCCTCCATCGGATCAAGGCGCTGCCCCAGGACAGAGCTAGCTTTCTTAATCAGTTTGTTCAGTCTCTTCCTATCGGCTGCAGTAATGCCACTGCCCCAGCAGCCCACTCCAAAAGTGATGGCTGATGCCACCACCGTGTCATAGAATGACTTCAGCAGCGCCCCTTGTACACCAAAAGACCTGAGTCTCCTCAGCAGGAACAGCCTGCGCTGTCCCTTCTTGTAGAGTGCGTCAGTATTGTGTGACCAGTCTAGTTTATTGTTCAGATGAACACCCAGGTACTTATAGGATGTCACCATCTCGATGTCTGTTCCCTGTATATTTACTGGTGCTGTGAGGGGCTGCCCATGCCTGCGGCAGTCCACCACCAGCTCCTTAGTTTTCCTCGCGTTGATCTGGAGGCAGTTCCGATGGCACCAGTCCACGAAGTCCTGGATAAGCCCTCTGTACTCAGCTTCATCTCCATTGGAGATGAGGCCAACGATCGCAGAGTCGTCAGAGAACTTCTGTAGATGGCAGTGCGTTGTGTTGTGTGAGAAGTCTGCAGTATAAAGAGTGAACAGGAAGGGAGCCAGCACCGTTCCCTGGGGGGCCCCCGTGCTACTGATGATCGTGTCGGACACACAGTCCCGGGTTCTTACAAACTGAGGCCGGTTCGTGAGGTAGTCCAGGATCCATGATGACAGGTGCTGGTCCACCCCTGCTCGCAGCAGCTTGTCCTTCAGGATCATCGGTTGGATGGTGTTGAAAGCACTGGAGAAGTCAAAGAACATGATCCTCACCATATTCCCGGGCTTCTCCAGGTGGGACAGAGAACGGTGAAGGAGGAAGATCACCGCATCCTCCACCCCAATGCCATGCTGGTAGGCGAACTGGAGTGGATCCATCGCTGGTTCCACCAGGGGGCGGAGGTGAGCAAGGAGCAGTCTCTCCAAGGTCTTCATCAAGTGGGACGTCAAGGCCACCGGTCTGTAGCTGTTCAGGTCTTTGGGGTGGGACGTTTTTGGTACAGGTACCACACAAGATGTTTTCCACAGCTGTGGTACCCTCCCCAGTTTCAGGCTCATGTTGAAGATATACGTCACAATCCCACACAGCTGGTCTGCACAGGACTTGAGGAGCTTTGCGCTGATGCCGTCCGGTCCCGGCGCCTTCCTCGCTTTGATCTTCCTCAGCTCCGTCCTCGCCTGGGTCTCGGTCAGGGTCAGGATGGGGGGCTGTGTGTTGGGAGTGGGGGGGTGTTGGTGGAGTGGGGAGTGGGCAGCAGGACTTGATTTCTTTAGAGGCAGCAGTGGTTGTTGTGCAGACAGGGGGGAGGGTGGTTGGTCAAATCTATTGAAAAACAGATTCAGGTTGTTCGCCCACTCCCTGCCCCCCGTGGCCTGGGGGGAGGTATTCTGGAGCCCAGAGATGGTTTTGAGGTTTCTCCAGACCCCGCTGATGTCGCTCTGTTGCAGCTTGTCCTCCATCTTCTTCCTGAAGCTGTCCTTGCCTTCTCTGATCTTTCTCCTCAGCTCCCTCTGTACGGACTTCAGCATCTCCCTGTTCCCCGACCTGAAGATCCTCTTCTTCTCTCTCAGAAGTGTTTTTATCTCAGGGTTGATCCAGGGTTTGTTGTTTGAGTGACGCCGTATGGTCTTGGTGGGAACGGATTTGTCCACACAGAAGCTGAGATAGCCCGTGAAGGTGTGAATGAGGCCATCGATGTCCTCACCATGTGGATCGCAGAGCTGCTTCCAGGCGGTGGCTTCAAAACAGTCCTTTAGAGTGTCCATTGTCTCCTCAGACCATAACTCCATAGTGTGCATGGCCGGAGGTTGTCTGTGCACTAGGGGTTTGTACACCGGCCGGAGATGAACCAAGTTGTGATCCGATCTCCCGAGTGGGGGGAGTTGTGATGAGGTGTACGCCTCCTTAGTGTTTGCGTAGAATAAATCCAGTGTTTTATTGTCTCTAGTGTGGCATGTGACATACTGGGTGAACGTGGGTAGAATGGGAGATAGTGAAACATGGTTGAAATCGCCTGAGATGAGGAGAAGAGCATCTGGGTGTTCTGTCTGCAGCCTGCTGGTTACTGAATGGATGACGTCACGCGCTGTCCCAGCGTTTGCCGTCGGATTTGCATAAACAACAATGCAGATCACGTGTGAGTGTTCTCTCGGGAGATATGTAGGCCTCATGCTAACAGCTAGCAACTCAATGTCTTTGCTGCAGTGTCGTTGTTTAACAGTGATATGTCCCGGTCTGCACCAGTTGTTGTTAACATACATTATCACTCCACCGCCCCTAGTTTTGCCACTGTCTGGTGTTCGGTCAGCTCGTATCATGTGAAAACCCTCCAGCTCAATGTTAGCATCTGCTGCTAGTTCAGTTAGCCACGTCTCAGTAAACAAAAGGAGAGAGCACTCCCGGTATGTGCTATCATAACGGGAGATAGCCGCTAGCTCATCTAACTTTCCCAGTATTGACCGTACATTTCCCATGACAACAGATGGAAGGGAGGGTCTGTACCTTATATTTTTTGTCCTCCGCCTTACTCCAGCCCGGCAGCCGCGGTGTTTTCGCCTCAGTTCTCTCGGTATGTCGAGTTTTTCCAATGGGACCGGGTGGCGGTTGAATGCTAGCAGCTCTTCCCTGCTGTATTGTATCCTGCTATAAACAGTGGCTCCGTCCACCGGCTCAGGAGACATTTGGGACGATCTGTGTGTCCGTGATATAAGTGGGGTGAAAAAAAAAGACGAATCAAAAGAGAGAGGAAGGGAAAAAGACTCGGAATCGAGCCGCTGTTGCAAAAGGCAGCCTACTCGTGTGGCGCCGAGAAAAAAAAAAAAAAAATGGCATTTGGCACATATGGCATTTGCACAAATGCCATATCTGCTGCTGTCTGTCATTGCAATACTGATCATGTGCAGTCCTATCTGTCACTGTCTGCACCTACACTACCACACTGAACTTGGTACTATGAGTATTACTGCTCTACTTTTCTGTATATTAGATTGCTGGGTGTCATTGTTCATCGTTTATCTTTATTTGCACTACGGGAGGTCTGGGTCTATCTTTGTCGCCATTTGCACCACGGGTAGCATTACTGTACGTAGACTACTGTTGTTTTTCCAGCCTTATTCCTTTTTCTTTTTGTATTCTGCATACCACTGAAGAGAGAGAGAAATGCCATTTCAATTCTCCTGTCCAGTTATCTGAAAAAATTTGGACACCCCTTTAAATATTCAGTCCTTTATTAAGAAATGTTCACATATCTATGTCTACCCTTGTTTCTGTCTTTATTTGCATTTTTACCTCCACCAAAGAGGTTATGTTTTCATCAGCCTCCATCGGTCCATGGTCATCATAGACCGATGGAGGCCGACGACCTCCTCCAAGGAGGTTATGTTTTCATCAGCGTTGGTTTGTCTGTCTGTTTGTTTGTTAGCAAGATAACTCAAAAAGTTATGGACGGATTTTCATGAAATTTTCACAGATTGTCAGAAATGGGGTATCCTACAGATGATTAGATTTTGGTGGTGATCCGGATCACCGTCTGGAAAAAACAAAAAAACAAAACAAGGATCACAGTATAGCTAATATATGCCACTTGCGAATGGCATTTTTTTCATGGTCAAGGAATCTATAAAGTTAGACAAAATAAATGTAGGATTAATATTTATGATGTTAAACACTGTATGGGGGGAACTGTGGCCCTTGGCGGAGGTCTGCACTCTCCGAGTGCTTTTCTAGTTTAAAATTTATTTTAGCCATTGTAAGTGGGAATGAATGTGGGGGTGTCCTAAAATCTCCCAGTATTTTTAACACTGATATTAAATATCCATATGTCCAAATATGTTAAAAAAACAGACCTATACAGGGTATCCTAATTTTTTCACATGACTGTATGTCCTGTACATACAGTATTGAAAAATAAAATATTTGAATCTTGAATATTTGTTTATATTTTGAGGACATCTGGAATCCGCCCGGGGTGGGGTGGGGGGGGGCTGTCATTATCTGGGCATGGTCATGCTCACGCTTTGTGTTATTTTTAGTCTCTCTCTGATGTTTATTAATTTTATTATCTTTATCTGTGTATTGCCTTCTGTCCCCCCCCCCCCCCCGGGTCCTCTGTGATTGTTCTTTGTGCTCCAGGGTCCTTAGTCTGTCATGTCGTCCCTGTTGTTGTTGTTCTCTGTAAGTCTTGTGTGCCCTTGTACTTCTGTACCTATTGTTCCCAGTCTCTCGTGTGTTCCATAGTCACTTTCCCTCATGTGCTGCTGTTTTGCCCTGATTGTTTCCCAGCTGTCTTATGTCTGTTGATAATCTGTTCCCCCTGTTTAAGTCAGTCTGAGATTGTGTTCTTTGTGGCATTGTCGTCTATATTCCCTGACCGGCATCCGTTTGTCTTGAGTATTCCCAGTGAGTGTATCTGCCAGTCGTGTCCTGTATTATTTCAGCCCCTGTGCCGTCGTTTTGTTTATGTTAATAAAACCATGTTGCATTTGAGCTCCGCCTGCACTTTGAGTCCTGCCTCTTACCTGTCTGCCAGAGGTAGACATGATACATACAAATTACAACAAAACTATTAGACATTTGACATTAAAACCAAGTGACAAATTCTAAAAACACTGACAGACTGATGATTTTGATTCTAAATCCTTTAGTGTCAATGTAAATTGAGCCAAAGAAACCAGTTGTTTAAGTTTGAGGATGTTCTGTAGATTGTTCCAATCTGAAGGTGCAGAATACTGAAAGGCCTTTTTTTTTATATTCTGTTCGCACACTGGGGATGGATAGATTGTAAAAATCCTGAGAAAGCAGAGTAGTGTCCATATGTATTTTGGAGAAAACATGTACATACATACTGAGGAAGCAGACCAATTAGGCCCTTGTATATAGGTTTGTGCCAGCGGGATCTGCAATGGGTTTCCAAGGCAGGCCATCTAACCCGAGAATAAAGGTCACAGTGATGAGTCAGGGATTTACAGGCCAAAATCGTTCGCTCGGAGACTCATCCTGCTCTATTGGAAAAAGACTGTACCCCCCTTTCACAAATGCTGGATTGAGGACTTGACATCACACCTCAAAGTGGAACAGCTTAGGTACACGATCCAAGGTTCAATGAACAAGTTTAACAAAATTTGGCAACAATTCCTAGATGACATTGGAAACTTGTCTAAGAAAACTGCATAAACTGACCCCTTGTAGTTGGTGTGATTTACCCCTCCCCCTTTTGTCTCTCTTTTTTAACCCATTATTACTAATTATTTGTGTGAAATGTGTCTTGTAGTTCATGCCTGTTCTTTAACATGTTGAAACTCAATAAAAATATTTGTCTAAAGTTACCTGTTTGTGTGCTCACTGAGATAAATACAATAGTCTGTACTTTATCTTGAAGGCACAGGTGTTTCATTTCAAAATAGCGTTTAAGCTTACACGGGACCATGCCTCTGTTGGATAGCTTTTCCCCCACACACCAAGCATAACAGACTCAGAGTTTTGGAATCCCTGGTAGAAGTAAAGCCAAAGGAAAGGCAACTTTCTCTGTACTGTCTTAGCATTGTTTTGACAATCAATCGCACTTTCACCTGAGCCAGAATGTTGTCCAGGGTTCAGATTCAGAGTCTGAATCTTTCCTTTTCAAATATTTTCATCTAGTCACCACTAAAGGCATCTTAGTCAGTCACATCTCAGTCACATCTTAAAGAGGTCATTAACCTCTGTAAAACACATAAAGAAGAGGAAGAAGAGGATGGTAGTCAATGATTATTGCATTCATACTGCCACCTACTGACATGGAAGAGCCACTACAGACACCCATGCACAACGGCAAACTATTTTCAATTTTTTGGACCAGTTAAGAAGTAAAATCAGACAATCTCCCGAGGAACCTTCAACACTCTTTCAAAGACCCCAGGGGTTCTAGGACAATCTTCTTGTACGACCCCTGGTCCTAGGACCCCTGGTTGAAAAACAAGGATCTAAATAATGCTTATTCCTTGAAATGTTTTACCTGTGTTTTTATTTATTTTTTTTTTCACCATGATACCAGTCTAGTGTTCAGGTTTGTTGCATGTCATGAAAGTCAAAGGAGCTGGTCATTCCTCATTAACTCACTGGCACAAGCTGAAGTGTTACAAGCTCTGGTTTCAGTGCACCACAGTGTTTAATATGAACAGCCTAGACACTAACTAAGAATGAGGACTGATATTGCACTTCTCAGTTGCTGTAGCACAGAGCAAACTGGCTGACTGCCATGCCTGATCGTGTGTGTCTAAAATGTAACACTTTATCCCACAGCAGCAGCTTGTGCAGGCCTTTGCTGTAAATAAGGACATGTTTCCCAAATTGCTTGGCTAAGAGTTTGTCTTTATCTGCCTAATCCTGTCACATCTGTGCTTTCTTAGATTGCTTGAAAAACTGGCATTTGTTTAGCTGTTTTGCTTTGTCACTTTTGATTTGTTTCTTTTGTTGCACTGCTCAAAAGCACTATTATTTTCTCAAATCACTTTGTGGTAACTGATAAATTCAAAGAGAGCGCTATAAAGATAATTAATGTGTTGGTTATGACCAGTATTGGGCAAGTTACTAAAAATTAGTAACTAATTACTGTCATGATTTCCTGCCTTTCTGAGGCAGGAGAGACTGAAACCCAAATGCAGGAGGATGTTGTGTGTATTTATTGAATAAAACGTGATGAAACAGTCCAAACTAACAAACAGGTGAACGTGTACAATGAGGAATCACTGGGATTATGCGCCGGACGTCCCTCAGCTCCAGGTGAGTACATACAGAGAAAACCCAAGGTGCTGCAGACGTAACTGCCAGCGGGGGGAAGCAAACGAGATGACCCAATGCACTCCAGACGTAACTGGAAGCGGGGGGAAACAAGCAGTACTCACCGAGCCGGGAACAGAGCAGTCCATGGCGATAATCCCAGAAAGACAAAGCAGGAGACAAAACAGATGACTGTGCAAATAGACAAAGCAATAATCAGGCAACAACCAGTGGGGAGACAGAGCTTAAATAATCCAAGACATGAGGATCAGAGTGATTGGGTGTGTATGCACAGGAGCCCAGCGTGGACTAAAGCTGCACTCCCACTGTCCGCGTCCGCTCAACCGCGAGGCTCGTGTTGCAAAAATTACATCGTTGTCTCCAGTCCTTCCTCCAGGCCAGACTTTTCCTGGATCGCCGAGGTACTCTGATAATGTTTATGTTTAACATGTAACCAGTGAAGCAGCTCACAGTTTATTTTCCTGTTAAACGGTCTGTTAACACATCTCAGTAAATTAGAACAATGTGAAAGTTATGTTTTGTAATATAACTAAAAAAGATAAATTTTATGATATTGGTAATAGTTTTTAAAATAAAAATCATGACATTTGTAATTTACAGATACACTAGCACATAGTACACACTATACAATACAGAATTTATTAAACTAAAAAAAATCCCATTGTAGTAAAAAATGCAAATGGTACAATAAATCATTAAATAATATGATGTTCATATTTTATTCAGTATATTACAAACAGTAATTAATTTTTTTATGTTAAAGATACAGGGTTTTCTCTGGTGACATTTCCGTGTGGCGGCCCGCCACCCTTGGAGGTATGCTGCCACACCTATGATATATTAATTTAAGAAAAAAAAATATGAAGGAAAAGCTCCTCAAGCGCGCACACAAACAATGTGCGTGACCGTCATCCGTGCAGAAGCGCCCTGCCTGCCCGGCGCCCGCGTGAATGTAGCCTGCAGGCAGAGTGTCTCTGTAGCATTGCTGTCCAAGGGAGGCATGAGCTTAATGAAGTACTTTAAACGTGGAAAAAAGTACAAGAGGTGTAAAGCAGTGGGGGCGTTTATGGTGGTTTTAACCTGCTGGTAACTGGAACAACAATGAGGAGTCATTTAGGCTTCATTGCAGGGAAAGGCAGGAGTGACTGATGAATCACTGAGGATTTACTTCACCAGCTACTACAATATTAACTAATAATTTATGTTCATTATTATGTACCTGACAGGTTAAGATGACTGAAATTCACAAAGTCAATGACTTTAATCCATCAGCAGCCTTCAGAGAAGCCAAATGTGCCAGCATTTGGATTTCAAGATAAGGGAGGTTTTTCCTGCTGTCTGGTTGGTGAGGAGATTTCTAAAAATCTAGCGCGGGGTTCTGTGGTGGACTTTTGCCAGTCGGTGCATCGTGACATGCACTACACAAAGAGCAGAGATAAACAAACCTATCATCTGGTCAGTCACTGCAACAGATACTGGAGTCAGTTTGTCTTGGCCTGTCCTTGCCACTGATGATATCTCTGTCTGTCAAGAATGTGCCGCTAGTTCAGCAAAAGCTAGTGGTACTCAAATACTTTGCAAGCAGTTTCATGAAATGGTCAGTCAGAAAGAAACTCATACTGGCTTGGACGTCACCCAGGTTAATAAGGTCAGGAGTTCCTGGCAGCGGAAGGCGAAGGACAGAGCTGCGTGGAGGAATCTGATTAGACCTAAATGAAACAGTCATTGTCGCCCCCGACAGACTGCTATGACGATGATGATGATGATTGCCGGTGTGAGTGGGTGAGAGTGAGCTGAGTGAGTGTGCGTGTATGTGTGCATGTGTGTGCATGAGAGTGGGTGTGTGGACCTGAGCAGGGAGTGGCACAGACAATGACAGATTGGAATCACCTGTCAGTGGTAGACAGGAGAGGAAGGCGTGGCTGTCAGGCACAAAATGAATAAACACAAAACTAAGCACAGACTAAGGAATAATTACAAATAACTCACAAAATAATCAAGTGGAAAAGAGCAAATAATAAGTACCAAAAATACAACAGAACATGGCTAAACAATGAAACACAATACGGAGCTCAAAAGGTAACATAAAGTACAGATAACTGAGGAACAGAAAACAGCCATGAAGCCAAGCTCCGGAGGATTCCCAGCTCGGTTCTGTCATATCGACTGGATAAGCAACCTAAGTGCAAAGTGCAATCACCAAGAGAACACACAGAAAACATTTGACCTTTTATTAGAATTTTCAAAACTGCACACTTGTGGAAAAAGTCAGTCACTCACCAGATAAGCAGGAGCCCTGCGGAGGATAGATGAGACTGATAAGGGAGGAATGGAGAAATTATGGAAATCCAATTACACCACTTACGTGGGAGGTGAGAAGAGACCAGCACAGAACCCAGCAAAGGAGAAGAACCAGCAGGTAAGAACTGCTGGTTGAGTATGGTTTGTGGGGTCTGACCGGGTGGAGAGATGAGCAGGGTAGAGGTGGAGCAACAGGCTGGCGAGCGCACCAAATCCACAGAGACACACCGCTACGTTTGCAGCAGCCTGGAAGAGATGGAAGAGAACGTGTGTAAGACAAGGTCATAAATAACACAATCACTGCTAAGAGAGCTGTCTGCTGGAGCAGTATACCCAGACGAGCCGGCGTTGAATCACTGAAGAGCGCTTCCTCATAAACGCTGGCCCAGCAGGAGACAGTAGGTGCGTCTGATGAGGAGACCGGTGAGCAGGAAGGAGGGGGCGAGCACTCACCAGCACATGACAGGTTCATGACAATTACAGCTACTAGTTACTTCCTTTCAAAATTAATTGAGTTACTTTACCAATTACTGCATGATTAAAGTAATTAATTACTTGAAAAACTAACTTTCATGTTACTTTTAAATGGCGTTCACTTAAATGGCACTTTTTACTCATCTCTGGATGACCAATGTGCTTTACAGATCCTGCTATCCACACATTCACACCCTTATGGCAGAGGAGCTGTCATGCGCAGGCACTGGCCTGACCCGCCAGGAGCAACTGGGGGTTCAGTGTCTGGATCAAAGACACTTTGAGATGCAGACTGCAGACAGAGTGGGAATGGAACCATTGATCCTCCAATCAGTAGTCAGCCACACTACACCAGAACCACAGCCGCCCCCTTTTAAATACATACTTAAATCATCTTGCACACATAGCAAGATATTTGAATTAATGGATTACATTATGGGCTTATTAATGTCAGGCTGAAAACAGACTGTTCCAGACAGAGCTTCACAGACAGTTTTTTTAATGTTGCTGTCCATGTTTATCTTACTTTTATGATTACGGCTCAATCCAATGTGCAGTGATCCAAACAAAATGTTAATTTCCCACAGTCCAAACATCTGCTGTGATAGATACATGATCCAGTCACTCAAATGCCTTTTGGAGATCAAAATCCATTTTTGAATAATCTTTGTCCAGGTAACAGGTAAATGTGTTTTAATTTCAGTGGCTCACAGTCCAGATGTCTGATGGAAAGTGATATCACATCTTCAGTCTGTAACGACATATTCTTCTTGTCATTTTGGCAGTGTTCACACCGGGTTTTTTTTTTTATCCGTAAAGTAGGCAGGTGGTTGACAATTCTGTGTACAAAGATAGCAGTGATATTATAAAAATAGCTATGTTCCTACACATTTTCAAACCTCAGACATTTTAGTCATGTACCTTTTTTTCCTTGTCAGATCGGTACTGTCATCTATTTTTAGCGATAAAGATAATTTTATCTTTCTCTTCTCCTTTTGTGCCATCTCAGTTGCTTTCCTTTCATGAGAACTTTCTAAGACATCAGTGGGGCATAAAGTTGAAGATGCTATTTGAATTTCAAAGCCCTGACAGAACACATTGCCTCTATGGGCCAAGTAATGGTCTTCTTGACAAGAAATTGCCTTCAAAATTAATCATCCGCACCGAGAGTTTTCCTGGGTGCTTCTTCCCCTGCCAGTGAGGCAGACAGCCAAAGAGGCTTTTGGCTTGGAGAGAGCAGGAAGTCATAAGTCAGAGCCAGACTTGAAATAAGAGCTAAAATCCCTCCCTCTGTGTTAGTGGCCATCCTGACAAAGACCGAACATGTTTTAAGGAACAAACCGCATGAGGTTGACTTTTTTTTCTTTAAAAAACAAGGAATTAAATTGTGTCATTTTCAATGCACCCCAGGGGAAGTGTAAAATGACCCATGAAAACACAAATCTGGAACTCCCCCTGAGCCTGTGAAGACATATGGCATCAATGAGGAGCAAACAGCCCTCAGTCATCATTGCTATGAGCTAATTAGCCATCACTAATGTGCAGCAGTTTCCATTTTTACTTACTTTGATTTACAGGGCCTGTCCCTTTACGTCTCTATGGAGACAACGTCTTTATGGACTCGTGTGGACTCAGCACACTAAACGATACTATAAAGGAGCACTTTGTAGCGGTTTAGTACCGCTCACCTCTTGAAGGCAGACCCTGAATTTTTGACCAGATGATCTCATTGTCAGCCAGATCTTTTCTGGTGTCATTTGACACAGATTATGAATCAGTGGGCTAATGTTTCACTTTGGGAACCCGTAATCTTTTTGATCATGTGCGAGGGAGGCGTGGCTCTATCATGATGTGGGATTTTTCCTCATCCTTAGTCTTGCTACAAAGGTGGTGGTTATGGCTAAGAGTCATCAATCACTTCCAGAATCGATTCGATTCCGATTCTTGAGGTTCTGAATCGATTCAGTTTTGATTTGATCCGACCTCGATTCACGTAGGGAAATTACCATTTTAATAGCTATTTTACTTGCCAGGAAAAAAAATTCTTAAGAGACCTAATGCTGCAAATTGTACCAGGAATACTATAACTTTGTTAATACATAAATTATCACATAAAGAACTGACCCAAAATCAGTTACAATAATTCACTTTTTATTATTTAACTTACGATTTCACAAAGTGCTAACAAGTACGTTCTTTAGTGCAAAGGGTGTGTAGTGTCAAGTTAGCAACTCAGAGTAAGTAAACAAATTCAATGCATGAAGCATGTATACATAAACTTACTGTATTTGCCAGCAAATATATCAGGCATTCAGGGCAACTAGAACATACTTTTTGTAAACAGTAATACCTGAGAAAATGCTACACTTATGAGGCTAAACTGAGTACTGTAGTATGTGGGTTTGGCCCTTGAGGCTTGCCGTAGCCATCTGGGGGGATGACATCAGGCAGGCTGCGGCTGCTGTATACAGTATATTGACTGTGGTCTGTAATGAGACGAGAGCAAGTTTTTAGCCAAAGTCAAATTCCTTGTATGTGTTGTGCATACTTGGCCAATAAAGCTGATTCTGATTCTGATTCTGATTCTGAATAAAGTTCAGTTGGCTGTTCGGCATAAGACAACTCACGTCTCACTCATTTCCATACATAACATTGTCGATTGAGGATTAACTCATGGAGACATGCGGGGCACCTCTACGGCCGTTTCTGCAGTATCCAGGAGAACCAGCAATTCTGTGGCCTGGCTGGTTGGCCGCGTTTGAGGAGTACATTGCGGCGTTGGGTCTGGGTAAACTTGACAGAGTGCGGAGGCGAGCACTTCTGGTTCGCAATTTTGGCATAGAAGGTCAGAAAACTTTTCACACTTTAGGGGAGACAGAGTCATGCAGATGCTGTCGGGCTGCTCGCTGCCTACTTTGCCGAACTCACACGGAGCACGAAGCTGTGGGTTGAAAGACTGTTGGCACCAAAAGTCACTAATACAGCTAGCTCAGGAGAGCTAACAGCCCAGCTAGTAGCAATGGAGAAATTAGCCATGGAGATAGGTGGGCACCAAAAACTGGAGCTAGAAGCTACAGGCTGCTAGCTAGATGACACGGTGGAATCGGAGCCACAAGAGAGGGAGCCCGTGTCCACCGGGAACAACAAGCCAGCAGAAGAGCACAGCACTAAGAGTGACCGCAGCACGGAGGGTGAGCAGCGAACGAACTTGGCTCAGTTTTCCCCACAGCCAGAGCCGGAGCAGCAGGAGGGGAGAGCACGAGCATGCTGAGAGCCCCAAAAAGCAGCAGCGACAGCCAGGCATAGAGACAGCACAGCAGAGCATCTCGGAGACAGGTGGAGACAGGTGCTCAGGTTTGATGCAGGGGGGTCTTAGTCCCGGCGCTTGGGAAATGGCAGAGGGAGCCACCGAGTGCGACGGTGAAGCGCCTGCGCTGGCGAATGGCAACAATGTGCCAGACCCAGATGCCCTCGGTACCTGGCCGCAGAGGGATGGAGGATCTGCAGCTACAATGGCAACCACTACAACAGCCTTAGAAGAGGTCAGGACAGGACCGAGAAGCACGGGGGATCAGTGTGCTTGACAACAATGTCTCAAGCCGAGCTGGGCCCCGTTGAGGGTCCTGGATTGGGTTTGGATTCGAGGTGAGGAACATCCGTGGTAAAGATTGGCCAGGCGACAGCCTGCAAAACATCAAGGGTGTGTGCACATAGTGCCTAAGCTGGGCGCAGTGTGCTTCAGATGGTCTGGTGGCTAGTCGAGGCATACCGGTCAGTTTCGATGTGTCCGGGGGGACGCTCCAGGTGGCGAGGCTGGACGGGCATCAGTGATGGCGGTGTGGGGTCCGGCCCTGCCATCAAGAGGATCGGCCATCGCTCCGGGGGTCTGCTGTCTCCAGGGGCGCGCCTGCTGAGGCGTTGCCCTGGGCCCCCCCTCAAGTCAGTTCTACCCTTTTCTACCCAAGGGACAGTGCTGTAAATTTTGCTAAATAGTTCTAATGTTCATATGTTTAAATGGTAAAATGGTAAATGGCATTCACTCATATAGCGCTTTTATTCTCATCTCTTGATGACCAAAGCACTTTACAGATCCTGCTATCCACCCATTCACACACACATTCACACACTTATGGTGGCATGCTACCTAACATGGCACTTCCAGACCCACCAGGAGCAATTGGGGTGAAGTGTCTTGCCCAGGGACACAACGGGAGGATATCCGGGGAGAGCGGGATTCAAACTGCCAACCATATGGTTATAGGACTACCTGCTCTGCCTCCTGAGCAACTGTGATAAAATGTTATTGTTTTGTGTGTTTTAGTCGTTTAGGAAAATGGCAATGATTTTAGTTTTTTAATGGACTTTGATTTATTTTAGCAGGTGGCAGAATAATCCACCTTGCCGTGTGGGCAGGACGGCAGTCCACCTATCCACCCTATTTTAGGTTTTATCGCGTGTGTGTGTGTGTGTGTGTGTGTGTGTGTGTGTGTGTGTGTGTGTGTGTGTGTGTGTGTGTTTTAGGCCATTTAGAAATATCAGTTTTCGTTTTGTTAGTGCATGATTTGGGTCCCAAATTTGGGGAGGTTTCAGTTGGGTGTATGGTTTTGGACTTTTCCAAATGGGGGGAATATGTCGTATGTGGGTTTGGCCCTTGGGGCTTGCCGTAGCCATCTGGGGGGATAATGTCAGGCAGGCTGCGGCTGCTGTATATATTGACTGTGGTCTGTAATAACGTTGAGTTGGATGTTCAGCATAAGATGACTCACGTTTCACTCATTTCCATACATAACAAGTACATGTGCAAAACAACCAAGGTGCAACTGGTCCATTATTTCCACAGCATGTCATATTTGCAGCACTGAAGCAAAGAATATATGTAAACATGTGAAAAGCACGTGCATCCACGTCCAAGGGATCGTGCTAATGAGGGCTAGCAAGTAATCGACCTTGAGATTCTGCCATCACCAGAGTGAAATTATCAACACTGGAAAGTAAACTAGTTTGAAAATGAGACTGCCACTCACTTGCAGACAGATGGATAGGAGGTGAAACGTACTGTCTGTTGAATATATTCATCCCATGTATGCCTGCCACGGACATGCTAATAACAGCTAGCAACATAAACAACCATCATGGAGGTGTAGTTTTGGAGGAGGCTGTAACAAATTTCCAGGCGAGAGCCCCGCCCGATAACATTATAAACTTAAATTTTAGATTTTGTAAATCGATATCGGCTCAGTCAAATGTGAATCAATTCGAATTGGAGAATTCATCTTTTGAGTCCACCCCTAGTGGTGGTGGTCATTAAAACCTGTTTACCACATGTGCTTTGACTTCTATAAGTGTGTGAATTCTTTCCTTTGGTCTTTGTTGGTCCCACTGCTTTCAAGCATTTTTCCCATGTTCCTTGGACTTATAGAGTTTGTTTCTTGAGGTCTTAGTTTTCGTGTTTGGTTCAGTTTTGGACTTGATTAAACTATGCCTTTGGTATTGTTTTATGGCTCCTGGGTCCTGCATGCATATGGATCCTGCAGTCACGACCTCAAATTAGTAAAATAAGATGCAAAGAAGTATAACTGATGGAAAGACACATGAATTTACAGAGACAACAATACACTGAAGACATGGGGGAGAAATAATACTAAGTATCATGAAAATCACAGGCCGGTATCATGCCCAGCAGTCCACAGTCAAGTCCACTGCTTTTTTACTGTAGACCTACTACAGTCTAAGGGCCTCTATTGTGTGGTGCCATTCTTGTTTTAATGAGTTACACTGTTTGGAAGTCTATAAAGCATGTAGTCTGTAGGTGAGCACACCCTTCATACCCACCACAGTAATAACTAACCTGATTACCTGCAGCTGCTGTCATTAGCACACCTGTCCTAATAACTGCTTCGATGTAAACAGACCTCAGTAGCTCTAGTTCCTCGTGGGATTGCCTTGGTTTTACAGCTCGTTGTCAAGGTCTGGACATGGCTGTGCTCATGTTGTTGCTTTATGTTGTCATTTGATTCTCTGTGGTCTCCAGGACATGAGTTCAGCCATGTCCTCACCTTTTGTTATGTTTCTCTGTGCTTATTATTATTTTCCTGGTTTGTTTTGCATTATTCATTCCTGCCATGTCTTTAATTCTGATTTTCATTATGTGATTATTTTCCCTGCCTCAGCCTAAGTTTGGTCATTGTGTTTACAGCTGTGGACAAAATTGTTGGTACCCCTCTGTTAATGAAAGAAAAACCCACAATGGTCACAGAAATAACTTGAATCTGACAAAAGTGGTAATAATTAAAAATTCTATGAAAATTAACCAATGAAAATCAGACAAAGCTTTTGAATTGTGGTTCAACAGAATTATTTTAAAAAACAAACCTGGACAAAAATGATGGTACCCTTAACTTAATATTTTGTTGCACAACCTTTTGAGGCAATCACTGCAATCAAAAAATTTCTGTAACTGTCATTGAGACTTCTGCACCTCTCAGCAGGTATTTTGGCCCACTCCTCATGAGCAAACTGCTCCAGTTGTCTCAGATTTGAAGGGTGCCTTCTCCAGACGGCATGTTTCAGCTCCTTCCACAGATGTTCAATAGGATTTAGATCAGGGCTCATAGAAGGCCACTTTAGAATAGTCCAATGTTTGGCTCTTAGCCATTTTTGGGTGTTTTTAGCTGTGTGTTTTGGGTCATTATCCTGTTGCAAGACTCATGACCTGTGACTGAGACCAAGCTGTCTGACACCGGGCAGCACATTTCTCTCTAGAATACCTTGATAGTCTTGAGATTTCATTGTACCCTGCACAGATTCAAGACACCCTGTGCCAGATGCAGCAAAGCAGCCCCACAACATAACAGAACCTCCTCCATGTTTCACAGTAGGGACAGTGTTCTTTTCTTGGTATGCTTCATTTTTGCATCTGTGAACATAGCGCTGATGTGCCTTGCCAAAGTTCCAGTTTTGTCTCGTCTGTCCATAGGGCATTCTCCCAGAAGCTTTGTGGCTTGTCAACATGCAGTTTGGCAAATTCCAGTCTGGCTTGTTTATGATTTGTTTTAACAGTGGTGTCCTCCTTGGTTGTCTCCCATGAAGTCCACTTTGGCTCAAACAATGACGGATGGTGCGATCTGACACTGATGTACCTTGACCTTGGAGTTCACTATGAATGTGTTTAGAGGTTGTTCTGGGCTCTTTTGTTACCATTCTTCATCAAGTTTCCTCCTGCCGCCACATCCAGGGAGGTTGGCTACAGTCCCGTGGATCTTAAATTTCTGAATAATATGTGCAACTGTAGTCACAGGAACATCAAGCTGTTTGGAGATGGTCTTATAGCCTTTACCTTTAACATGCTTGTCTATAATTTTCTTTCTAATCTCCTGGGATAACTCTCTCCTTTGCTTCTTCTGGTCCATGTTTAGTGTGGTACACACCATGTCACCAAACAGCACAGTGACCACTTGTCACCCTTTAAATAGGCCGACTGACTGATTACAAGTTTGTAGACACCTGTGATGTTAATTAGAGGACACATCTTGGTTGAACATGTCCCTATTAGGGATGGGCATTCGGTGAAATTTTCTTCGTCGATCGTCGGGAGAATTAATGATTAATAATCGGTTAATCATTAACATTTTTAGGTAGGTAACAAGGCAGGTAGACTACATTAGAACATCAGGTATCAACACGGAGAGCCGCACAACTCAAATATACTCTCTGTTCGCTGTTCTCGTGTTGGCTCGGCTCGGGAATCTCGCAAGCTGATTGGCCGAGACGTTTCACCCCGCAAGCTGATTGGCCGAGACGTTTTACCCACCTCCTCTCCCTGCCGAGCGGCCACCCAGCAAATGAAGACCGCATTCATTGCTCTTTATCGCTCGTGTTGCTTAGTCTCGCCGCGTGGAACTTTTTGCTGTTCTCTTGTGCCATTTTGTGCGAAATAGTCTTCCCGTCGAGCCACTACGCCGCCTCCTGCAGCTTCCCTCGACGATCCTGCGCCTCTAGCACCTGAGGAGCAGTAAAGCTCTCATTAACCTGTGCAGTAAATCATCTTCATCTTGAGTTACGTATCTTGTTATAAGAATAAAAGAGTTCTAAAAACATATTTATGTACACTTTATTTACATCTACGTATGTATGTACACTTACACACACACACACGTATCATATGAGAGAGAGAGTGAGAGAATGAACGTACGTATTATTTATGGGTGACGCGATAAGTGAGGGATCACTGTACTCTTATGTATTGAGAATAATAATAAAAAAATACAAAGCGTTTTTCTTCGAGGATGAATTTATTAACAAGACAAGTTTGCAGTAAAACGTGAACACATGCGCACTGCGCAAACAAGGGAGGCTTCAAGTTGCGAGCCAGACAATAACGGGAGACACATACAGGACACATAACGGAACATATATTTCTTTCTTTTACTTTTTTCTTTTCCTTTATTTAAAAACAAGGATATCAAAATAAGAAAGCTAGCTAGACCTGCTTTTTGTTAAAAAAAAATGCGCTTGTTCAGTGTTTGGCAGTAAAACGTGAACTCATGTCAGTGACACTGACAGTGACAACATAACGGAACAGCCGTTTTTTTTACCCTTCCATCCATCCATCCATCTTCTACCGCTTTTCCGGAGGTCCGGGTCGCGGAGGCAGCAGTTCAAGCAGAGAAGCCCAGACTTCCCTCTCCCCAGCCACCTGCTCCAGCTCTTCAGAGGGGATACCAAGGCGTTCCCAGACCAGCTGGGAGACATAGTCTCTCCACCGAGTCCTGGGTCTGCCCCGGGGTCTCCTCCCAGTGGGACGTGCCTGAAACACCTCAAGTGGAAGGCGTCCAGGAGGCATCCTAATCAGATGCCCATACCACCTCAACTGACTCCTTTCAATGTGGAGGAGCAGCGGTTCTACTCTGAGCCTCTCCCGGATGACTGAGCTTCTCACCCTATCTCTGAGGGTGAGTCCAGCAATCCTACGGAGAAAGCTCATTTCAGCCGCTTGTATCCGCGATCTCGTTCTTTCGGTCATTACCCAAAGCTCGTGACCATAGGTGAGAGTAGGAACGTAGATTGACTGGTAAATCGACAGCTTTGCCTTAGAACTAAGCTCCCTCTTCACCACAACAGACCGGTACAACGTCCACATCACTGCAGATGCTGCTCCAATCCGTCTGTCGATCTCTCGCTCCATTTTCCCCTCACTCGTGAACAAAACCCCAAGATACTTAAACTCCTCCACTTGGGGCAGGAGCCTGTCCCCAACCCGGAGAGGACAATCCACCTTTTTCCGGCTGAGGACCATGGACTCGGACTTGGAGGTGCTGATTCTCATGCCAGCCGCTTCACACTCAGCGGCAAACCGTCCCAGCAAGAGCTGTAGGTCATTGCTGGATGAAGCCAACAGGACAACATCATCTGCAAACAACAGAGATGAGATCCTGTGGTCACCAAGCGTGACACCCTCCATTCCCCGGCTGGGCCTAGAAATCCTGTCCATAAAAATTATGAACAGGATCGGTGACAAAGGGCAGCCCTGGCGGAGTCCAACTCTCACTGGGAATGACTCCGACCGAGTGTTGGCAATACGAACCAAACTCTCACAACGGTCGTACAGAGACCGAATAGCTCGTAACAACAAGCCCGATACCCCATACTCCCGAAGCACCCCCCACAAAAATCCACGAGGGACGCGGTCAAATGTCTTCTCCAAGTCCACAAAACACATGTAAACTGGTTGGGCAAACTCCCACGAACCCTCAAGAATTCTCGAGAGGGTAAAGAGCTGGTCCGATGTGCCACGGCCAGGACGAAAACCACATTGATCCTCCTGAATCCGAGGTTCGACCAACGGCCGGACTCTCCTCTCCAGTACCTTGGCATAGACCTTCCCAGGGAGGCTGAGGAGTGTGATCCCTCTAAAGTTGGAGCACACCCTCCGGTCCCCTTTTTTGAAGAGAGGAACCACCACCCCGGTTTGCCATGCCAAAGGCACTGCCCCCGACCTCCACGCAATGTTGCAGAGGCGTGTCAACCATGACAACCCAACAACATCCAGGGCCTTGAGGTACTCAGAGCGAATCTCGTCCACCCCCGGGGCCTGGCCACCAAGGAGATTTTTAACCACCTTGGCGACCTCAGCCCCTGTGATAGGCGAGTCATCCCCCTCGTCCCCAAACCCTGCTTCCTCTGTGGAAGGCGTATCAGTGGGATTGAGGAGATCCTCAAAGTATTCCTTCCACCGCCCGACGATATCCCCAGTTGAAGTCAACAGTGTCCCATCCGCACCATACACAGTGTGGACGGGGAGCTGCTTTCCCCTCCTGAGCCGCCGAACAGTTTGCCAGAATCTCTTTGAAGCCGACCGAAAGTCTTGTTCCATGGCCTCACCGAACTCCTCCCATACCCGGGTTTTTGCTTCAGCAACCACCCGAGCTGCACTCCGCTTGGCCTGCCGGTACACCTCAGCTGCATCGGGAGTCCCACAAGCCAACCAAGCTTGATAGGACTCCTTCTTCAGCTTAATGGCCCCCCTCACCACTGGTGTCCACCACTTGGTTCGGGGGTTGCCACCACGAGATGCACCGACCACCTTGCAGCCGCAGCTCTGGGCCGCCGCTTCAACAACAGAGGTGGAGAACATGGCCCATTCAGACTCCATGTCTCCAGACTCCCTCGGGATGTGGTTGAAGTTCTTCCGGAGGTAGGAGTTGAAGACCTCCCGGACAGGGGCCTCAGCCAGACGCTCCCAGCACACCCTCACTATACGTTTGGGTCTACCAGGTCTGAATGGCTTCCTCCCCTGCCATCGGATCCAACTCACCACCAGGTGGTGATCAGTTGACAGCTCTGCACCTCTCTTTACTCGGGTGTCCAAGACATACGGTCGCAGGTCTGATGATACGATAACAAAATCGACCTGCGACCTAGGGTGTCCTGGTGCCAGGTGCACATATGGACACCCTTATGCTTGAACATGGTGTTCGTTATGGACAGACTGTGGTTAGCACAGAAGTCCAATAACTGAACACCACTCGGGTTCAGATCGGGCAGGCCGTTCCTCCCAATCACCCCCCTCCAGGTTTCACTGTCGTTGCCCACGTGCGCATTGAAGTCCCCCAGTAGGACAATGGAGTCTCCAGGAGGAGCACCCTCCAGCACCCCAGTCACAGACTCCAAAAAGGGTGGGTACTCTGAAACATCATTTGGTGCATAGGCACAAATGATGGTCAGGACCCGTTTCCCAACCCGAAGGCGCAGGGAAGCAACCCTTTCGTCCACCGGGGAAAACTCCAATATAGAGGCAGCAAGGTGGGGCGATACAAGAATACCCACCCCTGCTCGTCGCCTCTCGCCCGGGGCAACTCCAGAAAAGGCCAAGCTACAGCCCCTCTCCAGGAGACTGGTTCCGGAACCGGAGCTGTGTGTTGAGGTGAGGCCGACTATATCTAGCCGGTATCGCTCAACCTCATGCACCAGCTCAGGCTCCTTCCCCACCAGAGAGGTGACATTCCACGTACCAAAAGCCAGTTTAGAAAGCTTGGGATCAGTCCGCCAAGGTCTCCGCCTTTGACCGCCACCTAATCCACATAGCACCGGACCTCCATGATCCCTCCTGCAGGTGGTGAACCCACTGGAGGGCGGACCCATGTAACTCCTTTGGGCTGAGCCCTGCCGGGTCCCATGGGTGGAAACCCGGCCACCAGACGCTAGCCTTCGAGCCCCTCCCCCAGGCCTGGCTCCAGGGTGGGGCCCCGGTAACCCCATACCGGGCGGGGTACACTGAATCCTTGATATACAATTTATCATGAGAGTCTGTTGGATCGTTCTTAGTCTGGCCCTTCACCCAGGACCAGTTTGTCTTGGGAGACCCTATCAGAGGCAAATTGCCCCGGACAACATAGCTCCTGGGATCACTGGGGCACGCAAACCCCCCCACCACGATAAGGTGACGATCCATGAGGGAGTTTTTTTTTTACCCTAATAAAAATAATAATCTCGAAAAGCCTGTAACAAGGCAACAAGGCATTTGTATATTCCAATCAGGATAGCATCACGACGCCAGTATTATTACAGAGACGGCTACCCATTTTTGTTTAAAAAGATGAGCATATTCACATGCTCTGGCGTCAGACGTGACCAAATTCTGGTCACCGTCAGTCCTGCCACTGAAAAAACCTGTTCGGATGGGACAGACGTGGCCGGGATGCACAAGTACCTATTAGCTAATTTCACCAACCTTGGGAATCGAACTCCGTTATCTCTCCACCAGTCGGTTGGGGTACAACCCAGTGGTGGTGGAGTCTCTCGCAAAAAGTTCTGAAATTCAGCATCGATGTCAGTCTCATGATGAGTGGCATAGTCATCTCCAAGAAGGAGTGCCATAGCTGAGACGTGGCGATTTGAGTCCGCAGCAGCAGTGTTTGCGCGGTCAGACGTAACCTCCTCCCCATCCAGTGGAACAGCCTCTTCTTCACTGGTCCCTACTGCTGTGGCCAGGTGAACCAGTTTCGCATTGGCAACCACTCTTTGTGCTGGTGAAAGAAAGCCGAGATGCTTGTGGCGTGGGTCCAACATCGTAGCTATCATGCTGACGGATGACACAAACTCATCAGACTGGACCTGTATGGTGGAAAATGAAGTAAGAGTTAGGATACATATTGTTCTATACACAACAGAACAGCTAAGCAATTATGGTAACTAATAGAAATTATATAGCCATTTAATTTGAAATCATATAGAATAAAATAAGGCTTCCAAAATAATTAAACTTACATTCATTCGCTCGATGAGGGAGGACCGCACTTTTTCCTTGAATTCGACAAGTCTGGCCCCGTCTTCTTCACGGCGAATGAGGTGGATATTGACGAGCCCAAAGGTGACAGGATATATGTTTGAAATGGACACGTCATCTTCGGCAGACATAACTGTGGTGGCACATTTAAGTGCTGACAGCACAGGCTGCGTGTCTTCCATCAACTGCCAATATTCATCCTTCAGTTCCAGCATCCTGGCATCTTGGAGTTTGGTTACTTTTCGATCCGATAGCACAGCAACAACAGCCCAACGCTGCTCCACAAGCCGATCGAACATCTCGCACACGGAGTTCCACCGTGTTTTGCATGACTGGATAAGCCGGTGAGTTGCGAGCCCCATCTGTTCTTGCTTCTTTAGCAGTGCTGTGGTTACTGATGTGCTGTGATTAAAGTGGCTCACGAGCTTGCTGGCCACTGATATTACCCGATGCAGGTACAGAGCAAACCCGTCATTGATTGCCAACTGTAAAGTGTGAGCAAAGCAAGGGCATGAAATCCAGCTTACTCTGGTGGCGTTGTTGGCAGCAACAATATTCGCTGCATTGTCATGGACACATGCAAGAACTTTGCCTTCAAGACCCCACTGCCCTACAGCTTCGTTTAGCTTTTCAGCGAGATGATCAGCTGTATGTCGTCCTGGCAGGCTTTTGGTCAGCAGTACAGCTGAATTGACTTTCCACTCATCGCTGATATAGTGGCAGGTGATCGTGATATAACTCTCCGAGGTTAACGCAGACCAGCAGTCAGTGGTTATAGCCACTTTCTCCGCCATGGACAACTCTTTAACCAGTTCCTGTGCCCTCTGTTCGTAGTGTGTTTCTATCCGTCTTGTCACGGTGCGTCTTGACGCCATGGTGTATTCCGGTTCCAAAAATTTGCCCTCCACGGCACTGACAGGGAGCATGTCTGTTTCGATCATCTTCACTATCAGTTCGGTGACCTTCTCTGCTCGTTGAGCACTGCAGCTCCTCCGTGCTAGCATCGAGTCCAGGCTAGCCTGGGTTAGAGATGATGAACCGCTGCCACCGTCTTTTACCAGGCTTGGATGAGTGGTGTTCAAATGATACATCATTTGTGTTGTCGATGAGGTATATTTGTATGCTGCATTACAGTGATTGCAGTACACCTGGTCATTTTTTAAATTAAAATGGTCCCACGCAACACTTCGCCGCAATCTCTTCATGATTTGGCGATTGCCCTACGGAAGCTCGCTTGTATCAACTGAGGCACGCCAGGGTACGGCGATGGTGTAATGTTGCCCCCTGGTGCCCAAATTTTGCCAGTGGCACAGTTAAATGCATTGCATTGTTTGAGGACGGCCGTGCACTAGGCCTAATAACCTACATTCGGATTGTTTAAAAAAAAACGGTTTGTCGACGAAAATGAACTTCCTCGGTGAAATTCTTAATGATCAATTATCGGTTAATCGGTTAATTATGCCCATCCCTAGTCCCTATGGTCACATTATTTTCAATCTTTTCTAGGGGTACCATCATTTTTGTCCAGGCCTGTTTCATGAGTTTGTTTTTTTTAAATAATTCTGTTGAACCACAATTCAAAAGCATTGTCTGATTTTCATTGGTTAATTTTCATAGACTTTTTATTTATTACCACTTTTGTCAGATTCAAGTTATTTCTGTGACCACTGTGGGTTTTTCTTTCATTCAGTGGAGGAGAAGAGAGAACAGCTGGCGTTGGCTTTTCTATCTCCAACAAGCTAGCTGCTCAAGGTATCACCCCTACACCAATCAGCGACAGGCTTATGTCAATGTGCATACAGCTAAAGGGAGAAAACAATCTAACTCTCATTAGTGTATATGGGCCGACCATGCAAAGATCTCAGGAAGAAAAAGAGCAGTTCTATGAAAAGCTTGGCAGCTGCACATCTGCCGCCAAGATAGACATCATCATCATCCTGGGTGACTTTAATGCTCAAGTGGGCAAGGACTGGAAATCGTGGCCGAATGTAATTGGAAAACACGGCGTTGGTAAAATGAATTCCAACGGGCTTATGCTCTTAGAATTCTGCACCAGATTCCAGCTCAGTGTCATGGGTACTATGTTCCAACAGAAAAACACCCTAAAAAACACATGGCAACACCTACGTTCAAAGCACTGGCACCAAATCGACCATGTACTATCCAATAAGGCCGCAAAACCATATGTCACAGTGACACGAGTCAATCGTGCAGCAAACTGCTTCACCGATCATAAGCTCCTGGTATCTAAGTGCCTGTTCTTTATTAAAAACAAGAAGAGTGGTACAAGGCCTCCCAAGAAGCTAGACACACATTTGAATGATGACAAAAAAGCATTACTGGAGCTCTTCCTAGATGAAAAGTTGTCTACCTGTAAGACGGACTTTGATGAACTCAGAGTTATTCTCCAGAATGCTGCCACCCATGTCTTCGGCAAAAAGAAACGAGTGCAGAATGACTGGTTTGATGATCAGGACCAAGAAATTCAAAAGCTGCTTGAAGACAAGAACTTGGACAGGCATGCTCTAAGAAGGCGGATCAGAGAGCTAAAGAATGACTGGTTTCGGTGCAGAGCTGAGGAGGCAGAGCGGCACTCTCAGGAGAAGAACCACAGAGAGTTTTATGCTACCCTCAATGCCGTCTATGGCCCTAGATCCAGAAGCACCCATCCTGTGAAGTCCAAAGATGGTGAGCTCCTGACTGTTCCTGACAAGATAAAGGACAGATGGGTTGAACACTTCAGTGACTTATTAAATCAACCAACGGATGTTGACTTGAGCATCGTCTATGACATAGACCAGCTTCCAGTTATCGAATCAATGAGCCTCCCAATTGAAGACCAAGAACTTGACCAAGCCCTTAGAAACACCCGATTAGGAAAGAGCCCAGGTTCAGACAGTATTCTACCTGAAGTACTTGTGCATGGAGGGCATTGCTTAAGAGCTTTCCTACTTGTCCTATTCAACAGCTGCTGGACTACAGAGATTATCCCAACCAACTGGATAGATGCCATCATCGCAATTCTGTTCAAAAAAGGTGACAGAAGCCTCTGCGGCAATAAGAGAGGAATCTCACTGCTCAGTGCTGTCGGTAAAGTCTTCGTGGGCATTATCTTGTAGAGGCTTCACCTGTTAGCAGAATATATCTACCCCCAGTCGCAGTCAGGGTATCGAAACGGTAGAAGTACAGTAGATGGGATTTTCACCCTTCGCCAGCTGATGGAAAAAACAAGAGAGCAGCGCAGATGTTTGTACATAGCCTTCGTGGATTTTGTGAAGGCATTTGACCCGGTCAATCGCAAGCTCCTCTTCATCATCCTTGGCAAACTTGGCTGTCCTCCAAAGTTTATAAGAATCATAAAGAGATTATACACGGACGTGCACGCCCGACTTGCTATCAATGGTGAACTCACCCAATTCCTTGAATACAACAGCGGGGTCAAGCAGGGGTGTAAACTAGCTCCAACACTCTTTGGCATGTATGCAGCAGTCCTACTTTGGCTCGCTTTCAAAGAAATCAAGCACACCTGCAGCGTACAGATCAGACTGTGTAACGATGGCGATCTTTTTGACCTCCGCAGATTAAAACCGAAATCCAGAGTCCTCACAGAATATATTAGAGAAGCTCAGTATGCTGACGATATTGCGATCTTCAGTGATACACCAGAGGGCCTGCAGACGTTATTATCCTCCTACAATGACATCGCTAAGAGAATGGGTCTCTGCATCAACACAGTCAAAACAGAGACCATGTGTGTTGGCAATACAGCTGAGTTCTTTATTGACGACATCAAATTGGCCAACATTACTCGCTTCAAGTATCTCGGCAGTTATGTCAGCAGTGACTGCTCTATGAAGGGGCAACTTGCATCTCGTATCCAAGTAGCATCGTGTGCTTTTGGCCGTCTGCTCAAGAGGGTGTTTGATTCGCATGACCTCACAGTCTCTACCAAAGTCGCAGTTTACAATCAGTGCCTTATGCCCCTCCTGATGTATGGCAGCGAAACCTGGACCCTTTACCAGCACGAAGTCAGGCAGCTTTGCATAATCCAACAGCGTCACCTTCGCCTTATACTAAGCATCAAGTGGGACGATTTCATCAGCAATGAGGAGGTGCAGCGGCGGGCACACGTCGAAGACATCGAGATCAAGCTTGTAATGAGTCGCCTGCGCTGGTTAGGTCATGTCTGTCGAATGAATGATGATAGGCCGGTGAAGGAACTCCTGTATTGTGAGCTGGCTCATGGTTCTCGCAAAGTAGGTCGACCCAAACTCCGTTTTAAAATGGTCGCCGAAAAGTTTGTGTGGCCAGGCCTGCGCAAAAACGTAAAAGAATGGGCAAAAACTTGCATTTCTTGTCAACGCGCCAAAATACACAGACACACAAAAGCCCCTCTGGAGCCTTTTCCAATCCCTGCTAGAAGGTTCGACCACGTTCATGTCGACCTCGTGGGGCCACTACCTTCCTCCCAAGGTTTCACACACCTATTAACAATGATAGACCGCACCACACGCTGGCCAGAGGCAGTCCCTCTAGCGGCAACCACAGCGGAGGAAGTCGCTTGCGTTTTTTTGACAAACTGGGTGGCACGTTTCGGCGTCCCATCAGACATCACGTCCGATAGGGGGCCTCAATTTGTCTCAGAGCTCTGGTCAGCCATGTCCAACAGCTTAGGGGCAACAATTCATCGCACCACCGCTTATCACCCTCAGGCTAATGGGTTATGCGAGCGTTTTCACAGGTCTTTAAAGGCTGCCCTCAGAGCCTCACTAACGGACACAAATTGGGTAAATAAACTTCCCTGGGTTTTATTGGGGTTGCGTGCTGCACCTAAAGAGGATCTAGACGCCTCTCCCGCAGAATTAGTCTTTGCACAACCTCTCAGGCTTCCAGGTGAATTTTTACCAGAGAACCCAGAGCCAGGGCATCTTCCAGTCCCAAGGTTTTTAGGCTGCAACGGACCGGGCTCTCTCCCCGGTCCAGCTCATCACTCCTTCCCACGGGTTTTTGTCCCTCAAGCTTTAAAAAACGCTGAGTTCGTTTTTGTTAAGCATGAAGCTTTAAAACCAACTTTCCTCCCAGCATACGATGGGCCATTCAGAGTGCTGGAACATGGTGATAAACACTTTGTGCTTGATTTTGGGGATAGAAAAGAAACAGTCAGCATTGACAGACTTAAACCTGCCTTCTTGTTGAAAGACGAGCCTGCACAGTTGGCGAGAGCACCTCGGCGGGGTAGACCCCCCAAGAGAAAAGACTCAGCCCCCCAGCAGGGAACAGTTAACCTCTCTCCTTCCCACACTGCAGATTCCTCACAAGATGGTCCCAGCAGGGCGCCTAAACCAACCTACAGCAGTTTTGGGAGAAGATTAAAACCCAGACAGCACAGGGACTGATACAAACCACTCCACAATTGTTCACTAATTGTGCTGCAACAGTTTAGGACTGACTTATGATTTTACTATGCTGTTATGATTACCACTGAACTCTCTTAGGAGCATGGCTGCTGGAAAGTTCTTCCGTGGCAAGAGATGTAACATTTAGTATGTCATAGTAACTATCTTAGACTGTGAACCTCTCTGTTGTCCTTTCTTAGTTGTTTGGGGGGCCTGTGGTCTATATTAATCATATATTCCATAACCTACATATGTTGAAGCATGTGGAAATGTTTAGTAATTACATATGTAAAGGACTTCACACCTCTGAAAGGACAAAGGCTCTCAACCGCCGAGTGAAGAACAAAGACGTTCCCAGACACGGCGGAGGAGACCAGAGGAGCCACCCTCACCCCCTAAGGCGAGGAGAGGAAATACCAAGACAATGGGGGATTAAGATAATGAGGGATGTCAGCCTTTGTTATGCATGTCTTTTGTTGTGTGCACGTATAAAGCCAGTGAACCGGAGAGATTCTCTCTCTTTTCTCCTTCTGCCACTCTGCACAAGATGAGACTTGTTAGAAGAGCTGATTATTAAACTTTGTTTATAAATCAAATCGCCTCTTCATTTCCAAGCTCTTCTACACAACCAATCTTTATTTCGAATAGATTAAAAGTACAGATTAAAAGAAACAGAATAATATAACAAAGGGGAAAGAAAATCCAACAAGGTCAAATTAGACAATAACTCCTCTGATTATACAGTTCAACATAAGTTATCCGAAATGGGTGGTGGCTGAAGCCGCAGCTTATATTGCCCACCCATATTCCATCCAAGAATTCAAAAGAAAAACAAACAAGAGCAATTACAATTCAGAACAAAGCTAAGACAAAATGTGACAAAAAAAACAAACAAACTAGGCAACAACACAACGCAGACTGGATATGACAATCCTTATGTGATTTTATATGTCATCTTGTATATATGTTTGGAGTATTTCTTCCTTTAGTTTTTGTTTAAATTGTCCAAGCATTGTACATGATTTTAATTCAGGTCCAAAATCGTTCCATAATCTGACTCCTTGCACTGAAACACAGTGTTGCTTGGTGGTAGTTCTCACTGAAGGTTTTTGAAATATACATGTTCCTCTGAAATGATATTGTTTCTCCCTTATTTGGAACAGCTTTTGGATATTTGCGGGCAGTGATAGATTCTTCACTTTAAACATTATTACTGCATTATGACTTGATCCAAAGCTGTTATGATCAGGCGAGCGTGCCTCCCCCCTCCCTTCCTGCTTCTGTTTTCAAGGCTCCAGAGCTCATCAGCGCACCTGCGTGATTACACACCTGCTGCCTCCTGATTCACCAGCTTATTAAAGGGCCAGAGTGTGAAGAGCTTTCTGCTGGTTCAGTTTAAAGGGAAGCACATCCATCAAGAAATCCCACACAAACACAAGATCATACTGCTGCAAGGAATTTTTGTGTTCACAAATGCAAAATAGATGATGACACATTGATAGTTAAAAGGACAAACTCTGTAGCTTTCATCTGCCACACCATTAATGTTGCAGCACAGCTTAAGAAGAAAAGTGACACAATCAAAACCATTGTGGAAGCAGCAGGAAGATTCCTAGATATGAAAGATGTCAAAGCCAACCAAACTCATGTATTGACAGCTGAAACTGGGGAGAATGCACATGGAGAAACTTTATTAAGATCTCAGTTATGGTACTACACATACTACAGTGGAATGCGAGGAGTCTAATAGCAAATGGACAAGAACTCAAGAAGTATTTTTATGAATTAGTTGTTCCAGAGGTAGTGTGTGTCCAGGAGACATGGCTTCAACGTCACTTAGATTTTGTTATTCCAGGATATAGTTAAGACAAGACAGAATTAACAGTGTTAATGGAGGAGGATGTGCCACTTTCATAGTGACACATCTCAGCCTGGCATATCTCCCCTGAGAATACAGAGCATAATATTATTGAAATATGTAGGTCAAATGGAAAGGAAATAATAAGCTGATTAATTTTCACAACCCATGTAAGAAGTTAACAGCAGATATATTCAGTGTTATGGCAGGGGAAGTGCATAAGAAAGAGGTGTGGGGACTTTAAAGGGCTGATGACACATTTTTGATTTCCCCTAATTTTTCAACACATAATACAATATGACAAAATAGGTTGGTCTGTGCAGTTCTAAGTCAAACAGGCTTTTTTCACGCGAATAGCCAACATTTTCATGAGTGCCACGACACCAATTATATCAGTGGCTGGAAAACCCCGCTGCCATGTAGTCACGTCATCAACAGAATACAGTGCTTGGCTGCCCATTGTACACACAGGATGGAAACGGTTGAAAACATCGACGATGGTTCCAGCACATGTAGTGTGGAATTGGTTTGTGTTGTCCAATCTTCCGATGATTTATAGTTCCAAAGAACTGGATGACAACGAAGAATCTGGGGGCATCAAACCATATAGGTTTGAGCCGTGCCAAGCGGGCATCGTGCTAAGCGAGTCACACTCAGAGAGTGACAGTGGAGAGGCGCACATGCCCGCCTCAGCAGCAGCGACAAACACATGGCAGGGGAACACCAAGAGTTATTCTTTTGTTACAGATATTGCAACAAATTATTTGTTCATAAATATAATTTATTTAAACCGGATTTTTCAATAAAATCATAGCAGTGTATTCTCTGTGGCTCAGACTGTCACGACTCGCTGCTCATCAGCGGCGCCAGCTGTGCGCACACCTGCGCCTCGTCAGCGGTGAGGGATTTAAGCCGCCTTGCCCTGGGCTTTGGCCTGAAGCCGTCTGTTCTCATCGGCATCTCTTGCTGCAAGGAACCCCCTTCACCAAGCAAGATATCACGTAAGGATCTCTTACCTTTTCCTCCCAGCCTTCTCCCCTGTGCACAGGTGGATTTCCCGGTGGCGGACAACGTTCTCCAGCCATCATCTCCTCGCTGCTGCATCAGGCGCTCCAGGTCGCTGTCTACCGGGCTACGCCCTTGCTTAACGCCAGCCACCTGCCCAAACCAAGTAAGCCAGCTGTCATTATCATATCTCCTGTATTGGTGTGGTGCCCGTTACCCTTCTCCCTCTGCTTCTCCCATAGGGTTGTCCGGCTGAACGGCTTCCTGCCCCTGTGCCTGACACAGACGCCATCACCAACACATACCCATCTCACAGACACGCACTCATACACACTTGTTGTTAATAAAGCTATTGAATCTACCCTGAGCCTGCGTGCGTGTCTCCTGAGCCGTGCATTATGTCAGTACGGCTTCAGCAGAGCGGCTCGGCAGACAGCGGGCTCGCATGCCGTCTTTCCACCCTTGAGGCTCGGGTGGATCTAATAGCCCACCAACAACAAGTGATCTTAAATCAATTATGTACAATTACTAACCGATTGGACTGCTTGGACCCCCAACAGCCATTCCCCCCGGCTCGTCTGGGTGGCGCGGCTCCTGCTGCTCCAGCGGCCGTGCAGCCTGCTCCGGGTGCACCGGCACGGCTCACACCTATTCCGACCCCTGCCCGCTTTAGCGGTAAGCTTGGTGGAGCGCGGGGGTTTATCATGCAGTGTGAGTCCGTGTTTCACTGTGTTCCCGGAGACTTTCCCTCAGACCATAGCCGGATTGGCTACATAGGAAATCTCTTGGAGGGGCGAGCGCTTACCTGGGCTTACGCCGTAATGGCGAAGCCCAGCTACGCCACCCTCACCTATGGCCAGTTTCTGAGACTGTTCCTGGAAGTGTTCGATCATTCGCGTACAGAGAGCGTTCAGGTCGATCGTCTTCTCAGTCTCCAGCAGGGAAGCCGGTCGGCCGCCGATTACGCGATCGACTTCCGGGTTGCTGCGGAGGAGGTTGGCTGGGGAGAGCGTTCGCTCTGCGGCATCTTCCTTCGCAGTCTCAGCGCAGGTCTGAGGGATGAACTGGCTGGACGGGATATCCCGGAGACATTAGTGGAGCTGACTTCCCTTGCCATCAGCTTGGATAACAGGCTGCGCGAGCGTGCCTCGGAGCGGAAGTCTTCTTCTCGCCCTCGAGGTGCCTCGGCGTGCCTGCCCCAAGCTCGCCCCCTGGTGTTGCCGTCACCGGGGTTCTCCGAGGAGTCGGAGCCGATGGTGACAGGCTGGACAAAGATCCCCCCAGCAGAGAAACAACGCTGCCGTGAGTTGGGCCTCTGCATGTATTGCGGGGGCAGCCAACACACGGTGGAGCATTGTCCACAGAAGCCAAATGGGGAGGTCCGCGAGTTACTGTAGGGGGCCTTGCGGACGCTAATCGGTTAACTCCCCTCACTCAATTGACGCTGCCCATCCGATTCTGTCACAATCCCACAGGGCACCTCACCCATGCACTGGTGGATTCAGGCGCAGAGGGTAGCTTTATATCACAGAGCCTGGCAACCCGATTGGGCATCCGTTGCCACCCTCTCAAGTCTCCTCTCGCCGTAGTAAATCTCTCCCGTGTTTCCCTGGGAAAAGTAACACACCAAACGACCCCTGTCCCAGTAATTATCTCAGGAAATCATCGGGAGGAAATTACCTTTTACGTCCTACCATATTCAGTGTCACCTGTGATTCTTGGATACCCATGGCTCCGCCTCCACAATCCTGTCCTGGACTGGAGGTCCGGCAGAGTGTCCGCCTGGAGCTCCTTCTGCATGGGCACCTGCCTCCAATCCGCTGCCTGCGCCCCGTCCTCTCCTCCTACTCCCAAGGACGCCGCGCCTCCGAATCTCACCCTGGTGCCCTCGGAGTTCCACGACCTGGGCAAGGTCTTCAGCAAGTCCAAGGCGATGTCTCTTTCTCCGCACCGGCCCTATGACTGCGCTATTAACATCCGCCAGGGGGCACCCTTACCCTCGGGACGTCTCTACAGCCTGTCAGCGCCGGAGAAGGAGGCCTTGAACACTTATTTGAAGGAGTCGCTGAGTGCTGGAATCATCTGCCCCTCGTCATCACCATTAGGCGCTGGGTTCTTCTTCGTGGGCAAGAAGGATGGCTCCCTTCGTCCTTGTATTGACTACCGTGCCCTCAATGACATCACGGAGAAGGACCGCTACACCTTGCCCCTAATGGACACCGCCTTCCACTCCCTCCAGGGGGCGACTTGGTTTACCAAGCTGGATCTTCGCAGCGCATACCACCTCGTCCGGATCCGGGAGGGAGACGAGTGGAAGACAGCCTTCCGTACCCCGAACGGTCATTTCGAATACCTAGTTATGCCGTTCGGGTTGACCAATGCTCCAGCCGTCTTTCAGCGCCTTATTAATGACGTCCTCCGGGATTTCATCGGCCTGTTCGTGTTCGTCTACCTGGACGATATCCTCATCTTCTCCAGATCCAGGGACGAGCACCGGGTCCACGAGAGGCGGGTCCTTCAGAGGCTGCTGGAGAACCAGTTATATGTCAAGGCAGAGAAATGTGAATTTTACGCCAAGTCTACGTCCTTCCTCGGGTTCGTCATCTCTCATGACCAGGTGCTCCCAGACCCAGCGAAGGTTAATGCGGTGGTAGAGTGGCCCACTCCTACATCAAGGAAGCAGGTACAACAGTTCATAGGGTTTGCCAATTTCTGCCGCCGCATCGTCCCAAATTTTGGAGCCATCGTCGGTCCCCTGATCCACCTCACCTCCCCTAAGACCCCGTTCCAGTGGACTGAAGAGGCCGCAGCTGCCTTCCGGGCACTGAAGGCGGAGTTCTCCTCCTCCCGGGTCCACAGCCAAGTCGACCCCGCACTGTAATGCATCGTTGAGGTGGATGCTTCGGACACGGGGGTGGGGGCGGTGTCGTCTCAGCGGTCGCCTGCCAACGGGACCAAACGGCCCTGCGCCTTCTTCTCTCGGCGCTTGTCCCCGGCGGAACGTAATTACGATGTGGGGGACAGAGAGCTCCTCGCCATCAAGCTCGCGCTTCAGGAGTGGCGCCACTGGCTAGAGGGGGCTGCCCTGCCGTTCGTGGTTCTCACCGATCACAAGAACTTGGAATATTTAAGAACTGCCAAACGTCTGAACGCCCGCCAGGCGCGTTGGTCCTTGTTCTTCGCCAGGTTTCATTTTAACATCACCTTTAGGCCTGGCTCCAAGAACGGCTTGCCCGACGCCCTCTCTAGGCAATTTGCCCCTGAGGCATTAGAAGACGCAGTCCACACCATCTTGCCCAGGTCGTGCGTCGTGGGGGCCGTCTCGTGGGACATTGAAAGCAAGATCCGAAAGGCGCAGGAATTGGAACCGGACCCTGGCGGCGGACCGGAGGGGAGGCTTTTTGTGCCGTCCACTGTCCGGGGGGAGGTCATCCACTGGCTTCATACATCTAAGCTCACCTGCCATCCTGGGTCCTCCCGGATGATCGACCTGCTCCAACGCTCCTTCTGGTGGCCGGGTCTGTGGAGGGACGCCACCCGCTATGCCCGGGCCTGCCCCATCTGCGCCACCAGCAAATCAGGTAATGCCCCCCCCCCCCCCGTGGGCCTGCTCCAGCCCCTGCCCATCCCTGGCAGGCCCTGGTCGCATATCGCCCTAGACTTCGTCACCGGTCTTCCTGTCTCCAACACCTTCGACACAGTCCTGACCATCGTTGACCGTTTCTCCAAGGCTGCTCACTTCGTGCCTTTACGGGGGCTCCCATCTGCCTTGGAGATGGCGGACCTCCTCATCCAGCATGTGGTCAGGCTGCACGGGATTCCGGTAGACGTGGTCTCGGACCGGGGCCCCCAGTTTGCCTCGGACGTCTGGAGGTCTTTCTGCAACGCCCTGGGAGCCAAGGTAAGCCTCTCCTCCGGCCATCACCCCCAATCCAACGGGCAGTGTGAGCGGACCAATCAGGAGCTGGAGGCTGCGCTCCGCTGCGTCACTGCATCCAAGCCTGCATCCTGAAGCACACACCTCGCCTGGGTGGAATACGCCCATAACACCGCCCGCTCTTCTGCTACCGGGATGTCCCCATTCAAGGCATCCCTAGGCTATGATCCTCCTCTGTTCCCTACACAGGAGAGTGAGTTGACTGTCCCCTCAGTCCGGGCGCACCTCAGGCGGTGCCAGTCCATTTGGTCTTCGGCGCACAGCGCACTTTTACGCACGGCGGAGCGCAACAAGTCCACGGCGGACCGGCACAGGAGACCTGCCCCTGCCTATCAGGTAGGCCAACGAGTCTACGTGTCCACTCAGGATGTCGTTTTAAAGGGTGAGAGGAGAAAGTTGGCACAGCGTTTCATGGGCCCATACCCCATCACCAAGATTATCAACCCGGTGGCTGTGCGTGTGGCTATTCCCCCCTCCCTCCGCATCCATCCCACCTTCCACATCTCCAAGGTGAAACTGGCGGTCTCCGACCCCCTCTGCCCTCCCCCTGCAGCGCAGCCCGCGCCCCGGATGATAGATGGCCATCCGGCCTGGCCAGTCTCTACCATCCTGGACTCCCGGCGCCGGGGTCGCGGGTTGCAGTACTTAGTGGATTGGGAGGGCTACGGACATGAATGGAGGCAATGGGTGCCCTCTTCGTTTGTGTTGGATCCGTCCCTCATCGCTGAGTTCCACCGAGCGCACCCGGAGAAACCATCGCCAGGAGGCGCTGCTAGAGGGGGGAGTACTGTCACGACTCGCCGCTCATCAGCGGCGCCAGCTGTGCGCACACCTGCGCCTCGTCAGCGGCGAGGGATTTAAGCCGCCTTGCCCTGGGCTTTGGCCTGAAGCCGTCTGTTCTCATCGGCATCTCTTGCTGCAAGGAACCCCCTTCACCAAGCAAGATATCACGTAAGGATCTCTTACCTTTTCCTCCCAGCCTTCTCCCCTGTGCACAGGTGGATTTCCCAGCGGCGGACAACGTTCTCCAGCCATCATCTCCTCGCTGCTGCATCAGGCGCTCCAGGTCGCTGTCTACCGGGCTACGCCCTTGCTTAACGCCAGCCACCTGCCCAAACCAAGTAAGCCAGCTGTCATTATCATATCTCCTGTATTGGTGTGGTGCCCATTACCCTTCTCCCTCTGCTTCTCCCATAGGGTTGTCCGGCTGAACGGCTTCCTGCCCCAGTGCCTGATGCAGATGCCATCACCAACACATACCCATCTCACAGACACGCACTCATACACACTTGTTGTTAATAAAGCTATTGAATCTACCCTGAGTCTGCGTGCGTGTCTCCTGAGCCGTGCATTATGTCACAGACATCGCGTTTATTATGTATTATATTTTGAGTTCTTGGTGGTTTTGTTTTGTACATGTGTTTTATGTGCGTTTTGAGCCACTTTCAGGTGGGCACTGTCCAAGATTCGTCAGTCCGAACACACGCGCCCTCTCTCTTTGACAGTCAGCTGTTCATGTTTTGTGTGCATTATCTATCGTGTTGTCAGCCAGCCAATATTGCCAACACTATCACGACATGTTAGCCACTCCACACAGCCATGGTTCTGTTGCGCCCCTTGAAGCGATGTCGGCCCTGGGACGCAACCGTGGTTAACATGTCTCCTCTCCATGTTCGCTGGACGATATCGGCCCCGAACGCCAACTGTAAGTGTTTCTGTTTATTTTTGTAAGTCTTCACCTTTTTGGGAACTGTTTCATCATTCTTATGTTCAATACATGTGCTGTGGTGAATTCTGCGTGTAAAGCCATTCATCATGACCCTCCGTGCGCTCTTACGCAGGACTGACATCGCTTCAAGGATGCACGAGAACCACAGCGAACATGGAGTGATTAACACATCATGAGAGTGCTGAAAATACTGGCAGACAAACAGCACAGATGACTGGCAAACAGCCGCGAAGTACACGCACTGCTGTTGATGGTGTGATTAGAAACACCTGGGCAAGGACCGGGAAACATGATCAGCTGGAGGGGAATCAGCTGCTGATAATGAGAGAGGGGACGTGCCCGGACCAGCGTGCGATCAGAGAAAGTAGGTCAAAGCTGCACGTAAATCCATTAATCCTTCCCCTCCTCTGCGCTCCTCCTGCATAAAAGCACACGAGGAGGCTTATGACAGTTGGAGCTGAAGCGTGTGATGTGGACTTTCATTGCCTGCTGTTTATCTGAGCCTGCTACACAATGCGAAAGCATAGCCGTAAAATTAAAACAAGAAACCAGAGAAACTGAGCTACAAAGCTGCTGTCATTCTAGTTAACACCAGAGTCCGTTCTGTCGATTACGTCATTGGGGTGCCGCCCTTAATTCAGTGGGTGGCACCACAGTCCAGTCAGCGGCTGCGGTTTTTTTGATAACTAGTTTATGCAGGCGCTGTTGTAAATATTATATTGATCATAGACAACGACTTTTGGGTTTACTCAACATGCTAAAAAGTGTCAAACGTGTCATCAGCATTTTAATGCCCATAATAGCTGTTGGGGAAGCACACATACAGATAACAATGGAAACGTTGTGGAAGCGATGTTAGATGAAAGATCCTTAATTTGTCTCAGCAGTGGTGCGGGTATCAGGGTGGATGTGCACAGGGGCACATCATCATGTATTGACCTGACCCTGGTATCTGATTATTTAGTAAGTGCCTGTGAATGGACGGTTATAAACAGTACAACTATTGGAAGTGATCACTTCCTAACACTTACAGTCATTAAAACTGAAGTATGTATACAAGAGGGTAGATGTTTTACTAGATGGTGTTTTGACAAGGCAGATTGGGGAAAATTTAGGCAATACTGTGTACAATCATGTCATTTGGTAACATTAGAAGTGGCATAGAAGAATGTTCAAGGCAGGCAACTGATCATATCCTGAATGCTGCAATAGCAAGTACACCCAAGAAAACAACACAGGGCAGGAAGAAGGTCGTACCCTGTTGGAATGAGGAATGTAGTATTGCAGTAAAAGAGCGAAAAAAGGCATTCAGAGAGCTGAGGAAGAATATGAACAGTGAAAATTTAATAGATTATAAAAAGAAAAGGGCAGTAGCTCAAAGGATTATTAAAAACAGGAAAAGGTCAACATGGAGAGAATTTTGTTCTACCCCTGGTAGGAAAACGGAATTGGGTGATGTCTGGGGTATGCTTAAAAAAATGAGTGGGAAAAGGGTATCAGTTAAAATTCCAGCTCTAGTGGATGGGGACAAGATGGCTGTATCAGACAAAGAAAAGGCAGAAGTCCTAGGTAGAGTATTTGCAGCAGTGCATAGAGGAGAGCATCTTGATGTGAGTCATAGACAGCAAAGACAGCATAAATTTAGAAAGTGGAAACTTGAAAGAGGATATGGCTGCGTTACACCTTGAACTCACAATGTCAGAACTTAAAAGAGCTTTGCAAGATAGTGGATACACAGCTGCAGGATATGATCAGTTAAGCTATGCTATGTTCCGGCAGTTACCTGTGTAATCAATGAAACTGGTGCTGAAATTGTTTAACAGAATATGGAAGGAGGGGGTTATCCAAATTTGGTGGAAAAAGGCTGTAGTTTTACCTTTTAATAAGCCAGGGAAAGATCCAGCTCATCCAGGCAACTACAGGGCAATAGCATTAACGTCACACTTAGGGAAATGGATGGAGAAGGTGTTAGTTTGCGGACTGTCATATGTACTAGAGCAAAGACAATTAATCAACAACTATCAGACTGGTTTTAGAAGGGGAAGATCCACAGTGGATGCTCTAGTTAGTAAGTAATGATATTGAAAAAAAAATGAAAGAAGTAATAGTTATAGTTTATCTAGATATTAAAAAGGCTTATGACTCATTGTGGAGGGATGTATTTCTTATCAAACTGAATAAAATGGGCATTGGTGGTAGGGTGTATAATTGGATAATGGATTTTTTAACACACAGGACAATTAGGGTTAAAATAGGATCAGAAGTTTCTAATGATTTTGAAAATTGGTGTTCCTCAGGGGAGTGTGATAAGCCCAGTTTTATTCAACATAATGATTGACATGTTTGGGGATCAAGAGGGATCCATCAAAACAGCACTAGATGCAGATGATGGAGCCATATGGATGAGGGGAAGAAATGAGAAATTTGTGTTCAAAAACATCAGGAAAGCAATGGAGAAAGTGGGAAAAGTGGTCATGAATGGGGATTTAAATTTTCATACAGTAAAATCTGCTATTTGACTTTCACACAAAAAATGCAGAACTGGTACATAACCATTAATATTATACAATCAACCAATAGAAAAAGTGAGTGAGTTCAAATATCTGGGATTGTGGTTTGATAGTGCATACACATGAAGAGTTCATGTTGAAAATCTGGAGACAAAGTGCAAAAAAGTCATTAATCTCATAAAAGCTGTAGCTGGACACAAATGGGGTGCAGATAAAAAGGCATTAATTGACATTTACAGAGCACTGAGATCGACAATAGACTACGGATGCATGATTTATGGAGCAGCAGCAAAGACGACTCTGGAAAAAATAGACAGAATGTAGCATAGAGTCCTTTGCCTGTGGATTGGAGCCGTCAAAACACCACCAAACAATGCAGTTTTAATAGAAGCAGGAAAAATACCAATGGATTTGAGAAGAGAGAAACTTGCATCATACAGGGTCAAGCTGAAAGGAAGTGAGGAAACGAATAGTTCAAAAACACAAGACTGCTGGGAATATGTTAACTTCTAGGGACATGGGTTTGGGTGGACTATTGAAAGAAAAGCCAGAAGGTATGGACTAGACACTATTGATATAGCTAACACCAGTCCAGTGAGTAATGTTCCCCCTTGGCTGTTTCCTGGATAAGAAGTAGACATTGGTCTGCTAATGAGGAAAAAGGATTGGCATACGAGTGAAGTTGGTGTTAAAACAAGCATTTACCTCAAGAACAATTACTATAACTACTTACAGCTCTATACTTACGGTTCAAAGAACAAAGAGGGCTCTGCTGGAGTTGGAGTACACATTCCAGAGTTTAAAGTGACCATCGCAAAAAGACTCTCCAACAATGCATCTGTGTTTACAGCACAGGTGGTGGCAATAATTATTGCTTTGCAGTGGGTGGAGAAGGTCAGACCGGACCGGGTGGTGGTGTGCACGGATTCACTTGCAGCTTTAAAAACCATACAGACACTAAAATCTACAAGGGAAGACTTGGTGATTGAGCTATATCACAGCTTATTTAGGGTACACGGGGTGGTGGAGAAGTTCAGTTTTGTTGGGTTCCTGCACACGAAGGGTTGAAAGGGAATGACTGTGCAGACATATTAGCAAAAAGTGCACTTGGGAAAGAAATAACTATACCATTGTCACCTGGAAAAGGTGAAGGGAAAGCAGTAATCAAGAAAAAAGGAACTGAGCTATGGCAAAAAAGATGGGATGAGGATCACAAAGGTAGATATTACAAAATACAAAAATCTATTGCAATAAAGAATTATTAAAGAACAAACAAGAGGGAAGACATCATTATGGCAAGACTCAGACTGGATCACACAGGTTTAAACAGCACTATATTCATCATGGGGAAAAGCGAAAGTGACAGATGTAGAGAATATGGAGAAAAAGAAAATGTAGAGCACTGTGGGCTATATTAATCATATATTCCATAACCTACATATGTTGAAGCATGTGGGAATGTTTGGTGATTACATATGTAAGGCAACTTCACACCTCTGAAAGGACAAAGACTCTCAACCGCCAAGTGAAGAACAAAGACGTTCCCAGACACTGCGGTGGAGACCGGAGGAGCTACCCTCACCCCCCTAGGGCGAAGAGAGGAAGTACCAAGACAATGGGAGGATTAAGATAATGAGGGATGTCAGCCTTTGATATTTTGTTATGTGCAAGTATAAAGTCAGAGAGCCGGAGATATTCGGTCTCTTTTTCCTTCTACTACCTCTGCACTAGATGAGACTTGTTAGGAGAGCTGATAAATAAACTTTGGTTTATATATCAAATCGCCTCATCATTTCAAGCTCTTCTACACTGGTGACCCCTGACGCGAGTATGGACCTGAGGCGTTCCCCCGCAATCGACTCATCCGTGGCGACCCAGGCAGACGCCAGCGACCACGCAGACGGGGGAACAGACGGACGACTTTCCCCCCTGGCAGAAGGGATTGAGACGGCTCAACCGAGCACCAGCACCGCTGTGAGAGCCGAAGCAAGGCACTCTCACCCTGCGGACACAGCAGTGATGGTATACACAAATGCCGTCGCTGTCAAGCTGCCAGACTTCTGGCAAGAAGACCCCGCCTCGTGGTTTCAACAAGCTGAAGCCCAGTTTACACTGGCGGGCATCACGGCTGACGATACCAAATTCTACCATATCGTCTCCAAACTCGACGCCGCCACTTCGAGATGTGTGCGGAACATGATCCGGCAGCCGCCTGCCCAAGACAAATATGAAACGCTGAAAGCAACCATCGTGGCAAATTACGTCCCCTCAGCTGAAGAGAGAGCCGAGAAGATCCTGGCGGTCTACGGCCACAGAGGGTGCAAACCTAAAGCCCTCATGGAGGATTTGCTGCAGCTTAAAGAAGAGGACAACGACAACTTCCTCTTACAATTCATATTCCTCAGCACGCTGCCGCCACACATGAGAGGGACACTCACCAACATGAGATGCAGCACCCAGCAAGACTTCCGCGTGCTCGCCAACGAAGCTCAACGGCTCATCAACGCCTGCAAGGAGCAGACACCCACAGCAGCATCCGCAGACCTCAACGCTGATGCCCAGAACCACGAAGAGCCACAACCCACTGAGCAGATCCAGCCCGCGGTGACAGCGACACGGCCAAAACGTAACAGACGGAGCGACGTCTGTTATTATCACCACCGTTTCGCCGAGAAGGCTCACAAATGTGTTCCCCCCTGCAAATTTAAACGTCAAAGCCGAGAGCCGTTAACGGCAGCGGTTCTCGGCGAGAAGAGTAAGCTGTTATATGTGACGGATGGACACACCGGCAAGCAGTTCCTTATTGACACAGGAGCTCAACTGAGTTTCGTCATGCCCTCCCAAGCAGATCGAGCCATGGGCACACGGGGCAATGGAGCGGTGGCAGCCAACGGCTCCAGCATTGACACCTTCAGCGAAAAGAACCTGCACCTCCACATCCACGGCCGCAACTACAGATGGACATTTGTTGTAGCGGCGGTGAGGTTTAACTTGTTAGGCGCAGATTTTTTGTGTGCACATGGGTTATTAGTGGATCTAGCGAACAGGTGCTTGGTTAATGCACTGTCTTTTGCTTCTATTCCCTGCTCAGCCCAAGTTTCTCCACCACCTGTGCAGGCCAGCGTAACCACAGCAAGAGATAAGTTTGACCAACTACTCACCCAATTTCCAGCACTCACAATTCCCAAATTCTCAGCCACTGTGGCTAAACACGGGGTTGAACACTTTATTCCCACAACGGGCCCACCCGTATTTGCCAAAGCTCGCCGCTTAGACGCGGCCAAACTCACCATAGCTCAGGATGAGTTTACTACCCTTGAAAAATTAGGCATTGTTAGACGCTCGAAGAGCCCTTGGGCCTCACCACTCCACATGGTTCCGAAACCCGACGGTTCTTGGAGACCGTGCGGAGATTACCACAGATTAAACAATGCGACAGCGCATGACCGCTACCCAATTCCTCACATTCAGGATTTTTCACTACATCTGGCGGGTGCGCGCATTTTTTCAAAATAGACCTGGTCCGCGGTTATCATCAAGTCCCAGTTCGAGCAGAGGACATTCCTAAAACAGCGGTAATAACCCCTTTCGGCCTTTTTGAATTCCTGCGAATGCCTTTCGGCCTCAAAGGCGCCGCTCAAACTTTTCAGCGGATGATGGACGCGGTATTACGTGACCTCCCTTTTGTTTTCGTCTACCTCGACGACATGCTGGTAGCCAGCTCGTCTGAGGAAGAACACGAGCAGCACCTCACTGCGGTTTTTCAGAGGCTAGAAGAGCAAGGGTTAATAATCAATCCAGCCAAATGCAAATTCGGTGTGTCACAAATTGATTTTTTGGGACACAGAGTCTCTCCGAACGGGGCAGTTCCACTTCCAGACAAAGTTCAAGCGCTAAAAAGTTTCCCATGGCCAAAAACGGTCAAATCGCTGCAAGAATTTTTAGGAATGGTTAACTTTTACAACCGTTTCCTCCCCCACGCAGCTCAGCTCATGCAGCCCCTATATGACACACTCAGAAAAAAGAAAGCTTCCAACGCGGACGAATGGACCCCGGAGCGCGAACGTGCCTTCGCGGAAGTAAAGAGTGCCCTAGCTAATGCCACATTGTTAGTTCACCCCGATCCCTCGGCCCGCATTGCGCTAACCACAGACGCTTCGGACCTAGCTATAGGGGCAGTTGTAGAACAACATGTCAGCGGGATCTGGCAACCTTTAGCATTCTTCAGCAAATCGCTAAATCAAACTGAGCGTAAGTACAGCACTTTTGACAGGGAGCTGCTAGCGCTTCATTTATCCATCCGCCACTTCCAGTTCTGGTTAGAAGGGCGGAGTTTCACGGCTTTTGTAGACCATAAACCGCTCACCTTTGCTATGGCTAAAATTTCAGAACCATGGTCAGGCAGGCAACAAAGACAGCTGGCTGCGATTTCAGAGTTCACCACAGACATTCGACATGTGGCAGGCAAACTTAACGTGGTAGCAGACTGCCTCTCTCGCGCTGTGACATCACCAGAGCGCGAGGAGACAGATTATACTGCCTCAGCCGCAGAACTTTTCACTAACGCGGGCACATACGCAGCACCTATCCATGCAGGGATAGATTATGCAGCCATGGCAGAGGAACAAAGCAGTGACACGGACGTGCGCGCACTCCTGTCTGGACCAACAGGGTTAAGGCTGGAGAGAAAGAGTTTACGCGACAGCGTGCCCCCTCTAATATGCGATATTTCAACCGGCCGACCTCACCCGTTAGTCCCAGCTACATGGCGCCGCCGTATTTTCGACTCAATTCACTCCCTCGCGCACCCAGGTGTGCGCGCCTCGGTTAAAATGGTTGCCAAAAAGTTTGTGTGGCCGGGCCTGCGCAAAAACGTAAAAGAATGGGCAAAAACTTGCATTTCTTGTCAGCGCGCCAAAATACACAAACACACTAAAGCCCCTCTGGAGCCTTTTCCAATCCCTGCTAGAAGGTTCGACCACGTTCATGTCGACCTCGTGGGGCCACTACCTTCCTCCCAAGGTTTCACACACCTGTTAACAATGATAGACCGCACCACGCGCTGGCCAGAGGCAGTCCCTCTAGCGTCAACTACAGCGGAGGAAGTCGCTCGCGTTTTTTTTACAAACTGGGTGGTACGTTTCGGCGTCCCGTCGGACATCACGTCCGATAGAGGACCTCAATTTGTCTCAGAGCTTTGGTCAGCCATGTCCAGCAGCTTAGGGGCAACAATTCACCGCACCACCGCTTATCACCCTCAGGCTAATGGGTTATGCGAGCGTTTTCACAGGTCTTTAAAGGCCGCCCTCAGAGCCTCACTAACGGATACAAATTGGGTAAATAAACTTCCCTGGGTTTTATTGGGGTTGCGTGCTGCACCTAAAGAGGATCTAGACGCCTCTCCCGCAGAATTAGTTTTTGCACAACCTCTCAGGCTCCCAGGTGAATTTTTACCAGAGAACCCAGAGCCAGGGCATCTTCCAGTCCCAAGGTTTTTAGGCAGCAACGGACCGGACTCTCTCCCCGGTCCGGCTCATCACTCCTTTCCACGGGTTTTTGTCCCTCAAGCTTTAAAAAACGCTGAGTTCGTTTTTGTTAGGCATGAAGCTTTAAAACCAACTTTCCGCCCAGCATACGATGGGCCATTCAGAGTGCTGGAACATGGTGATAAACACTTTGTGCTTGATTTTGGGGATAGAAAAGAAACAGTCAGCATTGACAGACTTAAACCTGCCTTCTTGTTGAGAGACGAGCCTGCACAGTTGGCGAGAGCACCTCGGCGGGGTAGACCCCCCAAGAGAAAAGACTCAGCCCCCCAGCAGGGACCAATTAACCACTCTCCTTCCCACACTGCAGATTCCTTACAAGAAGGTCCCAGCAGGACGCCTAAACGAACCCACAGCAGTTTTGGGAGAAGATTAAAACCCAGACAGCACAGGGACTGATGCAAACTACTCCACAGTTGTTCACTGATTGTGCTTTAACAGTTTAGGACCGACTTGTGATTTTACTATGCTGTTATGATTACCACTGAACTCTCTTAGGGGCATGGCTGCTGGAAAGTTTCTTCTGTGGCAAGAGATGTAACACTTAGTATGTCATAGTAATTATCTTAGACTGTGAATTTTTCTATTGTCTTTTCTTAGTCGTTTGGGGGGGGCTGTGGGCTATATTAATCATATATTCCATAACCTACATATGTTGAAGCATGTGGGAATGTTTGGTGATTACATATGTAAGGCAACTTCACACCTCTGAAAGGACAAAGACTCTCAACCGCCAAGTGAAGAACAAAGACGTTCCCAGACACTGTGGTGGAGACTGGAGGAGCTACCCTCACCCCCCTAGGGCGAAGAGAGGAAGTACCAAGACAATGGGGGGATTAAGATAATGAGGGATGTCAGCCTTTGATATGCATGTCTTTTGTTATGTGCAAGTATAAAGTCAGAGAGCCGGAGATATTCGGTCTCTTTTTCCTTCTGCTACCTCTGCACTAGATGAGACTTGTTAGGAGAGCTGATAAATAAACTTTGGTTTATATATCAAATCGCCTCATCATTTCAAGCTCTTCTACAAGCACATCTTATTACACTGTCACAAGTATGGAAATGAAAGAATGGAAAATGAAGTTTGAGAGGCACGTAGGGAATGGGATTTAACTGGGATTCTGGGAACAGATGGAGATGGAGAGGCAATAGGAATCACGAGAAGGGCTCTTTTTTTCTTTTTTAAATAGCACAGGATTAAGTCATAGAATTTAGGTGTCAGGCTCAGATGACATAATGTTACACACTCTTGTACAGTAGGTGGCCGTATGCACCGTTCATTTGCTTGCTATCTACCAGTAACTGAGAGAAGAAGAGCTCTCCACTTGATTGTTTGGTTTGTGCTGCCTCACAACGATTGCTCTTGTGTGAAAAATTATTTGTTCAGAGTTATCTCACCTTTTCCTCTCCTCCACTCAGGTTTGCTGCCGCCTCCAGTGGTGCATCTCTGGAGCTGTGTTTGTACACTCGCCTGAGCCATCTCTCCTTCCAGACTACGGCTTCTCTATCCCGGTTCTTCAGCCTTTCCTCCTCCTACCCTGCAGCCTCCAGACTCCTTCACCTTTCCTACGCTGGAGTTCACTGCCGGGCTGTCTGCCAGAGTCGTAAGACCCACTACCTCAGTTGTCATTCCCCTGTGTGCCATTCCCATCACTAATCATTCCTCTCCTCTCTTTCCTCCTAGGCTGCATGTGACTCCAGCATGCAACTGTTTTCTTGTATATAGTGTGGCGTTTTGGTTGCGTGTTTCATTAATTGTGGTGTGTGCATTTGTTCCTTAAAGTAACATGTTGTGTATTTGGGGTATTGGGGTTTCTATTCTCGCGCGTTCTCGCTGAAATCCCGGAGAGGCGTGCGCACATCGCGAGATCTAAACACGGGCATTAACCATCTCAAGTTCTGTGGCTGGTCCTGATAAGGACACTGTTTTCACATAATCATGATCTGAAAACCATACTGGATTCCGGTAATCCTTGCAGTCATCAGCTGGTTTTACAGATTTTGGGCGGCCAGGTGTTGAAAGGCTCGACTTGTCTTGAGGTTTTGCAGTTCGCTTCTCCTTGACAGGACTCTATAGCTCAAGCTCTCCAGCTTCTAATGCCCTCTTGCTTCCCCTCGGTTTTGTGGGCTTCAATGGTTTGACCTTTGGGAAGAGGGTGGAAACATATCCTGCACTCCCTGGGACCTTGGTCTTCATACCTGCAGCACATAGTTTTAAAAAGTATGTATATTTGTAACAAATTGAAAGCAGAAACTGGTGAAAACTATACTGGATTTATTCCATTATGATTAGTTATCAAGACCATACCTCCTACAAAATGATCTCCACATATTCTGCTGTAGGAACTAGGGATCCATTTTACCCTAGGAATGGCACTGAGCCACTTTCGCATCCTGGTCTTGTCATTATGAGGGAAGGTGAAATATGCCCTCTACATCCCCAGAATCTTGTCCTTTCTAGCACTATTGCAGCATCCTGGAGCACTACAAAATGCACCATTGTATTTCTTCTTCATCTGAAATTTGAGAGAAAAAACATTGTTAAGTATAACAATGATTTGAACACATGGCTGTTATTTGTGAAATTACAGTTTTACTAGTTTTGGAGAGGGTTCACCTTCAACATCAGACTGATTAGGGGACAAAACTAAGTTATGCTTAGAACTGTCTATATTGCATTCAGCTGTATGAAATCCAAGAAAGTACAGCTATAATATTAATTTACATATTTAAATAGCAGATTATACCAGGAATAGGCATATATATACAATATATACATATATATATATATATATATATATATAAATATTTTAAACATGAAATCAACACATTGCAATATCCATGTATTGTCTATTGACATTGTTGTCTGATACCCGATTGTAATCAGGTGGATAGCAAGCTTGCAGAAATAAATTTTACACTTAAATATTGCAGCCGATATGCTTAGAACACCGATAAAACCTTGGACAACAATATACTGTGAATTTGTAGCAATGGGATAGAGTTATGATAGCACAAAGTAAGCCTACTTACCAGTTCGTTTGGTGGGTTCTCCATGTTGTTTTGATTGTGGCGCCTGACCTATATCTTCGCCTGTGCAAGGGATTGTGGGATACATGACTAACCCGAATAGGGTTTTGGGTTTTTCATTAAAGTGGTGTAACTTTTCATGTGCATCTGAGTGTTCTTCTGAAGTGGTTGCCCAGCACTTAAGCCTCCTAAAAAAATATTAAATCATGACAAAAGCACACAAGGATCTCCCAATCATTTACACAGAAATGGCTTTTCGAGGCTTTAGGAGGCTGAGAAATTGGGACAATTTTTGATCTCTCAATAGTTTCCCAACAATCTCTGTTTGTGTAAAGGGGCCCTTGAAAACAACAGATGTTGACAAAGTATTGTGCAGAATTAAAAAAAAAAAAATACAGATAAAAACAAGTGCATACATAACAGACAACAAATTAAAAAAAAAAAAAACATCTAGAATGTCAGAACTCAGTTTGAAGTAAAAGCCAAGTCATAAAAATGTTTTTTTTGGTAAATGGCGTTCACTTACATAGCGTGGTTTTTTTGTTGTTTTTTTTCTCATCTTTAGATGACCAAAGCGCTTTACAGATCCTACTATCCACCCATTCACACACACACATTCACACACTGATGGCGGCAGAGCTGCTATACACAGGCGCTGGCCTGACCCACCTGGGGGTTCAGTGTCTTGCTCAAAGATGTTTTGACACGCAGACTACAGACAGAGTGGGAATCGAACCCCTGACCATCCGATCAGTAGTCGGCCACACTACACCTGCGCCACAGCCACCCGAATGAGATTTACAAATGTTCAAAGTTGGTGAGGTCCTGATACAAAAAGGGACTGTTTCACAGTTTGGGAACAACAAGAGAAAAAGCTCTGTCCCTCCTGTCTTTCAGTCTAGACCAGGGAACGACCAGAGTGGTCGTCTAGAGGTAGAGCACCTGTCCCACATCCGAGAAGTCAGGGTTCAATGTAATGTAATGTAATGTAATGTACTTTATTTATATAGCCCTTTAAAACAACCCGTAGGTGACCAAAGTGCTTTACAAAAAATAAACAGCATTAAAAACACACAGAGCATTAAAAACAAATAACATAAACAAAAACAACCTAAAAATAAAATAAAAACAAATGCCAAGACAAATATCACCACTACTGGGTATTAAAAGCCATCCTAAACAAATATGTCTTAAGTTCAGATTTAAAAAGGGTCAGGTCAGAGATAGCACGTAGGTCAGGGGGGAGATTATTCCAGAGCCTGGGGGCAGCAACAGAAAAGGCTCGGTCACCCCAATGTTTATACCTTGACCTAGGCACATCCAGCAAAAGCTGATTGGATGACCTCAAAGCTCTGCCTTGGTCACGGACAGTCAAAACCTCAGACATATAAACCGGAGCAAGGCCATTAAGAGCTTTAAAAACAAAAAGCAAAAGTTTAAAATTAATTCTAAAATGGACTTTCAAGTCCCGAAAGGCCACATAAAAATGGAACTTCCTGTCGTACAGCTTGGTGCTCAGCAAAGAATGGAAGAGAGGAGGGAAATGTGGGTGGCAGTGGCTCAGAAGGTAAAGCAGGTCATCCAGTAACCAGAGGGTTGGCGGTTTGAATCCCACTCTACCCAGCCATCCTGCCATTGTGTCCCTGGGCAAGACACTTTACCCACCTTGCCTCCAGTGTCCATGACACTGGGTATGAATGTGTAAAAAAGTTTGGTCATGGTCGGAGAGGCCGTTGGTGCAGATTGGCCGCCACATTTCCGTCAGTCTAACCCAGGGCAGCTGTTGCTACAGAAGTAGCTTACCACTATCAATGTCTGTCTGGAGTGAATGAATAATGAATCAGAATCAGAATCAGAATCAGATTTATTGCCATTGTTCATGTAGTACACAAACTAGGAATTTGTCTCGGTGCAATGCTGCAACATTAAACATGATAAAATAAAAGAAATAAACTATACATGCAATAAAGTGTAGAATAAGAGTGAGTAATACTAGTCAGCAGTTTAAATATATTAGCGAGCAGCAGATAATGTGGAGAACCATATAGTGCAGTCGGTAATGCAGGAAGAAAACAGTGATGATTGACATGAGTCTGGTTGAGCTGCTGTACATAGTGCACGAGAGTCAATAAGTCACTTAGTGTTCAGCAGTCTGATGGCAGAGGGGAAGAAGCTGTTCATGTGACGGGAGGTTTTAGTCTGGATGGACCGAAGTCTTCTACCTGAGGGGAGAGGGGCAAACAGTACGTGACCAGGGTGTGAGGGATCGGCTATGATCCGGCCAGCACGCCTCCGGGTCCTGGAGATGTACAGATCCTGGAGAGATGGGAGCTTGTAGCCGATCACCTTCTCAGCAGTGCGCACGATGCGCTGCAGCCTTAGTCTGTCCCTGGCAGTGGCTCCTGCATACCACACAGTTATGGAGGTGGTGAGGATGGACTCGATGATGGCTGTGTAGAACTGCACTAACATCTTGGTGGGTAGCTTGAGCTTCCTCAGCTGCCGCAGGAAGAACATCCTCTGCTGGGCCTTTTTGATGAGGGAGCTGATGGTCGGCTCCCACTTGAGGTCCCTGGTGATGGTGGTGCCTAGGAAGCGAAAGGAATCAGCAGTGGTGATGGGAGAGCCTGTGAGGGTGAGGGGGGGCAGAGGGGTTGTGACTTTCCTGAAGTCCACAATCATCTCCACTGTCTTCAGAGCGTTCAGCTGCAGGTTGATGTTGTTGCACCAGGACGCCAGCTGGGCCACCTCACTCCTGTAGGCGGACTCGTCGCCGTTGGAGATGAGCCCGATGAGGGTGGTGTCGTCCGCAAACTTGATCAACTTGACAGACTGGTGGCTGGAGGTGCAGGAGTTGGTGTAAAGGGAGAAGAGTAGGGGGGAAAGTACACAGCCCTGGGGTGATCCGGTGCTGATGCTAGCAGAGTCTGAGACAGTCTTTCCCAGCCGCACATGCTGCCTCCGGTCCGTCAGGAAGTCGGTGATCCACCTGCAGAGGGAGTCAGGCACGTTGAGCAGGGACAGCTTGTCCCGGAGCAGATCGGGGTGGATGGTGTTGAATGCGGAGCTGAAGTCCACAAACAGGATCCTGGCGTAGGTTCCCAGGGAGTCCAGGTGCTGCAGGATGGAGTGGAGGGCCAGGTTGACTGCGTCGTCTACAGACCTGTTGGCTTGGTAGGCAAACCGCAGCGGGTCCAGGAGGGGGGTGGTGATGGACTTGAGGTGGGGCAGGACCAGGCGCTCAAAGGACTTCATGACTACAGAGGTGAGCGCTACAGGTCTGTAGTCGTTAAGACCAGTGATCTGTGGCTTCTTGGGGACAGGGATGATGGTGGAGGATTTGAGGCAGGACGGCACGTGGCATAGCTTAAGGGAGGTGTTAAAAATGTCTGTGAAGACAGGAGCCAGCTCTTTCTCACAGTGTCTCAGGGTGGAGGGAGACACGCCGTCCGGACCGGGGGCCTTGCGCGGGTTCAGTCTGGAGAACTGTTTGAGCACGTCCTGCTCACTGATGACAAGGGCAAGGGGGGAGGAGGGGGGACGCCTTTGATGAAGTAGGGACCGTGGAGGCTGTGGAGCTGGAGGGAGGGGGGGAGTTGGACACAGATGACGGGGTGTCAAAACGGGCATAACGTTGGGACAATCTTTGACAAAGGGCTTTGTCATCCTGACCTTTAGGAGCCTGAGGCCGATAATTGGTGATTTGCCTCAGTCCTCTCCACACAGAAGCCGAGTCGTTAGCAGTGAACTGCTGCTGGAGTCTCTCACAATACACAGATTTAGCTCTCCTCAGCTCTCTGTTAAACCGATATTTAACCTCCCTGTAGCAGCCCCTGTCTCCACTTTTCAGCGCTGCTTCCTTCTCCTTCCTGATCTGTCTGAGCTTAGCAGTGAACCAGGGCTTACCATTAGAGTACCTCACCCTGGTGCGCGATGGAAGGATGCTCTCCTCACAAAAGTGGATATAAGAGTTCACAGTGTCCGTGTACTCATCCAGATCATGCGTGGCTCCTTTAAACATGCCCCAATCAGTTATTTCCATGCACGTTTCCAGCTTCTCCTCAGCTTCACTGGTCCATTTCTTCGTAGTGCTCACAACAGGTTTAGTGAGCTTCAATCTCTGTCTGTATGTGGGAATGAGGTGGACCATCATGTGATCAGATAATCCGAGCGCAGCGCGGGGAACAGCGCGATATGCGTCTTTCACTGTGGTGTAACAGTGATCCAGCGTATTTTTTCCTCTGGTGGGGCATTTAATAAACTGTTTGTAGCGGGGGAGTTCGTGGCTCAGGTTGCTCTTTACCGGAGAGCTCTGTGTCACGATCAGCACGAAACAGCTGAAATCCCTCGAGGCGCAGCGCGCTGTCCGGTGTATTTTCCCTGAGCCAGGTCTCGGTAAAACAGAGGGCAGCCGAGGAAGAGAGGTCCTTAAAACGCATCAGCAGTCTCAGTTCCTCTACCTTGTTAGAGAGAGAATTGGCATTGGACAGAAATATGCCAGGCAAAGCCGTGCACGTGCCTCTTCTGCGGAGCCGGACGAGAGCGCCCGCTCGTCTTCCTCTCTTTCGCTGTCTTGCTTTTCGAGCCGAGCAATGAACCAGATCGGCGGCAGGAGCTAAAAAAACTGGGAGTAGGTCCGTGGGAGTGAAAGTCCTGATATTTAGAAGCTCTTCACGGGTATAAGAGCAGGCAGACACACAATTGACAAAAACAAACAAAGGGCGCAGCGAAGCACCATGGTGACCACTGTGGGCGCCATCTTGCGCAGCGAAGATGCGAATGGACTCACTGTAAGCGCTTTGAGATGTCACTTGACATGTAAAGTGCCATATAAATCTAATCCATTACTATTCTTGTAACTGGTCAGCAGATCTAAATAATCTTTGATGGGTGTACATGGTTAAAAGAGCAGAGACATAAAAGGGAAGGAAGCAATTTAAACACTTAAAAACTGTCATGAACATGTTCATGAACATGTTCTGACCCATGGCTTTTGGCCTGCATTCCTATTTATTTTCCATCTGGCGCTTCAGGGAGCCCTTGGGGTCCTTGCTCCCTGACAGCTCGGGCACGCCCCCTCCTCCTGTCAGTATTGCCAGCTGATCTGCATTATGGGGGTTTCACACACACACACGCTTACGCACACACTTCATTCATTCTCATTCACATGCTCATACACTCACCCATACACACATGTTGTCAGTTATGTCCAGCCCACTCATCTTCACACCGGCGGTCTCTTTCCTCATTAGTGTTACGGTTACTTTAATGCTGGGAGAGTTGGGAGAGATCGCCGGAGCATTCGATATGCTTCATTTACAGTAGCGTGTTCCTCCATGAATGTAAGTTGTCATTCCCTTCATTTATTTTCAGCCTGACTATATGGTCTTGTTCTTGCGCTTCATGAGTGAATCAATTTGTTGGTGTAAGCGGCTGTTCCTGCCTTTTTTTCTCATCCGCCAGACTGCACAGACTGCCCCGGATCACTCCAGCTCAGTAAGCCTATATTTGCCTTTCACCCCATGCCGACAGCAGCCCTGCAGCACTAGGCATTCCTCTCCTCGGGCTGTAGAGCATCCAGGTGGCATTCCTGTATGTCTGGTGGCCTAACTCATCATTTTCATTACCCGTTCATTGTGGGACTGTTTGCTGGACAAGGTTTGGGGTTTTTTGCTAATAAAGTGCACAAACTATCTCTGCTCGTGGGCTTGTCATTCCTCCCTCCGTGCACTGCGTAATAGCACATGGGGGATCATAACAAAAACCAACAATAAAATCTTAAAATCAACTCTAAAACCAACTGGGAACCAGTATAAAGAAGTTAAAATAAAAGTGATGTGGTTCTCCCTCTTGTATGGCAGTAAAGAGCCGAGCAGCAACGTTTTGAACAAGATGTAGACAGATTACAACGAATGGCTCACACCAGAATAAAGAGTATGACAATAGTGGAACCTTGAGATCACAAAAGCAGGGATCACTTTTTCAAAATCTGATGGGGGGGGGGGGGAAAGCTTGACTTTTGACAGTAATCTCAAGTGAAGGAAATTGGCACTGATCATGCTGGTTGCTTGCGTGCTAAAAGAGAGCACTTGGTTTAATATCACTCCCAGGTTCTTACATGTAATTTCTCATGTTTGCTCAAAGCGCACAAATGAATGGTATGGAACTCAGTTTGTCCAAAATCAGCAACTTCTGTTTTGGCTGTTTTTATATTTAAAAAATTCCGATTCAGCCTCCTCCAGACAATCTAAAACACCTTCTAAAAGAACTTCTACAGTAACAGTATCACTGGGAACTGAGAAAAGTCTCTTTTAGGGGACAATGGTCCCAGGTATTGCATCCATAATTGAGGCAATAACAAGTAGACAGTGACTACTGTTTACGGAGCTTTATTATAAATGCTATGTACAATATCCTCAGGCGTTCGGCACTCTCCGACAGGCCAGATGTCCCACAACGAAAGAGGACTAGCCTCTTCCGCCCACATCCTTTATACCTGGAGTGGCGTCCCCACCGGAACTGGCAGTTAACCACCCCTGCTCATTCCTCGTCCACCCGGCCGCCATCTTACTAATACCTTCTATTTACATACATAATATCCCTCCCCCTTCAAAAAAACCCCCGTCATGCGTACAAATAACCTACCCAAATTTGGCTCCCGACACACTCTCTAATTATAAAAATATGTACAAAAAGAAACAAACTGCCTATCCATTCACACAACTAAGGCTGGGGGGCCGGGTAGACTGCCAGTGCCCCCTACATGGCTAGGCGGGTTATTCTGCCGCCATACTTAAAACAGTCCAACTTAAAAGGCCGTGTTTCTATACAAAATAATCCTGTTGAACAGCTCCATGTGAACATAAAGAACAACAATCACAACACTCATTGATAACACCACTGGCGGCCCCCACCCCAACACCCACCCCACACCTGGGCACACAGTATAAAACAATACGTGTTGGGTACATTAAATAGCACTTGAAAAAATATTCTCTGAGAGAATTGACAACTTCATACAGAAGAATAATCTATTGTGTGAGCAGCAATATGGGTTCAGACACAAGAGGACACCTGCATATGCCCTAATGGAATTTACAGAAAAAATATCAACAGCCATTGAAAATAAAGAGTATTCAGTTGGAGTATTCCTGGATCTTAAAAAAGCATTTGATACAGTAGATCATAATTTATTATTAAAGAAACTACAAAATTGTGGTATTAGAGGGGTAGCACTGTCCTGGTTAAGCAGTTACTTAAAGAATAGATATCAGTATGTATGTGTTAGCAACAAAAACTCACAGTTACTGAAGGTTACCTGTGGAGTCCCACAGGGTTCAGCTTTGGGACCATTATTATTCAATATGTATATAAATGATATATGTAAAGTTTCAGAAAAAATGGACCTAATATTATTTGCCGATGACACTAATCTATTATGCAGTGGAAACAATTTGGAACAACTTCTGGATACACTCGGAAAGGAATTAGGAAAGCTTAAACTATGGTTTGATTCAAACAAATTAACGCTCAAGTTAAGTAAGACAAAATTTATAGTCTTTAACAACCATCACAACAACCCAGTACCTAAACTCAGTGTAAATGGTGTAGAGATTGAAAGGGTATCTGAAACTAAATTTCTTGGAGTAATAATTGATAATAAACTGTGTTGGAAGTCACATATTAATTATATTAAAGGTAAAGTATCCAAATCAATTGCAATACTACACAGAGTGAAATATTTGCTGAATCAACCCACACTATACACCTTGTATCATTCATTAATACTCCCATACATGACATATTGTAATGAAGTATGGGGAAATACATATAAAACAAACATATATCCACTCTTTATGCTTCAAAAGAGAGCTATTAGAATAATAAACAAAGCAGCTTACAGGGAACCAACAAACCCACTTTTTCTCAAACAAAAAACTCTCAAGTTGAAAGATCTGGTTGACTTTAAAACTGCAATAATAATGTTTAAAGTGAAGAATTTATCACTGCCCGCAAATATCCAAAAGTTGTTCCAAATAAGGGAGAAACAATATCACTTCAGAGGAACATGTATATTTCAAAAGCCTACAGTGAGAACAACCACCAAGCAACACTATATTTCAGTGCAAGGAGTCAGATTATGGAACGATTTTGGACCTGAATTAAAATCATGTACAACGCTTGGACAATTTAAACAATAACTAAAGGAAGAAATACTCCTAACATATATACAAGACGACATGTAAAATCACATAAGGATTGACATATCCAGCCTGTGTTGTGTTGTAGCTTAGGTTTTTTTTTGTTTGTTTTTTTTCTCTTTTTTTTTTCCTGTCACATTTTGTCTTAGATTTGTTTTTGAATAGTAATCGCTTAACTTAGCTTAGTTTTTTTTTCCTCTGTCACATTTTGTCTTAGTTTTGTTTTGAATTGTAATCGCTCTTGCCTGTTTTCTCTTTTTTCTCTTTGAATTCTTAGATGGTATATGGGTGGGCAATATAAGCTGCGGCTTCAGCCATCACCCATTTCGGATAACTTACGTTGAATTGTATAATCAGATGAGTCATTGCTTAATTTGACCTTGTTGTTATATTATTCAGTTTCTTTTAACCTGTACTGTACTATCCGAAATAAATTCATTCATTCATTCATTCATTCATTCATTCATTCAAATAACCCAATCATAATTTACTGTTTCTACTTCCTTAACTCTTTTCCTTTCAAATCCAAATTCAGGCACATATCAAATCAATCAGTGAACCATTTCACCCTTATCATATTCACAGAATGAATCCAATAATTACAAATATCCTTAGCCATTAAAACTTTGCTCTTATACAAACACATAAGTTATAAAATTTAACTCATAAAATTTCGTCTTCCTTCTTTTTTTTTTTTTCTTTTTTTTTTTACAAAACAATAATATCCGGGGCACCAAAACAGTAGTGTTCAACTATGTACAGTAGGACCTGGGTTAAAATCAAAACACACACAGTAAAACACCTTCAGTCCTTGGATGGCTCTCTTTCTAGGCGCCTCCTTCTCTTGACCTCCGGGCTCTCACTGCGTCGTCTCCTCTTCTCCACCACTAGACGCAGCTCGTTCGGATGCCTCCAGGTCTTGTCAGATAGGCGTAGATACCCATCGCTCCGGGCAGCCTCCACCTGGAACCGCTTCCGATCATCACGCCACTCACGTGACCCGTGATTACCTCTCATCCGGGCCTCAACCCTGGGTCAAACCTCATCTCCAACCCGAAAGAAGCCCTTTTCATCTTATCGGGATCACTCTGGTTCCGACTGGCCTCCATTATCAATCCGGTCGACTTACGGGTCCGGTTTGCCGTTCTCTTGGCAGGCCATCGTTGTGAGTGCTTCAAAACCGCACTCTCAGGTCTCGTCCCGTCAGTCTCCAGTGCGGGCACCTCATCCTTATGGGCCACCCCGGGGGTTCCGGCATGTTGTCCAGCTCCCTCATCCAGGGCAACATGGTTACCGGCATCGGGTCCATCCCGGGGCAGCGTCGCGTGGTGCCGAACGTGCTCTCCACTTGTAGTATCCAGTCAGTCTGAGTCCCACACCTCCTCGCCATCCACCACCGAAGCTGGTCAGCCCCAAAGTCCGCAACCCGACCACTCCTCACCTGACACATTCGCTATAGAGAACCCCAGGCTATAAAAAAGGTTGCACCCCATGATGTTAACACCCGCAGCGGTGACATAAACACGGGCCTTGGGTACCACAACAGACTTGTACCGTGCCTCCATTTCCAGAAATCCCAAAACGGCCAGTCTGTTCCATCCATAGCCAAAGTAGTGTCTCTCCTGCTTCCTGATCTGTCAGTGTGGAAACAGACTCCTCATGGTCGCCAGGTTCTAAACAGAGATAACAGCTCCCGTATCCACCAACAGGGGAACCTCGACACCATCTAGCATTACGTCACACCCGATCCATCCCGTGGTTCCCAGGGAAACAGTGTGGGCAATCGTGGGAGTCTTCTGCGAGGGACCCACCTCACTCTGCCGGTCCCTACACTCAAAGTTTGCACACGCCCTGGCAAAGTGGTTCAGCAAACCACACTTACCACAATGCTTGCCCTTCGCCTGACCTATCCTGGACTTATAGCGGCGACTTGGGGACCCACAGCCATAACAACGTGGTGTACCTGGGGCGGACCAAACTTTAACCACGGAGGCATATTCGTCCTCTCCGCTGTCCTCATCTTCAGGGTCCAATAAGTGCCTTCGCACGAGACTCGCCTTGGGTCAGAGCGGCCCCTTCAGTCAGGCCCCTCGCGATAGTCTCTGCTGCCTCAAATTGCTGAGCGAGCTCGATAGCTGCGGCTAACATCAGCTCACCTGGATGAGTCAAAAGCCTGGACCGGAATGCTGGACAGCGAATGTGTTCCGCCAACTGGTCCCGTATCATCTCATCTTCCAGGGGTCCGAACTTGCATTCTCTCGCCAGCTCCCAGAGGTCCGCCAGAAAGCTCTTCACCGGTTCCCCCGACCGCTGGTGGCACTGTCGAAACTGAATGCGCTGGACAGTGACGTTTTCTGTTGCGCAAAAGTAGCTCGCCATTAACTCCATCACTTCATCAAAACTATCGGACCCTCCAAGGTTTTCCAGTATTCTTTGCCCCTCCACGCCTAAATTATGGACCAAAACAGCCCTCGCACAAAGCTTCTCAAGCTCGCCGAGGTTCAATACTACTAAATAATTTGTGAATGCGGCAAACCACAGAGGCCAAGGCACAGGTGGCTCACCCGGGGTTTCCAAAACTGGGCGAAAACTGGAAATGGATCTCTCCACAACCGCTTTTACCTCGTCGTCAAATGTTGCATCCATAATTGAGGCAATAACAAGTAGACAGTGACTACTGTTTATGGAGCTTTATTATAAATACTATGTACAGTACCCTCAGGCGTTTGACACTCTCCGATAGGCCAGGTGTCCCACAATGAAAGAGGACTAGCCTCTTCCGCCCACATCCTTTATACCTGGAGTGGCGTCACCACCGGAACCAGCAGTTAACCACCCCTGCTCATTCCCCGTCCACCCCGGCCACCATCTTACTAATACCTTCTATTCACAAACATAACACCAGGGACACAAAGGAACCGGTGAGGTTGGTGAAAAGACAATCCTCCCATGCATGCACCCTCCTCCACATCAATGGATTTTCAGATGTCTCCAACCAAGTGCCATGGAGGGCTAAGAACCTGTATGGTTTCTCTTTGTCTCTTCAGCAGGTGTTATTGATCTGCAATCAGTGGGAAGAAATTCAGTGAACTCACCTGTTGAGCACTCTAGTTGGAGGTAAAATCTGCCCGGTCTTGGCCCTCCACGTCACATGGTTGGGGACCCTTGCTGTATCAGGGCATTTCTTCCTTTGCATTGTCAGCCAGGTTTTCTCTCATGCTGTGGATTTGGTGGAGTAGGCCGTCTCCAGGGAAGCCATCAATGCAGATCTAAGAGTAAGGGTATCATCCACTTCAGCTGGTCCAAGACAGCTGTCATTCTATACATGTACAGTATATGTCTTTAAGAACGGCTGAGATTTTCTGAACAGCTGCTAGAGCTCTTAATCTTACACGTGGTGTGCTTTTTATGCTGTCATTTGGGCTTTTCAGCAAAAGAACAAAGCTCAAGGGAGAGATAGGAAATATTGCTCTGTCCAGCACTTAAACCAGAGATGAGACCAGAAGAGAAGCATGCTCAATTTTTTTTAACCACTACACCACCAAATTCCCTATAAAAGATGTTCTGGCAGCAGCATAAAGCTTAGTAGAGCTAATCACACTGTAAAGCAGCCATGTCCTCAAAGTTTCCAGGTTACCAGCTAAGCACTGCTATTAAACATTTAGATCATTAACAGGTTCTGAAAACAAAATCTAGAAATGCTACAAATGATTCAGCAGCATGGTGAATCTCACATTATTTATATAATGAATGATCTGTTGTAGCATTATCGGTGCAAGTGACGTTAGAGAAGTTTGTAATATTTGCATATAAACAATGAAATACTGTAAAAATAGGTGTATGCATGAAAAGGGAGGTAATAAAAGCTTCTTTCATAGCTGTGGAAGTAAGGATTTACTTACACCATTTGACATTTTTAAGACTGAAGCATTTTAGAGAATCACCTCACATGTGCCAAACTGTCAAACATTAACCTTGATCCGAGTTCTCCAAACTCCAAAGTCTAAACTTGACTTCAGATGAAACCGTGTCATTTCAGGGAAATCAATCTGCAGGACCAGGGAAAGGGAAGGAATAACACAGCAGCCACACAGCCTTGCTCTGCTTCTGCTTAAGCCCTGTGATGATAGGAGGTGTGCATCACAAAATGGGGGGAGAGGAGTGATGGGATCTCTCCATCACAACCAAGGCCCTGTCAGCATGCGTCATGCTGGAAGAAACTGCTTCTATTCATTCAGGAGTTCCAGCCTTTTTCTCTCCCTCTTTATTACCATCTAGAGAAATTCAGCTTTGAGTGTTAATGGAAAAGCATTTATTGGAGTAATCATTTGGAACTGATAAACCCAGACTGCCTGGAGAGATTTGATCTCCTAGAGAAAGGAAGGGAACAATTGAACAGCTGCTGCTAACTCATGCAACTTGGTATTCCTCTTCACACCAATCATCATCTGATCTTAAATTTACCCCAACAGCACACATGCACCGGCCCAACATACAAAGTTTACATTGGAAATACATCTTATAGAGGTTGTTTGCTCATTGGCAAGACTTTGACTAGACATCAACATTAGGCTGATGTCTAGTTAATGTCTTGCCAACGAGCAAACAACCTCTATAAGATGCATTCCCAATGTAAACTTGCCAACATTGTCCCAACGTATGTGTGTTGTTGGGGTACAGTTGAACATGAATGAACTTTTCATTGTTTCAACTCTGTAACTGATCTAAGGCACTTTCAAACTACAATTTGGTGAGCTGCAGTCGTGGGTTCCATTAGCATAAATTAACACCAACAACCCTCCATGGCTTTTACAAACTTTAAGGAAATGTGGGTCTGATCTCTCACAGAAAATGATGCATTTCTCCGGTGTATCATATTTCATGTCGTCACATCGCTGATGTCACACAAACACACCGATCAGCTTGAAAGCTGGTGATGCCAGCCTCTACTAATTATTTGAGTCATCGGCCTTGCCCGTATCAAACTCAGCACAGATCAGTGGTTGACTGGAATACACCAATCTGTCTAGGCCAGTGGCTGCTGCTCTTTCTCCTCTGTTTTAACAGACAGCATTTTAAAATGCATCCAACATTTCACGCAATTACTGTCATTTTTTTTTTTTCATGTCGGCACTGAATAGTTTTATATTTACAGGAAGAGACATGGTGTGTGTTTTTGGAGGGGGCTGTCATGGAACAAAAAGAGGAGCAGAGATGCACGTTAATGTAGGGTGAACCGGGAACCGCAATACATAAACAAGCACAGAGCGGAGCAGGACAAGAAGATTGCCCCATGCCGAACCATGCTGTATCTACCACAGCAGCCAGAGACAGTCAGAGCAGCTGCAGACTTCGAGGGACTGACTGAAAAAAATGCTCTTCAGCCACTGTGATATTTGTGTAATTGTGTAATATTTAATATCATCTGTTGGAATAAAGACAGAGAGTCTTCTGATTAATTTCCCCTCTCTGTTGACATGGTGACAGTGGCACCTACTTCATCACGCATTTATCCATGCTGTCCTATTCAAATGTCCACTGAGCTGAGCTGAGATGGATAATAACCCATGTGGCTTGCAGGGTCATTTAGCCTGTGTCGAGTCTACTCATACAACAGATCGAACCCGGATCATACTAGGTTTCCCTGGATGGGTGAAGGACTCTACAAGAGGCTTAATATATGCTCCCATCATGTGAAGAACATAATCATTTCTGAAGCACCATCTTTCCTTCTCTCTATATTTCCACCTTGTAACTTTCAAAGCAATATTTTAAGAAGCCTAAAACTGCAGACGTGAGGAGAATCCCAGTTTCACATAAGCACCCTGGCATCTGCTGGTAAGTTTTTTTTTCACACCTCCACCTGGAGAAAGACTTTCAACAGCAGCATCATTTGAATATTTAGAGTTGAGGTGGCTTTAAAAAATGTTGAATATTTGATTTTATGTGGTGGCCCACTTCAAGGTGTGAGTGATCGGAGAGTAGGCTGCTTCTTAGCACTCCTCTGTTTATGGGCAGAGGTCCATGAAACCCTGCTGAATACTAAGTGCTTATCGGAGATGGTGGCGGGCCAGAGGCCAGAAAGTAGCACAAGTATCAGCTGTGTTGTGCTCTATCAGGCCACGAAGAGCCACAGAGACACTAACTTTGATCCCCAGTTCAGCACTAGCAGTACAGAACACTGTGTGGCTCTTTCTGCAGCCATTTTTCTTCATTATATCCACCCAGAGACATCAGAGAGTGGAACTATGTCAACCACAGTGTGTTATCAGTTGGCCACCATCATTTACTGGGTCAGACAAAGAGTCACTTCTACAGAAACTAAAAACATGGAAAAAATCCACCAAGAGCCAAGTATAAAAATAGACACAAAATCATGCCTGAATATTTCAGTGATTGTTGCACCTTCAAATACAGTAAAAAAAAAAAAAAAAAAAAGATGAGTACCCTTGCTAATATGAAGTTCAGTTAGACAAGCAATTTAAGCTTTCATAGCATTACATCTCGATGATTATCCATCTGTATTGTCTTGTAATGGATCACATTAAAAATTGCAGTTGATAGATGCCTCTGGAGGAGTTTTGTAGAGCAGAGTTTTTGTCCACTCCTCTTTATGCCTCTAGCATGCCCTAGAACTGCCGTATGTTACACTCTGTCCTCCCACTTGATCCTCAGACTTTGTTGTATTAGACGTCTCAATTATGTTCTATTGAACAATATGATGTGGTACCTGTGCTGGGTCAAGGTTTCTGTGCCGTAAAGAAATGATGTTAAAATGTTAGTGAACTGTAATTTCTGTACTGAGTATGACCTCATGCAGTGACCAGAGGCACTTCTGAAATCATGTGCACTGATCAAAACCCAAAGTATGTCCAAACAAGACTCTAAAATTGTAAATCTCCCTCTCTTCCATTTTCTGCTTATCGTTATCTGTTTTTGTTTTGATCCTGGCAGACACATTATTAGTGAAATCCCAGTCCATTAGTATCTTTTGAATGGATCTCATTTACTACTTCTCCCGAGGTCGAGAAATTAAATTCTTTGTAGTTTTTATTTTCTTAATTGACTATTAATTTTAATTTCAAAAAACATATTTGTAATGTATTAAAACACATTACCAAATGTGAAATAGTCACTGACAGCACTAGTACTAATATACAGTGCTGTGAAAAAGTTCAGTTTCACAAGCCACACCCAGGCCTCATCACTGCCAGACCTGCCGAATCAAGAAATCAATTCAATTCAATTCAACTTTATTTATATAGCGCCATTTCACAACAACAGTCATCTCATAGCACTAGCAACTGTAGGGGGGAACCCCCACAGTTGCAGAAAGACCCCAGCAATCAGGCGATCCCCTGTGAGCAAGCACTTGGCGACGGTGGAGAGGAAAAACTCCCTTTTAACAGGAAGAAACCTCCAGCAGAACCAGGCTCAGGGAGGGGCAGTCATCTGCTGCGACTGGCTGGGGGGTGAGGGGATAGAGAAAAAGAAAAGAACAGACATGTAGAGAGCAAACAGCACGATGGGGACTCAATCTGGGAGAGAACAAACAAATGTTAATGACCAGCAAAAAAAAAATATTTCATAGAGAGTGAGGAAAGGAGTGAGGCCCAGTGCATTACTGGAGGTCCCCCGGCTGACTAAACCTATTAGCAGCATAACTAAGGGAGGGTTCAGAAACACATGATCCCTCCCTAATTGTAGGCTATATCAAAAAGGTAGGTTTTAGCCCTATTCTTAAAAACAGAGATCCAGTCTGACTCCCGAATCCAGACTGGCAGCTGATTCCACAGGAGAGGAGCTTGATAACTGAAAGCTCTGCCTCCCATTGTACTTTTGGAGATTCTAGGTATTACAAGTAATCCTGCATTTTGGGAGCGTAGTGCTCTGTTAGGATAATACGGTAGTATCAGATCTTTTAAATAAAAAGGAGCCTGATTGTTTAGAGCTTTGTAAGTAAGAAGAAGGATTTTAAACTTAATTCTAAACTCTATGGGAAGCCAATGAAGGGAGGCCAGAACCGGAGAGATATGATCTCTCTTTCTAGTACCTGTTAAAACTCTTGCTGCAGCATTTTGGATCAGCTGAAGACTTTTTAAAGATGTTTTAGGACAGCCTGATAATAAAGAATTACAATAATCTAATCTCGAGCTAACAAAAGCGTGGATCAGTTTCTCAGCATCACTCTGAGACAAGATGCTCCTAATCTTGGCAATATTACGCAAATGATAAAAGGCAGTCTTAGAAACAAATTTAATATGTGAATTGAAGGACAAATCCTGATCAAATCACCTAAATAGAACCTGTCTGACGACGTGAAGTAGGCTAAAAGATCTCAAAAATCAACATATCATGCCGCGATCAAAGGAAATTCAAGAACAGATGAAACACAAACCCAGAAGAACATCTAAAGAACTGCAGGTCTTACTCACCTCAGTTTGGACACTGGTCCATGATTCAACAATAGGAAACAGACTGGGCAACAATGGCATCTATGGAAGAGTTATAACGTGAAAACCACTGGTGACCAAAAAGAGCACAAAGGCTCATTTCACATTTACTAAAAAAAACATCTTGATGAAATATTCTGTAAGCTGATAAGTCAAAAGTTGAACTTTTTGAAGGTGTGCAATCTATTACATCTGATGTAAAACAAACACAGCATTTCATATAAAGAACATACCAGCAGTCAAACATGGTGATCGTGTCATGGTCAGGGGCTACTTTGCTGCATCAGGACCTGATGCTTTGCTAAAACAAAGGAAAAAGAAAAATGTGCACTAGATTTCTTAAAATCCATTAAAAACACAGGGAGGTCTAGCCCAAGCCCAAGGACTCTCTGTAAAATAATACAGGCCAAAGGCCTCCATACCAGGTCCTGGGGGCCCGTCAGCAGTCTCTGTATGAAAGCCAGTCTAAAGGCAGCACCTCTACTAGCTAAATGAACCACTCCTTGCCCCCCTTCCTCTTTGGGAAGAAATAACAGGGCTTGAGGGACCCAGTGGAGTCCACCCCCCCCCCCAAAAAAAAGTCCACCATAACAGACTGAATTTTTGACAACAAACCAGCAGGGGGTCCATGCACATGAGGCGGTGCCACAGGGATGAGGAAACAAGATTATTTAAAATTAGCACTCTTCCTCTAAAAGATATTTTTGGCATTAGCCACTTCCACTTATTTAGTCTCCCGTTGATTTTCTCTATGACCCCATCCCAATTTTTTTGCTCAAACTGTTGATTTCCAATAAAGACACCAAGATACTTAAACCCTCCTTTTTTCCAAATCAGGCCACCAGGCAGCGTAAGCTGATTTTCTAGTTTCTCCCCCACCATCAGAGCCTCGCTTTTTCCCCAGTTTATTTTTGCAGAGGAAAGCTGGCCAAAAAGATTAACACTCCTAACCAAAATGTCAATGTCATTCTGCTTGTTTAGCAGAATGACTACATCATCTGCATAGGCCGACAGCTTGAACGTGGTGTCACAGCCAGGAAATGTGACTCCTGATAGGTTCCTTCTCAAGCAGTGAAGCAAAGGCTCTATGGCGAGGGAGTACAGCATCCCTGAGAGAGGGCAGCTCTGCCGAACCCCCCCTCTGGACTTTTAAAGGGGCAGACAGGCCCCCATTTATCTTCAGCACACTCTCAATGTCACTGTACAAGGCTCGAAGCCTGGGCTGAACCCAAAACCTGCTAAAACTGTCCATAAGTATTGGTGTTCCACCCGGTCAAACGCCTTTTCCTGGTCAATTGAAATCAAACCAGTTTCCACCGCCAATGAACCAGAGACCTCCAAAACATCCCGAATTAAAGTGACATTGTCACTAATCAGCCTGCCAGGCACACAGTAAGTCTGGTCTACATGAATGAGCTCGCTCATCACCTTTCTCAGTCTTTGAGCCAGAGCTTTTGAAAGAATCTTATAGTCCGTGCAGAGCAGAGAGACTGGCCTCCAGTTCTTTAGGCTCTGTAGGTCCCCTTTTTTTGGCAACAGTGTGATGATGGCCCTCCTGCAGGTCATGGGTAGGGTCCCCCTTTTCAAGCTATCTTGGAGAACCTCCAGCAGGTCTGGACCAAGCAGGGGCCAGAATTCCTTAAAAAAGTCCACAGAGAGACCATCTATGCCTGGTGATTTTCCATTCTGGAGGCTCATTAGCGCTGTATGCAGCTCAGACAGAGACAGTGGAGCATCCAAGCCGGCAACAAGGTCCTCCGAGAGCACTGGAAGACCATCAAGGAAAACCTGGCCCAGTGTCCTCCCTCCACTCTGCTCTAAACAATTCACTGTAGAAACTAGCAGCATATTTCCTGATCTCTGCTGCTGTGGAGATTGTTCTCCCGTCATCGTCCAACAAGGAGTGAATGAGTTTTCTCTGTCCATTTTTCCCCTCCAGTCCAAAAAAGTACTGGGAGGGCGAGTCCATCAGAGCTACATCCATGTAGCGCGAGCGGACCAGAGCACCTTGTGCGGTGACCCCTAGCAGGCTAGCCAAGGCTGACCTTTTTGACTTAAGAGCCTCTAAGTGCTCTTGTTTTCCTGTAGAACTGAGCAACTCCTCTAGCTCTACCACCTCAGTCTCCAGAACTTTCAAGGATTGGGTCAAGCTACGAGTGACATTTTGAGTGTACTGTTGGCAGAGTTGTTTTATCTGTGCCTTACCAAAATCCCACCACATTTGGAGAGAACTAAGAGGGTTTTTGTTCCCTGTGTGACTTCCATACATCATGAAAAACTCCTTTAAAAAACACATCATTTAAAAGTGTATTATTAACCCCTTGCACTCCGGTCAATTTCCCTAAAAACGCCAAAAATTAATGTGCCCAAATTAAATCAAAAGCTGTTCTTCAACCCTTTGCAGCATCTTCATGGGGTTGGTCTCATTTAAAAGAAAACACTGAGTTTTTTGGCAAAACAGTCATAATCTCTCTAAGTGCTCCGGCCACTGAGTTACAGTCATCTAAACATAGTGAACTTGAAGAAAATAAATTTGGCCTGGGTGTTTTTTTGGATACAAATGCTTGCAAATAACACACAGCTTCACATCCAGGCTGGAAAATGCAACAGAAATGTAGAACCAAGTGTTTTCCAGCTGAGGTCCAAATTTTGTAACAATACCACAAAAAATGAATATATTACACAGCTTTTTACTCAGGTAGTTCCCAGTCGTTTTGGAACTGTGCCAAATTGTGCCAAATGGCACAGTTTGGAAAAAAACGTCTGTAACTTTTGAATGCTTCAATGGAGAAGCTTCATTTTGGGCTCTAATGAAAGGTCACACTCAGGGCTGTCTGTGTGTGTGTGTGTGTGTGGGGGGGGGGGTTGTCCCCCCCCCTCGCTACAGAGGATGGACATCGGCCATCGCTACACAACGGATTAGCCTCATGTGGCGATGTGGGACAGCAGCGCAGTCACCGCGGCTTCCCCCCCCCTCGCTACAGAAGAATAGCGGGGGTGGGGGGAGGCGTTCACGGTCTGGACGCGGCGAACAACCCCTTGTACCACGGGGCACGAACTTCAGACTTCATGCACCGCACAGTTGTAATTTACCGATCGGTCAAAAGTCATTTTGGATTACAATTTTCAGGGATAAATAATAATTTAGCTTATAACACCTTACCTCTTCACAGCAGCAGAGTCCTGGCGAACTTCTCTTCCTCACTGTCAGACGAACACGACGCTGGTCCGCTCGTGGTTCTGGTCTCGCGACCCGATCAAAACATAATTCCATTATTGCGGTTTTGTGCTTCCATGATTGCGGTTTTTGGCGAACGATTTTTCAAAACAAATAACAGTACGGTAGTAATTAAAAAAAGACTGGCAAAGGCATGTGTGTCACTCAGACTTCGTCGTCAACCTCCGTCGGTCTATGACCATGGAAGAAATCATAACGTCTACTCTGCTGGAACCAAAACAAAATAAGCACTGCCTGTGGCCGAACATGCCGATGCACGAATGGCACTCCCTGTCACACAGGTTGCATTTGTGCGGTGGTCTCCGTGCTGCTGGGTCTGTGAGGTTCTTCCTGCGGGTCCTTTTTTGATCCGCTGCAGCAGCCAGTCTTCACCCAGCCTTAAAAAAAACAGCTTGCAAACTTCTCTGCTTCAATTGGCTCACTGCATTCACAGCGTCGGGAGGCGGGTCCTTCTGGCTAGGTTTTCAGTCATTGGTTCTTCAAGGTTTCAGAAACCCAATTCAAGGCTCTTATTAGTCGAATGAGAGGTCAATCAGATGAACTAATCTGTTCGTGGCTGTGTCTGCAGCTTTTATTTTCAGTGCGCGCTTGGACGCCATACACCACCTACATCACAATCTCCATCATGTGTCCTAGAGGGCACGAGAGCGCCCTCGTGCGCTCTAGGACGCAGAGACTTGCCCGTCCGCGGTACAACGGAGCGCAGGAGGTTAAAATGCCAAAAAGCACTCTTACACTTTACATTTTCAATAAACACAGAACAAAACAGCAGGCAGTGATCAGTGAAACCAACAGGACAGATCCAACTATTTTTAAAAACACTCATTTGATGTTTAAAACCACAAAAACGGTCTAACCTAGCCATAGATAAAAAGTTATCTTTAACATGGCTCCAGGTGTACTGCCTCTGGTCCCCATGATGTGATCGCCACACATCGGCCATTTCGTGTGTCTTCACGAGTTCCCTCTGCCTATTGGCAGAAGCAGGGTGAGGCTCCTGATGGTTCCTGTCTAGTCTGTGGTTTATTGTACAGTTAAAATCACCCCCCAGAAATAAACTATTTGGATTACAGGACTTAACTGTATCCGATAGCACATCAAAGACCCTGATCCTCTCTGTTCTCTGTGTTGGCACATACACGTTTATAAAAACCAAGTTCACGTTTTCAAACTGTACCTTTAATAAGAGTACATGTCCTTTCACCACCTCTTCTACCTCATAAAAGACAGGCACACAACCCCTAGAGAAAAGTACAGCCACCCCCCCACTGCTATTGGATTTGTGGCTAAAAAAAAATGCAGCCATCCCACTCTTTTCTCTACTGGCTCTCAATGTCTACAGTGCTGTGAGTTTCCTGGACCATCAGCACGTCAAGTTTCTTTAAATTAAAAAGCTTGTATAAAGAGGCCCTTTTTACATCATCCCTGGCCACATTTATATTAAGAGTGCCAATTCTAAGGTGGGGCATTAAAAAGGATAAAAAAATAAGGTACAGTAAAAAAACACACACATAGCATAAAAGGGAAGAAACAAACTAAGAGTCAACATGACTGTTAGTAATTTGAGATTTCAGTTTAAGAACTAGTTTCTTTAAACAATATATTTCCTGATCAGTGAAAGTCTCATTCCCATCATTCAGTTTCATAAACTTGCGAGCTGATGCCACGAATAACTCCAGATCTGGAAAGTAATTTTCCACTTTTACAGCTCTGCTCCCCTTAGTCACCTGAAGAAATTTCCTAATCTTGGTAAAACAATAGGAGCTTTGCTCCTCTTGCGTCTGCATCAGTTCAGACTCAGCTCCACTTTTGTCAGAAGCGCTCTCGTCCAGTATTTCCAAATTCCCAACCCTACTAGATTTAGCAGAGCTCTGCAAGTTTTCAGCACTTTTTTCTTTTTTGTGCAGCTTTAAAAGGATCCTCCTCAACAAAATTACATTCCTGCATTTCTTCGTCAACTGCAACGTTTGTCATGCAGTGTTTACTCTGTGTGTCCGCCACAGCCTCAATCCGCTCCTCCCCCACCTGCAAAGTCTGTTCATTCACGTTCTTTCATTTAACTGCACTCATTTCGCCCTCCACCTCTTTTCTCCGGGTGACAGGCTCATCACAATAATCAGAGCTGCCGCCAGACAGAAATTCCCCACCATCACTGTTTGGAGGGGCAACTACCATGACCGCCGTGGCTGCCCCAGCAGAAGTGGATGCGGCCATGGCCGCGGACGCGGACGCCCCAGGGGAAGCGGACGCCGCAGCGGCATCCGCTGCACCACATGTAGCGCTACCCTCCGGACCACCAGAAACAGCGGCGTCACCTTTCTTCCTGCCAGTGTTCTTTGTGTTCACCTTTTCAGGACATGATCTAATAAGATGGCCCTCTGCACCACACGCAAAACACTTCATGGTTTCAGATGTTGCAAAGACTAAGTAGCTAAAGCTGTCAATCCTGAAGTTAAAAGACACGTTCAGTTCAGCAGAGCTGTCTTTTAACACCATGAAACACTGCCTCCTGAGACACACAACATGCTTCAGCAGGGGTGATTTACTACCCAGAGAGACCATTCTGATGGGGGAAACAACTTGGCCAAAACGGGACAACTCTCTGATCAGCTGATTATTTTTAATGAAAGGAGGAGCATTAGAGATGGTGATCCTCCTAGACAGGTTCACCAGTGGTAAAACAGGAGTAAAAGTGTCATTTATGACAACTCTCTGTTCCACCACCTGATCAGCCTTTTCAGTAGAATCCAGAAAGATGACAATTGCACTGTTCATCCTCGATGCTGATTTTGTGCTGTCATGCCCAACCTCCTGTCCTACAGCGAGGCCGGCCTCCTCCACAGAACAGGAAACTGTTGGGAGGATTCTCACGCCATGCCACCGGGTCAAGCGCTCAAACTCCACACCACTGTCAAACACCGGCATGATGCTGGCCGGGAAAAACGGCAGCAGAAGCTACCATTCCCCGACACACTCACTCCAACACTCGCACCCCAGCACACACACACACTCAAACCGCTATATACTAAACACACACACTTCAACACACAAGATAGAGAAAAGTTAGAAAAAACAAAGTTTAAAGTACTCACTCGACACCACTCCACACCCCTGCTCTCACAAACGCTCACGCATGCGAGAGAGAGAGAGAGAGAGAGAGATTTTGATTTGATTTTTCAACACACCTTTATTGTCACAAGTTCAACAGAAAAACACAATTAAAACAACTAAAAGAAGCAATGGAAAAGTAAAATGACTCACTGACAAGAAATCAAAGACATAAGTAACCAAACCAGGAAAACTAAAAAAAAACTTGCTTCTTACATCAGGACCATACCATAGGTAATTTTCCCCTCCTTAACACAACACAGGATGTGCTTAAAGCACCACATAGCCTCAAAAGTTTCAACATTTTGCATCAGATGATAGTAATTGTAATCAATCACTATTCGAGCCTTGATCATGTCAACCAGCATGTCTTTTACATTACAATCCAGCATTTGTTCAATTTTTCTTTTCCTACTAACATAAATAGCCATTTTAGCCTGACCCAGGATGAAATTTAAGAGTTCACTCTTTTTCTTAGTCCTCTGTCTATATGGAAAGCCCAAGATAAAAATCTGCAGGGAAAAGACTTCTCCAAACAGATAAAACAGCTTCCCCAAAAAAACAAGCAACAATTGCAGTCTGTTACAGTCCAGAAAACAATGGAACACAGTTTCTTTCTGAGGACAAAATGGACAAACCTCAACAACATTTGGGTTTAAAAGAGAGATAAAAGCATTTACAGCCACAGCACCATGTAAAACTCGCCATTGTAGGTCTCCAACCTTCTAAGTTAATGGTGGTTTATAGAGTGCTCTCCAGGCAGGCCTCACCTCTGGACCCAGACCCAAGTGTTTCCTCCATGGTGTATCAGCTCGACCTTTTAACTTATTCACATTTAGAATTTTCACCAAAAGTCCATACATTTTTTTACCAGGAGAGTCACAAATGTTAATGTGCTCAGAGTTTAAAAACACACCAGTGCCATCTTTAAAATCAGGAGATAAAACACTAAAAGGAAAAGGTTCATCAGCAGTTTGCACAGAGTTTTCGCAGTGTAAAACAATAGCAGAGTGTTCTTCTGCGGACAGGCAGTCTCTCCAATCTTTCAACAAGTTCATTATAACTCTGACTGAAGAAACGCCAAGAGCCGAGCACAGGGCAACAGCATTGTCCAAGTTAGGACCACATAAATTCACCAAATGTCCCAGCGTTGTAACCTTTGCAGAAATGAACTTTTTAAAAACAGAAGGTCCTAAAACATTGCCCACATCAAAACGGGTCCCGAAGACAAGTGGTTCCTTTAAAAGCCAGAAAGGCGACAAGGAAGCCTGGGGAGAGTTCTTTTTAAAAAGTCCCCAGATTTTAAAAGCACTTTGGTAAAACTGGGGAAGTTCTGGGAGTTTTTGGCCCCTTAAATCCATTAAAAGCAGCGACTCCTCTAGTCCAAGCCCTCCACAGCGAGCCAGGACAGCCCTGGCAATAGGTCTCCACACAAGGTCAAGGGGGCCACTCAGCAGTCGCTGAATGAACTGCAGGCGAAAGACAGCCCCCCTGCTGGCCAGATGGATGAGCCCTTGACCACCTTCTTCCCTCGGTAAAAACAGGATACTCTGTGGAACCCAGTGAAGACGGTCCCAGAAAAAGTCCACGACTATAGATTGCACTCTGGCCAGCAAATTGGGTGGAGGGTCCAGACAAGACAGTCGATGCCACAGCATTGAAGCAATCAAGTTGCTGATAATTAAAACATGACCTCTGAAGGACAAGTTTGGCAGAATCCATTTCCATTTTGTTAGTCTTCCTTCAGTTTTTTCTAAAAAACACTCCCAATTTTTCTCAGTAAAAGTCTGATTTCCTAAAAACACACCAAGATATTTAAAACCACCCTGTGTCCACGAAAGGCCACCAGGTAGGGCAATTTTTTGTGGTCTCCCCCCCACCACAACAGCTTCACTCTTACCCCAATTCACTCTCGCTGAGGAGCACTCACCAAAAAGATTAACAGTTCTTAAAAGGTAGTCTACATCATTTTGATTTCTTGTAAAAACAACATCATCAGCATATGCAGACACTTTAAAAACAGAGTCAGAGTTGGGGATTTTAAAAACAGTGAGGCCTTGCCTTAGTTTACAAAGGAGGGGTTCGATGGCAAGAGAGTACAGCATACCTGAGAGGGGGCAGCCCTGTCGGACACCCCTCTCAACATTGAAAGGAGCACTCAAACCACCATTAATCTTAAGAATACTCTCAATGTCTCTATGCAAAGCCTGGATCTTGGCGATGAACCCTGAGCTGAAACCAAAGGCCTCTAGTGTCTGCCACAGGTATGGATGTTCAACTCGGTCAAACGCCTTTTCTTGGTCTATTGAAATAAGATCAAGTTCCTTGACCAATGAGCTGGAGAGGTCCAAAACATTCGAATTAAAAAAATGTTGTCTGTAACCAACCTACCAGGTACACAGTAGGTCTGGTCTACATGTATGACATGCTCCATCACCTTCCTCAGTCTGGTAGCCAACACTTTGGAGAGAATTTTATAGTCAGTACAGAGGAGGGCCACCGGACGCCAGTTTTTAATGTCTTTCAAGTCGCCTTTCTTGGGAAGGAGGGTGAGGACTGCTCTCCTACAACTTAGGGGCAGGTGACCCTTCCGCAGACTGTCAGACAGTACTTCCAGCAAGTCCTCACAGATCTCAGACCAGAACGCCTTGTAGAACTCCGATGGTAGACCATCTATCCCTGGGGCTTTTCCACACTGAAGAGACTGGACAGCTACTGCTAGTTCCTGCAGAGTGAGCCCACTCTCCATCTCCGCATTCATGCTAGCCATCACTTTTGGCAAGTCCGTCAAAAAATGACTCAGCACATGTGGATTCTCAACAAATTCTTTCTTAAAAAGATCTTTGTAGAAAGCAGCTGCAAAGCGACGGATCTCCGCAGACTCATGGATTAGCCGCCCGTCCTCGGAGCTGAGAGAGTGGATCATCCTCCTCTGACCACTCTTCCTCTCCAAACCAAAGAAAAAATGAGATGGAGCATCCACTAGTGCGATGTTCTGGAACCTACTGCGTACTACAGCGCCCCTGGCGGCCACACCCAGTAGGTCAGTTAAAACAGACTTTTTGCCATTGAGGGCCTCAAAATGTCCTCTTTCTCCTGTGGAGCCTGCCAAAGACTGCAGCTCCACTACTTCTCTCTCCAGGTCCCTGACAGACCTGGCCAAGTCTCCAGAGACATTGCGAGTATACTGTAGGCACAGATTCTTTATTTGGCTCTTCCCTACATCCCACCACTGCTGCAAAGAACTAAAACTTGATTTTGTTAATTTAAAATTACTCCAAAAAAACATAAAAACAGTTTTAAAACTGTTATCCGATAAAAGTGATGTGTTAAAATGCCAGTATGCACTACTGCACTTTATATTCTTGATAAAAACACAACACTGAACCAGAGAGTGATCTGTAAAGCCAACAGGGACTATAAAAGCACTTTTAAAAATGCTAAAATGGTGCTTAAAACTGTAAACCCTATCCAGTCTAGCTAAGGACAGAATATCATCCTTTCTATGGCTCCATGTGTACTGTCTAGCCTTGCCATGAAAATCCCTCCACACATCACCCAGATCATGAGCTTCTATGAGACCTTTTAAACTTTTCTTGGATGCAGCATGTGGCTCTGGGTGATTCCTATCCATAAGAGGATTTTCTGTGCAATTAAAATCACCACCCACAAATAAAAAGTCATCATTACTGCAATTTTTGATCGTGTCATCTAAAATATTTAAAAAGGCCAATCTTTCTGTGCCTACAGTTGGAGCATACACATTTATAAAAACAACTTTCACATTCTCAAAAACAGCTCGAACTTTTAAAATGTGGCCTGCAATTACCTCATCAATGTCATAAGAAAGTGGAATAAAATCTCGAGAAAATAAAATACCCCCTCCACCACTACTGCTGCTTTTATGACTAAGAATAATTTCCCCTCGAAATTCCCTCCTCCAGTCAGCAGCATTGTCCTCAGAACTATGAGTCTCCTGAACAAACAGAACATTAATTTTCTTGCATTCTGCAAGAGTAAAAACACACGCTCGCTTGGACATTTCTCTTGCTCCATTGATGTTGAGTGTGCCAAAATTAAAACTGCACATGCATATAAAAGGGTAAAACCAACACAAAAACAGAAAAGAAAGAATGAGCGATAAAAGACTAATCATCCTGGGCAATTTGGTTCTTAACTTTTAGCACAAGCTTTTTTAGTCTGTAGACCTCCTGATCAGTAAAACTTTCCTGCTCAAGCTCTCCCCTATTTTTCATGTAGGCCCGAGCAGAGTCAACAAAACGTTTTAGATCGGGGAAGAAATTTTCAACTCTAACCATTCTGGATCCCTTAGTGTCCTGCAAAAACTTCTGTATTTTTGTGAAGGGGTAACCGCCTCCACTGGCCACATCATCACTGCTTTCACCATCACTCTCTATCTCAGACCCAGCATAAGAATCTGGCTGAGATAGAGAAACCTCAGAACTGTTTTTGACAACCCTTTTCACTTTACTCCTCTGCTGTTTGGTTTCCAAATTCTTCCGCTTGATTGAGATTTTACATAATTCTTCATCTATTTCAATGTCATCCTCGTCCTCCAACACTGACTCAGCCACCCTGGTAGCTGTCTCTTCCTGTCTTTCGCTCACCCTGTGCTGTGGTTTTATATCCATTTTTCTAGTCCCACCATCTGCCTGGGCCTCATTTGGCTCATCTGTCTGATCCTCAGCGTGATCCCTCTCGGTAATCTCACCCTTGTCCGCAATGTTGGTCTGTGCAGCAGCCCTGCGATGTGCTTTAACTTTTGCTGCGGTTTCATTTATGATCGACAGGATGGCTGCGGAGGGCGGCAAAGCCGCGCCGCCGCCAGACGGCCCCGTGGCCTTGGCCAAAGCGCCCGACGGCGCGGCAGCGCCGCCGGCCTCAGAGAGCAGCAAAGCCGCTCCGCCGCCAGACGGCCCCGAGGCCGCACTAGCGGCCTCCCCCGAGTGATCACCCCCCACTCCCTGAGGGCATGATCGAATCAAGTGTCCCTCCATTCCGCAGCCGAAACACTTCATATTATCAGAGGTGACGTGGATGGTGTAATCAAAGCCGTCAATCCGGTATTTAAATACGAGGTTGAGGCTTTCCTCGCTATTCTTTAAAATCATGAGCACCTGTCGCCTAAAAGACATGACATGTTTTAAACGCGGGGACTTACAACCGAGAGGGATGTGCTTAATCGGGCACAAAAGCTGCCCGTGTCTCGACAGCTCCTTCTCCAACAGCTCATTCTTTAAAAATGGTGGGACATTTGAGATCGTAATTCTCTTCGCGGGATTCACCAGAGACAGAACAGGAACCAGTGTGTCTTTAATCACAACCCCGCTCTCCACTACCTGGTTAACTTTTTCAACACTATCGAGGAAGATCACCACGGCACTATTCATTCTCGAAGCTGATCTAACGCTTTCATAACCGACCAGCTCCCCCACAGCCAGACTACATTCCTCTACTGAGCAGCTGACAGCCGGGGTCAGTTTGACAGTATGCCGGCGTGTCAGCTTCTCGAACCCGGAGCCTCGCTCCAAAACCATGCTGACCAGCAGAGCTGGCAGCAGAAACACCCCTCCCAGAACGCCTACCCCACCCCAGCTACAGAAAACAACAAAACTTAAGATTATTTAGCAAAAAAAAACCACCTTAAACACAAAAAGATAGAAAAAAAGTTTGAGATAATTCACTCACGCTGTCACACGCTCTCAGCTCGCACTCACGACCACACCCACTCAGAGAGAGAGAGAGAGAGAGTTTTAAAAAATCCCTTTATTGCACAATTCAAAAATGTAAGATCGCCAATATCATTCCACCAAGTGTCTCACATTTCAAAAGTGCAAACATATCTCATCCCCCTCTCCCACAGAACACAAAACATTCCCTACAGTCCATCTATTGGTGAATACCTCCAAATTGTTCGCCATTTTATAGTAAAAGTACTCCACCTGGAGTCTGACTTTTAACAAGGCCTTGAAAACAAACACAGGATCCACATTGCCAGTGTTAGTAGTCTGATTTTTCCTCGTCAGCCAGATGGCAAGTTTAGCAGTACCAGATAGGAAGTTCATCAAAGTGTGCACAGACTTTTTTGCCACTTTATACTTTGGCCCGTATATAAACAAACCAAAAGAGAAACATTCACCCAAAGCCTGAAACCACACTTTCAGAAGATCAAAAAGGCCAGATAAATGAAAACATTGAACAAAAAAATGCTCCAGGGTCTCAACTTGGGAACAAAACAAACATTCCTCCCCCACATTCGGATCCAGGTGTACTCTGTATTTATTCGTAGCTATTGCCCCATGAACAATCCTCCACTGGAGATCTGCCGTCCGTTTCTCAATAGGGAGCTTGTACATGCACCACCAGCTGCCTTTCGGGGAGAATACCGGCCCCAAAAACCCCGCCCACTTCGACTCTTTCACGTCCGTCAGAGAGCGCGGATTCAGAACTTTCACACAGATGTGATAAACCGTCTTCGTCCCCACAAGCTGGAACTTGCCCAGACGAGGATTTCTGAAGGACAGCAGGTGATCCTCGCCCTCCTGCCACTCTCCCACAGCTGGACTTATGGAAAGGGCAGGAAAGTTGGACACAGTGTCCTCATCCCATTGATTGGAAAGAGTCCGGTTTTCCACAAATGCTCTAAGCGGTCGTGGCAGGGCAGCACACACTTCCTTCACCACCCTATGCACCAGTCTGACAGATGTAATGTTGGCACGCCGCCGCAGAGAGAGAGAGAGAGAGAGAGAGAGATTTTGATTTTTAAAAGATCTTTTATAAACACACTTGTCCATCAGTCAATACAATTTCTATATCATGCTATGTTACACAGAAAATTAATCCCCCAAAAAACGCCCCAAAAAAAGCTGTCCATCATGAACTGAACAGAGGACATTCTCCAGGGACCAGAGGGTCCTGAAACCTTCCACATCCCCATTCCCCATAAAAAACTGAAAGTCCAGCCTGATTCTGGCTTTAAGTAGCCTCACAAATAAAATTTTGACATCAACATCATTCTCAACATTTTCAAGTTTTCTTCTCCGGCTTACATAGATAGCCAACTTTGCCTGCCCTAAAACAAAGTTCAGTAGTTGACACTTCTGCTTAAAACGACGATTGTACATAAAACCACAAATGAAAACCTGCTTAGAGAAAACTTCCTTAAAAATATGAAAAAGTTTTGTGAGAAGTTCAAAGAGGCCACTCAGGCGCTGACATTCAATAAAACAATGAAAAACAGTCTCCCTAGAGGAACAAAAAACACACTGATCACTGACACTGCTGTTAATCACAGAAACAAAAGCATTGACAGCTATAATACCATGCAGGACCCTCCACTGTAAGTCTCCATGCCTCTTAGGGAGAGGGGCTTTGTAAAGAGCCCTCCAGGCAGGCCGATGCCCTTTTCCTAGTTTAAAATAGGCTCTCCAAGGAGTGTCCACACAGGTGTTCAATCGGTCCTTGTTGAGTGCCATCACCACCAGTCTGTAGAGTGCCTTACCACTGGCTCCTCCAAAGTCCACACCAGTGGGAGCACAGAATGCCAGTAAGGAGCAAGGAGCGACGTCAAAGTCCATATAGAGCGTGAGAGAGGGAAAGGGGTCAGTGCTTTCTGGCTGCAGCGTGCCATTGCTAAAGTCCAAGAGTAGGGAGTGCTCAAGTCCATGAAGCTCCTGTTTCCAGTGTGCAAGAAGACCATCGATGAAACGATTCGACCTGACACCAAGATGAGCTGCTAAAGCTGAGGCGTTGTTGAGGCCAGGACCAGCCAGTTCCACCACTTGCTTCAGAGTGAGAATGTTCCTGGAACACAGCCCATCAAGGAAGGTCCTTCCAACTCCCGGCAGGACACCAAGGCGACCACCAAAAACCAGCGGCTCCCTCAACAACCAGTAGAGGGAATCGCATGGCCCTCTTTGTTTTTTAAAAAGAGTCCACACTGAAAAGAGACTGCGGTAAAAACTGGGTAAAGACAGTGCATTAGAGTTCTTAAAATCCATTAAAAACACAGGGAGGTCTAGCCCAAGCCCAAGGACTCTCTGTAAAATAACACAGGCCAAAGGCCTCCATACCAGGTCCTGGGGGCCCGTCAGCAGTCTCTGTATAAAAGTCAGTCTAAAAGCAGCACCTCTACTAGCTAAATGAATCACTCCTTGCCCCCCCTCCTCTTTGGGAAGAAATAACAGGGCTTGAGGAACCCAGTGGAGTCCACCCCCCCCAAAAAAGTCCACCAAAACAGACTGAATTTTGGACAACAAACCAGCAGGGGGGTCCATGCACATGAGGCGGTGCCACAGGGATGAGGAAACAAGATTATTTAAAATGAGCACTCTTCCTCTAAAAGATATTCTTGGCATTAGCCACTTCCACTTGTTTAGTCTCCCGTTAATCTTCTCTATGACCCCATCCCAATTTTTTTGCTCAAACTGCTGATTTCCAATAAAGACACCAAGATACTTAAAACCTCCTTTTTTCCAAATCAACCCACCCGGCAGCGTAAGCTGATTTTCTAGTTTCTCCCCCACCATCAGAGCCTCGCTTTTTCCCCAGTTTATCTTTGCAGAGGAAAGTTGGCCAAAAAGATTGACACTCCTAACCAGAACGTCAATGTCACTCTGCTTGTTTAGCAGAATGACTACATCATCTGCATAGGCCGACAGCTTGAACGTGGTGTCACAGCCAGGAAAAGTAACTCCTGATAGATCCCTTCTCAGGCAGTGAAGCAAAGGCTCTATGGCGAGGGAGTACAGCATCCCTGAGAGAGGGCAGCCCTGCCGAACCCCCCTCTGGACTTTTAAAGGGGCAGACAGGCCCCCATTTATCTTCAGCACACTCTCAATGTCACTGTACAAGACCCGTATCCTGGCTATGAAGCCTGGGCTGAACCCAAAAGCTGTTAAAACTGTCCATAAATATTGGTGTTCAACCCGATCAAACGCCTTTTCCTGGTCAATTGAAATCAAACCAGTTTCTACCGCCAATGAACCAGAGACCTCCAAAATATCCCGAATTAAAGTGACGTTGTCACTAATCAGCCTGCCAGGCACACAGTAAGTCTGGTCTACATGAAGGG